>CADEHL010001019.1:0-600000 GCA_902827135.1 Harpagifer antarcticus
GTGCTGCAGCACAGGCAGTGTGAGAAAAATAAAGAGCTTTTGGAACATTAAAGCATGGAGACATGTGGCACAAAATACGAACCTTGAAATTACCTCTTTAAGTAGATCACAAGTCTCTCAAAATTGTACTTAAGTATAGTACTTGAGTAATACTTATAGTTAGTTACCTTTAACTCTGTCTAAAACTCATAATGCAATGCTGTATGTCATATTTTAGTGAGAATGCTGACACAGCATTCCAACTATCTGTTATGCTACGCACGAAATTCTTTATTATTCCGCTGGGTTATTTTGCGCCTCTTCTTCTCCCACATTGAACATCGCAGAAACTCAGTTCGAACATCAAAACCTTCAGCTCGGTCGGGAATCGATGGCTATTACTTTTATCATTCATAACTTTCATAATTCCAGAGATACATCCCATAATTCATCACATTTTCAACCATTGAAGTCAATGGAGAAACTCTTCAGACTTGAACAATCTTCATGCGACTTCAACTGCTAACTGTTCATTCATACTTTCACTTAGAAACCTCATTCCAACTTTAACATGTTACACATCTTTCTGACATTATTCGTGTAACACAACTTTTAAATCTGATTCTTACTTTTAGAGATATTAAACATTGTTCAGACCTTGGTAAAAAGGCCTTTTTCAGATTTACAGATTCACATTTGTGATTCGTGCATTTGAGTTCAAACCCGTTTATTCAGTTTATTGTCGAGCTGACATCTCTCAGTGGATGTCTGCTCATCACCTCAAGCTCAACCTTGACAAGACTGAACTGCTTTTCCTTCCGGGAAAAGATTGTCCCACTCTTGACCTAACAATCAACATCGGCACCTCTGTTGTTTCCCCGACTCAGACTGCAAGGAATCTGGGTGTGACCCTAGATAACAACCTGTCCTTCACTGCAAACATCGCTGCTACAACCCGTGTAATAAAAAACGTGTAATAACTACGTTGGTCCACAACGTAGAACGTAGTATTTCTACAAAAACGCCTCTGAAATGGTAAGATCCCTACGTTTTTTTTCACCATTCATTCCAATGGCTGGCGTCTATGTCACGTGATCTTCACATTTCTCCCTGCAGAAAAAAAAAACATGGCCGACATTCGTTTTATTCTGGGTGGAAAATGCCTATTTTAAAGTTAGTTTGGCCATTAAAATGCGTTTTGATGTCATTTGATGCGAGAAATATGAGTTGTTATTTCAGATTATGTGTGCAGTGGATGTACATGATCTTTAGTTTGCTAGTTATTACGACGAGTACTTCAGGAAATTGTGTCCATTCAACGTTTTCATTGTTACCAAGGTGGTTGCTAGGGACGCTGCTATCGATATTATTTCTGTTATGTTGTGTAACTGTTTAATGGTGTAATCTTTATTGCTACCCCCTTCCCCGTCAATGTATAGTGTTGGTCCACAGCGCAAACGTATTAGTTTATAACAAAATCCGCATCTAAAATTGTAGCATAGAAACGTTATTTTCCCCTGTGCAATTCTCCAACCCAGTCTCACATCTCACATCTCACATCACATGTCATAAACAAATACCGGAAACAGACCGAAAACATTAAAAAAAAAAAAAATAATACTTTATTCCGAGTGTGCTTGCTTTTCTCTTTGAAAGTCATCACATAACGGCATTGTAATACACGGTTTGGCTGCATTAAATATTACATATCTGCCGTAGTTCTTTATTTATAGAGCCCTGATGAGAAGACTTCTAGACAAACATGAGGAACCGCCGCCAAAACGGAAAACGTGACGTGGATCATAAATATATCAGCCATTAAACAACATCTTACATTTCTTTTCACACAATACGTCTCCTTGCAGTATCAACAGTAATTCGGCTGACTTTTATATTTGATCCAGTTGGTAGTTAGGCTGGATTTACACCATAAAGGTGCACAGCTGATATAAAGGGACACCTTGTGGTTAAAGCATGTTATTGAATTTCATTATTTTTATTATTAGATATTAATAGGATCCCTATAAAGTGTATTCATTACTCGTTATTCTCTACTAATAGTTAATTAAAGACTGTATATAATGACTATTTTGCACATCCCTTTCAAGATTTCAAGATTTTCTAAGCTTTATTGACATATCATATTCACAACTACGGTGTAGTTATGCAATGAATGAAAATCTTGGGTCACAGGTTCCTCAATAGTGCATTACAAGACATCTATCAATATGTGTGTATACCTCCAGCAATGTTAACTATGTTGAAGCACTTATTTTAACTGATATTATACATATGTATTATACTCTTATAAGATGTATGTAGATAGTATAAGAAATGTGCAGAATACTGTATGATGGTGGAGGTACACACATATTGATTATACTAAATGATTTACAAATAAACACCACTGCATATTTACAACTGTTACACATGCTGATGTAATGCAAATGTTTGGGAATGAGGTATGTTACCTCATTCACACCAAGGCAACTCCGGTTCAAGCTCCGTGCTAGAGCTTTTCAGTTTCAGAACCAGTTCTTCGGTTTAGCTCCGGCTCTTTTCATACTGCCCAGAGTCCGACTGGTGCTGCGTCATTGCGTCATCGTTTGCGTCATGACGGAACCGTTTGTGTGCCTGCTTCATAAAGCCAAACCGCGCGGATGAGGAAACCCCTCACAGCTCACACCGACAACAATGGCCGATTGTGCTCCAGCTTCCTCTGTACCTCTTCAGAAGACCAGATTCCCAGAAGGTAGCTGGGCTCTTCAGTGGACCACTGCTGCTTGTTAAGTTTCTCCATCGTTGTGTACAAACTGGATAAAACGCGGGCTTCTTGTTGTTGTTCAGGAGTTGATCCCGCCCCTGCCCCCGCCTCGACGTAAGCGTGACATATGCGGTGCTTTTGCTCTAACCGGGATATTTTTGGTGCTTGAAACAAACCGGATTCCGGAGCTAAGAGGCTGCTCCGCTGTGGTGTGAACAGGAAAACCCGGTATTTTTCAAGCTCCAGCTCCGAACCGGCCCTGAAACACCGTTGGTGTGAATGAGGTATACTGGAGTTACAGTAGGTAACTTCAGCTCCCTTCCTTGTGTGTCTCCCACTCCTGTGATTGTCGACCACGCCCCTGATTGTTTCCACCTGTTCCCCATTACCTGGAGTATTTATTGTCCTCGTCTCCCTTTGTCCTGTGCCAGTTCGTTTCGTTTCTTGTGACAGTCTACCAGCGTATCATGCCAGAAAGAATCCCAAGCAAAGCTTTGAGCCACGTCTTGTCTGAGTATTTGGTTATTCATGCTCCTAGTGTTTTTCCTCATTAAGAGTGACTTTGTTTTGATACTGTTTTTCCTCGTTAAGAGTAATTTAGTTTTGTATACCACTGTAGTTGAGCTTTGGTTTGAATAAACCTTTTTTCGTTAAAACCTGTGAGTCGTGCATTTGAGTTCAAACCCGTTTATTCAGTTTATTGTCGAGCTGACATCTCTCAGTGGATGTCTGCTCATCACCTCAAGCTCAACCTTGACAAGACTGAACTGCTTTTCCTTCCGGGAAAAGATTGTCCCACTCTTGACCTGACAATCAACATCGGCACCTCTGTTGTTTCCCCGACTCAGACTGCAAGGAATCTGGGAGTAATCCTAGATAACAACCTGTCCTTCACTGCAAACATCGCTGCTACAACCCGTTGCTGCAGATATACGCTTTACAACATCAGGAGGATACGTCCCCAGCTGACCCAGAAAGCCACCCAGGTTCTGGTCCAGGCTCTCGTCACCTCACGCCGAGACTACTGCAACTCCCTCCTGGCTGGTCTACCTGCATGTGCCATCCGACCTCTGCAGCTCATCCAGAATGCAGCGGCTCGTCTGGTCTTCAACCTTCCTAAATGTTCCCACACCACTCCGCTCCTCCGCTCCCTTCACTGGCTCCCGGTAACTGCTAGAATCCACTTCAAGACACTGGTACTTGCGTACCATGCTGCGAATGGATCTGGCCCTTCCTACATCCAGGACATGGTTAAACTGTACACCCCAGCACGTGCACTAAGTTCTGCATCAGCCAAACGACTCGCTGCACCCTCGCTGCGAGGGGGACCCAAGTTCCCATCAGCAAAAACACGTGGGTTTGCTATCCTGGCTCCAAGATGGTGGAATGAGCTCCCCATTGACATCAGGACAGCAGAAAGCCTGCACACCTTCCGGCGCAGACTGAAAACTCATCTCTTTCGACTCCACTTCGAGCGATAGAATTACTAACAAGGCACTTATATACTAATAAAGGAATGGCTTATCTATAGCCAGCTGAGTAGCACTTGAAATGTTTGGCTCTATGATACCTGATGTACTTATATGATTCTGTTTTCTTCAAGGCTGTGTCTTCCTGGTCGAATGTACTTATTGTAAGTCGCTTTGGATAAAAGCGTCAGCTAAATGCCATGTAATGTAATGTAATGACCCTCATCTTATCAGAGATGGCAAAAGTACACACATCCTTTACTCAAGTAGAAGTAGAGATACTCATGTTTAAAAATACTCTTGTAGAAGTACTGACTAAACTTCTTTACTCAAGTAAAAGTAAAGAACTTTGAAATGTACCTAAGTAAAAAGTACCCATAACTACCAACTGTTTTAAAGAGTTTATATTAATATTAATAATAGTTTATATTAATACTATATTAATATATTAACTCCCTTTATATTAATAGAACAATAATGTCATTGTTAGCTAATGAAGCAAACACAGATTAAAACTAAAGTAACCAGCCTGTTTTGAAAATGTAAGAAGTAGAAAGTACAGGTATTTGTCTTCAAAATGTAAGAAGTAAAAGTAAAAAGTCGTCAGAAAAATAAGTATTGGAGTAAAGTACTGATACCATAAAGATGTGCTTAAGTACAGTAACGAAGTATTTGTACTCCACCCAGCACTGCATCTTATAAAGGGTGAAAAGGTAAATGTACCAGTTTGAGTGTGGTCTGAAGAGGTCCTCATGTATGGAATAAGTATGGATAACACAATATTCATGTCTTTATTTGGGTAGTTCTTTAAACAGTACTGAAATGTCAGAGCTTCGATACACTAAATGACTGGGGACTTTAAACTAGTTTCTGTTCTCTGAAATACATTTGATCTGTACCATTATCCTTCACCATGTCATACATCTGTGTTTATGACACAGATATAATATGTCTTGATAGAGCTGCTTATGTGCATGTTAATAAATGAACAACACAAACTGTTGACATGGTTAGAAGCATACTTGTGCACGATTTATAAGCAGGAGAATTGAACACATTGTACGTGTCGCTGTATTGACTTTTCAGTTGGTGCTATTCTCAGTGTGCTGTCCTGGTAAAAGTATCAGGGTGAAATGACCTCAGGGCATGGTGGGGGCTGCACTGGATCAATGGCTTCAAACGGAGTCCTAGTTCGAAACAGTGTCAGCTCCAGCACTCAGTGAGGTCTCATCGTTTCCAAAGGACAACAAATGAGCCCTGATGTCTCCACGAAGGAGTCTGCTGGTATATAATAGCTTTATGCTGAAGCACGTGAGACAAGGACCCTAGAAAACATGTAAGTAAAACATATTTTTTGACTTTTCACCTTTCCTGGCTCCTAAATGGTTGAATGAGCTCCCCATTGATATCAAGAGAGCGGAAACTCCTCCAGTCGCAAACTGAAAACCCATCTTCTTCCATTGTACCTTGTAACAAAGGGTTCATTTAGGCCATTTAACTAATTCACCAGAACTTAATATGGTATGATCTTGCTTGAAGTGAATATATCTGCGCTTTCCTTGTTGTTTTTTCACTTATTGTAAGTTGCTTTGGATAAAAGCGTCAGCCAAAGGAAATGTAGGCCTAATGTAGAAAATGTAATGCAATGAAAAGCCTTCAAATTGCTCTTTCTACATCAACAGATAATAATAATATGACAGAAGATGGGGGATTGGAACTTATTAGGGAGTATTTTAGAAGAAGTCCACATTCATTCCACCATCGTGGGGAAGATCTGGCTCACCATCCTCTTCATTTTCCGCATGCTTGTGCTCGGCGTGGCGGCTGAGGACGTGTGGGACGACGAGCAGAGTGAGTTTGTCTGCAACACAGAGCAACCCGGCTGCAAGAACGTCTGCTACGACCAGGCATTCCCCATCTCCCTCATCCGCTACTGGGTGCTGCAGATCATCTTCGTGTCCTCGCCCTCTCTGGTCTACATGGGGCATGCTTTGTACCGTCTGAGGACCCTGGAGAAGGAGAGGCACAGGAAGAAAGCCTGTCTGAAGGCAGCGCTGGAGAGCACGGACCCCTTGCAGCAGGAGGCCCATAAGAGGATCGAGCGAGAGCTCAGGAAGCTGGATGAACAGAGGAAAGTGAGGAAGGCTCCTCTGAGAGGCTCGTTGCTCCGCACATATGTTTTCCACATCTTAACCAGATCTGCGGTGGAGGTGGGTTTCATTATCGGTCAGTGTGCTCTGTACGGCATCGGTCTATCCCCTTTGTACAAATGTGAGCGGCTGCCCTGCCCCAACAGTGTGGATTGTTTTGTGTCCCGGCCAACAGAGAAGAACATTTTCATGATCTTCATGCTGGTTATTGCTGGAGTGTCCTTGTTCCTCAACCTCCTGGAGATTTTCCACCTGGGGGTGAAGGAGGTCAAACAGAGCCTGTATGGATACAAATATGGAGACGATGAGAGCGTGTGCCGGTCTAAGAAGAACTCCATGGTGCAGCAGGTGTGTGTGCTCACTAACTCCTCTCCGCAGAGGCTGATGCAGCTCACTCAGATGACCTGCTCTGCTGGCTCTGATGCCCAAAGGGGGAGTGTGGCCCTTGCGACCCCTCACAATAAGGAGGGCTCCAACAGCCAGCAGCCTGCACACACATACCTGCAGCAGCCCAAGGGCCACTCAGCGGACAACAGGAAGCCGTCCTGCAGCAGTGACGAGTCCAATGAAGCGCACGGATCAGGCCGGCCCCAGTACGGCGGCCCCCGACCCACACTGATGGCCGGACACATGGAGATCCCCGCCGCCCTGAGGAATGCCCAGAGGAAGCAGAGCAGAGTGAGTAAGGAGTACAGCGACATGAGCGACTCTCCGGAGAGCGACCACTACCCCACAGCCAGGAAGTGCAGCTTCATGTCCCGGGACCTGTCGGACGGCATGCTGGCCTCCACGTCGGACAGCACCAGCTCCCAGAGCGGGGCAGACTTGGAGGCCCAGCACCTGAACCAGGGGGAGAGCCCAGCAGTGACCCCACCCCCAGCCAGCGGGAGGAGGATGTCTATGGTGAGCAGAGACATGGTTTATGTATCTGCACTGTTAAGGTTACTTTCATTATTTGTAAAGTATTAGGTTGGTTAAAAGACATTAAGTTTACATAGGTTGAACTTAATATTATTGCTTTCAACTAACCTAATACAGTTATGTGAAATCTGTGGATATAATACATTTAATTAAAGTCAAAGTGTCAGTTTTTTCAGTGTGGAGCCCTTATATGAATAACAAGTATGACTATAAATCAAATCAAAGCTGTTGGCTTTACAGATGAACCAACATAGATGACAGTGTAAAATATCATTACATTTACCAGAGAATTATAAAATATACGATAGAATGTGAAATAGATCAAGAGAATGAGGTACAATAAAAAGACAGTACAATGACAACAAAAACAATCAAATCAAATACCATAACATGTAGGACTCAGGACCCAGCTCGACAGGCTTTATTACAAAGACAGGTTTTCAACACATTTTGGACACTGTCTGCCTTCCCTAGAAATACATTTGAATAAAGAAGTACAACCAGTAGAACAATTCAACTAAACCCCAGACTAAAGATGTATGTTTCACTCATGGAAGTTTCAAAATGCCTAAAAAAGAACATCAAACAAAGGAACTATAACACATCGTCTGTGATTCCATGTGATTTATGACTGCCTTCAGCAGAGACAGAATCAATATTCAGATTCTTTACTGAAGTAAAAGTAGAAATAAGATGATTTAAAAATACTCCATTACAAGTGAATCTGATTAATACAATTTTTTACGTAAGTAGAATTCCAGCAGTATTATAAGCAAAAGGTATCAAAAGTAAAAGTTCTCCTTATACATAATGGCTTTTTTCATAATAGATCAGTATTATGGTTCTTTTTATCAGTAACAAATACATTTCATATCAAATTAAATTTGAGTCAATTTAAGTTATTTTAAAGTACTGGGTATTGGTAGTAGTACTACTGCATCAGAGGCATCATCATGTATTTTATATGTACAAAGTAACTAGTAACTATTAATGTTAAATAAATGAAGTGGAGTAAATAATACAATATTTTCCTCATTTTCAATATTTTCCTCAAAAATGTAATGGAGTAAAAGTATATGTAGCGTTGTCAGCACTTGTCAGTGACACTGAGTTGGGGGGTCAGCAGGAGTAGGTCGCCCCCTGCTGGACAGCACTGGAACATTCTGCAGCTCTCCACTGCTCTGTCAGAGTCAGAACTCCTTCATTAGTCCAGCGGGGAAATGTTTTACAGCAAAAGTGGCATAGCACTAACAGGTCAAAACAGGCTTGCAATAATAAAGAGCAAGCTAACTTATTAAATACAGAGAAGAAAAGCACACAGTAATAAAATACACAGCCAAATGGCTCAAAAATAAGTAGCAGCATTTCAAAAAAGTGACATACTACTTATGTCACTTTAATACTTATACAAATGTTGGACATTATGAAAATGTATGTTTTTTTCACATAATATAATTGAAATATTGCTAAATGTGATTGGAAGAAAGTCACATTCATTCTAATTCAGCTTCGCCCACTTCAAACAGCTGATAGAGGAACCCTCAAATATATGAAATCAGTTAAATCACCAAAACTGAGTCCATGCAGAACCTATGAAAGAGGCAAGTTGGAAAAACTCAATTCTGGTGTTTATATTCAAATCTAAATATTTCTGTATGTATGACTAACACGTACAAAAAGTGGTTTTACAGTATTTCTTAATATCTTTTTCTCTTCTGTGAAAACAGCTGGGTAAAAAGAGTTTGGGCAGGTACATCCAAAGATACTATTTAGAGCAGGGCAGTGGGGCCGTTCAGTGTTATGTGCATGCCCAAATGAGTTTTAAAAACAATGGACACTTGAGGATCCTGGCCGAAATGTTCTTTTGCCAAACTGTATCCACCTGTTTCAAAGTTACTAACTGGAGGTCAGAAAAACAAGCGTCTGTGATTTGGATAATAACCATGTTTTTCCCAACCATCTTTTTTTCTTTTAGAGCATGATTCTGGAGCTGTCTTCAATCATGAAAAAGTAGATTGGAAATCACCGTTTTGTGGCCCAGCTGGAGACATACAGAAGTTCAAAAGCGACCGAGGGATCCTGATCCCAAAGAACACTTCAACATTTTCTTAATGTTCAATACTAATGATATCTTCAGCACCTGATACTTTTATATTGGTCATTTGCAAGCTACTTGCTTAATCAAATATGAATCAAATGTATATTTGGCTTAAAGCATAATATCTCATATAATGAGACCAAAAGCCTGTTGAACTGATTGGCTATGTGACTGAAGATTGTTATTTTAGATTGTGGCATTGGCAACCACAAATGAAGAAGAGGGAACTCTCTTCTCAAACCCCATGACACACAGGAAAAAAGGGCTCTTCAAATTCAACATGTTGTTCAACTGAGAGTCGCCTCAAATTGTTTATGATACATCTGACAATGTTTCCGATGTCCTGTTGTTTTTCTTCTAATAAACAAAATAGTTTAGTCTTTTTTTATTTTGTATTACCAGATTATAATGACAATCCCATGACTTAGTTTTCATCATATTATTTTCTTTTACTGTTAGAAATGTATGGTGGCCAACAGGTGCAAACGCGTCCCACAGCCACACATACTTCCATTAGGAGAAGGAACAGTAATGTGTCCAAACATGCAGATAAAGAGACATCTTCACCAACCGAGACATTTCACTGCACTGACAAACTGTGACCGCTCTGAAACAGACCAGCTCTGCCAACAGGGACAGTTGGCCAACTCCGGTCCCAGCTGTGTGCATCACTTTTTAGTGTCCCCTGGTACCTGTTGTGCCTCTGGAAGCATTTTGTTTAAGCAGCGCTTTAAGTAAACAATGTTTGGTGAAGTCAGTGGATGTTTTCTAAATGCAGCATGTGCTGTCACCTTGGGGAAGATGTTTCATCATTTCTATGTGTTCTGATATTTACAGTGCTTTTGAAAGCGCAGCATGTTTCTTGTAGTGGAAGTGTTTTGGGCCGATGTAACGCACTGCTCCTGTTAACCACGTAGAATGGGCTTCTTCTAGGAAGAAGAACTAACATTACGTGTGCACAAACACAACTCCAGATGAATGCTAATGTTGCACCGTGTGTGTGTGTGTGTGTGTGTGTGTATCAGATACATTCATGCATGTTTAATACTGACCAACATTTGGTACATTTGGTCTCATTTTTCCAAAAGCACCCACACAACACAAATCATGATATGCATGTTTCTTTATTTCATAAAGAGAAATGGTGTCTAGACAAAAGAGTCATTTATATAACACAAGCAATAGAAATGAATGAAAATGGGGTTTGCACAATACCATATTTACAATGGTGTTTAAGTCATTTTAATTAATTAGGGTCATGTAGCATTTCAAAATGATAAAGGTAAGAACTCTTAGTAGAGTGAGAAATAACAGCTATTTCAAATGGACAATTATTAACACAAAACAGTCATCTAGAAAAATGAAAACAAAAAAACAACTTGAACTACAAGCTTAAGAGCTATTACATAAAAAAAGATGCACCAAAATGTACTAATACAAGAATCCATATAATCTGTGTAAAAAGCATGTAGAAAAACACCTGATGCGGTTTGCTGATACAGTCATTGACCAGTTATGAGAGGTATGAAGGATTTCACAGGTAGATAAGTGTGAGGAAGTCTGCACTGGTGACTCAGGGAGGGGGGCCGGGCCCCTGCATACACTCACTTCACTTGAATGTGATCTATGGCCTCTGCAAGTTCTAAGGCAAATATCGGAGGTGCACTTGTATCCATGTAATGCTGAGCCATCCCACAAGTTGGAATAAAGACAAGGTGAGGACACTTTGTCTCTTTCCACGACACCAAGGACCAGTCCAATTAAACCCAGCCATCTTTGCATGGCAATTGTAAACATTTTGCATTTGTATATTTGACTCAATGATCTCAGCCTGCGCATTCACCCAGGACACCAGATTTGTTTTGTTGTTTTTTCAAGAAAAGTTGAGCAATCTGTGAGAAAGGCATGTTTTTGTTCATATTATTTGATAGAACAACCTTTGGAGTAGAAAAGCCAGTGTTTGTTTCAGAGAAGCAGCAACACAAAAGTTCAATTAAACAAGACAATACACAGCAACAAGGTGGGAGCAGGTGGAGCCACTTTGCTGTCATATACATAAACAACAACCTGGAGGATTCCATAAGTATCAAATTCTGACATTTATTTGAGTTGTTCAAGCTTATTATTATATCATTTTAAAGCTGCACCAATATTTTTTATATGAAAAATGGATCAAAAGAACATTGTGTATGAGGTTGCTAAACATTTAGCAAAGATATGATCACCAACACTACTTTCCCTTCATCTGCACTGAACATTTCAGCCTCTTGCTTTTCCAAACAGCCCATTCTGCTGGCTCGGACACAAAGTCAGTTAGCTGGTGAACAATGAGCTAAAAGAGGGGACATCATATCAACTCCATTCATTTGGTGACATGCACACAACTCCAAATGAATCCTAATGTTGCTTTCTTTGCTCCTTGTGGAGGTTAGAAATGAATTGATGCAGCTTTAAGTCATTTGAACAAATCCTTTAAAAGGGGCATTCATTTGATTTGAAAAAGTAAGTACTAAAGTAAAAAAGAAAATCTGCGTCAGAGTGATGTGAGAGCGGGTTAAATGCGTGGCACCTGAGACACTAAAGGGTCGGTTCACCCAAATGACAAGAAACATGTTGTCCCTCACTTATCTATCAGTAACTAGCAAGGCCTATAGTTATGGTTTTATTCACCAACGTGTTGGCATTCTCTGAATAAATACTGTTCACAGCATTCAGAACAACAGAGAGTACTTCCTTCAGTGGTGTGAGCACCGCAAAGGCAGAATGTAAAGAGACAGACATCCCAAAACATCAACCAATAAAACCAGATCTATCTGCGTGACCAGTGTCCACAAGATATACAGGAAGTGATCATTTGTTTCTGTAACTTGAATGGACCCTTTAAATAAGAGTTGACATGTTGCAGAGGATGCCTGTTGCTGCACTTTGAGCGAGCAGTGAGTCACCCGAGCTCCACGGGATTCTACGGCTTGCTAAGTTGAATTATCAACATTCAATAGGTAGAAGTTCTGCTATGCAAACAGAAGGATGTGATCATTGTTGCATTCTGAATGTGTGAGGAGACACCCCGCGGCCTTTGTTACAATAGTTCTGCTACAACACAAACTTCACAAATTCATTTTCTCCACACAGAGACATCAAGTCAGAGTCAATGCTCGCAAATGCAACACCGGGCCTCCTCAATTTAAGATTAGGCAGATGAAAAAGTAAATGAATACAAAGCGAGTTGCAAAATGTTAGCAGAAATTAAGCATCTGTAATGTTTAGCTTCCTGCCTGGAACCTGGTACAGTCTGTATGGGGTGAAACTGCTTTGCTGCAGTACATAAGCATCAAAGAATGAAGAAGAGCACACATTTGATAAAGGGCTGAACAAACACAAATAAAACACACCAGCGGATGAAGGTCCTCTACTGCTGTGTGTGAGTGTGTGTGTGTGTGTGTGTGTGTGTGTGTGTTTGGGTCTTTGTATCTGCCTTTTAAGAAATCAAAGACGGTTTTATAAAATACACTTAATTGTTTGGCTGTGTAAAAAACAGTCTCACTTGAGACATTTCTTATACATCTATAATTATTTAAAATCAGGGGGAGAACTTTTAAACCTTTCATTCACATTTTAAAGCCCAAATCCCAGACTTGTTTGGCCAAAAAAAATAAATATTTTGCAGGGATTACTATAAAAACAGTTTCTCGGTTTATTTCAAGTAAGAAAAAATCACCCTGAGTTGGATGGGGGAGTAGGTGGTGTAGCTAGCTGCTACAGGCTATCCTGGTAGCACCTATCTAGCATCTTAGTTTGACTAAGATTTAAATCTAATAACTACTACAAAGTCAGTTTAAGTAGAAAGAAAATGATCGAAGGGAATATTCTTTAGAGTAAGGATAGTAAAACATCTCTCCGAATTACTCAATGAGAGATTACATTGATGTAGTGAAGCTAATGAAACATTAGCTTGTCTACAAGCTACATTAGCTCCAGTTAACTCAGGGATAGTCTCTTTGGATTGGGGCTTTAAAGAGCAATGAATACACTTTGAAATACCATTTGAATTCAACCTTGTGCTAGAGTACGGCCCTGAAAGCCTCCTCTAGTTAGGGTTAATATCAACTCTTTCTGCCTTTTTATACATAGACATTTCAAAAATATATCAGTTTAAAAGCAGACTGCTTCAGAGAAGGTAAACAGAAGAAGACAAACTAACTAGGCCTAAAGCTAGGCAGCATGCATGCACATCACAAATGAGAATGGTCAAACAAATGCACAATTAGGGCAAACGTGTTACTATCTTACATGATTGTTACTCAATCAACACACTGCTTTCACGTAGAATACAATTTGAATTAGCTTATTCAATTCCTAAAGAAATACAAATATAAGGTCTAAAACATTAGCTTCTTTTTAGCTTTCGGATACATTTTCTTCATAAAGATATTTTTATTGTATATTTATATAAACAAGATGTTTCTTCTTGAAGTTTAAGTGCTCCAGTCTAAGACTTTGAGGAGGTCTGAAACAAAGACAAAGACCTTATTGAAGTGCTAAATGGCTCTGAGTGCTTGGGGCCAAAACAAAGTGCCTGACTGAAGTCAATATGTTTCTCTTTCTCAGGATCAATTCCATTTTTTTTGTAGTATCTGTCACTTATTTGTTGGCTGCACTTTTTGCTGTCTCCTAACATCTAACGGCAACATCGAATAAACCCAAAACACGTCTGCGAGAGTGTACACAAAGAGCATCTTAAAATACTGATAATAAAATGTCCTCCAAACAACACAAGGCAGAACTCTTTTTTCACATTTAAAGAGGAAAAGGGGGAAGAGCCTCGCGTAAAACACAACTTGAATGTCTAACTTTTATACATGCATGGGGCTAAAAATTGTACATGTGTTTTGACTGTCTGTATGTACTGCATGTGTGTGTCTTCATGTGGAGCTGATTTCCTGAGTATAGGAACGCTCACCGTGATAGGGAGCATTCGTTAGGCAGGACAGGAAACAGCAAAGCAAAGATTTCCCCTTAGCAAAAGGTGCTTGATATAACCCCGTGAAAAAGAAACGTCTAAGCCTCTACCAGTACAAAATCACTGTTACAGTCATCATGCTCCATACTATGTACATTTCTGCCAAGCAAGCACTTGAAAGTCACCGTACAACATCCAAATACAATGGTATTGCTGATGAGTGGGAAATAAAAATAGCCATCTAACCGCCTGAAAAAAACCTTGTCCTTTAAATTCAGTGCTGAGGAAGGCAAAGGAGGAATGTGTTCGGTTACAGCCTGCACACAGTTCTCCTGTACAGAATTACAAATGCCAGACGCTCGAAGACATATTTGCATATGAACATTTTAAAAAGTCAACTGCATCTTAACTCCCCGTGTACAGAAGCTGCATTCTTATTTTTTCATGAATTAGGTTGAACATTCAGAGGATTCTTTTTTTCCTGAGTTTGAATTGCTGTGACAAAAAGGGCCACTGAGATATAGTGAGAGACGAACCACAGACAGACAGAGAGAAAGAAAAGTGAGACAGAAAGAGGTAGAGAAGATTGATAGACAGAGTGGGAGACAGAGAAAGAGGAAGACAGGAACAGAGAGACACAGAGAGCTGCTGTTTAGGTCCGATGAGGTTCCACTTTGACTTGTGATGAGTGACATGTGGGGGGGCGAGTCCCCACTGTAGAGGTTGCTGTTGGGCGAGGATAGCACCATTGTAATGTTTGGTGAGAAGTTCCCACTCTGTCGTGGTAAGAGGAGAATACCTGGAGAACAGTATTGCTGCTGTTAAGACAACCTTAGTGTCAACCGTTCAAAAGAAACAGCACAACAATACATAAATACAAACAAAGCTTGTTTTTCAGTGAACACTGGCAGAGGCTGACTGTCTCAGCAACCCTGAGAGTGGGTTTGTCAGAAGAGTGAAATTAAATAATAAAAAAAACATCAAAATCAACAACACAGAGAACCACCACTAATTAGCGCAGTCCTTCCTCGGCTGCTCATCAGTTGTACATTTGTCAGTCATTTCCTGGCAGAAATCCACCGTTACCGCCTGGTTGGATTTGACCAGCCCTGACTCATCGTACAGGCCGGCGTCCTGGCTGTCTGTTTCTCTGTCCGGCCCGTTTCTGACCGCCGAGTCGGGCTCGCTATCTGCAGCCCCAGGCGATCCGTGGAAGCTGGGCTCCGGCGTGGCAGAGCCAGAGTGGGTGGTGAGGTCGATGCTGGTGGTGTTGGGGGGGGTGTCGGTGGAGTTGGCGGGCCGCAGCACGGGGCAGTAGTGGTTGAGAGACTGGACCTGCTCAGGGCTCAGCTGCACGTCGCGGCACACCTCCTGGGACAGGCAGGAGAAGTTCTCCCACAGCTCCCCCATACACGCCTTCAGCTGGTTCCTCTCCGTCAGCAGCTTCCCCTTCTCACACACCTGCACACACACACACACACACACACACACACACACACACACACACACACACCCACACACACACACACACACACACACACACACACACACACACACACACACACACACACACACACACACACACACACACACACACACACACACACACACCACACACACACACACACACACACACACACACACACACACACACACACAGTTGGGATTTGTACAATAGGGTTTAGGGTTTTTGGGCAGAACCTCCAAAATAATATCTCTTAAGTGCTTTCCCTCTAAACAAAAACCCACCAACACCTACTAACATCTGAATTTTCTCTTCAAAATAACTCATTATGTCATTGTCTTTCAAAACCACTCATATAAAGGTTTTCTGATCCGCTGGAGCTACCAACAGGATTCAACAGTTTTGTATTGTCTTTCAAAACTGTACTGAAAACACTTACTCATCGTCATAGGTCAGTCACATCCTCTCCTAATAAACCCAATAATGTTTACTCTAAAACATGACTTTCTATGAATGATCAACCCTACCATCTTGCATGTATTCCCCATCCCCGCACACACCAGAGGACACTAAAGGTGAGAGAGCTGAGAGAATGGAACCCATCTGGATCAGTGAGTAGTATTTCATCACATGTCCTTTTCTCTGCTCAGGTGGTGGTTGGTGTAATTGACGTGGTGTTTGATGAGCTGGACAGATAACAGGAAGTGACAGTGAGGTGGAAACTGATGACTCACCAGTTTTCTGATCTCACACTCCAGGTTCATGATGCAGTCGAGCTTCCTCTTGCGGCAGCGCTGAGCCGCGATGCGATTCTTACTCCGCCGCCTCACGTCATGGATAAACTCCAGCTGCTCCGAGGTCAGTTTGTGCATTTTCACCAACATTTGGAAGTCGTTCCGTGGAAGATTTGTGATTTGATCTACAGGGAAAGGCAGCTTTACCTGAAGAGAATGAGAAAGGACAGACATTATGCATACCATTTTTATTTTGTATTTATTAAGCGTCAATAAGGTTGGACGAAAGTACAAAATATCTATATATAATATCATCTTTGATGGAGTCTGAAATGTGCCGCTAGGATCATTACAGACAAATGGCAGTGTTTCATACATTAACACATTTATGAACGCAATAAATATTTGATTAATAACATTAAGAATGCATTTTCTCATTTAATGATAAGAAAACCGTGACATTTGCCAACCTTTAAATGGGATGTAAGATGATGCTCTGAAACAACAAAGCCCACAGGATAGTGAGGCAGAAGTCACTCAAACACTCTCCAACAGAGACAACTGAAACATGTGGGCTCCACTATTCTTTTTTTTAACTTTGAGTTTGAATGCAACCTCCTCCTCCCATCCCAAATACACAGTGTATTTGGGATGGGAGGAGGAGGTTGCATTATACAAATCAAAAATATTTCATTTGGTGGGTTTAAAGATTGGTTTCTAATATTTGAATACTTTTTTTTCAGACCCAAAATCTTTAGAACAGAACAGAATGTCGTTTTTCTCCAGATATGGGCTGAAAGACAACTGTGGATGTCAAGTTTTGTTGTTGTTGTCGGAGGGGCAAACAGAGACACTTGCTCACTTCAACACCATAGACAATAGACATGGGGCAGTTTGGGGCCTTGCCCAACACTTCCACATTATGATAACTTTACATCGGACTCCATACTTTGGAGCCAACATCACTTTCAAATCATTCATACCCCAATGTTATTACTCAGTTCTTGTACTTAAGTAAAAGTAGAAGTACCAGAGTGTAGAAGTATACTCTGTTATAGTAAAAGTCCTGCAATCAAAAGGTTACTCAAGTAAAAGTAGAAAAGTATTAGCATCAAAATATACTTAAAGTATCAAAAGTAAAAGTAGTCATTGTGCATATTGGTCCATTTCAGAATAATAGAAATGATATGTTTAATAATTATTGATCATTAAAGTTTTATCAAAGCTGGTAAAGGTTTTTATAGTACTTTATTTACTGCTGGGTAGCATATGAATTTAATCCAGGTCTAACTAAATGTATTACATAAATATGAGTAAAAGTACAAAATATACCTCTGAATTGTAATGGAGTTGAAGTACAAAGTAGCACAAAATGAAAATACTCAAGTACAAATCCCTCAAAATTGTACTGAAGAACAGTACTTGAGTACATCTACTTAGTTACTTTACACCACCGAGTGTGACCCAGGTGAGTCAATGCATCATTGTGCCCTCTCACTGTCTGACGGTTACTACACTTGACCACAAGGTGGCATGAGAGTACTGCTGCACAGGCCTCACAGAGCAGGACGCGCTCTCCGTCTTAAACTCAACATGTAACACTCTGCAGCAGAGGGGAAAAGGTGATCCACGTGCCAGTGCGACAGATTGAGGGGGCAGTGATTTGTCAAACTGATCCAAACCAGCGTCAGGTGAATTCTGCAGGCATGAATATCTACACCGGCACCTAACAGCAGACCTCCTGCACAGCAGAACAACATCATTAGTGGAATAAATGCAGCTGTGATTTGGCAGAGCAAATGAAAATCAGAAATCCATGTGGTATTTCTTCACTGATATGACAGCACATCAAGGCTGTATGTGTTGATTATCTTTTTCTCACTTTGGAGAGCAACAATGAGTCTGGCTCTCTCCCTCAGGTGATGCCAAACCTTATGATAAGCACATCACAGGCGCATCCATCCCAGCGGTATCTGTGAGCACCAGGGATGTGTAGCTGCAGGCAGCCAGAGGAGCAGAGTAGGCATAACAAAGCGCCAGAGGAAGACAGTCGGAGAGCCAGAGATGAGAGGAGCTGCTCAGCTTTCCCTGTGGCTGCCTCTCAGGAGCACAGGAAGCCAAACAAAGGAGGAAGAGGAGCAGGAAGCACTCCCATAGTACCTGGCTGCTTGGGTCGGGGCAGATCCTCCCTGTAGACTTTTACCTGCTCACATGACCACAAAAAACTGAAACATTGACTTTAATTAAATGTATTATGTCAACATATCTCACATAACTATATTAGGTTAGTTGGAAGCAATGATGTTAAGTTGAACCTATTTAAACTAACCTAATTATGTCAAATCTGTTGACATAATACATTTAATTAAAGTCAATGTTTTTAATCTTCAGTATACATGCAGAGGCTGCAGCAGAGGGGACTCGGCTCTGTTTCTCCACCAGATGCTACACAGATGCTGAAGTATCACCTGGTATAGGCGTCGCACCAAGGGGATGAAGCAAGTTGCCTACTCATGACAGAATTGAAATTGCTCCTCATTGAACAGCAGACCTAGATGTCAATCTATCCCTGGGAGAAAAATGTCTTGAGTGCCCTCATTAGAAGTGCAGCCCTGTGAGCCGCCAGGAGCCCCGCGTCTCATCTCAGCCCGACATCTGCATGCAGACAAATGAATAAATAATGACCAGAGCTTTCAAGGCCACATCGGCTCTCACTACTTTGCCAGGACAATGACAGCTCCAGGCTCAAAGACAGGAGCAGGGAAAGCTTTCAAACATCAGGACAGGCTGCCAGCTTCATGTAACGCAGAGGAGAAGATGACTGTTGGTGAGCAGGTAGCTGGTGCCCCATAATGCTCAGAGCTGAGAGCTGTCCCTCTGCAGGGCCTGATGGGACCTTTGGCGAAACCAGGCCATAAAATACTAGAAGGAGACGCTGCGACCTTGTGGGGGTTTCTTTCTCCTCTTCCTCCACCAGTCACCGGTACGCAGGGGACAACTACATTAAGCCGCTTTACCACGAGATCCAGTGCAGCGCCCGGCTGATATAAGTCTGCTTCAACGCTGGTCATGAATTCACTCCAAACTGTCCTGGAATGACATACAGTTCTTCTTCCAACCCTCAGTCACACAAATGGGGTACAGAGCCAAAAGTAGAGCTAATCTGAAATCAACCCCCCCCTTTGAACTATAAGAAAGAATCAATGTTTGTGCGTCTCAAATTCTGGCTAAATACTATTTATGTAAGTAAAGAATTCTGTCCAAAGGGTGAGATGAAGATTTCCACCTGCTGAAGATATTATGTGTGTTCTGGTTTAGTACAGTCTTACTTTCTGACTGAAGTGTTTATGAATGTTTTACACATTAGAAACAGTGTTTTATCAGTGGTCTTTGGAAGAGTTGGTTGTGTCTTTTTTAAAAATCAAATCCTGTCATATTTTTACTTTAAATCAACTTCTAATTGTAGATGTCTGGACTGGTTAAGTAGCATAGATTTGCTGCTGACACAATTGGGTCTGAGTAAAACTTGTCCTTATCTCTTCAGATTCAGATTCAACTTTATTGTCATTACATAGTACATGTACTAGTGACGAAATGTAAGTTTAGGCATCTGACCAGAAGTGCAAAATAGCAGTGCAGGAGTCTAAATAAATATACATGTTCCAAACTGAAATGAGATCTTATCGTGTTATATGAGGTTTACAATTTCACATATTTGTGTTTCATGCCATCTCTGTAATGAACCATGTTACATGTCACATGCTTGTAAATGGGATTACAAAGAAGAAACACACACTCTAGAAACAAACCCTAAATCAGATCGTAGACTGGGGAGGTTTGCTAGCTGTCTTGTCCTGGGGGTTAAAGTCATCATCTGCAGCGTCTTCAGATCAATAAATGACTGCTCTCTTGCTAAAGAATGTCATCATGAATAACATCAACCTGTAATAGGTTCATACAAGGCTTTATTTATGTAAGAAGCATTGTAGAGATCACTAACTACCACTAATGCTTCTCATTTGACCAACAGCAGCATTTGCAGTAGAAGAAATGTGTATTTAACGAGAGAGAAGTGTCAAACTTTATCAACAACAACACTTTGACTCACTGTTTGATTAGTGATGTCTGGAAATGCAATACCACAGTGTACAAGCTGCCGAGCTGTGGTGACGTAGTCAACATCACACAGTGTCCGTGCCCCAGTTGGCCCTGGGGGGCCCACGTACTGTACAGAATGCTGAGTATCCCGTGGAGTTTCACACTAAACACACTCTCCTCTTCTCAAATAAGAGCGCCAAAATATCTCCACTGTGGGTCTCTATATGTGTCCCGCTCCCCAGAGCGTAAGCTAAATGCATTGAGCTATTTAAAAAGGAAAAACAGATTTCACAGTGAAATGCTCGGGTAAACAGAACTCCTCTTGCTCAACTGGAACAAGTAAGGCCTTTGGTGTTAAGTACATTATAATATGTGATGCACTTAAATACATATTTTAGAAATGAATGGGCAAACATCCCTTTAGTGTCTAGCCACTGAATACAAATCTACTTTCACTTATGGTCACATATTTGATGCCATGTGTTCTCATTAACTATACTTACATGCTACATCATATGTAGAGTAGAGCAAGGGTCCTTTGGCATTGTGCAATGTTTGCACAACTGATATCAAGGTCTGTGCACTTCCTGTCAAACATTACTCTATTTCATGCTTTGCCTGCTAAACAAACCACAATGTGCTGATGAATCAGGACCACTTCCTCATTCCTCCCTCTCGCTCTGAGATCAATATTTCCACCGCTGTGGCCAGACGAGACGCTAGACTGAGCTCAACGCTTACGCTGCTCCAGGAGCTGTGGAGCTCCGAGAGACAGAGGGAGGGAGACACTCTGAACTACAAATGTAGCAAAAGTACTACAAGTGCAGGAGCCATCAAGTTAGTGTACTGACTCTGTGATGTCTGTTACACACTGATTTATTTCTGAAGGTAACATTAGCAACCATAGCTGTACAGTGACAACACTCCTAGCACACTGATGAGCAATACAACTAGGGTTGCCAACTTCCAGAAATGGAGAAACGGGACACATGCATGTGTACCCCGCGCGCGTGCGCGCGAAGATTTTCGGGTTTCTGGCGGATTTAGTTACTTTTTTTTGTTACATTATTTCGGTTTTAGGGTTAGGGTTATGTTATTTAATTATTTTGGGGGAGCCAGCCCCTAGGGTTCGAAAATGTGTTTGGGGGTCAAACCCCCCAAAACCCTCAAAATGCATAGAAAACTATGCATACCTATAACACAATACAAACACAATGGTCTTACACCTGCATTAGGCTACTACATCACATTGTACATCAGCATGTTCAATCGGATAGGTGGGCACAGGGACATCTGGGCACCTCGATGTACAATTGGCTATTTTGTCCAAAATGTTAAAAAATAAAATATTTGAAAAATGGTATTAAGTAATGCAAAGTATACATGATGTGAACATGCACGGTACATCATTATTAGACTTAATGTTATCCTGCAACCAACCATTTTCCCATCAATCAGCTCACTGACTCTCACACACACACACACACACACACACACACACACACACACACACACACACACACACACACACACACACACACACACACACACACACACACACACACACACACACACACACACACACACACACACACACACACACACACACACACACACACACACACACACACTCACAGACACACACACACACACGTGCGAGCATTGTGCCTGCCCTGTCAACTGAGCGGTCCTAGCGCCCTTCCCATACAGCACACAAACACACAGGCACGCAGCCAGACACACTGCATTGCGGGCAAACAGAAACATATTTTTTAATTTTCCCTTTACACAGAGTCCGGGACAAACAAAGTCCCGTACGGGACACGCCCCTTTTGGCTCAAATACGGGGCGTCCCGGCTAATACGGGACGGTTGGCAACCCTAAATACAACAATGAATTCCACTTTTGATATATGATAGATTCATGTCATTAATGTGCAGACATATTCAGTTTGAATAGTTACTCAACAACCTCCATACAAAGATTGATCCTACGTTAGCTAACATTAGCATTATCAAGAGTGTGTTCTATGCTAACATATGGTGATAATAATGAAATATGTTAAATTATAAAAGTTAGTATAATAGAAGCACAATGAGCTAAAAAAGTGAGTGATGAGGCAGTGATTCATTTCACAGCAATATGCATCTACAGTTTGCTTAGCTATCAGCATTAGCATTAGCTATCATTAGCATTAGCTATCAGCATTAGCTATCCACCAAAAGCTACTTGTTATACTGTAGCACACTAAAGGCTGTAGCATTGTTTCAAATGATAGATAACAATATCTGTCGCTACATAATCCTGATACCAACCAATAAACAACAATATCAACCCAATCTTATTTGTATCTATACCGTACACAACTCTAACTCTATAGCTTGTAGCCTCCAAATCCAGACAATACATCATTTGTATCCTTTTTTTAATGTTTAATTTAAATCTCACCCCTTGATTAATAATGCTCGACAAGTCAAATTAATTTCCATTTCCCCACTCATTACTTGTTATAAATATTGTAAGAGTTCATTCCATAACTGCTGTTGCATAGGAGGTAGGTCAGCAATCTACATGACTGCTGTTAAAACCAGGAGCCATCAATGGATCCCCTCACAGAGCCACACTTGGGACCAACATTCAGTCCAGCTTTTCTTCAACTTTGTCTCAAAGGTTGCTTAGTTTCTCTTTGCAGGACACGGCTCTGTCTGCAGAGTGAAGCTGCTGATCGTTCTCAGATGTGGCCCATAAGAAGGCAGCAGCCCATAACCACAGAGCAGAAGCTGCCCAGAGACCTGAAGTGACTCCAGCTGCCTTGAATGATGGGCTTCGGTCAGACTGCCCTGCTCTTTAACAACTCCCTTCCTCATTCGGATCCACTGGGTCAAGTCCACAGTCCAGAGCTGAAGCTATGTTTTATCGAAGCTGCCATTTGCTCATGTTTGTTTGAACGGCAGGATTACATCGAGGGGGTGTTAGGAAAACAAGCGGCCAAGGAAGCATGAGGGAAGCACTTCTTTAGCACTTAAAGGCCAAGGGAGAGTAACCTAACACTGAGCTTCACCTTGGAAGTACTTCTCTGTGACCTCCGCTTTAACTCCGGTGCAATAAAGTGTGGAGCAGTGAAACACTCATGAAGGATCTTATCAACAGCTCTGATAGTGAGTGCAAAGCTGGTAGACAACCCTGCGTAAGCCAATAGAGATTTGACAGAGGATATAGTGGAGTAATGGAGCGGAAACAATGGCTGACACATACATATATAAACAGTCATATCCACACAAATAAATGACTGGGAGAACTGAAATGTCTCCCAGTCATGTTTGGGCTGCTCTCCCAGCTGATAGCTCAGCGCTGTATCTCCATCCCACATGATCTACAGCGGCACACTCAGCAGGCCTATCAAAGGCCCATCGATCCAATGGCGACGGTGGTTGTGTGCCACACTCTGAAGGTAATAATTACGCATTACTGCTGAGCCTCTTTATCTCGCAGCTCTGTTTGTGCAGCGGAACTGAATTATTTCCACAGAAAAGCTAAATCCTGTCATGTAGCTCCAACCATTGCAACATGCCGACTTGCTCTGTGAATGTGATCACCATGGCAACGCACCACTTTCTCTTCTCTCCTTCCAGTTCTGCTTCCTCTGCCCTCTTCCACCAAGCTCTTCACAAATGATTCTGACATCACTGATGGAAACATCTCAAGAGGTAAGACAGCCTGGGAACATGGAGCCAAAAGGTCACAAGTTCAAGCTCAGCAGCAGCCAAGATGTGATGTCACAGACATGACTATGCTACAGTCAAGTGAATACCTCAGATATATGTTTCCCCTACCATTGTCATTTTCCACATTGAACATGTGCTCTTTTATTAAATAAACTAAACGCTTTGATTTGAAATTGTGAGTTTAGTGTTTTTGACCCTAAGAAACACTGATGCATTAACCAATAACAATAATCCACAGCTCCTCTCTCTGCTCCAGAGGATTTAAAAAATAAATATCCCAATTCCTCCCCCCCCCCCCCATGCTCAGGCAGCACCCCCCCAAAGCAGTACACCTAGGGGAAACACTGATATACCTATATACCATCTATTGTGAAAAACAAACAAATCTCAACAAGGGAAACAAAGAAGGCTCCTTCTCAAGCTCCATATGCAATTACAGAGTCCATTTGGAGATACAAGGTGTTCACGTGACGGCAAGGCCTGAAATCCAGATGGAAATTTGCCTCATTAAAGCGAATAAACAGCAGCGCTCTGAGGAGGCAAAGCTATTCTTTGTAAATTGATTTACGCTTCCCCTCAGGTGGGAAATCTGCTCATTTTGATATTATTACACCTGCGCTGAGCTCCATCTGTGAGCGAGAGGTTCCCTCACTGATCTTTACACTGTAAACAACAACAGCCTACAGTCTGCAGGGCGTCTGCCCAGGTGGATTAGGGGAGGATGATTAGAGGATTGGCTGTTCATCCTTGTCAGCACTGTGGAGCCATGAGACAGAGCTCAACCTCTCGCCCACTCACTGCAGCCGCACACCATTAAAACGTTATGGCCATACACGGCGCGGCTGTAATGTATTGCTTGTAATCCCTTTGTGACGGCTGCACACCTTCACTGTGGCAGGGTATCACTGCTAATGGTCGATAGATCAGAAATGTCAGAATGTCTGACAAGCATGCTAGAATTAGCATATGCATATTTATAGGGCCGGATTATAGATGTCAGTGTTTCCGCTGGGATGAAATGAGCTAGTTAGGGTAGTTGGCAGTGGCAGGGAGACAGACAGAGCCAGAGGGAATAACTTCAGAGGGCAGCTGTACCCTGGGAGAATCCTGAGCCTCCAAACGCATGCAGTGCTTTTCACACATTCACATTACTCCCAGCGTAGATGATTGAAAAAAACAGCACCACAGCCTCCTGCATTTTGACTATCCTAGTGCATTTGGGCTCACACATTCAGACTCATTACACAGATCTCCAGCAGTGCATATAATATCAAAGCACATCTGTGCCCTTTGGTGACGCTGTAAATCTTGTACTGAACACCCCTGCTTCAATTACATGATGATTTAATGACTGCTAATGCAGACCTGGAGAGCAGGGCACTGCGATGTAATTAGCCATGGTGGGATTGAGTGTAATGGCTACATTGTGTGTTACAAGAGAATGACAGTGTTTCACACTCACCTCTGGCCCTGGCTCCTGCACATGGCAGGACTCGCTGTCTCCCTCTGAGAAGGAGCCCGACTCGTCGCTGGAGTTGGTGCCGTAGGACTGCTCACATTTGATCTTAGGCCGCACCTGGTTAAAATGGGCCTCCCCGCCCACACTTTGCTCCTGCTGGTCCACATTGAGGCAGCGTGCCACGTTGGAGCACGGAGAGGAGGAGAACTCAAACTGGGGCAGGCTGCAGGGAGAGCCCCCGCTGCCGTCCTCTGCATAGGAGTACGAGGAGCAGGAGCTGGAAGTCCTGGTGCGTGTTTCACAAGGCGGTGAGCGCGGGCACACTTTGATTGGCACTGGGCAGCTGGTGTTGGGTCTCGGGTGGCACAGGAGTAGGGGGTCGCTGGAGGTGGTGCTGGGAGAGTAGGTCTGCGACGTGGGGAGGGACTGGCTGGCTCCGGCCCACAGGCCCTTTGGCATGTGCTCAGAGAGCTCCATCTCCAAAGAGTTTCCACCAGGGTAGGAATGTGCTGGGGTTCCCAGACGTTTGCATGCCCCTGAAGAAAATATGACACTACGGCGATCAAGCTCAACTTCCTGTTTGCAGACCCCATCACAGGAAGCGGACTTGAGGGACAACCCTGCAGGGAAACTGTCAACGTCCTTTGGGGATGTAACAGGCAGACCCAGCTCCCCAGTGAAAGGCCTGAAGTCTTTTTTATGATCTCCCTGAGAGTTGACTTTGTCCTGGGGACAGACAAGTCTGTTGGTGAATAGCTGCTGTGAAGTGTTGGGCAGGTCCACCCCTTTCTTGAAGAAGGCTCGGAGACAGGAAGGGGACTTGGTTCTCTTGGTTCTCTCCACAGATATGGGGTTATCCATCTCCATGCTCGTCACACTGTCCTTATCCCTGTCCCCCTGCTCGTCCCCTGACAGGCACAATGAGATGGCCTCTTCGTCTACCTGTGGTTCCACTTTGATCTGTGCCAAAGGCAGCCTGTCCTGACCCGGCAGTGCCCCGCTGACGCTGCTCTCTTTTAATGTGCTTGGAAAACCTGAGGTACTGGTGTGTGAGGATGTGTCATTATTGTGCTTGTTGCAGGCCCACTGGTATTTCCTGTACTTTGGGCATCGCGGCAGGTCTGACGCTCCGTGCCTGTCAAAGTCCAGCCGGCCATCGGAGAAGTTACTGGGAATAGCCATTGCTAGCCGATCCTCGTCAGGGTGTTCAAAGGAAGTGAGGGCTTCGGCACGCCGTCGTGCCTTTGGGGAGGTGGGTTTCTCCACCTCAGACTGCATGCTCTCATCCTGTGAGTTGTTCACTTCTGCTGCCGCCACCTTGTGGCAGAGCAGCAAGCCGTCCTCCTCGCGGCGCAGCTGTGCTTCCAGGAAGCGAAAGCATGAGTCCTCCAGGTTGTGCATGCGCAGGAATTCGGCACAGCGGATGACCTCCTGGATGTTTTCTCTGCTGAGTAACAGCTTAGCAGTGTAGGCAAACTGCAACAATGGAGCGAATCCCCTGGCAGTGACCTGCAAAAAAACAGGGAAATTGCCAGCATTACCATCAGCACAGTCATTGTTCAGAGCACTTGGAGTGTGGTGAGACAACCTGACAGCTCCAACAACCATAAACAAACAGTGTCAAAGATGCTTCATTGTTTATCAGGTCAGCACTGAACATTCCATACAGCTGAATAAGAAGGGTGCTCTGTGGGTGTCGGCAGGTTGTGTGTCCAGCCTCAGAATCAGAATACCTTTATTCGTCCCACAGAGAGGACATTTAAATAGCCGCTCATGTTCATAACACCAACCTCTGGATCATTCAGCAATCTGCCACTGTCTGTGGCCATGGCATTGCTTTTGGCTACACCCATTCCTGTCAAGTCATGGTAATCCTTTAAAACCAATTAGCAAATATCTTTCTGTATTGTTTGGTTTATGATATGTTGCAATTGTTAACCTTGGCACCAAAGTGTTGTTATGACAAAGATGTTTCATTTATAGGAAGCTTGTGAATAAATATGATTTGTATACAACACTGATTTGAGCGTAATGTACTGTTAGCGCCCCGGTCAGGACTTGGCCCCAAAGCCTCACTTTCCGTGTCAGTGCCCTGGTCCTCAGGTCAAGTGCCTGTAAAGCCTAATGGTGTGTAAGACTCAGGCTTATCCCCGTTGTGGCCATGTGGTGCGGGATGATAGAGGGAAGCCTTCCATTTAGACTTAATGCCAGATAATTAGGTAAACTCCTGAGCCTGCAGAAGTCCTGGCTGCCCGGCTGCTGTTGTCGCAGAGCGCTGAGACCAGAGACCAGAGAAAGACCACAACGCGTGTCTGCTGTTTGGAGATCAGCTTGAGATTCACACTAGGTTGCATTCATCCATTCACTCAACCAATCCCTGCAGCTTTATCCCGGTTAATGATTTGGTGACAAACACATTACGGTTGGGCAATGCAATCAAAGCACACACATAGAAAAGGAGCAGTAACACAATTGCAATGCGTTCACTTTGAGACGGTATTGATTGCTCTACAAAGCACCTTTTCAGAGGCTGAGTGATGTTACGCTTTCTTTTCAAGATTGAACAGAGCTTGCCGTGGCAGAGGATGAGCGGAACAATGTGTTTTGAGCCCACTGTATATGGTGATTATTGTCTCCCTTTGTTGGGGGGAACAAGAAGATGAATGACCCTACAGTAGGTGGACAGTATAACCTGTGAGCACTGCAGCAGCTTCCAGCGTCCCTGCCAGACTCCCCACTAGTGAAACAGGAAGTTCCCTCTGCAGTAATCAAGCTTCAAAAACCTGAGAATTTGTGGATTTTTCTGCTTAGGAAAAACAACTAAGCAGTATGACCGAGGAAACTCAAATAGCTTGAGGTCACTCCATAGAGTCTGAGAAGGAACTCAGTCATCTGGCTTTTCAGGGAAATGAGTAAACATGTGCAATCGGTTGTTGCTTTTTGATTTGTATAGGTCTAAACCAGGGGTGTCAAACTCAAGGCCCGCGGGCCAAAACCGGCCCGTGACCTCATTTTACGTGGCCCGCAAGAGCTACCAAAGAATATAATATAAAATATGTGTAATTGTTCAATATTTACTCTCAATTACTTGCCATAGACTTACAGACGTGATTCATGAAGTTATTACCAGAACTGCTAATAATCCAATGCAGAGCCAATAATGTAATATAATACATTATTTTATATATATTATATATTTATATATGTATATTTATATAGTGTTAAAGTTACAACCGGCCCTTTGAGTGCAAACATAATGCTAATGTGGCCCGCAATGAAGTTGAGTTTGACCCCCCTGGTCTAAACGTAGAAGAGGCAATAGTTTATTGACTTTGTTGTTCACTTTAAACAAATTAAAGATAATATATACTAGAGGAGCACAGTTTCAATGGAACCTGACCCTAAAATACAGACAGGGATTATGTGATGAGAAGAGATATGACGATTAGAGCTTTAAACTGTAAAACACCCAACTTGACTTTCAGCTTAACTCAATGATCTACAAGTTAATGTCTCACAATTCAATCTGAAGTCAGTGAGGTGCTTTCTCCTAATGTTTTAGAACAAGCCCACATCTTTATTCACTTTGCCATTTCATCATTAGTCTGAAAGCAGTAATCAGTGTGGAGATCTTGTGACTGTAAATGGACAAAGCCAATGTTATAAAAAATGTCCATATCAGGAGATGTTTCTTTTTTAGGGGGGTTACACACACACGGTGAGATCTCTCACCATTCACTTGTTTTCTCTCTCCGTTACACATTACTCTGTTCTATGAGCCACCGTTGCTTGGAAGCCTGTGAGTCTCTCTTTAAAAGCTATAAATAAATGTCTTTTTCAGACTCTTATTGAGGCACTTCTTCTTGACAGCAACAGCTGTCAAATAATATCCATATTTCTTCCAACTGGCCTGTGACAGCAAGACATATTCCCAGATGGGTCTGTGTGCGTTTCTACTCCCCCTTATTATCTACACTGCCAATGTAGTGGTGACTACAGTTAATCCAACATGCTATAAAAGAGATGTAAATGTACTCTTCAATAATTGGATGATCTCTATGATATTGAGTTTAATTATTTTGTTAATTTACATTTCACATGTGTGTTTTTCCTTTGTTATGACAACAGACAGCCCCATGTTTATGATGTTATAATCATACCTGCAGCTCCAGCATTGGCAGGTGTGTGATATGCTAAATACACAGCTGTTTGCATACAGTGTGTAATGTGTGATGCGTACAAGATATTTCTGTATTTTTGCAAATGTAGGCAGTGCTCCTCCATCTTTCTTGTGTTAACAGAGCATCCACATTCTGCAGCTCCCAGCATGCCTCTGGTTTAAAGCACCTTGCAGTGCGCCCTGCGTAACAGACAGTCCAACAGCAGCAACCATATCAGTCATTGTTAAGAGAAAGCTGCTGACTCCAAATCTGTGAGGGGGATGGTGTGTGTGTAGTTGTAGTGTACGTGTATGTGTGTGCGCTAGGGTAAGTGGGTGGGTGAGAGTGTGTGAGGGATTGGGGTGAGGGTAGAGGCTCTGAGTGCTCTATCCGCTCTACTGATGAGAGCAGCACATCCCCTACTACTAATGCTGCAACACACACACACACACACACACACACCCACACCCACACACACACACACACACACACACACACACACACACACACACACACACACACACACACACACACACACACACACACACACACACACACACACACACCACACACACACACACACACACACCACACACACACACACACACACACACACACACACACACACACACACACAGTAATGGTGAGGCAGAGCAGCTTAAATGAGGCTGGGTCCAGAGCTGCAGTAAAGCTGCTGGAGAGAAAGTGCTGAGCGTACCAGGGATCTATTTTCAGCTAGTATCAGCAGCTGCTGTCTGCGGGAGAGATCTTTATGTGTGCTCTGCACCATATGTGATTACTCTACACTGTTATAACCAGCACAGCAGCCTAATGAAGGAAAGCATAACATGAGAGACGCAGGGTGGGGGGGTAAATATGAGGGAGGATGGATAGAGCACAGAAGAAAATCAAAGAGGGAGGGAGACAGCCAGAGCTTAGCAAACTGTTAAAGAAGGAAGAGGAGGACAGGGAGCCTGATCACTATCCGCATGCATGAAGCATTTCAGCTGTGAGCAGCACTTAGTGTATGAATTAAGACAAAGAGAGAAATTACTCAACGGGACAGATTGGGGCCATTTTAGGATAAGAGGGCTCCGATCTGTGTCTGGACATGAGATACCATTACAGGGCAGGAAACTATAGGCAGCGGCCAATCACAGAGCCGGACAGTTTGCATAACATTTCTGGGGAGCCTGCCAAACAGCCTTTCATTAACAGGCTGAGCAATACTACACCCTCCCTCTCCACCCTCCTCTCTCACCCAGTGCTCCTCTCCTACATCGGCCTTTCGCCTCTATGGAAGAGATGGCTAATTTATGCAAATGAACTCCAGTGAATTCCTGCATGTCATGCATGCTAATGAGTACATGGCATGGCATGACAATGGAGTGCAGGAGGAAACACTCAGTCTCTACTGACATTAACCTTTGTGTTTGCAGGCAGACAAAAAGGAGCCTGAGTCACAGCGCTGATGGAGATGAAGCAGGCTGTACTGTACGCTGGCATGACCACACTGAGGGTTCAGCTTTGTGCTGGAGGACAGTTTTGTGCACGACAGAACATCTCTGTGGCCGAAGGAAATGATGTTATTAGGTCAGAAAATACCTGACAAGCTTACGGCACTTTAGAAATGCACTGCAATGTAACTAAGTATAGCCTTTTATTACCATACCTGATTTTGCATTTACAAATCAAATGTTTTACAATAGTTCACGAAACATAACGTGGTATTTAAGATTACTTGATTGGCTTCAAGAAGTATTTTTTTTCCAATTATTTCTGTATGGTATAAACAAATAATAATTCAAAACTTCCATTCGTTAGATTATCAATCACTGTCAACACATGTTTTTATTGTTGTCCAAAAGTTTCATTACTGCAATAAGCAACAATGAAAACATGAAATCAGACATGGAGTCATCCATAACTATACTTCCAATATCTGCAAGCTAGGGAGTCAAATGTACTCAAATCAATAGCTATATATATTTCATCTCAGTTGGCTGTTTTAATTGGTTATTAGTATTTTCCTGCTTTTTTGTACTTAGTGACCAATTGTCTAGAAGCCTGTAAAGAAAACCCATGATTTAAATTGATGCATTTGCACGATTGGTTGTGGGAAATCTCGGTTTTACAGAATAAATAGAACATGACCAACTTTACCGTGACTCAACATTCAACTAAATAAAAGAAAACACAAGCAAATTATAATTTTTATTTTGAACAAAAACACTTAAGAAGATTTGGCTTCCCAGATTTGTTCATTGGACCTGAACTACTGTATTCATTATCTCAAATCAAAGTACATCTTAAACACTCATGCAGTTTAAATATTAAAGATAAATCCCAACCCTAACAATAACTTCTTAACAAAATACAGTAGAATAAAAACATGTACACACTGACACACACACTGTTATAATTGTACTGCTCTGTACTGTAAGGGTTAGTGCACACTTGGATCAGTAATGACAGTGAAAAGAGGGACAAAGCTGATGGAACCATTCCCCAGTGATGTTGAGAGATTTCCATAGTCATAGTTCCATTTCCATCCTCAGTGAAGCAGCAGCTCAGACATCCCTGGTGCTGAGCTGTGGGTGAGTTACCCCCCCGACAGTGATTTGTGTGGATCAGATAGTGTATGCCCTAATCCTCCCCCAGTGTATCTTACTGTACAGTCCAGACATGGAGGACATGACCCCACCTCTACACTGTTTAACACACAACATGATCGTGTTTACGCTGATTTATTTCTGACCGTACACATGTACAAAGGACATGAACACGTCTGAGGATACTCTCTGTGTCCAGCACCCTGTTTGTATGGTAGGTATTTGATCCCAGGCTGATGAAAGTCTGTTTATTGTAGATGTAGGATGTATAGCTGCTTAACTGTGCTGGGTTTGAAGGTTAAATGCAAAGAGCATAAACATGAGGATCACCATGTTGTGGCCCCGTTGGCTTTCTTCTCATCCTCTACCTCTCACACCCAGACAAAGACCCTGCATCTTCTCTGGCAGTCTATAGAACATGAGAAGTGTCCTTGGCAGAGAACGAGAGACTCCCGGCTGGACCAAGGGTGTTGGGTATTAGTGCCGGTACTTCCATTCCTCTCTCCACCACTTCCTCTTCATCTTCCACCACCCAACCCCCAATCTTCAAGGAAGGCTCCCACCATCTGTCTAATAAGCTGTTCTTCTGTCAGAGAGAGTCCTGGCCGGCACTCCATGTGGGGCTAGTCTGTGTGATGCAGTGGCGAACCGTGTCTATCACAACTGGACCTTCTGTAGACACACACACCCCCCCCCCGCCGCCGCATTATAATGTCCGTCTTTTCACTGAATTGTCGTCTTGAAAAGTGTACTCACAACAATTCCACAACAACTTCATCTTCACCTGTTGCACTTGTCATTTCAACGTTAAAAACGATAAAAAAATCGAAAATATTCTCTGAATAACGGTAACGGCTGATGTTGGTTCTGTGGTTTCGCATTGAAGATGACGTCACGGCTCCGCCTACACTGCGTTACTATAGTTACTGCCCCAGCTACAAAACTGCAATGGAAACGCAGTATAAAGTGAGCCTGGCCTACCAAGGCCTAACTATACCATACTAAGTCGTGCGAGGCCCTGCAGTGGAAATGCACCATTAGATTAGCAGGCGGTTGAGCCCCGATCAACTGCTTGACCTAAGATGGTGGATGCAGTCTACATCCCTTTTAGTCCTCATACCTAAGCAACAAAAGGTATTTTGGCAGTCCAGATAAAACTATATGAGTATAATCTGACCTGCTACTTCGAGGGCTAAGGTCTAGTTTTAGGTAGGAAGCTAGAACTACTGGGTCAGGGCAAGATCAAGGTCATCGTTAATGAAACCAATGTCGTCAACTTTTTAAAAGTCAAACTTTTCTGACTCAACCAGGCAACGTACTTTCACCTTTTGCTTTCAATAGAGTACAGGCATATTTTACACAGCCTCAAGAGGTCACCAGTCAGGTTGATCTTGGCATAGGTCCTTTACATGTTAAAGGCCAACACATGTTGTAGTTGTTATGATGAGGGCATCAAGACTATTGGTTGGGTTAAAAAAGATTCTAAATGTATGATCCCTACAGGGTCGTCCCCAAGGATTTTGGCGATTTCAAAACGCATCTGCTGTCGACCTCATTTAGCCACGTGGTATGGCTGATATTTGAGCAGTTCCAGTGAAGCCAGTGAATGTCCATCTGGGCCAGGACTTATACCGATTTGAACCAAAATATGTATCCTCCATTCTTGCTTAGTTTATACCTGTTTCAGGCGGGAACTCTACTCATTGGCTTCAAGTACTCTTACATAGTACTTTCCTCCTAAAATGTGAACTTACTTCAACTTACGTTTTGCCTTTTTGATGTGGAAGAAAAACAAAACAGCTTTCCATAGACATAGTTTGGCAGCTTGCCGCAAATCCTAGATGACACTGCAGTTGGACACCCTGTTTAAACAACATCATTTACTGTGTTTACTTTTAAATTGAAAAATGTGCAGTGTTTCCTGGCCCACGACTAAGGAAAAAACGGACAAACAGGAGGTGGTTTGAGGTCTGTGAACCAGCGCTTTGCTGAATCACAGTGCTTTCTCTACTTTTTCCAGAATAAAACTCAGAGGTAGCACTGATGATCGGTGGCATTCCAAAAGCCTTCACCGTCCCCACAGCGGTCTGGAATCAATCACTGCAGCCAGTCAGGGCTTTTCCATACTGCAGCACAGTGCAGTGGCCCGTCCTTAGGATTACTTTTTCATTGGTCATTTGATTCATTCAGTTTTACAAAAAGATGATATTATTACTACAATTAATAAGCGTTTAGCACTATTTTGGATTAATGTTCAAATGTCTAGTAGGTAGGATCATTAGATTCTCCACACCAGCCTCTTGTAAAGGACAACAGAATCAGCATGCTGCAGTAATAGCTGGCTGACAGCAGTCTACTGTGATCATGGCAGTGAGTGGTGAGTCACAGCTTTGCATACAGTTCCATATATATGGAGGTCATTTCTGTTTGTCACAGTGCTGACTGCTCCTCTCCAGTGGAGGGCTCCCAGTGGCACGTTGCTTCTTATGAATCCCTCTTTGTTCTTACACTCACAAGAAATATGATGGAGAGAAACACTGTGTGTGGACGCTGTTCTGTTCCTTCCCCCTGCCGGCTGGCCCGGAGGACAGCAGGCTTAGATAAAGCAGGATTGTTTTGTTCCCATGATGTGATGGCCAACAAAGCCCCTTGATGAAACTGGCTGCCCCTCTGCAAGCCCACAATCACATTAGATATAGATGATGTCACTCACCAGCGCCAGCCCCGGCTATTCCAGGGGCGGCGGGCCATGAGAGAGCAGTGATGAAGATTGTGGGGGAGGTGGTCTTTGTTTCACATTTCATCCGCACTCACCTCCCTCCCCTTTCCCCCAGTGGCAGACAAGGCTTTCCTATTTGCCCTTTTTTTACACATAGACTTCAGAAGCGTCTGAAGGAATATTCCCAATGACCCTGAGCAGATCAGAGACCATCAGACATGAGGCAGGGATGTGTCAGCATGCTCCGTCACTGACCCTAAATCAAGGGTGAAAGGGACCTTAAAACTTGACTAGCACTTAAATGAAATAACATTCCTCCATGATGCGACTGGGAACAGTCTGGCCCGTCAGAGATGTGCTCCCTGCTGCACAGTGACAGCATGCTATTCAAAGGAACCTTCAATAGATAAACATGATGATCAAAAATAAATACAACTAATCACTTATTTTTAACTAAAACATTCTAAGCCAATTTGTTGTTATTCTTGGATTCTATTTTCTTTTTCTATTTCATTTCCATTTTATGCTGCTTTATAATTATATTCCACTATTTTATGCACTCAAGAAAATGAAACGTTGGCATTAATTAAAATGTTGTTTAGTTAAAAGCAAAAATAAACTTTCAACTTCATATTATTGCTTTCAACTAACCTAATACAATTATGTTTAATGTGTTGTCAAATTATAAAAATAAAATAATAAATGAATTACATTTGAATAAAGTCAACTTTATTTACTAGTGACTTTATATATTAAGATTTTACATCCAAAATATATAAAGAAAAATATATAGGACATTCAATTGAATTTTATTTAAATATAATATATAAAACATTATTAAATGAGCATTTGAGCTTTTCCCTAGATAATAACATCAATATTACAAGTGATAGTGAAGATAACTGCTTTTGTTAACAGAAAGAAATGTGTTTTCACATTTCTACAAAGTGTAAGATTTCAATGGCAGGGTGTTGTTGAATGTGCTATAATCCCTTTAAGTTTCCATAGTGACAGAATAAATCTAATATATCTTTATATGTTGTATTGCAACTAAAGCCTCTTACACACCAAACTGACACCAAAGAACACCAAAGAACACGTCCCGACGGAACGTCGCCTCACGTCGCCTCACGTCGCCTCACGTGGCCTCACGTGGCCTCACGTCGCCTCACGTCTCTGCGTTTTGGCCATGTGTCGCACTGGAACACACCGCAAAGACTTCAGCCGACGGCCAAGAAGCACGTACGAGCTGCGCATGCGTCAGTGGCAATAACTCTCCTTACCAGCAGGTGGCGGTAGTGTGTATTCGTCATTCAAAAGAGGCAACAACCGGAAGACAGACTGCGTGATAACCGAGAGAAGAAGAACAGACTGCGTGATATAAACAACAAATAGCGTGTGCGTTCCATTTTCACTCTACAGCGAGAAGCTCACGGGGCTTTCCCGAACCTGAGTCGAGAGCTGGAGTTAAATGAAATCTCAGATTTGCCTTCTTTATAGTTTGTTTGGGTCCCTCACTTCTGTTGCTTCTCATGCACTGATTTGCTAGCTGAACAGCCAATCAGAGTGATTCTTTAGCCGACAGCCTCTCGATTCAACATGTCGAATCGGCGGCGGAAGGTGTCGGCACGGCCGAAAAGACACAACGGTGCAGTACCCACCAATCTGAGTAGGGCGACACAACGCTCATCGACGGCCCGACATCTATCGACGCCAAAAATGGGCTTGGTGTGTCAGGACCATAAGACAAAAGTGTGAACGTTGTTGAAGTGAACAGGTTGGGACAAAGGGAGGAAGGCTCGGTTCAAACCTCACCAGGAGCAGCTCACTCTCTGGCACACTAAAGACACAGTGAAAGATGTTCCCTCTCACACCTGACACACACAGCAGCTCATGTTTTATTCATGCCTGCAGTGAGTGAGTGAAAGAGATGCAGAAGCCGTTCCCTGCAGTCCTTCTTTGAGGTAAGGAGTGAAAAAAAGCCCCTGAGGCTCATTTTACATAAGACGACAATCTGACGCTGACTTCCTTTTCAATGAGCGCAGTGACAAAGTCGTTTGACAGGCGTTACTTTATTAATGCACGCTGGCCCCGACTCCACAGCACATGCGGGATGTGCCCCAGCTTTCACAGCAGCACATGTATGTACGCGTGTGTGTGTGTGTCGCTGTGACATCAATACGTCTGCGGGGTGCTTTCATCATGTGTTCTGTGGAGGGGCTCTGAAGGGGATCAGATGATGTGACAGAGTGAGAGCTGAGGTGAGCAGGAGTGAGGAGTGTTGCTAAACCTGATGAGCGCTGAGTCGAGGTGGCGCTAATCTCGCCGCGGAGCGCTACCTGCCACCAACGACAGCAGGCAGCTGACAGGTGCTAATTGGCAATCACAGCCTTGTAGGCTCAATAATGCACTTCTCACACCTTTCACTGAGTCTTTGTCCTCCAGCTGCTATGCTATATCATGCCCGTAAAAGCCACTGGAAACAGAATAGAACAAAAAAGATGCTGATGCAGCTTAAGGTTACATTTCTCACCTTTTATGTAGATTGAACCAAGTGTTTTATAGTAAATGTAGTTGATTGAAGCAATACATTCCTCCATGGGTTCTATATTGACAGAAAAAGCTTGTAGTTTGCAATCGCAAAACCTTTCATTCATGCCTCAAAGGTGTCTTGATGAATGGAAGTAGATGCTTGGCTCATTCAACAACAGTACAACTATATAAAAAATATATATCAACAAACTCTCACATTCAGTTTCATATTAGGGTCATTCATCAATTTGTAAATGTACTAATTCAAAGACACATGCATGTTTCCTAAAACATTAAGTTTCTTTTTTACTTTTTATTAAGATAGCAAGAAGATTCATACGACTGAATAAAAGAGACTTGGATTCATCTGCACACGTTGTGTGAAAGGAAGCAGATGTTTGGACACAGCTGAACGCGGCATTGACTTCTAATGATATACAAGTACCCATCAATATTGCTGCTGATCATTGTGAGCGGTTTGTGAAACTAGAGAGGATACATATTCTCATAAGAGCAGCATTACTTGCCGTCAGCAAACAGAATCTCTTCCGTCACGCTTATGATTCAGAATCACGCTCACCAAATGTTATATTGTGAAAAGTCCATATTACTCCATGTTTACTCCTCTTGATTATTGAACCAGAGCAGAACTCAAATGCAATAATGTCTCTTTATTTTCTCTTGGTCCCTCCCTTGGAGATTTGAAAGGTTGTTCAGTATGAAAAGTACCAGTGAACAGAATCCCATCAGTAGCACACATCTCTTGGTGAGGTAGGAGTGTACAGGAGTGTGAGTTTAGCTCCATGTATAGCAGCTATAGTCAGTTTGAGATGTGGCTGAGTGGGTGATTGTTTATATGATTGCATGAACTTCATAATAAAGTTGTTGCATGGACCAAAGCATTTGCAACAAGTTAATGTCACACCTCCATTGATGGCTTAATCAGTCAGAAAACTATCGCTCATCCTATTTTAGATCTGATTGCTTTTTTTATGTCATAACAATTTAGCAACCAAGCTGTGTTTTCTTTCTCCCACTGAAGTTGTAGGGTGGACACACAGAACAAACTGAAACATGGACTTTAATTAAATGTATTATGTCAACAGATATCGCATAAGTGTATTAAGTTAGTCGAAAGCAATAATATTAAGTTGAACCTAACTTAATATTATTTCCTTCAACTAACCTAAAAACAGTTATGTGAAGTCTGTTGACATTCTCAGTGTAGAGGTGCTCAGTCCATTGGTCACTTTGTGGCTGTGGCTGGAGGTGTGGAGAGGCTGATTGGTGTTGCTTTTGTACTGGTGTCAGTGTGGAGTTTTAGAGTTGCATTGTCTAGAGCAGTGGTTCTCAACTGGTGGGTCGCGACCCAAAAGTGGGTCCCGAGGCCTGACCAGTTGAGAACCACTGATCTAGAGGTCAATAGCACTTCGACCCATGGAAAGGAAAAACTGTGCAGGACAAAGTGTGTTTGATAGTCGTACCTCTTCCGGAAGGCTGACCACCAAGCCATTCTCCGCCTGGCCCACCAGCGCCTGCAGGAAGTACTCGCTGCAGGCGGCCAGCACGGAGCGGTGCCCGCGGAACTCCTTCCCCTCCACCAGGACGGTCACATCGCACAGGATATCCTGCTTCCGCTGGTCGTTGAGGCAGAGGAGGATATTGGTACAATGAACTGTCGACTCATACACATACATGGGGGCTTCAGGCTTCTCATCCACGGACATTCCGCTCACGCCCTGGAAATAGAAGCACAACAGAGGGGGGTCAGCTTACAGCCAAACCCAGCAAGCACATACCGCAGGGCTGACATCAGCCCCTGCCTCATGATTCAACACACACACTGCTCTCTGCACATCGTCGCTCCCCTTTAACATTTAAACAACATTTTCACAATCAGGTTTATTGACAAGTAGGTTTACACATACAAGGATGATGCCTTGGTGTACATGGTGCATACATAAAGATAGTTAACGAAGATAAATTGTAAGAAAATATTATTTAGATGAAATTACGTACAGAAAAAATACAAAATAAAATGTGCAGTATTGTTATGAAAAGTGGAAAGCTGTGCAGATATTAAGGGAGGTAGCTTGTGTACAAATATGCAAAATATTGTTGTGAACAAATGAGCAAAATATTCTTCTCATTCTCACGTGCATGAGCAGGGGGCTCAGCGTGGTCAAAGATATCTATGCATGACTCACAAAAGATCGACTGAGTGAAGTCCAATCCCACACTCACCACCGCATTATTAAATCACATGCACACAAACAGTTATCCCATCAACAAATGAAAACATACAGAATCACTTTTAGAAACCAAACATTTGAAATAAAGGGAGCCAGGAGACTGCAGTGTAAAGTGCTGTCTCTGTATTACTGTGCTCTACAGATCACACGTGTTCTCAATCTAAGAACGACTCAGTAAAGGTGTTCTGAGCAGCTGAGAGATGAGCCAAATGATAGCACAGAGGATGTTTTGTAGTCAAGAGTAAGAACTGTAACCTATGTGACTACACCGAACACTGCGTGCAGCTTTAAAAGAAAATGTGGAATTTTACCGTTTGCTAAAAAAAGACCCAATCTCCAGCTAAGGGTTTCCCCTGCTGCTGCCAAGCATTAGTTTGATCATGCTTTATTATGAAATGTATGTAAGGTCATTTCACCGAGTGGACTGTGACGACTCCTTTGCGAGGCAACATGTCGTGAGTTGGTGGCATTAATACATCAAATCAATACAAAACTAAACTAAACTAATATACCTCTTTATTGTAATGTTATATGATTTAGTATTTGTAAAGATATACCTGTTTCGAATACATGGTTTGTTTTTGTACCTTTTTAAATACAAGAGTTAATGATTCATTTCTCTTGTAAAGCGACTTGAGCCACATTTTATGTTATGACAGTTGCCATATAAATAAAGTTGATTATTTTTACGATATATTGAGGAACAGAAACTTCAGAATGTGCCACAGAGGTTGTTTGGAAGGAGATTTCTTTTTCAAACAGCGATTTTACACAGTTTTTCTAGAGTGAAGGATAAACACTCCCAAGGCATCAAACTCCACCTCAATAAGATAATCATTCTGACCTTGAAATAATACGTACTATTTCAATAAATAATGCCTTTTCGTCCCTTTGCTCTAGTTTTATTGAATACTACCAAAAAGCTCCATTGGTGTTCTGTTTCAATGTGGCTGGAGACAAAATGGGATTACACAGTGATTATACATTTCTCTTTGAAAATACTCTGTGATAACCGCTCGATGTTGACTGTATGATTGACAGCTAATGGGCCATGTAAGCTTCTTATATGTTACCTTTTAATTGAATAATAATTCTAACCAGATGTTCTATCTAGGACATGTTTTACGTGTTGAAAAAATCAAAACATATTACATTTGAACTTTCTGGTGTTAGCAAGGAAGGAAGCTCTCACTGACTCATACTTTTATGTATAAAAAATGCTTAGCAAGAGGAGAAGTGTAACTGGAGAAGAGGAAACACAGCTAACATCTCAAGTAAATAAAGAACCCAACGTCCAGAGATGAGTGCCATCAGATGCCATAACAGATTCTTTTTCTTAATCTGTGGAATCATGTTTCCTTTATCTAGGATACTCAGAGCCATATGACCTGGTAACCCCACTAGATGGTGAGGAGGTGGAATGGTTACTGCTACTGCAGGTGTGAAAATAGAGATTGGGAGGCGTCTTTTAAGCCCCGGACACACCAAGACGATTTTGGCCGTCGATGGATGTCTGGCCGACGATGAGCGTCCTGTTGCCCTACTCCAGTGCCATTCCCCACTTTGAACAGGTGGGCCTTTTCAAGCCCCACCTGGCGTGAGCTACTTTTACTCCTCTTTTTTGTTTTTTGCAGTGTATATATTTAGCACATTTTAACATCATTATATGCTGACCTTTAACCTTTGTGTGCTGTTTTGGTCTGTGGGACCCGTTTTCACTGTTTACTAAAAGAACATGTTACAATTAAATTATTTGAACCTGCTTTATTTGGGGGTGGGGGGGTCCTCACCTCCTCTAGGGGGGTCCGGGGGCATGCACTCCCGGGAAGATTTTATTTTTAAATGTATCAATTTGGTGCACTTTGAGCACAACATGAATTGATGGATACAGCTCTCAACACTCAGATGAAAGGGAGCTGTATACTTTTCAATAATCCAAACATCTTTAGAATATGATCACAACCAATAACAAATCCTTTAAACTGGTTTATTCTTATCTTATGTTACCTCGTTTGCATTCTATCTTTTTATTTATGCATATTTTACTAATCAATTTTTTACTGTCCTATAGTACACATTAGAATGATTTCTTGCTTTATTTTTTACAACTAAATGAAATAGATAAAGGTGTGCTCTCTCTCTCTCTCTCTCTCTCTCTCTCTGTGTCTCGCTCGCTCACAGAGGCTGTGTGCTCCTCACCGTGTAAATGGGAAGACAGGGGGTGGACATGCAGTGAAGGACAGCTCTCAGGCCCTGATCACTGGCTGTATGTTTCTCTATAGGCAATCAATCAATTTGAAAATACCCAAGAGTGCTTGAAAAAATAAATGATTGTCTGAGGTGTTTGTGAAATGTGTCACAGTTAGCATCATGTCTCTATACACCAGTACAACTTAGAACATCCTACATTAACTAGGACTTTCATTGTATGACTGCTGCAGTTTATAGAAAAGTTGTTGGGTATAAAACTATTTACCGTGCAACACATGGAATTCAATGTAATGTAAAAATGTGAGTCTGTGATATATTTTGCAATTAAAAGGTTTTATCTGCTGGGAGTATTTACTAAGCTAAAGCAAAAATGAACAATTTTAGAAAGATATGACATCCCTTACAACCTGTGATATATTACATTATTGTATGATTTCATTATATTATCGGATTTGGAAAGCCTTACAGATTGCAGTTGAAGTCTTGGATGAGCTCAGCCTAAAAACGAGTCTGGAAAACATCTGGACAACATCCCCTTCACACTCTGAAGGTCAGAGTGATCCAAGCCAAATGTCATGACTACCTATATAGGCCAGGCCTTTCAGATGAAATATGCTCAGTGACTGGATGACCTGTTTTTGACCTCAGGTTTGTAAAGAAACTGATTTGGGTGACAGTTGAGAGCATTTCCTGACTAGTCAGCATCTTTAAAAAAAACGCAAACAAAGACTCATCACAGTGCAGTGAGTGGTGCCTCGTCCTATCAGGTGCAACAAGGGGCCACACCGATGTCTCATCAACTTATCAATCAACTACTATTTACTGTACAGCCTAAATGACATCTGACACAAATACTTACTGAAACTAGTCCGCAGTGAGGGAAGTGAGAAATGTGGGTTGGCTTTGCGAGGCTACACTGAGCCATAAATTGTTTTAACGTGTTTTAATATTAGGCCATATGACGGAGTAATGGTTTGATTGTAGCAGTCTTGTGTAGGGAGGGGGCTGTTGTGGAACACTATGTCAGTCCAGCCTTTCTGTGGTTCTGACTGCTCTGACTGTTGCACAGTTTGCTTATTTCCTCCAAACATTTCTCAGTTGGCTTCCTATGATAATGACCTGTCTTCCAAGAATAATGTTTCCAGATGCGGTTGTGAGGTTCAGAGCAATCCAAACATGCTATTTCTACCCTGGAATGCACATTTGCTTCAGATGGTTTGTTAGAGTGGGAGGAAAATGCAAGGATGACACACACACACACACACACACACACACACACACACACACACACACACACACACACACACACACACACACACACACACACACACACACACACACACACACACACACACACACACACACACACACACACACACACACACACACCACACACACACACACACACACACACACACACACACACACACACACACACACACACCACAAAGTAGCAGGTTGTGGCAGGTTTCTGATTAGAAGTGCTGATGGATGCAAAAAAAAAAATCTTTCTTTTTTTCTACTTCCAGGGTCAGTTGTTTACGGCAGCTCTTTCTGCCACACTAACACTGATCCCGCCAATCTTCTCGGTGAGTTGCTAACATTCCTGCGCAGATGAAAGCACAGCGTGGAGGTGATGAGTCTGCTCCAGAGCTGCTGATCTGAGGGAGTCTGAGCCACACTCATGTGGCTACAGACCTGCACACAGCTATATATGAGGAACTATAGCGCAGGTATATGTGCACTGCCATACAGTACAGACTTTGGAAAGGAGCTGAGTACCTGCTATTGCCTAACTGTCCTCGTTTCGATTGATTGTTCACCAACACATGTTGTTCTAGTTTTTTTTGTATAACAGGTTGCAAATAGAGGTCCCAGAATAGTCAATAAAATACTTGATTATTACCCAATTAACCATACATATTTCCCTGAGAAGTTTATGATCTCAATCGCTAGTTTCAAGTCTTCTTGAATACAGCATGAAGTTTATTCTGTAAACGATAGTCCCATTTAGAGCTAAATAGATGATAAAGTAACCTAAGCTTTAGTGTGCCTCTATCTTGTGATTAACATTTTTCCGGTGTGGGGTTTGTCTGTGTTTTCGACATACAATTGTATCCATTCAGAGTCTAATTTAGCTAATAGTGCCAACTATCCAAATCTTAATGTATTACTGAATCTACAATTATGACGTACTAAGAGAGTATGTGTGTTTGTGTGTTTAGCTAAGAGCTGGACGTTGCTAGCGTAGCTTAGCATAAGGACTGGAAACAGGGGGAAACGGCTGGCTTGACCCTGTCCAAAGGTAATAAACTTACTAACACCTCTGAAGCTTACTGATTACATCGCATTTGTTAAATCTGTGTCCACAATCATAAATGTAAATATTACAATTTGTTAGGGGAAATTACATTCATAGCCTTTATGCTAGCTAAGCTAATCAGATGCCAGCTCTGTATTTAAATTGCAACCCAGTCTCACAGCATTTCGCGTTATAGTCACGACATTTAATCTATTGATTTGTGTTCACCAACACGATTTTCCCCTTTTCTTCGTGTCACACTGAACGATTTTAAAAGCAATGTATTTCTATTGGTAGTATGTTTCGTGCCTGCAGCACGTCTTTTTGTCCGGTCGGGTCGTGGAAGACCGGAAGCTGTGGGGTTCATAAAAACATGTTCTTACTCGATATCAAGCCACGATTATTGCTTTTATTTTAAATCCTATAATGTCGGACTTCTTTTGTCGTCTGTGAGGAAAAGAAATGGAGCTCAGAGCCTCAGAATACTGAAATCTGTATTTTTCTAAATCTTTTTTTCCTTCTAATTTGTTATTATTTTCTAAATAGCACACTGTTATTTACTCAACAATAACACACAATTATCCTTGTTTTTATTGTTCTTGCTTTTCTCTTTGAAAGTCATCACATAACGGCATTGTAATACACGGTTCGGCTGCATTAAATATTACAGATCTGCTGTAGTTCTGTATTTATAGAGCCCTGATGAGAAGACCTTTGGACAAACTGGAAGAAATGCCGCTGAAACTGAATACTTGACGTGGATCATAAATATATCAACAATTAAACAACATCTTAAATTTCTCTTCACACAATACGTCTCCTTGTAGTTTCAACACTAATTCGGCTGACTTTTACATTTGATCTAATTGGTAGATAGGTTATATTTACACCATAACGGTGCACAGCTGATATAAAAGGACTTGTAGTTTTTAAAGATATTACTGATTTTCTTTGAATATAAGAATGTAAATACTGAGTCTGAAATAGTATTGCAATATGCTGTAAAATTACGTGAAAACATGAATAAAACTACACATCTTCAGATGTTGTACATACATAAGTGTCCTACACTAATAATACAAAGTTATTATGGCTGTGTACCTTGTGTGCACCGCCTAGTGGTTAAAGCACGTTATTGAATTATTGTTTTTATGTGTTATATTTGATTAAAAAAATATTAAGAGTACATACTTTCATAGGGGGAAAGTAGAAGGTCTGTGATAGAAATATAGAATATAAAAAATCAAGAAGATACTATAAGTGATCTCTACAATAAAACAGTTTAGTGCAGGATGTACAACAAAGATATTAATAGTAGGATGTGCAAAACAGACAAACTAATTAACCTTTATTAACTCATTAAAGAATACTTTAGGTTAAGGTCTTCTTTCAAATAAGAAAAAAGCTTTGGGGGTATCTATCTACAGTTAAATATTAAGCCTGACAAAGTACTTAACGTCTAATATATTGCTTTCCTGCAATGTTAACTATGTTCAAGCACTTATTTTAACTGATATTATACATATGAATTATACTCTTATGTATGTAAATAGAATAAGAAATGTGCAGAATATGACAGTTTAATGGTGGAGGTACACACATATTGATAGATGTCTTGTAATGCGCTGTTGAGGAACCTGTGACCCAAGTTTTTCATTCATTGCATAACTACACCGTAGTTGTGTATATGATATGTCAATGAACCTTAGAAAATCTTGAAATCTTGAAAGGGATGTGCAAAATAGCAATAATATACAGCTTTTAATGAACTATTAGTAGAGAATAACGAGTAATGAATATACTTTATTACTCGTTTCCATTCATGTCAATTGCAGATAAATGTTTAGTCTTCTCAAGCACCAACTATCAAATATCTCTCCTGATTGTTGGCATTTGACAATCACCTTCCCTGAATTTTACTCAGGTGTAACTAAAGTCTGATTTAAGGGTTGTTTATATTTCACATCATTAATCAGAATCTGCAGAGTTACTAAAGTAAATGTAGTGGAGTAAAAATACCAGGTTAACCTCTGAATTGTAGTGGAGTAGAATTACAAAGTAACAATGAGCTGTCATGTGGGTATATATTAATGCTGCCCATTATGGATACAAGCTATTTTCACACATTTATTAATTATATGTTTTACATTTGATAACACCAATGTGTTTAATACTGGCAACTTCTAATTGTGGGAAAAACGAAAACGTTCAGTAGAGACGTCCCATAGAACATTTTGCGAAACACAATAGCCAGCATGTGTAGTTCTGGGGGGGCGTTCGATTCCAGTTGTGGATAGTCTGACGTGGTTTCGTTCCATTTCAAACAGCTGTTTGACGCTCGGCGTAACCTTGGCGCACTGCCACTCAAACATCCAATCCCGGAGCTTGAAGATTAATCACGGGGACTGTAGCTGGGGATTATGGGTAGTGTAGTGTCTTCGGCTATCCTAAACTCAGAAATGTTTTTCGGATTTCATATCGCATTAACACCATATCCCTACATGCATTGCGGCTAAAACATCCAATCAGCGAGCTTAAACCATAGCTGAGGATCTTGGGTAATCAGTTCAGTGGCTGTGTATCGCAATGATGCTCGAAATGTCCCTTATAGGCCTACGTCTGTTTCCGGTTATTTTTATTTTTAAATTCAGTTCCTGATGGACGCCAAAAAAGCCCAAGATTATGGAATTAAACCAATAAATAAAAACAAGGATAATTGTGTGTTATTGGTGAGTAAATAACAGTGTGCTATTTAGAAAAGAATAACAAATTAGAAGGAAAAAAAGAATTCTAAAAATACAGATTTCAGTATTCTGAGGCTCTGAGCTCCATTTCTTTTCCTCACAGACGACAAAAGAAGTCCGACATTATACGATTTAAAATAAAAACAATAATCGTGGCTTGATATTGAGTAAGAACATGTTTTTATGAACCCCACAGCTTCCGGTCTTCCAAGACCCGACCGGACAAAAAGACGTGGTGCAGGCACGAAACACACTACCAATAGAAATACATTGCTTTTTAAATCGTTCTGTGTGACACGAAAAAAAAGGGGAAAATCGTGTTGGTGAACACGAATCAATAGATTACATGTCGTGACTATAACACGAAATGCCGTGAGACTGGGTTGTTAAATTGATATGAAACAGCATTCTAGAAGCTGGTACAAGACAATGTTTGGCATTTTGGCTAGATAATCCTCTTACAGTACATCATCTGAATCTCAATAAATGCTGACTGATACATTAATACATTGTGTCAGCACTTTTAGCAACCACCTATAAAGAGAACTTGTAGTTGATTTCAGGATTTAAAATATGTAGGCTTATTTTCACTTTATTTAATCTAAAAAAACGTTTCCTTCTTTGTTGTTGCTTCTGAGCGTTGTCTCCCTGGGCCTCAGCAGGATGATGTGCAGGGTATGTGGAAGGAAGAGGCTGCGCTGGGTCATGAAGGACTGAAATATAAGAAGCAGCGAGGGCGGACAGACTGCTGAGCCCCAGTGGAAGAGTCATGATCGCTCCATAAAAACACATCATCCACCATTCAGGAAGCAACAATGACTTCAACACATTCCTCTTCTGCACTTCTCTGTTTACATCTGCAGCGCAGCGAGAGGCAGACAGCACATTGCTTAAGTCTCCATGGTAAGTGCATGTATGTGCACCTAGGTCCCTGGTAGACCAACACAATACAGAGTGTAAAGCTGTTGTGCCATACCACACATGATGCTCCATATACATTTGAATATTTGACAATTTATTCAATTTTTTGGAAATGTCTTAAAGTTACGGGCTCGTTTAATACCATTTTTAAAATGCTGCTACTTATCATTTACCATTGATTTGTATTTTTTTGTTTTTTTATTTGATTAACTTCCCTCTTCATTCAATACTTAAGTCAATGCTTCATTCCTTTATTCTTTCATCTGCACTGTTTCTTTGCTGTTGTAACACTTCATTTCCCACTGTGGGATTAGTTCAAGGATTTCTGTATCTGATACATCAACATGTTGACTGAAGGGGCTGGGAATTGAACCAGCAACCTTCTGAAACCACCACTGCACCTCACAGCCACAGCCACAAAAGTAACCTCATACATACAGTATGAAGGCTCCTTGCTTTAAACTAATATATATTAATCAACTCTTTAAGTAACATTCTATAATTCCATAATGTCCTGACAGATCCTCTAACAGGGGGAATCTGCATGGAGCACAATGTGGCCAACAGGCACATTCACGAACACCAGCTGCGAGTAAGGACACTGAGTGAGGATGCACACAGTCTTCATTGGAATGATCAAATTAGGCCACAGCAATGAACATCCTTTTAGCACTACAAGGCTTTCAAGACACATTTCATTTGGGGATGATGATGACGATGTTGATGATGATGAAAGGTAAGTAAAGTAGGTACATTTAAATCATAATCCACTTCAAGGTCTGTTTGTTGCAAGTAAAACTAATGCAAGCAAAACGCTTTTCAGCCACAACATTGACGCAGTAATGTGTCTTTGAATGTGACATGCAGAAGATATTTTTGGAGGTGTTTCGTTTCCTCATGGGAAACTATCTGCTTCCCCATACCCTAAGGTTAGTTTTGGTGCCAGTGTTTGTCATATTGCTAGGACATTTGTTTCCATTTTTAAAAGCTGATAAAGTAGCAAGCACAACAATAGCAACAGATCAGGACCTAGCCTGGCAAGCTAATAGCCGTATTGGATGAAATAAAGCTAATATATTTTACAGTGTCTACAATTTGGCTGTAATACATTTGTTCGTGAAGTGGGTTATCAAGCATAAAAACATTTCCCCTAATGCGACCACCTATTCGGTAACCCCCAAACTACCAGTCTACATTGCAGATTTCTGTGATAAATACATATTACCTAGGCTAAGGTGTCATGATGTCACACTGTCACGATCTGTCTGTGTTTTGTCTTTTTCTGTCTTTGGTTTCCTGTTTTATTTAGAATAAAGCCTGTCTTGCCTGTTGCTTTCTGTCTGTGTTCCCTCCTGTCTGATTACCTGATTGTGTTCACCTGGTGCCCCTGTGTTTTCTCCTCCCTCCTCACCTGTCTCTTGTTTCTTTGATTAGTCTTGTGTGTATTTAAGTTCTGGTTTCTCTGTCTGTCTTTGTGAGTTCCTTGTGTGTCTTGACTGTGTTCACGGGGAAGAGTTCTGTTTTGTTTCCATTTGACCTTGGAATAAAGGTGTTTGTCTGTGAAATCTGCGTTTGGGTCCTGCCTGCTTCGCTCAACCCTGACACTTTCTGACTTTCTGGAATAGGAATAATTTTCAAACAATACATCTGAAAATCAATTTACATGTATGATCAACATTATAGTTTATGTTTAGGATGGTACCAGAATGTTGAATCATCTAGACTGGTACATCAGATATTTAATGCACCACTCGTGGTTTGAAAAGGTGGTGCTAATCATCCCCAGGAGGGTGCTCCGCTGCAGGGAGAACTGCAGAGCTCATCAGAAACGCGTTAATGGCTCATTACAAGCATCAATAGGGATATCAGGCGCTGGGATTGATTAAACTGGGATTGGTCTATCTGGGCGGTAATAACATAATGAGGATGGAGCTACTCATTTTAATGAAATGTCTCCCTGGCTATTTTGCTATTACATCACTTTTTCATTTCTTTACCTCACATTTGAGACATCTAAATGTAAAAAAAAGATGGTTTTACACTCCAAATGAATGTAATTATTCAAAACTAGTGTAAATATGCGACTGCAATCCAGACTTACATTTTTTAAATGATGTTTATTACTGTAATGTCGTAACCTCATAAGGTTTACATTGTTGTCTATGGGTTGACACAACTCTCTGCCCTCATTGGCTTGAGTCACCATGGCAACACCCTGTGAATACCAATACATGTGCATCGACAAAGACTTCAAACAAGGCTGGTTTGATCAAGTACTAAAAAGTGTTGTATTTACTCTGTGTGTTTTCCCTCTGCAGCTTTTGGTCTCATAGCGATACAGCATGCTGTTCAGGCTCTGTAGTACACCTTGTATACATTTAGAAGAAACAAAGATTGTAAGAGAAGATTTACGGCAAGAACGTTTGATGCTTTCCACCACCGAAAGTTCACTGCAGAGTTTCCTCATTCTCCTCTCATGCTGATAATGTAAACAGCCTTTCAGAAGGTCACCGGGTTCCTTATATTGATCCTCAGATAATATTATGCGACACAGACACTTCTGAGACACGCTACTGATGCTCACCAGATTATTATTATTTTTCATGTGCGACCAAATCCAAAGCATAGCTCTCCTGAAATACACATTGTAAAAAAGGTATGGCGTTAAAGCTGAAGACCCTCAGAATAAAAGTTCAAGGTAAACCTCACATAGAGGACACAGTCATCTCAGGCTGGAGTTGTTGTTCTTAAGTCCATCTATAAATTGATCAAGTGCTTTACTATCTAGATGGAAATCAATACTGTCTCCTCCTTGGGCTTCAGGGGACTGAGCAAAGACAACACAGCATCGAGTCCTGAACCCAAGGGACGAGGGACTCCTGCATGAATCGACAGGACTCTGAATCACGTCCTGGATCTCATTTAAATGTCTGAGCTGAGGAGGGACCTTGTGTCTGATGTCCTCAGCAACAGCCAGGTCAGGGGTGTGTGGTCAGGTGACAGGAGTAACCGCGGTGAGGGTGAGGCGAGCTGCTGACCATCATGCATTGCTCCTGCGGCTGACACTGATGAATGGGTCTGGCTGTGAGAGCACAGCCAAGAAGGCACTTGCACAAACCTGCATCTATCTGCAGTTGGCCTAATTAACACCAGAGCTACTTCATCTCATAGCCATGGAAAGGTCAAGGCAGTGACCTCGACCACATGAATCAATACTCAAAGCACCCCCGAGGTTTATCTTCTTAAAGAAACAATTAGTGAGGAGCACAAACTGCATGGAAACCATCAAAGACAGCTGGATTAGATCCTAAGAAAGTCATTATCAGAGCAGCCATCATCTGCATTAAGAATACATTCAGGACGATGTCTTCAGAAAGAGCAAAGACTACAGAGTGAAAGCTTGAGTAAAAAGTCTCTGACCGATTCAATTCCTTTGATCCATCAAACAAGGAACTTCAGAACAAAGCTGACAGGTTAGCACTCTTAGCTGGACGACATGTTTTTAGGACTTCTCTTTCAAACTTGGTGAGGTTTCTGACTTTGGCATCACAACACCAGCAGTCCAAAATCTATTTATAGACATATTCTGCTGACTAATTGAAAAATCTGCTCACTTAGAAAATCAAGACACGCCACCGACAGCTACGGTTCACCATGTGACCAAATCACTTTCATTTAAGTGAAGTTACATTTGCTCTCGAGGATTTCTTTTCATCGTTAAAATGCTTTGAAACTAAAGCTACCTGTTGCAAACTTGACTTTAGTATCTCAAAAAACAACTTCATATACATTGAAAATCACAGCAACAGTAACATAATTAAGCCTTCACAGCGCCAGCTGCTTTTCGTTGGCATTACCTCAAAAAGGCAGATCCAGTCATCTTGTTATTCCAATCTTTGCTCTGACAACTTTCTAATGTCTCTCACTGTATGTTACCGGCTGCCTCTGAGCCTATCAGTGTCTGTGGGTGGTGAGTATGACTGAGCAAGTGAGGTATGTGTGAGTGTGTGTGTGTGTGTGTGTGTGATAGTCGTGTATGTGTTTGTGTGATGGCATGCCAGAGTATTTTGGGTCCTGCCTGCTTAAATGCAGCTTGCATGAATCATGACTTCCCACATAGTAGGTCAGTGAGCGGGGTGAGTCATATTGCTGTCTTATATGGTAACGCGCTGCACATGTGATAGAAACACTGAGGTTATCTATAGACTGGCCACGCTTTCCAGCGTCTGCAGCCATGTCTCGGCTCTCTCTGGCTTCACAAATAACAAATCATGTGTCATTTCGTATCTAGTCTTTGAAATGTCTGACAATTGAGATATTTGAGAATTTGATTTCCTGTCTGCCCAAGATTTTAGTTTGCCTCGACATGACTCAGACCCAATTTTGGTTTTTGTATGTAAATAATGTTAAAACCACAGCAGCCATACATTACTGCAAGACATCACCACAAAGGACAAATATACATATTTGACTGAATACAAAAGAAATAGCAAATGCTTATTGGATGTTCAATCTTGTGCTTGATATTTGCTCTGAAAATGACTAGTACACCTGCACAGCAGAACCTGCTTGTCTAAACCTCTTCCTGCTATTGCCTGAATCAACAAGAGATATAGTTCAATTCTAAAACTCAAAGGCTCCAGCATAGTTTCTTCATGAAAACTGGAAGTCCTACGTTTTCCAACAGTGCAACATACAAATAAACATACAATAGTGCAACACAATTGAGCGAGAACTTGTAGACGTTGTACATGTAGAACAGAGTTAGATCATCCAAAGCTAAATGCTGAACAGTGAAATCAAATTGAAGTAATATATAAATAATAAAGCAGCATATTTGGTGTTGATTAGGCCAGTGATTGGCAAGCTAAATGGCTGCTCGCATGAAGACTGGATTAGGTGTTGCATTATTAATGAGGATATATATAGGACGTATGGAGTAAAGAGTGGGGGGGGGGGCAGGGTGGACGTCTGTAGTTGGAAACAATACATTCAGTGTGTGCTGAAGTTACATTTCAACCATCACATTTGAGAAAAAGCTCCCGCTCGAAGCACGCATGGAAAAAAGGCAAGTGGAAAGTCTCCCCACAGGAAAGAGTTGACACAGAGGCGTCGCCCACGTCAAAACCTTCAAAAGCCACGTCTGTACGGATGTATGTGTGCAAAGCTAAGAGTGAGTGTGCGTGTGATCATGTGTGTGTACGTGTGTGTGGGCTGGAGGGTACAGCTCTGTTGATATGGCTCTCTTTTACACACTGCTCTTGCATGTGCAACATCTCAAGTTTTACAAATACATGCAAGAGCTCTTGCTGTAGTAGAAACATGCATGTGCGGAACCAGAGCAATGGCATACACATCCCGCTGAGATCAAAGGGCTGCCAGGCAGGGAGAAGAAAGACAACATCTACTGATTGTAACACACCGTGGACGCCGCGCTGGCGCCTTTTCACATCAAATTGTTCTTTGTTTATATGTTCATGTGCTGGTGTCACATCTTGCTCTGCCGACCACACAGAAGAGCAGCTCACAGCACGCCTGTTTAACCGTGCACTTAACAGTTCATTCTGGATGTTTGACACCAGCGCTCTCTCAAACACCTCTCTCACTGTCTGGCCTCAGAGAAATGTAGCTTCGCGAGAAAAGGAAAGCCTAATGCTTTCTTTAAGACATGGGGGAAATTGGGAAATGTGACTACGAGGGTAAGAGCGATGCTTCACAGTCTGAAGAGTTGAACTATCTCGCAGATTTCTTGTCTCATTGGTTTCTCCTTTCTTTAAGGATATTCGTCAGGTCACATTAAACCTGGGTGTCATGGGGGGGTCTGTGAACAGTCGTGGTTGTCAGTTCACTCTTGGGGGGGGGGGGGGGGGGGGGGGGGGGCTGCAACACATTCACATGTCCCAATAGTTGAAGCTGAGCTCACTCACATTACCCCCCCGGAGAATGGCCATAGTGGGTTAGATGACCCATTGGCAGCAGCACACACACAGTGTAGGGGAGCTAATTTAGGAACTGATGTATGGGTGAAAATATACACACACACACACACACACACACACACACACACACACACACACACACACACACACACAACACACACACACACACACACACACAGGAGAGGGGACTGGACTGTGTAACTAACAAACACATTGCAACATCATGTCTTTAGAAAAAACTGACACGTTGACTTTAATTAAATGTATAATTTCTACAGATTTCACATAACTCTATTAGGTTAGTTGAAAGCAATAATATGAAGTATATTCAACTAACCTAATACAGTAATGTGAAATTGGTCGACATGATACATTGAACTCAAGTCAATGCTTCAGTGTTTTCAGAGCAGAAACTGTGCCCTCCAGCTTCTCTGTTGCTCATAGAAAGAATCATCTCAATCATCAGTGAAGTGGTAAGATCAGGGCTCAGGTTAGATACATGAAGGAAAGCAAATGTCATCATTTCACAGTCTAAATATAACTACGCATCTATTTCTTATCAATGTGTGCATGCGCCAATTTGGTTAAGAAATGTTACACTTCTTAACCAGAACTACAACATTCTCCTAACCTTGACCAAGTGCATTTCTAGCCAAAACCAATCAACGTATGTGGTGCAGGTCAGGAAGTTGTCAAAGTCTTGCGCTTAGTTTGCACCTCCATCCACTAACGCCCCCCACCCACACCCCCCCTTTACTGAGTCTCGGATGCAAAGGAACGTCAAACATTGTGGTCTGAAAATAACACTGTAATAATGAAGGTATGTCCTAAGCCAAAAAGTACCTGAACTGAACTGAGTAATCTGAACTGAGCCATCTCCATGACAACTAAGCAACTCTATCTGCTGAGGAAGACTGTGTGCATCGTGAAAGGTGGTAAGTAACCCTTGAGATGTTTTCCTCTGGCTAAATACTCCTCCCCAATACTTTTGTAATTTACCATAAAAATGCCAAATAATCTTTGAAAAAACTAGAATCATCAAATAAGTGGAGAATGTTAGTGACACGTGTGTATGAAGTGTGGACTATAAGTCATAACAGCTTCATCCAGAGAGCACAAGACCAGAAAAGCTAGTATCTGCAGCCTCACCAGAAACATATTGTGATTGGGATGCCACTGTATTGACAGGCACTGTGATGCTCTGCGGTATCGATGACCTTAGAGCACACAACACAGCTGCTTTATCTCTCTCCATATTCTCTTATCGCAGTGGTTTCTGAAACCACTGCGATCATTTCACAGTGATTGTTACAGCACAGCCGTTTGAACCATGTGCAACAGTTTGCACGTTGCATGCTGACTGATGATACGATGTGAGCATCAGTCAGCTGATTTGATTGCAGATAGATACTTTTCGCCTGACTGAAAACCACAACATAAAAGGTCACAAATCCCAGCAATCTGTCATTTGAACATGTAGATTGTAAACTCTCGACATAATTCCTAATATGCACACATAATATAATGTAAAGCATCATTGCAGAGCATGTAGCATCAGATCTGTCAAAGTACGTCAACACTAGGGATGGGAACGATTAATCGAATATTCGAAATTATTCAGGTATTCGAATATGAGTTATGAATATTATTTTTTTGGGAGTGATGCCTAAGTTGATTACATATTATCAAATGTAATAATTCAATGTATATGTATATATATATACGACAGTGCCATAGCTAAATGTGTTAGTTGACGTCTAAAGGTGTGTTTTGCTCCGCTCACCGGTCCCTCACAGCGGGCAGAGCTGCAGGTGCTGATCTCTCTCTCTCGTGTCCCGTTATACTTCACTCGCGTTTATGTCCAAATCCATCAGATCTAGCTAGTTCTAGCCAATGATATGGCTGCTGCCCCTCCCTACACGCAGACTCAAACCTCATCTTAGGCCCAAATGTGGCGCAAATGAGCTCTGCAGCCGTTGCGACGTTCCGGCGCTAACAGTTCATGAGCGTGCTCCCCCGCCCCCTGTCAACACTCGCGACACATGAGTGGCCAGCCTAAACAACAATACGCGCTGCTTGGCAACCGTGTGTGGCGGCAAAGTACATAGACATTTTGACTGGAGAGATTTAGTTTTGCCGGTATTCAACATATTTTACCAGTCATAGTCCGGTAATTATTTACACTCTAAGAAGAGTCCTACACAACAGACATGGCGTCAAAAAGGAGTAATGTGTGGAAATATTTCGACCAGGTTAGTGAGTGCGGTGTAGAGGTCAAACTATGCCAAATTAAACTTATATACATGCTATACCTTGCTATACCAGCAACCTCCGTTCCAGCTGAGAGGGTCTTCTCTACAGCTGGCCTGATTGTGAATCGCCTCCACACATGAAAGCTGTAGGCCTATAGCTGTCAAACTGTGATCACCAGTTCAATACATTTGACAAATTCGACTTGGTTTCTACACTTATTTGAACATGTATTTATTTCATATTGGGTCAAAAAAAATTCTGAAGTTTTTATTTTAGCCAATTTTTTTTTATAGGATATGTACATTTCGGTTAACCGGTTAACCGTTTTTTGGGGGGTCGAATATTCGAATATACATTTGCTTTCAAATTCCCATCCCTAGTCAACACAAGCCCTCAAATCAAGTGCGAGGGCACAGAATGAAAGGTCATGGTTTCAAGAGTGTGCAGATGTGACACAGTGCGGTTTGGCGGCATTAGGGCAGCAGTATTGATGACTCAACCTGAGAAGAGAAAACTCCTTCAAACGACCAAGTGTCACAGTGTCACAGTGTCACAGTGTCACAGTGTCACAGTGGAAATATTCACTGGGAGGAGGATGTGTGACAGACGTTAGAGGTGTTATTTGGTTTTTAACACAGAGGGGTCATAAATATATTTCGGTGAGGCAGTCATACTGATGTTGCATTTCTGCTACATTTTAAGAAGTTTTAACACCATATGATCTTTTTACACATGGCTGGGTCAGCTGTGTTCATTTACTCAAGTACTGTACTTAAGTACGCATTTTGGGTACTACTACTTCATTTGAGTATTTTCTTTCTGTTCAACTTTAAAGGTCTACTCCACTACAATGCAAAGGAAAATATAGTACTTTTTACTTGACTACATTTTTATTTACAGATTTAGTTACTTTCGAAATTAAGATTTCTACACTTCAGAAAAACTTATAAAATGCGATGCTTTTATTTAGATTAAACTATCCAAAATGATATTTAAGTATCTTAGGAAATTGAAATTTCCAGCAATTTTGATAATTTTTTAGGTCAAGTATTTGAGGATTCTTTACATTTCCTCAACATTTTTTAATATATTTTAGAGTTTTGCATATAATAAGAACTTCTATTTCTAATAATTTAAGTACATTTTTTTGTCATACTTTTATTCAAGTATGGTTATTAATGCAGTATTTTTACAGTGTAGTATTAGTACTCTTACTCTTTCCACCACTGGTCCTGCAGATATTAGAGAAATCGGTTGTAGCTATCTGACAAATAATCTATACTGGGCACTTCCACATTTTGAGTGGACACAGTTTGGGGGCTGAGAGTAAAAGGATACTGCTCATATAACTCAGCCACACTCTTCTCAGTCAGTTGATACTGAGAAATCAATATGTATCTCTGGGATTATTGATTTCATCTTGATTTAAACGCTGAGTTGTAATAGAGAGAGTAACAGCGGCGGGTATTTTTGGATGCAGAAGCTTGAAATCACAGCAGTATATTACACCCAGACCACAGCTCCGCACACACACCAGTGGCATGGTCGGTGACATTCTTCTGAGCGATGTGTGATTGATTTTTCCATCACGGTTGGAAATGACTAATCCGATAATCAGCTGAAAGCATCTATATCTTTGTTTCTATAGGCAGCACTTAGTCAGAGCCTGACTGCTTGTTCTCACATATTGGTCCTCTAATTTTCACACAACAAAGGGAGCAGTGACATAAACTGAAACACGTATTTTTTATATATCAGATTCATCCTCCAGTGCTGTCTAGTCCAAGGGTTCCGAAACCTTTCAGCCCGCGAGTCCGCGACCCCCAAAATAACAGTGCCAGAGACTGGGGGGGGGTGAATTCATTTAAGTTTTACACACTCTCGCGGGAATATCTATCTCAAGCTTAAGTATAACTATATATAGCCCAGCGCAACACCTTCGTCACACATGTTGCCACTTGTTTGTACCATTTTCAGGCGATTTGTAATCTGTTCTAGAAAAACGATGTGTTTTTTTAGATTTCAAGAAGCATTTAGAACAAACAATGGATGTATTTTATGCACATTTATCCATGCTGAAAGTAGATTTAGATGTTAGGAGTGAGATAGAGATTATTATCTATGCATCTGATGAAGCATTGCATGAAGTCTGTTGAGGATCAGAGGCTGTTGTTGGGGCAGCATTTAGACCATGCCTGCCTCAGAGAGTTAGATTGGGCTTGCCACCATAGTTTTACTGTATTTTGTTTTGAAAATCCACAGCGGTGTATTTTGCATATCTCTCAGTAGCCAACGATCTGTGAGTCTGTTGGCTCGGACATAAACTCCGTAATAAATGTAGTTTACATTTCATAAGAGGTATAGAGAAGGTTAAGCTGTCATTATTAGGCTGTATTTGTTATATACTGTTGGAGAGGTAAGCAGGCCTATTGTTTTGGGATATGTGTGCAGTCAGGTGGTCCGTGAGTGTTTTTCATACCAAGTGTCCTTGGTATGAAAACGTTTGAGAAACACTGCACTAGTGGATTGTCAACGGGGGGAGCCTCGCTGCGGGGAAATTATACAGATGGCTAGTCCGCCCCTGAAAAATGTCTATGGACACGTTATGATTAATGATAATAAATAAAAAAAATTGATAAAAAAACAAAATAAATTATTTTTAATTTTCAATTTTTATTTTGTAGGCGAATCATCTTGCGACCCCCACTCGGGGTCTCGCGACTAGTTTTGGGAACCTCTGGTCTAGTCCACTGACGGCAGAAAAGCCTGTGTACTCGATTCCACCGGGTCCGTCTGCATCGCGTTACGGCTGCGCCACGGTTTTGGTCCGGCCTCCTCCGGCGTCATACCTTACCGGGCGCGTTTCAGAAGCGTTTCAGAAGCGGAGCGTCTTGCCTGCCGGCTCGCAGTTGTTGTTGATTTGGGTATATTTCCTGGACAGGCTACTTTGTACAGACAAAGTTCATAATAATTGTAATATCCCAGTTATAAACGACATGAATCAAAGATGTGTGTATTTTAGTGGTAAAATGCTTTCATCATCATAATTATTCTATAATGTACACAGTGCCTGTAGACCGGAGGAGAACGCTGGCATTACTACTCCCTCCTACTTGAAAGACTACGGAGGGATAGGGTCTGCAAAATTAGTTTATTTGGGGGATGGGCCGGATGCTCTGACCGGTCCACTTCCTGCTCGGCGCCTCTGCAACGTCTTGCGTTGCGTCGAAAAATAGACTTCAATCCTATTTGGAGCAGAGCCCAGGCCGAGACGCTTCTGGGACGCTTCTGAGCCGTAACACGGCGCGTCTGGTGGAATAGCACCCATTGACTAGAGTGGCCGAGATCCTTGCGAACGCTGCGAATGCTGCGAACGCTGCGTCGCAGCCGTAACGCGACGCAGACGGACCCGGTGGAATCTAGAGAGATAATACAATAACCGATAACCGAGTGCCTTGATATGACAGAAGCCGTTCAGTATTCACCATGTTCATTTATCTTTCAGAGGGGACTGAAGGACTGACTGAGGGATTTTCTTCTGCTGTTTTATTCTCAATTCAGTCAAAAGGGAAGTGATGTCATATGCAAATGTTTTTTTTAACTGAAAGTGGTTCAGATTTAGAAGCAATTTTCCATCATATTCAAAAAAAGTGTTCTTTTTTTACCCTTCAAAACTCAAGTGAAATGATTCTTTCACATGTGATCAAATGACTTTGTAATGTGAAACAATAGTTGTATTAGTGATGATCACATACTGTTCACTCTGTAACTATGAGCAGTGGAGTGGGAGGTGTTGGTGATTTCAACAGCTACAATATCTCCAAAACGCAAAAGAACTAGAGGAGTATCATAAAAGTATGCAGAGTCATTCTCAGATCAAATAACTAAAATGCCAATTTCTGTAGTGTCTCTAAATATCCTATATATATTATATGTCTCAACACACATGTGCGCAACAAGTGATCTCCTTAGCTCTACCCATTCACTGCCATGGCTGGTAAAACCAAAGGGACATTACACCTCAAAGTACACATGAGAACAAATGACCTTCATCAAGTCAACTCAAAGCAAATAATCAAACATATATTCAAATGATCATTAGCAGCTTAAAAACACTACTGTCTATCTATCTAGCTGCAAATACTAATTATTGAAGGAAATACCTATGACTGTACTTATATATTTGTTTATACTTTTCAGTGTACCTAGTGCCCACTGGTGCTCTAACTCAGCCTGAACACTAAAAAACTGAAACATTGACTATGAATAAATGTTTTATATCAACACATTAGGTTAGTTGAAAGCAGTAATATTAGGTTGAACTTTATATAAGTTTCCACTATCCTAATACAGTTATATGAAATCTGTTTATATAATACATTTCATTTCATTGTATTCAGTGAAGCCTAGTGCAGAGCATACCTAGGGGCATAGGAGACCAGCCCTGTGGAAACCTCTGTGGATAAAAACGCAGACGCAAGCGGCGGCTATTTGGGGACGAGAGACAGCGTTGGCTGAAATGACATGTTGGATGGTCTGCGGGAGGACATTGGCTTCTTTAGCGGCCCACAGTTCTTGGAAGGCATGATTGATGCACATCTCCGCTCCAGTGTCCGGAGTTTGAGCTGGTCTGCGGCCGTGCAGCTGCCCCACAGAGGACCAGCCTGCCACTCTGAAGCTCCACCAGGCTCTGTTTCATCCTGCCGTGGCTCCCTGACCGAGGTCCCCCTCTCTGCACACCACTAATGACTCCCTGAGACGCTGGGCCGCCATTTGTTTGTTTATGTGTCAGACAGTGCACTAAGCCCCCGGCTGTAAGAAGCTATTTTTAGCTGCCTAATCCTTCAATGGACTCATAATGGCCCAAACTTGCCAGATGACAAAAATAAACATAAAACACTTGATGTTATAGTGCAAGGTTTATGTCTCATCTGTCATTATTTGTGCCCTTTGAATTCCCATTATGAAAAACAATCCTTGCATTATGCAGTATGGAAAGGGATGTATGAATAAAAAAATAAAAAAATGTCGGCCTTATTATAGAACATGAGTGCATTTCTGGGAAAGACAGCATGATGCTTGATAAATCTGACCTATAAGAAGGATTACACTCTGTTAGACAACAGGGTGTTCATAGAGAGTGTCCAGTTGAATTCTCTCAGAACTGACATGTCTCTTATTCGACATTCTGCTCGGCTAAACATTAACTGTGCTACTAATCTGCTGAGGCGGGTGGGGACAAACATGACCACACACAGACTGCAGGAACCCCCCCACCCTCAGGCGTTTATCAGGAGCAGACTCTTCTGACTGCCTAGAATCGTGCAGACACTGCCATGAAGAGGCGGGGCTTAGCCTCCACCTCTTGCCCTTTAATAGCTTTAAAGCATCACACTGGGACACAGGCCCAGTTTCTGCAGCCTTCTCTCTCTCTCCTGGGATGCACTGCGGTGAGCCAATTCCCCAACTCACATCAAACTCCTATCAGGCAAGTTAAAAGGTATATTTCAGTAAGAACATATTCACAGGTGCTTTTCGGATATCGATAGAGTTTCACACGTCGTTATATGAAGGAAAAAAATATGTATCCAATCTTTTGGAAAACTAGCGTGTCTAGTTTGAGTGACACTCAACACGATGTGAATCTTGGCTTGGCGTCCGGTGTGAAGTTGAACGCACCATTAGTGATGCAGAGCCTTTCTGAACTCTCCACACTCAATGAGATAAGAGCACATATTTAAAGATAACATGATAGCGGGAGATTTATAGGAGTTGATGAATGTGTGCTGTTCCCCACATCACAAGTATTGAAGCCCTCTGCCCTCTTTCCGTGGCGAGGTCCTTCACATGTCCCACTTTCCTGTTCAAGGTCCAGCTCACTGCTCAATATGTTCTAATGTAAAGCCAGCCATCGACTGTACATGAGCTCAATACAGGGGACACACACGCCTCTGTATAGACAGGTTTAACGTCTGAGTGGACAGTGTCATTTTCCTACACCACTTGATGGCATAACACTGTTAGGATCCTACACAAACTTTGGTTAGAAAGTTATATGTGAGCGATCAAAAACAAACATTTTACGGGAGAAAATAAGCCTCCCTGGAAACCCACTCAGCAATGCAGTTTTGTGTGACCTCAGTTGACTGTTTTTCTGGTTTTAGGGCTTTGTCTGTTGAGACTTGTCTTTCCGCTGCGTGGTGAGCAGAACATTTGTCTCTTGGCAGCTTTGGCAAACGGGTTTAGGTGGAACTGAATTAGATTTAGGATTTCTGCTTTTTCTTGAACCTTAGTCAAACACAGTCCCTGAATACATTAGGGTGGTGTGCATTTCAGCAGTCTCGCCCTCTGAGGGAAAGAGCATGTGAATGTGACTTTCAGCAATCTGTTTATGACAAACGCTGCAGAAAACATACATTCATACATGAATAATGGAGCTGTGTATCTAGGCGACGTGACATTTGAAGTAAACATTTGGAAAATCATCAACATAACAAAGACTTTTGTGAAACTTTAACTCTTGACTCAAGACTGATTGGAACAACTAACACCACTTATAAAAACGACACTGTATTATTTTCTATCTCTTGTTTTTGTTTGACTGGATGGGTCTGTGATCATTTAAGCACAAATATATATATGTTTGAATGATTTTGATAATCGTAACTGGGAAAACTTTAAATATATTTTTTTTAAATGTTAGATTTTTATTAAATAAATCAGTGTGCTTTAGTCTATTTTTCCTCTTGTATATTTATATAATAGTGTCTAGGATATCTGAGAGATATTTTTCTTACAAAGCTGTAGGTACGGTTGCTTGGTTACATCGGCCCACCATACGGATTAGTCTGTACAAGTTCCAGACTTTACTTGTGAAATGTTACCGTGTGCAGCTGTCTTTAAGGGCTTCATTAGTCCTCTTTCTGATTCAGAATGCATTGATTCTAAAGTAGCACTGCGACCCTTGCTACATCTCTGCAGTGTTTGGGCTTCCTCTCAGGCCCTGCACTCAGGCCCTGCACACAGGCCCTGCACTCAGGCCCTCCACACAGGCCCTGCACTCAGGCCCTGCACTCAGGCCCTGCACTCAGGCCCTGCACTCAGGCCCTGCACTCAGGCCCTGCACTCAGGCCCTGCACTCAGGCCCTGCACTCAGGCCCTGCACACAGGCCCTGTACTCAGGCCCTGCACACAGGCCCTGCACACAGGCCCTGCACACAGGCTCCAGCATGAGCAGGGTTTACTGGCCTGGCTCAGCACAGCCTCTGGTCCTCTCGCCTCATATGGTGAACTCTTCTCACCTCTGCAGCTCGCACAGCTGCAGCCCAGACTTCACCTGTCAGGAGTGAGTCATGGTCCATTCATCACTGACACTGCCTACAGGTTATTTGAGGGAAGAGCTGACGTCACCTGAATGACTGCTGCTGCTGCTTTGCCTCGGAATGAGTTTTCCCAGCAGAAACGTATCCTCGCGGTGTAGACATCCACAGTCATGGGTAATGTTAACATTCAATCGTTTGTGTAATTTATTTAACTGTATAATGTCAACACATTTCACATAACTGTGTTAGGTGAATTTAATGCAATAATATTAAGTTTAACCGATAATAATATATGGCTTTCAACTAACCTAACATAATGTTGACATAACACATTAAAGTCAACCTTTCAGTTTATTCAGTGTGTGTGTGTCCTGACTTATTCTGATCTCTTTCACATCCTGTGTGACTGTCGTAATCTTGTTTCTAAAAGTTCCTCAGGCTCGTCACAACAAACTCTCCATGGCGAGGTGATGCGGGGGGGGGGGGGGTGGGAGGGGCGGGAGGTGCCCGGCTACAGAGGAGACTCGTAAAACAGCTTACAAAGCACCGGGGTTGCCGCAGGACATGCATCCCCTCCCATTCTTTCACACACACACACACACACACACACACACACACACACACACACACACACACACACACACACACACACACACACACACACACACACACACACACACACACACACACACCACACACACACACACACACACACACACACACACACACACACACACACACACACACACACACACACACACAGTGGAGATGGAGGAGGTGGGGGCAATTGGACTCTATTTCACTTCCCCATTCCCACAGAGGGGAAGCGCAGGGCCACACACACACACACACACACACACACACACACACACACACACACACACACGTAATGTCCGTCCTGTGTTGGGAGGATTACTCAGTGTAAACAGGTCTGCTGGGCATTACAGAGATCAGATTGCATCATACTCTGTTTTAGGGGTAGAGCTGCAGTTTATGGTGATTTTTTCCAATGTCTGCAATATTTCCTTCCCTTTTTGACTTCCTGATATGAGTTGTTGTGGTAAGTTGCATCATTGGACCTTGGAAGTCATAATGAACTTGCCCAGTATCCGAGCTATATCCACATGGGAACACAGAGTGAGACAGATACAGGTATGGAGGTCAGAAGGGCTACAACCTGTCTGACTGATCATTTGTATTCATTATAACCACAATGTAACCACATTTGTTCCCTAAGTGTTTAGAGTGTTTACCCCTAACCACATCCTACCCAGTGTTCATCTTTCTAAACTGCAATCTTTAGCTATGCATACATATTGTAGATTTATTGTAAAAATGGAATTTGATTGCAATTATTGGTTGTAGGCAGTGGTGTAAAGTAACTAAGTATATTTCATCAAGTATTTTACTTAAGTACAATTTGAGGTACTTACTTTACTTGAGTATTTAAACGGTGTGCTATGTACTTCTACTCCACAGACTTCAGAGGTACATGGTGTACTTTTACTCCACTACATGTATTTATACCTTTAGTTACTTCACAGATCTGGATGAATGATGTGAAATATAATCAAGTGTTAAATCAGACTTTAGTTCCACCTGGAGTAAATCCACAAGCTACCCTGCAGTCTACAAAGCCATTCAGACTAGCTGCACCTTTACCAGCTTTGAGAACACTTTCATGATCAATCATTATAAAACATATCATATATATTATTCTGAAATGGACCAATCTGCACAACGACTACTTTTACTGTCTTTCACTATATTTTGATGATAATACTTTCCTACTTTCACTTGAGGAACATTTTGAATGCAGGACTTTTACTGTAACAGAGTATTCCTACACTCTGGTACTTCTACTTTTACTCAAGTACAATATCTGTGTACTTCTACTTTCACTACAAGATCTGAGTACTTCTACTTTTACTGAAGTACAATGTCTGAGTACTCCTTCCACCTCTGGTTATAGGTGCACTCTATTTTATAAAAAACTCCATTCCTTTTATAACTTCTGCTATTCATTTCCAATATTTTGATAGTGTTTTGTATTGATGTATATGTACCATACATCTTGGTAAAAAGTAAGTCAGGAACCCTAATGAGTATACATTATGTATGCATTATATACAAATCTATATTTAAAAAATTATCTTAAATGCACACACACACCCCCCCCCCCCACACACACACACACACACACACACACACACTCTGAAGTCTGAAACCTTTTTTCTCACCCTGCCTCTGAGTCATAATATGAAGGAGGAAGCCAGGAATGAGTCAGAAATGTTCCACAAGTCTAATAGTACATCTCAGTGCAGCATGAATGACTCTCAGCCAGGGACTGTTTGTCTCCATCATAAATACAACCAGTGACGAGACTGAACTTGCTGTCTGGGGACAATAGCATGTGAGATGGATACACAGTGATGTTGCAGGCAGCAGAGCAGAGGTCTCCTGAGGTGACCGTCTCTCTGCCTGTGAACACCTCGGACAAAACGCCAATGGATTCTGCAGAAAGCTCAAAGCACGCGCAGTGTGTGTGGTAACGCAACACCATTCTCCTGTGAGAAACATACACACTGCCCTCTCTGCAGCCACTCTTTGAAACCCTACACCACGCCACAAATGAATTGGCTTTGCAGATGAAAGAGACGTGCATTGTTAAGTGCTAAGAGCTGAAGTGAGAGGCTTATGGAGCAGCGTCACATCAAAGCTCCCACAATTATGTGGGTATCCCCGCTGCATTGAGAGCAGCGCCGTGAGGGGGGTGGAAGGCAGAGTGGAGGATCCTGGGTAGTTATCAATCCTAGCTTGTACTCCGTGAGTCTGCCGGAGAACATCTGTCGGTCCTTCCACCTCACAGAAAGCTAGAGCTCCAGCAATAACTGCATTTATGAGTCATCTCATTAAACTGCAGGACAATGTTCACTAAATAAAAGCTTTTCTTTCGTGCCACACATTGATCTTTATTTCTGCCTCAAGATCAGCTCTGTCTCTGAAACTCTGTCTCCATAACCATAAGAATAATATAACCCTGATTTCAATCAAGTGTTTAAGTTGCTTGACCCTAACCATGACTTAACCCAAGTGTCTCTTTCTAGATCTGACCATGACAAAGGGCATTTCCTGTGTTGGTTTTCAGTTGTTCAATTCCTCAAAAGGCTGAGGCAAACTGGTTAGCAACACAAATCATCTTACTCCAACAATAATGCTTTTGGATCTCAGTTAGTGCTCGCTCCAGAGAATGAAACAACATCATTATTGTTGTAATAAGATGATTTGTGAATAACCAATCAAACTTTTATTTCAAGCAGAAACTTTGGATTAAAGATGATTTCATTTGCAGATGTTCAGTATTTTATTAAGTAGGAGCTTCAGATCTCTGGATGTTATGTGAATATTAAAAGGTCATTTTCCTAAAAAAGACTGCAGCAAATGTGTGTTTTAATTTTCTTTCTCATCTCTCATTTTCTTTAATTAATTGAGGAATTATTTAATCAAGCTCAAAATAAAATGAATAAAGCCTCACATTGTAAAAGCAGACTCAAAGTCAGAGATGAAATGGAGAAACATTTCACTGAACAGGAAGGTTATGGAAACGTGTCATTTGTCAAACATCTGGATATTGAAGCTGTCAAATGTTTGTGGAGTTAAAAGGACAATATGTCCCTCTGAGATGTAGTGGAGTAGCCTCGAAGCATAATGTGGCAGTAAAGGGACATATTCAAGTCATTCTTAAGTAGTAAAGTATATGTATTTTGTTACATTCCAACACTAATGAAGTATAGAAAATCAATAAAGTACGTGTCAAACTTCATTTTGTAACCAACCTCCTGCATCCTTTTACAGTGAGCAAATGAAAGCTATACACATCATCAGGTGTCAGTAAAACCTTCCTCGAGGAAGACCACTCCATCAGCCAATCAATGGCCTCCACAGAGCCTCAGTGATTTATTTCACTGTCCAATAAAAACGCTGCACGCAGAGAAGTGTAGTGGAGAAGGGAGTCCGTCAATGTCACAGCCCACTAAGACGCTATCGTATTTAACCGCTCATCGACCTGCTCTCCTGCGCTCTGTTTACCAACAGGTACCCCCCCCCCCCCCCCCCCCCCCCCCCCCCAACAATTCTCAGAGGCTGAAGAGACCCATCAATGAGTCTCCCCGGGGGGCCACTGTTTACTCAGCACAGGGTGAATACAATGGTGTTGCTGGGCCTCTGCGCCTCATATTGATGTCGCACTGCTCATCTCCGCATTATCCCTGCTATTGATTGGTCTGATCTCAGCCTGCAGCGCCGGGCAGCAGCAACAACACAGCCCTTCTTTTCCAGTCTCATCCCTTGACTCCCACACAGTCGGAGAGAAACGGAGCCCATGTTTCCCAGCCTCCTCCCTGCACCATGGCTTATGGATCAGAGCGGGTCAATACTGCTGACATTCTAAAGTCCTGAAGTGCACAATCACACAACATGAGCAGCAGCTTTTCATCGCTCGTGGCTAAATAGTTTTTCAGCGGAGGATCATTAGGAAGACGCAGTGTGGTGTTCACAAAGCAGCTGCACACACACTCAGTTACTGGAAGAAGAGAAGGAGAAACATGCTGCTCTAAAACAGCCTCTGCATTTACTCAACTGGTGTCAGATGTAAAGAAGTTAGAGATGTATTGGTGTGCAGAGAAACTTTGAAGATGCTAATCATGATAGCAGAAAACACATTTCAGAGAGAACGCTCAGCTGTGAGAAGCTGTTCAGTGGAAACTGTGAATCACCCACTGTAACGCTTCAACCCAAAATACATTTGTGGAAATGTAGGCTGGGCCCACCACCCCTCATTGTTTCCACACAGGAAAATGTGAAGGGGTTTAACATTCATAAAATCCGACTGTAGCACATCCCTGCCTGCAGGAGATCTGAGTTGGAGTGGGCCGAGCAGCTTGTTGATCTAACGCTTGATGAGTCACATGGCATTTAGTTCAAGCAAATCATGTCAAAGCTCCACACTGTAAAACATGTTCCATTTTTCAAATGTAGATTTTGACATTCTTGTTTATGACAATTTATGACTTATGTCTATCAGTTTTAATAATCATCAAGTCACTCTGTGATCTGTGTGACAGGGCAGGAATTACAAGAGGTCAGGTGATCACAGTTCATAACAAGTCTACAGTCGATCCAGATGAACACAAACCACATCCTCTTGCTCCCAGCAATTAGTGACATCAATGTTATTAGAATATCAGATCAAATATGAAATGAATAACAATGACATTTCAAACAATGTGAAATAGGATGTCATTCACATTGCTCACGTCATAACCGCTCATACGCACATTTAACTGATCTCACCGCATGTTGACCTGAAATCACAAATTCTCTGAACATAGACTGCCAATGTTTTTTAGTCACATTTTGAGTCACAATAATCCCAAAAATCAACCATCGATAACTAACTAACTAATTCTGAAGAGCTGACACAAATCATTTCCACTTATTCCGTCTTAATATCCACTACATTAATTGATCATCATATTTACCAGTCACTTTACAAATGTAGACTAAATCTCAAATAAGCAAATGTTTTCACAGTGTATGTAATCCCAGCATTCAATTAGCTTCAACATTAGAATGCTACTTATTCTAAGGCATTATTTATAGTAATCCTGAAATATAGCTATAATGAGAGTCAGGATAGAGCACCCTGTCTGTGGCTGCGTCCTGCGGGGGGGGGGGGCAGCAGCAGGGCCACCTCTCGCTGTGTGACCGGCTCCTGGCCCTCTGCCTAGACCCTGTCACTCATGCTGTTGCCCTTCAGCCTCTCTCTGACATCAGCGGGTCGATGCCCGGCGGCTCGGCCTGGCTAGAGTTTCACATCCAGGTGTAGTAGCAGGATATCTGTCCTCTGATGTCTCACGAGTCACAGTATCTCCCTGGGCTAAAAATACCCCCTCCTGTGTCCGCCGAAGCATGTGCAGAGGGAAGCCCGCGGAGGGCCGGCTGGGCTTTACAACCACTTTATTGATGATGGAAAAACAAACGAGAGCCATCAGGAAACAATAAACATGTGCGCCAGTCACGCTGACGGCTCACTTTAAGAAGTCTCTCTTTCAGATCATGCCTTCATTCAGCGGCAGTTAAAATGGCAGCGTGTGATCAGAGGTACTCCACGCACACACAGGGTTGCCTTGTCTCCTTAAATATACTCTGAGTTAATTATTCACAGCCCCGAGGGTCTGCAGTCTGCCTGCGTAAGGATCTGTCTTTCCTGATTTGATCTCTCTCGATGTCGTTATTCTGGGCACGGAGACAGCGATAGGCACGTCATTAGATCTTTTCTTTTGGTTTTGAGGAAGGGAGGGAGGAAGGGGTCACAGAGCAGTTAAACCGACCGAGCTGAGGTGAGCGAGTGTGAATGTCAGGTGAGGGGCCGGCCTCTCTCTGGAAACAGATGTCAAACAGGAACTTGTGTGTTTAACGTCTCCTCTGCAACAAGCTTCCTGGAGACACAATCTGCCTCAAACTGCTGCCTCATAGTTTACCTCGGTCAGCCTGTGACCTACTTTCTGCTGGGAGGAGGGGAGTCTAAACAACAAGTGTGAGGACAGCGTCTGTTTGAGCTGCTTCTCACCCAGGGTGGAACAACACAGGCCAAGCTCAAATGGCAATCCAAGGACATAGTGGGGAACATACTTTGGAAGATCTTCAGATACACAGCCAACAGTAGTAACTTCTCAATAAAGAATGCAGAGACAAAGAAAAGGGCGCACCTGAACAAACAGAAACTGCATGGCACAACCAATCACACTGCTAGACTGACAGGGGAGCTTTTACAAACACAAATAAAGCATACTTCTATGAGATATATACATCTCCAAGTAAGCGTTGGCTTCCCAAACAAAACAACAAATAAGTGAGAATCAAATAAGTTCTCATGTAATCTGTTGTTGAGCATTTTGAATTGTCATTTATCAAAGTACTAACAAACATTTGGTTTTAAAGATTTACTAAAACTTGAATTGATTGAAATTCTTTACTACAGCTGAAAACATATTATTTCTAACACTGTCCTTTCTTTGCCTATCATCCTCCAGAGGTATATATGAACAGTCACACCTGTGAACAGCTGCTTTAGGATCCAGATTGACTCCCAAAACTCACCAATGATTTCCTGCTCCATGATTTTAACCCGAAATGTCACTTAATCTGAAGACTTTGTATTTTCAGATATCCAGGTCATTTAAGGACAAACGCAATTTCTTCTGTCTTCATTGTGTGTTGCAAAATATTTAATTTTTCATTACTAGAATAAATGACTTCTCTGTGCACAGATCCAGAGTCTGCTGTGCTGAGTTCAGATGAAGCTCATTGACATGTCCCAGTGTAATTGACATGCAGGGAGTATCACCCACAGAGTCATGGATTATTGTTCTCTCATCAGATCAGTGGTCAGAGAGAGAGACTGAGACGGCTCTCAATCATTGATCATCAATCATCCCATGATGCTGTGCAGGCTGAGGACTCTTACAAGGTCACACAGTGAAGCTGTACCTATACATGTTTAGACGTTCTATGAAGGCCTTGACTGAAAAAGCACAATAAAAACACTCAAAATGTGCTTAAATCTGCTTATAGCTATGTGTGATTATAGTTACCATTATGAACATTCACAATACTGAATATCAACAATCAAATGCTGTGGCAAGGATTTTAGAGTATGGTAACTTCCATATTCCAATATTTTCATAATAAGATAAGATAAGATAAGATAAGAGGAACCTTTATTAATCCCTGAGAGGACATTCAGTTGTACAAAGCAGCAACAGGGTAAGCGTGAAAAAAACAGTACAGCAAAGATTCACACAGATCAATACAATCTAAAATAAATAATAAATAACATAAAATCAAGGAAATAATGATAGTAATAATAAAAGACTATGAAAATAGGAGATGAATAAAAATAAGAGTAAAATAACTGTCAGCATATATACATATTTTGTCATCATCTAAGTTCTAAAGTGCGGAATAAGTCAAAGTGACAAGTTAACATGGGTTGTGGAGACGGTGTATATTTATGACCAGTGATTTCATTTATTTTTCATATTTAACCCCTTGTTGTGCAGCCTGATGGCTACAGGCACAAAGGACAGTCCGAGGCGCTTGGTGCGTTGTCGAGGAGGGATGAGTCTGTGGCTGAACGTGCTCCTCATCTTCACTAGCTCTGCATGGAGTGGGTGGGAGGGGTTCTCTAGGATGCTGTCGAGCTTCCTCCACGTCCTCCCCTCTGCCACCTCCTCCAGATTGTCCAGTTGAACTCCCACTACAGAGCTAGCCTTCCTCACGAGCTTGTTCAGCCTGCCAGTGTCCCTAGTGTTTGTGTTTCCACCCCAGCAAAGAAGAGCACACTGGCCACCACAGACTGGTAGAACATCTGCAGCAGCCTCGTGCACACGTTGCAGCAGCCTCGTGCACACGTTGCAGCAGCCTCGTGCACACGTTGAAGGACCTGAGCCTCCTCAGGAAGAACAGCTTGCTCTGTCCCTTCCTGAGGAGAGCATCAGTGTTGTCTGTCCAGTCCAGTTTATTGTTTTAAGTGCACTCCCAGGAACTTGTAGCTGTTCACCACCTCCACATCCTCCCCCCTGATGGTGATGGGGGTCAGAGGCCTCTTGCTGCTCCGCCTGAAGTCCACCACCAGCTCCTTAGTCTTGCTGATGTTGAGCTGGAGGTGATTGTTGTCACACCAGCCTACGAAGTTCTCAACCAGGGCCCTGTACTCCTCCTCATCGTCATCTGTGATGCAGCTGACAATAGAGGAGTCATCGGAGAACTTCTGTAGGTGGCATGAGCCGGAGTTGAAGCGGAAGTCGGAGGTGTAGAGGGTGAACAGGAATGGTGCTAGGGCGTGTCTTTTTGGGCACCGGGACAATGCAAGACGTCTTCCAGATGTCCGGCACCTTCATCAGCTTCAAGGAGAGACTGAAGAAGTGCTGAAAAACTCCTGCTAATTGACCGGCACACGCCTTGAGCACTCGGGGGTTGGTGTTGTCTGGACCCCTGGTCTTCCTCACGTTGATCTTCGATAGCTAGAACAGGTTCAGCTCCTTTGCACCTTCAGGGGTCGCTTGCACAGCCGTGCTTGATTGTTTGTACCCAGTGATTTTCCTCACCCCTCCCCACACTTCTCTAGAGATATTGGCCTCCAGACGACTCTCCAACTTATCTCTGTATTTCTCCTTGACTGCCCGTAGCTCCTTCTTCAGCTCCCTCTGTACAGTCTTAGCCTTCTCAGTGTCTCTCGCCATGAAAGCCCTCTTCTTCCTGTTCAAGAGGGCTTTCATGTGCCCATTGATCCAGGGCTTGTTGTTTGGGAAGCATCGTACCTTTTTGGTCGGTACAATGCTCTCCTCACAGAAGCGGATGTAGTCGGTGATGCAATGGGAGAGTCCATTTATATCCTCACCTGAACCCTCAGAAACATGTCCCAGTCTGTTGACCTGTAGCACTCCCTCAGCTCCTCCTCGACCTCATTCGACCACTGCTGTACAGTCCTGATGGTAGCCGGCTGTCTCCTGACAAGAGGCTTGTATTTGGGAACAAGCTTTATTAGGTTGTGGTCTGAGTTGCCGAGGGGGGGAGGATGGTGGAGCTGTACGCCCCCTTAACGTTGGCATACAGCAGGTCCAGTGTCTTATCTTTCCTAGTGCCACCGGTGACATACTGGCTGAAGTTTGAAAGGCTTTTGGAGACTTTTACATGGTTAAAATCTCCATTAACCGTCATAAATGCACTGGGGTGCTGTGTCTGTAATCCCGCAACGGAGGAGTGAATGACGTCTTTCGCCTGCGACGCTGCGGCACCCGGCGGGATGTAAACAATAACAACAATGGCGTGTGAGATCTCTCTAGGTAGAAAATATGGCCTCAAACTCACCGCCAACAGCTCTATGTCCGGAGTACAGATACTGTCCTTTACAGTTATGTGTCCAGGATTACACCATTTGCCCCCGCCTCTCTTCTTGCCGCTCCGCGTGTCCCTGTCGGCTCGAACCACCGTGAAGCCGTCGACTCCCGGTACTCCCTCTGGGTTTTCACGAGTGCTGCCAGTTCGTTCATCTTGTTTGTCAACGACCTGACGTTCCCCATGATTACGGAGGGCAAATAAGGTTTGAATCTCCTCATTTTATTCTCCCTGTTCTTTTTCACGAGGACTCCAGCTCGTGTCCCCCGTCTGTGTCTGCGTATAATAGCTGGTATATCCCTTGGTGGCAATCCAGCTCGGCCCCGGAGGGAGAGGAGCGCTACCATTTAATGTATCATTTTTATATAATACATTATAAGACATGCATTATAGACTTGCAAGTGACCAGTCTTTTTAAGTGCATTACACAGTATGTTCTTATAAATAATCATAATGACTTCTTCTGAGTGCTTATAATTATATATCAACATAAGTCAATTATGTGAGAGCCTTGATTTGATGGAATGCAGAAGACTTTACTAGACTCAAGAAAGGGCTGCAGCCAGTCAGTGTCCAAAGACTGGAGTCTGACAGCACACAAACAAATCACACAATCAATTCAATTATAATTGTTATTCATTTCTGAAAGGGCAGTGAGTAACACTGATGACCGTCTGTACTCTGTGCTGCCCAGCTTTAATCACATTCCCACTGGCATTTGTTTGTATTACTCATCATGAGATTATGACCTCAACATTGGAGCTAGAGGCTGAGCAACAGGGTGACGGGGGTCAGGGGGGAGTTGGATTAGGTCCTTCGGTGCATGGGGGAAAACGCCTTCCAATGAGAAGCCAGGAAGTGGAGTGCCTGTCAATAAGGGGATGAGAGGGGAGGGCCGAGCAAAGCAGGAGCATTCGGATAGGTTTAAGAACAAAACAGAGGGAAGTAGGAGGGGGGGGGGGGGGGTCAGACGGGCCTGGTGGAAGTGGCTGAGTAAGGCAGGGTTCACCGAGTTCAGCTAGTAAATAAGTGACTGGCTGCTCTGAGTGCATTCCAAGGCTCCACCTCACCCCCCCGCCCAGCCTCTTCTCGGGGGATTCCTGGGGTTTCTGGGGCAGCTCCGCTCGGCGTGTCAACATTTCCAGACCCCGCTGCCAGCAGAGAAGGGCGGACGCTGGCTACGTGGCTCATTCAGTTCAGAGGAGAAGGTCCACAGAGGGGAAGGTCCACATACTGACCGCCCCCCGTCCCCTTAACAAAAACATCCTGAGGGTCCCAGTCAATCGGCTCGCCACGGATGATGAACCTCACACACTGCTGGAAAATCCTGACTTTCACACTCAGTCATGTAACGCACAAAAACATTCCTCACAGCCAAACATGGCTGTCAGAATGCAGATTATACACCCTGAAGCAGCGCAGAGTCACCCTGGCACCCTCTGCCTCGGCTTTTGCTAATCACCTCAGCCAGATGGGCTAGCAGACCTTTAGGAAGCTTGTTTTCCTGCTCAATAACAATGTGCCGTGTCAGGCCACAGCACCCACATTGGTAATGCTTTTTTAACTAAAATGGAAAAATGTTTTTTCACTCAAAGCCTTCAAGCAGTCCGAGGTGGGAGGCTGTAAGATTGTCGAGCGTTTCAGGTATGAGTATTGATACCGCAGACAAAATACCAGAGGGAAATATGTGTGAAGGGCAAACGGGAACAGGGAGAGAAATATCCTGCAGTCGGTTTGGCTGGGTTAATGACGCACAGTTTAACAATTCAATGAGCATTCTGATTCAGCAGCACTTTCTCTGAAATTGGAGTCTCAGCACATCTGCTCTATATGAAGTCTTCATCTTATTTGTGTTTTATGCCACATCAGGAAAAAATACTTTAGCTCTGCGGTGCAAATCATTTCATCACTGATGAAAGTCGGAATTGACTTTCTACACTGCTGCGGTGTGCATGAGTCAATTCAATTAATATTTGTTTTGTATTTGATTGCCTCTGCATCAAACTAGACAAGGTGAGCTTTTGAAGACATTTTAGGTTTTCATAGTGTCAGGCTTGCAGGTTTCAGACTGTTTATTTGAGATTTTAAATCTCAGCTCGCAGCGGGGTTGTCTTTGCGTCCCTGCGTGGAGACGGGCTATAGGTCAAACATTCCTGAGCCCAGGCCTGAAATCCTGAGAACAGCGCCTGAAGTAAACTCGCTCCGAGACAATGCCGAGAGGTTGAAGGTGAGGAGAGTGGGGCCTTTGCAGCTACTAATATATTCCAAGGAGATTTCTAAAGTGCTCAGCTGCCAATTGCCCCACATAATGGTTCCCATGGAGATGGGAATTCGGATCCGGGGCTGCGATACAGACATGAACGAGCAGAACAATAACTCCAACTTCCACCGCGTTACAGAAAATGTTTCAGCCCGCTCCTTTTTCCGTTCTGTGTCAGAAGGTAAGTAAATGCTGAATTACAGAAAAGAAAATCCGCTTTTGTCCGTGTTCCGTTTCCATCTCTGCTGTTCCCATGGTCCATGGATACAGCCCCAAACTTCCTAAAGCCTGTTTTTGCCAGGGGCATCCTTTCAGCCTACAGTCCTGACAACACCGAAGGAATTTGCATGCATCACTAGTCGTGAGGAAAACAACATCCTTAACAGAACCCACACGTCTGGACAGCCACATCCCTTCAGAGGGGTCATTTCAACTTCAGCAAATGGAAAATGATTGGAGAATTTATATTACTGATTCAACACAGCCATTATTAGTCTCATATGAGCTTTAAATGCATAGTAAATGAACATTCAACTCAACAAGACACAACTTAGTACCAGAGCAACAGAACAAAGGGAAGGAACCAATCCCACACAGAAAGTGTGTGTGTAACTCTGAGGGAACCATGGGTAATCTCTGAGTGCTTGTAGTCATAGCTTTAGCAACCACCAACCAGTTATACCTTGCTTGGTTAAAGGCTCTGTGAAATCACTGTTGACAGCTGGGGGGGATATCCCACTTACGTATATCACATAAAATACTGGAAGGGCAATACATGTAGTCAAGGCAAGGTGTTAGACTATAACACTATATATCAACCATTTTGAAAAGATCCCTCCTACTTCAAGTATGGCACAAATGATGATATACAGTCATAGAGATGCAGTCTTTGCCCCAGACTCTCATGGACAGGCCTGAGTTAGAGCATTGTATTGGAGGTCTGGAAGAAATACCATTAAAATGCTATTGATTTTACACATCAGGTTTGCTTATTAGTACAACTCAGCGTGTTGTATAATGACTTCCTTGACTCTAGAGGAGCTTTCAGTCAACTCTTCCCCCTGATAATGTAATGGTAACAAGTCAGATTGTGTAGAAGTCTATGAGAAAATGACTTTACTTCTCACTTTAATTATGACCTTGGAAAACATTTTACTTATGAATTCGTAGTCTCATTTGCTACTTTCAAGTTTTACTTGTACTTTAAAAGTATGAATACATACATATTCGAAAATCGGCTCGGTGTGTAAGGACCATAACTTGTTTAAAGGTAAGCAGGGTTAACTAAGAGTGGATGGTGCAACAGACCTAATGGGCTATGAAAGCTTCCTCTGTTGTGAAAGCTCTTAGGATCGGAGGGATGAAACCCTCTGCAATGGTCACACATGCAGAGCACACAGCACACAGTGAAATGTGTTCTCTGCTTTTAACCCAGCCTAGTACCAGGAGTCTAGTACTAGGAGCAGTGGGCAGCTACTGTACAGCGCCCGGGGAGCAGTGTGAGTGGGGGAGAAGGGGAATGTCTGGTGCCTTGCTCAAGGGCACCATGGCAGGAATTGAACTGGGACCTCTACAAGTAGCTGGTCGGGGACTTGAACCGGCTACCCTACGGCTCACAGTCCAAGCCCCTACTGACTGAGCCACTGCCGGGTACTACCCAATAAACGCTGCATTAAACTTCACTGGATAACTCAGCTGACACATTAGACACTTTCCCAGAACACAATAGGGCTATATTGGACAGTAATGAGACATAAATCATCAAAGATGTTTTTTTCTATTGTTAAAATGGACCATCTACCTCCCATCCCCCCATGAACACACATAGCAGCATGTAGTGTATAGTTTCCAGAGACAAAGTCACACATGCACAGACGGAGGATACACAGCCTCCTGACAGCTCGTACAGGAGTGGGAAGAAAGCCTAACATGGAATTTTAAAAAACACTTGTGAAGGGCTCATTAATGTTGTCCTGTGTGTTGGTCATTAACTCTCCTCTTCTGTGACCTTCACCGCTCAAGGTGGGTGTCACAGTGTGCAGCCCTGTTTCCAACATGCTATAGGAACACCCCACAAAGACACTGTCTTATGTCCTGTAATAGCGTTGCCATGTAGTCTGAAACATTATTATCCATTGAAAGCATGGAATTGAAAGGCAACTGAAATGTTGACTTTAGTTGGATGTATAATGTCAACATATTTCACATAACTGTATTAGGTTAGTTGAAAGCAATAATATTCAGTTTAAATAGGTTAAACTTAATATTATTGCCTTCAACTAACCTAAGTAAAGTCAACGTTTCAGTTATTTCAGTTATCCTCTCAACATTTTAATCCCACATCTGCCATGTATAATCAAATAAACGGTGCCTGTTCCTGCAAAACTAACAATGGTGTCACCCAAGCAGGAACTCATGGGGCCCCAGGGCTGGCTCCCAGCCAGCGAGACAACACAGAACCTGATAGTAGCATTCTATTCCGGCCCAACTCCAAAATTAGCTCAGATTCAATTATTGAAGGTAGATAGGCGTGCTTTCTCTCTCTATCTTTAGCTGCACAACAAGACCAAGAGTCTATGGCCACGCTAGCATCTCTGTAACTACACACAGTTGTGCTTTAAGCCTCTATAAATAATGTATGCATGCTCATGAGGATCATTTCACCTAATGATGGCGCTCGAGGAAAGTCAAGGGCTCCCCAATAATAATAACAAATCATTACTGCAAAGATATTTTGTCACACAGTGCGGTGTCAGAACTCCGCCTACTTCTATGTTAACACAACAGGAATGCTTCATTTGCTTTTCAAGCTTTATCCTTACAGTTGTTTATTGATTTTTTAGGTATGACATGGAACTACATGAAATGGTGTTGGGAGAAAGTCAGAATCAAAAACTATTTTAGTTTGAAGGAAAAATCTTGAAACCCAATTACTTTTTTTCCTTGGTTTTCAACTGTTATAATGAGCTTTCACACTCAATCAATAAGTATTTAGATTATTCACTAATAATGATTGTATCAACATTTGTAGACAAAAGTATCATATTATAGATTGAATGATTGAATAATCATATTATTCATGAAATGAGCAGCTGCAGCCCTTAGAGTTACTGAGGAGTCACATCTCTTCTCTACGATATGGAACATGTGATGCACACGTCACCCACAGCAGACTGTCACCTCTGTGAAGCATAACTGTCTTAATTCACCCGCTCACACTCATCACTTCCATGCTAAATACAAGACTGACATGCTAACTCCAGACCTCCCTGCAGAGCATTCACCCAAAACATGCATCTGAGAGAGGAGCGAGTCCAGCATGAAGACAGCAACACCACTTCAAACAGCATCCATGAGACACCAAAGTGATTCAGTGTGATCATGCACATTAAAGGTCCAACTGGGGGTGCAACTTGCCTCCTTTCAGTGTTTTGTATTCGGTGGGTTTGTCTACTAAAAAGTCTCCTCTTGTCCGAAGTGTGACAGTGGTCCTGGGACGAGCTGGCAGGCTCAACATCCCTCCCCCCACTGGCTAGACCAGCAGTGTATTAAAATAAATGTGTGCACACGTCCCACCCCAACATGCTCACTAGACATGACCTTATACAAGGCTAGCACCAGTCTGCTGGCCTGGGAGCAGATTTTAGCTCCCCCGCCGCCTCATTCACTCTGCAGCCCCCTCCACCTTCAGCTCCCCCCCTCCCCTGTGTTTCTGTGTACATGATCTCACATGACTCGACGAAATCCCGGGCCTGGAGCAGGGCTGTCCGGAGTTTGTTCCCCAGAGCGGAAAGAAGATTGACTTTGTGTTGAGGACCTGAAGCTCTGCCCTGGACTTGGCTCAAATTGCCCCGCTTGTCAGGCCTGATGGATTTGGCTCAAAATAAAAGCAAAATGAGGCCCTTGACAGGCAGATTGATGAACTCAGCGGAGCTCCTTCTGCTAGCCGAGCTGCCATACTGTGCAGTGTCTCCGGGTCCCGGTGCCTGAAAAACAAGCACGGCCCTGAGAGCGCTGTGTTCCACAAACAAAACATCCCCTTTATACGTGCGGTGGGGGGGATTCGGAGAAAGAGTAGAACAAATGCGAGATGAGCCAAGTGTGTGGGAATTCCAGCGCTCCCCCCTGAGTTACCCAACGCACATTCCCCCGCCAGAGACAGAGCAGCAGCAGCAGCAGCAGACTGGATGGTTGTAACTCAACCAAAAGAAATACAGCAGCAGCCTGTGGCTTTCACGTTCAGGAGAATGCATCTCAAATATGTGTATATGTATATCAGTGTGAATACGTGTCGAGCTTTAACACAACGCACCATTTGAGGCTGATGTTGTTGCATACTCACAATAAAGTTTTTGAATCTCAACAAATGGCTCTTTGCAAGCCTCTATTAAAACGGTATAACATTTGACAACTTTGTATTCAGTAGGCCTACATGCAATCTTATACATTTGAATCCTTGGCATGTCATTTACAGAATATGTTAAAACACCACACAATTAGTTGTTCCTGTTTGTTTTGGGGAAGACTTTTTTGGTGACGTATACCTGCGCTGCACTTTTCCTCACTCTTACCTCTTGGGGGGGAAAGAACATTTTTATTATCTGAAGGGTGACGTGGTTGCTCTTAGCTCTGTAACCATAGAAACTAAAGAAAACAATCACCTACATTCCTTGTGAAAAGTCTGAACTTCGTTAAAATAGAAGTCTCTCTTTGCAATTTGAATGAGCAACACAAATAAGTGTTTTTGCACACTTTCCTAAAGCAGCAACCACCCAACATTCACAGTGAGTTAACACAGCATGGCCAGGTGTGTGCAGATAAGAGAACACAATGGGTTTGACCTTCTTTCTAAAGCTCTTTCCTGGGGGGTACATCTCAATGCAACACCCTGAATGCCTTTGACGAGACTCTAAAGTGTTATCCTGATTCATCACAGCGTTACCACGATGACGGCTGGCCCCTCACCTCCATTTCACAGGAAGGACACACACTTTTGCCTTTGATGCGTTTCTGAGGACACATTGAACACTTTCTCCTGTTTCTGCTACTGGATGTGTAGTATGTCAATTGTAATTTGTGTCATTTCTATTTGATCTTTAATACCTTATGCATGCTTCTTTCTTAATATTAAGCTATTTGTGTCTCTTAACTTGCTGTAACAAACTAAATTCCCCTTTGTTCTGTCATCCAGAATGTCCTCACAGGACACTATATATTATAAATGTACTTCCAATTCTATAAATGCATGGACCATCAGGCTCCTTTGAATATTCTTTAGTGTTCACCATGTCTTCCCGGGTGATCCAGACTGCCATCTGGATCCCATCAGTGACCACAAATACAGATGTAGTGAAAGCGCCGGGTAGCAGCGCACGCCGCCCAGCCTAATGAATGGGGAGAGCAGAAGAGCACATTTCCAACCCTTGCAACAGGTCAGTGGCAGGCGTGGCTTCACTCCCTTCACACACACATCAAACAGACGGAGGATGAATTGTCGGGGAAAAGACCCGCCTCACCGCGCCTCCCATGCTACCTGAGTGTCCTGAAATATCCCTCCTCTCCAACAAAAGCACAAAAGGGCAAGACGTGATACGTGATACGGCAGAGTTAAAAATAGACTCTCCACTGACGGATAAGGCCGTGTTTCGTGACCTGTGCTCAGCTCTTGGTTTACACGCTGAAGAGCTCCTACGACTCAGCTCATTGGACACACAAACAACAACAAGGACATGTTTTTTCTGCACCACTTACAGATACACGGACCAGGATGCCTCCCTTCTATTGGGATGTTATGAGGCCTGGAACTTGAGAACAGAGGGAATCAAACATTCTCACGAGCGTCAAAGCAGAGAAGGCCCTGTTCAGGGGATTCAAAGGGTCTCATGGTATGTGAAGCAGACATGATCTGCCCGAGAAGCCCACCTTTTCAGAGGATATTTCTTTGGTGTTGATGTCACCAGGCATGGCATGCTCCACAGAGGGTTGTCAACACATGACATCATGCAGGAAAAATCCATGAGAGAAACTGCAAGCTTTCCGAACTGCGGTTTGCTTTACGTCAATCACAGCAGAGGAAAGAAAGGAGTCCTGAAAGACACGCTTTTGTGCACAGTGTTAACGGACCAATGGGTTCAGAGGATCAGACATGGGAAGGTGTTAACAACAAGTGTAACTCTTGATTTGAAGCATATAATAATGTCTTCTTTCAATTACTTTTATTTTAAAACTGTATTTCCCTTTTTTTAAACGCAGGACAAATGTGACTCAATGACTTTGTTACTATAGCAGCATTTCCACATACAGAATTGATTGATTCAAAGACATTCCAGGAGTATAAAGGGAATCATTTCTCCGACTCTGTGTCAGACGTGCATGCAAGTGACAGGAACAATGGCCTCTTTCACTGCCTGCGCCAGGCTGGGGATAGGGAGGTGCATCATGGGAAGCAGACAGGCTCGTACAGTTGAGCGCAGATACTTCAGAGAGACCTCGCACAAACCCCGGCAACAAGCAGTGGCACTTAAACCCTCGGCCATGTGTGAGCCGCGCTTTGTAGAACACACAGAGCAGAACCACTGAGGGCAGGTTCACAGACCCTAACAAGTCCTCACTTTATGCAAGAAAAAGGAAGTATGACTAGAGATTAGGGGTGTAACGGTACACGTACCCGTACCGAATCCCTTCGGTTCGGTACACGTGTGTACCGAAGTGTACCGAACGAATATAACGTTAAACGTAAAAAATTGAGAACGTGAACAACTTTTTGGAAGTAATCTCAGGTGCTGCGTCGCAGCATTCAGAGTCATTTGCTCACATTGCTCACGCGTCATAGAGCGAGCAAGTCATTTCATTGGACGAGAGGCATACTATGAGAGCTGGTCACAGGGATGCGTTCATATGTAGTCAGTAATTTGAGGAACTGTCGAAATGGCGAACGCAGATAAAGTTGAGCTCGAAAATCCTCCAGCATCATTGAAGTCTCCGGTTTGGGAACATTTTGGTTTTGCAGTTACGTACAAGGATGACGGACAAAGACAGGTGGACCGAACCAAAGCTGTTTATCGGCATTGTTCAACTAAAATTGGTTACGCGGCCGGCAATACATCAAACTTGCACACTCATTTGAAAAGGCATCACCCGAACGTGAATATCACCGGTACCAAAAGAAAAAAGACTGAAGTGCAAACCCAACTCCCACTAGCATTTAAGCCTCCACCACTCGCAAAAAGTTCAGACCAAGCCAAAGCTATTACAAACGCCAAACATCCTTATGTTGCCATGTTAGCAAAGCGCTACCTGGCTGTATCTGCTACCTCTGTCCCTAGAGAGGGTGTTCTCCACAGCAGGAGACATTGTTAGTGCCAGCAGATCTGCCCTTTCGGCAAGCAATGTGGACAAGTTCATCTTTCTTTAAAAAAACATGAAAATACAATGACAAGCAAGTCCTAATGTCAAACTGGCTGCTTAGGTACTAGTATAGTAGAGTTAAAATACAGATTATTTCAGTTCATCGAAATGCTGCACCTTAATGTTTATTTTATTATATTTTGTATTTATTTGAGTGAATATTCATAGTTTAATAATAATTAAAAACCCAAAACTAATAGTTTATGTTTTGTGAGTACTAGTACAGTAAAGTTCAAATACAGATTATTTCAGTACATCGAAATGCCGCACCTTAATGTTTATTTTATTATATTTTGTATTTATTTGAGTGAATACATTATTCACAGTTTAATAATAATTAAAAAAAATATATATATATTTTATGTTTTTTTCTGCTGTACCTAAAACGTACCGAACCGAACCGTGACCTAAAAACCGAGGTACGTAGCGAACTGAAAAGTTTGTGAACCGTTACACCCCTACTAGAGATGGATGTTTTCTCTTGTTTCTGATGTATAAGCACTTATTGGAAGCATGGACTGCTTTCATATTTGTATGTATTGCTCACAAACTCACAAAGAAACTGAAAATAAATTGCAAAGGTAGCATCATTCCTAGTTCTTTAGAAAAGGGGACCTGCAGACCTTTAACCTAAGTCAAAGTCTTTGGGAACATCCTGGAATACATAAGGATTCATTCTTCTACACTATGGAATTTGCAAGTCTGTATTTTATTGCATTAAATTCTCAAAAACAAGGAATGTTGTCTTTCCAAACTAAATGAAATGTCATGAATCCAGTTTGGAGATTTATCACATATTTGTTACCTTAAACTGGATTTTGGATTTCTATCCAGTTGCAGTTTGGCTCCGATTTCTCCAGTTTCTGCCAGACATTGTTTAAATGACCAGAAAAGATTCAGTAGGCCTGACAAGGAACAGGAAGTCATTCAGGATTTTGGCTTCCTGTTTTTGACATTTCATACACCCCTAGGTAGAATAGTTAAGAAATATTAAACAACTTAAAGGGACAGCATTTGAAGGCAATATGTTTGAATAGGTCTTAATGTGTGACCTTAGTATGTGATGGACTGGCCTTTCAGAATACATTGAAGTAATATAATCACATATTATGTAAGTGTAACAAATATATGGTAGTTTTACTGGTTAATGGACGGATGTGTCATGTGGAACAACGCGCTCTTAATATCATTTCAGTCAGTGTGTTTAGCGAGTTCATTGTAAATAAGATTTGTTTATGTTTAATGCAAGTTATTAGACGTTGATGACACTATGCAGCCACACTGAAATGATGTGGTTGTGTTTCTGTACAAAAAACTGAAACATTGACTTTAATTAAATGTATTATGTCAACAATAAAGCAATAACATTAAGTTTAAAAAAGATTAGGTTCAACTTCATATTATTGCTTGTAACTAAACTAATACAGTTATGTAACATCTGTTGACATGATACATTGAACTAAAGTCCACGTTTCAGATTTTTCAGATTATTTTCCAAACGAACAAATTATAATTTCAAATGTCACGCATGGAAGTCCCTTTTGTGTCCAAGTGCAACAACAACATTGTAGGCCAAACCATTTGAAAAAGTAAAAGCTGATAGATGTTGATCTTTCAGCAGAGGTGGATTAAGATGTTGGTTGTACTTTCAGATATGTTACAGAGAGAGGTCATGGACTCGTGGCGGCAGAGGAAGAGCGTCCATGCCGACCCGCTCCCACACTCAGCGACACTCAGATGCCAGCCTCCACGTGGTCCGGGCTAAGCACTCTGACAACCTGAACTCTTACTACAGCAGTTTACACTCCACTACATACGCTAAGCCACTATGAGACTAACAGCTCCGCACAAAGAACGCCTTTGTGTTTGCTAGCAGACTCTTATAACTGCAGGGATAAAACGTCTGACTTTACACACCAGAAGGCAGCCATAAAGATCTGTGAGCAGCCTGTCACCCCAGAGTTATAGTTTCTCCTTTTTACAAGCACATACTAATTGTAAATCTTACTAGGATATAATACTAGAGGGAGAGGGTACAATAAAAGGGTGAGTTTGAATGGTTATGAGGCTTGTTAAAGGTTTACGTTAGCATTGCATAAACGCACTTGGATCCATTATTATTGTATTTTAAGTCAACTAAAGGCGCTATTGTAGCACCTGCAAAGGAAGTCAGAGAAGGAAGCTTCATTTCCTTTTCAACATTTAGATATAAAATTAAATGCGCATATTTTAATGTGTTCTTAACAGCGTGGTTTTATCTTTGTGTTTGAGAGCACACTAATGCTATTATCTTGATGTTGGCTTTAAAGGCCAGCATGTAGGTCTAGTATTTGTTTGCTACAGAACAGAAAGGAAGAAAACGACATATCTTACTGCTGAAGGTATCATTCATGTGTATTGAATCAAATCAATCAGACAACAGCACCATCTGAACTTCTGTTTGTGTGCATCACCATGACAAACGTGTTCTCCAGCTTCACACAGGCTAACCACAACAGGAACAAATACAAAACAGCCTTCCTGCCAACACAAAATAAAGTTTTGACATTTTTGAAACAAAGTATTGGAGCTACTCACAGACTTGTCCTTCATCTTCTGATGGTGATTAGTGATCATTTATCCACGAGCAGCGCAGCGTCACACTGACTCATCTACATCACCATCAGTCACAGAATCAAGGTCAGGTACATGATTGGCAGGTCGGCGTTGTGGGGGGGGGGGGGGGGGGGGGCGTCCCTGCAGAGTCGAGGCAGACAGTCCACAGTCACACACGCAACCTCACAGGAAAGCTTACACACACCACAGTCCATTCATACACACATGGACCGACTACACATTAGAGGACTGTGAGTCTCTTTTGACCGACTGTTAGAGACATCCTAATTGTCCACTTTTGTATCAACTGGATCAACTGTTTGTGTATGAGGACATTGTGAAGTATTCTCAAAGATGCTTAAAACCAAATTCACTACCTTTGAATTCAGATTCAAACAAAGCACAGATGTAATTAAACTTACCGTGATAACTGAACATCAATGGGAACACTTTTGCTGTCAGGTAGTTGTTTCAGGAATGTTCTAGAATCAAAGGAAAAGAAAAAAGGGAAGATTAATGTACTAATAATATGAAATAAACAGAATCTGATGTTAAAGTGTTGCTGTTCTTGTTCTTATTAAACTACTCTAACAAATGTCAGGAACAAACACTTCATTCATGTTTTAAATACAAAAAAAAGGTAAATGAATATTTAAAAAAAATGATATCAGGGAGTACATTTTTAAATCCACATTTTGTGTTCCTTTAATTTCCACAAACATCTACGTCTGCTGCTGAACAATGTAGTCTGTTTCCAATGCAACCCACACAAGATTGCATTTGATGCATTTGGTCTTAATGTATTTATCTGCACCTCTCGGTCTTACGTCAGCATTTATTCATGAAACAATGAAACAAGTTAAAGACTGAATCTGCTGAGTCCCTTCAGATCAGTGTCTGTGTGTTTGTGTCTCTATCTGTGTCTCTGTGTCTCAGTGTCTCTGTGTCTCAGTGTCTGTGTCTCTGTGTCTCAGTGTCTGTCTCTCTGTGTCTCAGTGTCTGTGTGTTTGTGTCTCTGTCTGTGTCTCTGTGTCTCTGTGTTCTCTGTGATCTCAGTGTCTGTGTCTCTGTGTCTCAGTGTCTGTGTCTCATGGTCTACAGATGTCTCAGTGTCTGTGTGTCTGTGTCTCTGTGTCTGTCTCTCTGTGTCTCAGTGTCTGTGTGTCTGTGTCTCTGTGTCTGTGTTTCTGTGTCTGTGTGTGTCTCTGTGTGTCTCTGTGTCTGTGTCTCAGTGTCTCTGTGTCTCAGTGTCTGTGTCTCAGTGTCTCTGTGTCTCAGTGTCTGTGTCTCTGTGTCTCTGTGTCTCAGTGTCTGTGTGTCTGTGTCTCTGTGTCTGTGTCTCTGTGTCTGTGTCTGTGTGTGTCTCTGTGTGTCTCTGTCTCTGTGTCTCTGTGTCTGTGTCTCTGTGTCTCAGTGTCTGTGTCTCTGTGTCTCAGTGTCTGTGTGTCTGTGTCTGTGTGTGTCTCTGTGTGTCTGTGTCTCTCTGTGTCTCTCTGTGTCTCTGTGTATCTGTCTCTCTGTGTCTCTGTGTATCTGTCTCTCTGTGTCTCTGTGTATCTGTCTCTCTGTGTCTGTGTGTCTGTGTGTGTCTCTGTGTGTCTCTGTCTCTGTGTCTGTGTCTCTGTGTCTCAGTGTCTGTGTCTCTGTGTCTCAGTGTCTGTGTGTCTGTGTCTCTGTGTCTGTGTGTGTCTCTGTGTGTCTGTGTCTCTCTGTGTCTCTCTGTGTCTCTGTGTATCTGTCTCTCTGTGTCTCTGTGTATCTGTCTCTCTGTGTCTCTGTGTCTGTGTCTCTGTGTCTGTCTCTCTGTGTCTCTGTGTATCTGTCTCTCTGTGTCTGTGTGTCTGTGTGTGTCTCTGTGTGTCTCTGTCTCTGTGTCTCTGTGTCTGTGTCTCTGTGTCTCAGTGTCTGTGTCTCTGTGTCTCAGTGTCTGTGTGTCTGTGTCTCTGTGTCTGTGTGTGTCTCTGTGTGTCTGTGTCTCTCTGTGTCTCTCTGTGTCTCTGTGTATCTGTCTCTCTGTGTCTCTGTGTCTGTGTCTCTGTGTCTGTCTCTGTGTGTCTGTCTCTGTGTATCTGTGTCTCTGTGTCTGTTTGTCTGTGTGTCTCTGTGTCTGTGTCTCTGTGTCTGTGTGTCTGTGTCTGTGTCTCTGTCTCTCTGTCTCTGTGTTGGTGTGTGTCTCTCTGTCTCTGTGTGCTGGGAGTTAAAGACATCCTTTAATTTCACCTTCAGATCAGCTGTGAAACCTGTCTTTCCTCTCATCTCATTCTGCCACTGCTGGACTGATAACAATCAAACGACACGCTGCTGTGTGTGTGTGTGTGTGTGTGTGTGTGTGTGTGTGTGTGTGTGTGTGTGTGATATCATGATGCTAATATCAGAATGAATTGAATGAATTCACAAAGGCAGCATAGCATGAGCCTGTTTGTGTCCCTGAGAAGATGACAGTTGTCTCTAAGCGCAGTGTAAGTGTTCCTCTTGTGTCCTCCTGAAGGGATTTATACATCAGTGTTCAAACAGACATCAGAATGAGACTGAGCAGCACTCTCTGAGTATGATGAGAACCAATCTGCTTCCTCCCCTCCAGACACAATCCCTGAGTGAGATGAAAGCGAAGCTGTGCTACTGTAATCCATCTATATGTCCGCTTCCCACTTCCTCTCAGGCAGCCATGACTATTGATCTCCCCTCTCACTCTCCCCCCCCCTCTGTGTGCCTTTGTTTCTCCATCTTTACGCTTCTCTGCCTTTTATAGGAGAACTCTATAGCTGGACTTTAACATGTCAGTTACTCTGTGTTCATATCTGAAGACTTCATTGGTACTGAGCGAGTACTGAGCATCAGCATTTAGCATTAAGCATGTTTCTCACATTGATTTATAGTTTGATCAATAAGTCTATTCAACTAACTGGTGTTCAGGCAAAATTGTATGTACTGTACACGGCAATGCATATCCAACAAAATAAATAATTAAATAATAATAATAATGCATCACATTTTTTAGTAGAGCGCTTTTGCAGGTGCTCAAAGCACTTTACAATTACACATTACACATATTAGACATGAGAGTCATTACTGTGGACATTGCCCACAGGAGCACATTTGGGTAGAGTGTCTGCCCAAGGACACAACGGCATGACGCAGTGGCGGCCGAGGCGGGTTTCGAACTGGAGTTCACCAACGCCCCTTGATCTGATGATCAACGCTCTAATCCACTGCGCCAAAATGGCCCAATATATATCATATATATATATATATAACGGCGGTAATTAATTTACCGCCGTTTAATTTTATATATATATATATTAATGCTGTCAAAATTATCGCGTTAACGGCGGTAATTAATTTTTTGAATTAATTGCGTTAAAATATTTAACGCATTTAACGCATGTGCAGAATGGCCCGCCCCATACATCCCACCAGTGGCAGCGCCAGGGTACGGCTGGGGTAGGCTACACCTATACCAAGAAATGGCTTAGCCCCACCATGAACAATGATGTTAAAGTAAGCAAAATAAAGTCCGCCAACTCGCGCCGAGAATTGCACAGACAGCAGTTAGTCAGATTGATTTCAGCAGCCACTTGTCTGGAAATACCGAAGACCAGAAACGGTTTTGAAATGTTTTATCACGTAGTGATCGTCTTCTCAATAGAACATTTTTGATAATGTCTTCTGGCCAATCAGAATCAAGATAACCGTGTGGTGTTGTTGCAGGAAGTCTCGACGGAGAATACTTTTGCTGTAGTACAGGTAACACATAACTGGTACGCAGCAGGTTACGTGCGTAATCTGAAATGCGTACCGTCACTTGTGTCACAAAGCGCATTTGCGTACCGACGTACTTGTGAAGCTTTTCCAGAAGGCGGTGAGATCACCGGACGACAGAGTCGGTCTCCGTGTGCACAGACAGGGCTGCTGTTCACCTCGGTCTGTACAGCGGAATTGTGCCAAAACTACGCCAAACGGCTGCGGAGGGAGACTCCCCCCCCCCTTCACTGGAGAACTGCGCTAAAACAGCTGATCACAACGTCCACACTCTGTGGTCACGAAGTACTCCACTAGCCCCCCCCCCCTGTTGATAGAAATCAACACGTAATGAATTAAGACCCCACGGTTTGATGATTGATAGGTGTGTGGGCTGTCTTTCATTTTGACACACAGAACAATGTTATAATAAACATACTGTATGTTAAATGGATATATCCACCTTCTTTCATTTATCTTTCCATTCCCACAACAATATACATAAAGAAATGGCATATTTTGGACATAGTTCGAATGGTGATTAATCATGATTAATTAATTTTTAAGCTGTGATTAATCTGATTAAAAATGTTAATCGTTTGACAGCCCTAATATATATATATATAAAGTCATAACTGTGAAGTTCATTCTTGATCTTATTTGTAGGTGTCAAAAGACCAAAGATATATCAATCTCTTCAATTATTCATAAAAAATGCCTCAGTTCATTGTATTTCATTGTATTTGTATACTGTACCAAAATCACATTTTAAAAAGTACAAATTATCTTACACAATTTTAAAAAATCTGGCAGCAATGGCACACTTCATACTGAGAGCCCTTCTACTCAAACCTGCCAATAACAGATAATAATGCCTCTTGAGTATTTCTTTTTGTTTTCAAAGGGAAAATATATAGGAACTTAATTACATGTATGTACATGTGTATTATTAATGTTCTTTTTTTGGTCTTTAACAATGAAATAGCTGCATCTAAACTCCAAGTTGTGGGAGAAACAATGAGTGTAAGAGAGAGTGTACATTAGAACAAATAAGTGTATTTCCTTCAAAGCAAGGTATCAAAAACAAAACAATATTGATTTCATCACATGTCAAACTGAACCTGTCCTGGACCCTGATTGGCTGAATACCCACTCCTCTGAGGTAGTCACTCAACTGTGTCTCAAAAGAAATGTCAAGGTTACAAAATACAGAACAAGTTTGACCCAACAGGCTTACAGTGAGAGGACATTCACACACACACACTCTTGAAAGGGGGTGTATACAATTGCTTCAACACTGCTTGACTGCAAGGAACAAATTAAGTCTAAGACAAAAACATGTCTATAAAATATTCTTTAAAAAGGACATGTTTGAATGGTAACAATCCCAGCTTTGTTTCTCACGCTCGGCTGACTCGGGTCTCTCTCAGGATCAACAGTGGAGTGTCCACCATGTTGACCTTTCACCATCTGTCCTCGATGACACCATGGTCATGTGACCACTTCAGGTACACAAACACAGTGTGATGATGACTGCAGCCTGGGGGGCTTAACTGACCCTCACACGCTCTGTTCCCTGTGCTGCTATCAGTGGATTTGGGTCATTAGGGTTCTTACTCCCTGACTCACTCAGCAGCACTCAAACTGTCTTCACCTTTATAACTCCACTTTGTGCCGAATGACAAACGGCTGGCTATCAAATGTCCCCATCTGTCCTCTTACACACATAACATGGGTTGTTCCCTCCAGTCACTCTCCAATACATTCTAAATGATGACTAGGGATTACAATTATGGCATTTTCAATTGCAATGCTAATTGTTCAGATTTAATATTGAAAATGTATTGTTTTATTTGTATAATGCATTGTTATAATTTGTTGTGCTTTTTCTGTAGCGCATGATTTACGTCAATCTTGATTTGGTGCAATCTTCACCATTTCTGCTGTTAGATCAAACTCACCTAATATTGTGTAGCTTTTGCTGACCCGTCGGGGCATGGACTCCACTAACAGCTGCTTACAAGTCAATCCTCTGGTTAGCAGCTTGCTGCCTTTGCAGTATTCATACTTCATTGTGTTCAGGATTCCACCATATACACTGATGTAAACTGAAGTAAGGCAGAAGTTAGTTTCTCAGCTAAGGGAGCATGCTCTTTGGACTGCATGTAGGAAAACATGTATGGAAATGTTACATTTTATGTTAGCTTTTTCTGTCTTAAACTTGTGTTTTAGTTTTAGTTCTTTAATGCAGATTAAGGGCATGTCGTCTGTGTAGCCCTGATGTCAGGATCCACATTGATCCCCAACTTATCACTGACTGCGTGAAACAAATTGTGGTGAACATTCAAAAAGGTATTTTCTGAACAGAACCCTTTGCAGAACCCTTTATCGTCTTTTCACTCAACAAAACTGAACCGTTGACTTTAATTAAATGTATTATGTCAAAAGATTTCTCATAACTGTATTTGGTGAGTTGAAAGCAATAATATTACGTTTAAATAAAAAATGTTAGGTTCAACTTAATATTATTGCTTTCAACTAACCAAATACAGTTAGTTAAGTCTGTTAATAATACAGTTCAGTTCAGTCAGTGTTGACCTCATTGAGAAGCAGTGTCTTTGGTTCCACGCAGGTCTATCCCCTCTGCTCCCTCTGTCCCCTCTGCTCCCTCTGTCCCCTCTGCTCCCTCTGTCCCCTCTGCTCCCTCTGTCCCCTCTGCTCCCTCTGTCCCCTCTGCTCCCTCTGTCCCCTCTGCTCCCTCTGTCCCCTCTGCTCCCTCTGTCCCCTCTGCTCCTCTGCTCCCTCTGTTCCCTCGGTTCCCTCTGTGCTCCAACCCTGTCTGCTGTCAACATGAGCGGATCCTAATGTTTCTACAGGCTCATTCTTATTCATTTACAGGATGGAATCAGGATGAACCTGGCTGACGGGTCTCCCTGCACAGATTACTCCCCCACAAGCAGGGCTGTATACGTGGATTCAACCCAATACTGAGACTTTCACGTTTTCCATTCACATCTGGGTGCAACAAATGGAAAAGCCATCAGGGTGAACGTCATGCTCTCACTTTTTAATGCCTTCATTTCACAGCTTTTTTTTGCTGTAGAATTAATGTTCCTTTTTCTTGCTCCCTTTGCTCTGCCATGATTATGAGAAGAAACCCCTCCATTAGGAGAAGTCTGAGGCTCAGCGGGTTGGAGAGAAAGGATCTGCACCTATGGCCGCCTGCTGAGAGGCGGCAGGAAGCCACCGGCGGCAGATCCTGCTGATCTGGTTGGAGGCTGACTGTTTTACAGTGCAGCGCGGGGGCTCGGGCAGGAAGTGGGCACTTCCACGCCCACAACCTCCACCCTCCCCCCTCCCCTCCCACCACTATCAACCCCCTCCAAACCACCTGTGCTGGTCTCACAGGATGTCCCCCCTACCCTCTTCTCCTCCCTCACACTCACTCCTGTACAGCTGCACTTTTCACCAAACCGCACGTTAAGCACTCTCTGTTGTTTCACACTCCACTGCTTCAATGAAGATATGATTGGGTTTACTTTAAACTGCCTCAAAATGGTTGGCATTGGCAACCATCACAAAATAGAACAAATGATATTTAATTATCTTTTATGATATCAAAAAATGTGAATACACTGAAAAACTGAAACATTAAGTTTAATGAAATGTATGATGTCAACAAATGTCACAAAACAATTAGTTTTCACTTTCCCTTTAAACATGAATTTAAAGTTTGATTGAGTTTGTCCTTAAATGCTTTACATTATGTCTTAATTCAAAGCTATTGTGGTGATGAACTTAAAATGAGCCTGTTGCCTGGCTACAGTAAAACACGATGCCCTTTCATAGACGTCGTCTCCCAACTCCAACTCCATTGGTTTTACCAGAAGAACTGCCAACGCCCCCATTGGCTTAAAGTCACTCGTACACTTCAAACACTCTTCACTTGCCTGATGGCCATTTACTTGGACTACTGTAGCAAAGTAGCTGATACTTAGAATGCGATGCGAGAGACAGAGTGAGACGTGACATTGTCCCTGTGTCTGTGACCATTCCCTTCAGTTCTTTCATCAAATTATACTTTCAAATTCTCTTTGACCAATTGTTTTACAATTTTTTTATTATTCTGTAGTAGCTTACGAAATGTCATGTAAGAGCTGAGTAAATGTATTAACAACACTTCTCTGTTTATTTAAACGGTGTCTAATCATTTGAAAGCTGAACTCTTTCAAACTGAAACTTGATGTTCTCCTCATGTTAGTGATAATGCTGTTCACGAACCAAGAGCTGTCTCATGGTTATCTCCTGTGTGAGCTGCCAGAGCAAACAGCCTCACGCTGTTGCATACTGAGTGATCAATAGTTCTTCCCTGCACTTTGTTTCCCGACCTCTGAGGAGCACGTCTATTGTGTTCTATTTATACAGCGTTGATGTGCCGCAGATGCTCTGCTAACATGCTCTCAGACACACTGGGAGGGTTTTGTTCTCGCAAGGTGTCTCTGATGTGCAGAGCAGAACACATACATCCACCCTGCAGGGAGGAGTGCTGACCTCTGTCACAGAGTCACCTCCAAGGTGACGGCCATCACTGAGCGGCTCTGGCAGATGGACAGCAACGTCCTGCCACAAGGATCAACCCCCCCCTCACTAAAACAATGATCTCACCAGAACCAGGAATCCGCTGATTGTTTGAAATACCTTCCACTATGCTTCAATGAGACACTCATTTTCCCCATCGACCCGAAAGACGTAGAGAGAGGCGGGGGAAACTAAATGACCTTGGCAGGAAACATCCAGCCCCCGAGCAAAAAGGGAAGTTCACTTTCTTACAACTAATAGTTCAAACTACACAAAGTGACTATGAAGCCATTGTAACTCAGTAAGGCTGATCGGAAAACACAGAGGACTATTTTTGCCATTCAGTGAGGAATCTGAGATGTATGGTGGAAAAGAGAAGAGTGACATGTGCAAAACAATATGTTCCTATGTATATGTATGGCGGATTCAAAATTGAGGTCATACAAAATTCAAAACAGCGTACCGTTTGGTGTTCTTGTTTATACGTGACATAAAGTCATATGGATTTGTGCTAGAAAACATATTGGACCAAACGTTGTCAATGCCACTAATTGAATGTCAGATTTGTGATCTTGATCTGAAGAGATGTGTTTAAGGCTGCATAGAAATCAATATGTGTTCCTGCCTACAGTACAAACAGTATTCAACATACATCATGTCATGGGAAACTACATCTCAAATTGTGATAAATAAATTGCATCAGGAAAAGTACCAACAGATGATGTTACCAGCCAAAATAAAAACATGGGAATAAACCTGAATCAAACTTGAGTTTTGTCAACAATAATAAATGTGAAAGACTTTTAAAAAATTGCCATAAAATAAAAGGAACAGTTTTCAATTCCTGTTCTGCAATCAATCCTATTTTATTTGTAAAATAGGTTTAGCGGGCTTTACAGACAGCATTCAGCATCTATCTGAAACCAACACAGCACTCAACATGTCCCTCAGCAGCAGCCCAACAGTGGGGACTGTCACTCTCACACACGGTCACCACGGAGACAACAGGGAGGGTTGCATCAACACTGTTCAGTGTGCACCTCGATGTCAGTGAACAGAACAAGGGTGTCACAGAAGGAAATGACCTCAAACTCCAGAGGAGGAAACACAGCCTGAGCAGGACGGGGGCTTTCACTTTAATTCAACCGTCATTTACACACATATTTATACTGAGAAACAGTCCTGTTTGGTGACCAACAGCACCTTCAGTCAGGCACTGGTGTGTTTACAGATGTGCTGAGCATGTGGGGTGCCATTGGGCTAACAATGTCTCTTATTCAGTCTCAGCAGGGAGTCTTCCTCTCGGTACAGCAGCAGTGGTACAGCAGCTCTCGCAATGTGTTGTTTTTGGACGTGGACTACACTAATGTGAACTTTGAGCTCTATGTGCAGGATTGTTCACACTAAGTGGTGGAGGGAATGTCATGTTATAGCTTGCACCGTTTTTATTTTCTTATTTTTATTCTACAGAGTAATTAGAAACAGAATAAAAATAAGAAATGCCTTTGTTTGTATACTTATTTATTTGTGTCTTTGTGCTGCTGCAACATCTGGAGTTCCTCTCTGGGGACCAACAAAGGCACGTCTTCTTTTATCTATGTACTTTTACCTAGCTCTCACTTTGATGTGAAGATTTCATCATAAAGCAAATTGTTTGTTATACTAATTGTTTCTGACATATATATGCATATATACATATATCCAAATATCAGTGATTTGTTGTATTTTTAGCGAAAACGAGTTCATTTCTATTGCTTCATTAGACAATAAAACGACCCTTTATCTATTGGTAATGCTAATGAAGAAAGTTTAAACGTTTTTTCTTGACCTTAGAAACAGCTGTTGATCCCTCCTTCAGGTCCATTTATGGCGCATTTCCACTGCAGGGCCTAGCACGGCTTAGTACGGTATAGTTAGGCCTTGTTAGGCCAGGCTCACTTTATGCTGCGTTTCCATTACAGTGTAGGAACTGGGGTAGTTACTATAGTAACGCAGTGTAGGCGGAGCCGTGACGTCATCTTCAATGCGAACCACAGAACCAACACAGCCGTTAGCTGTTAGCACTCAGAGCTCACAGCTCCTCATATCTGTTCAGAAACTAGACAAAAGTTAAACAAGTACAAACCACAGACTGCCTGTGTCATGGAGAATACAGTCGCTGCTTTATTTATGTCTGTATAGGCCGTTGTTGTGAGTGTGGACGGTCGGAGCATATATAACGTTAAAATATGTTCATTGTGTTCCAGCGATTCTCTCTCTAGTTTAGCATACTCAGCCCGGTTGTTGGCCCAGAAAGAACCTGGATTTTGGAGAGCCAGAAAACTGTGAAAAAGTACCCGCTAGCCGGAACTACGCCAAGTGGAAACGCAACCAAAAACGGGCCGGGCGCGGCACGCTTAAACCGCGCTGTAGTGGAAATACGCCATTAGATGCTTTTAATCATCTCACATGATCTCCATCTGTCAATGCAGATCATGTGATCAGATCAGCAGCTGCAGATCATGTGATCAGATCAGCAGCTGCAACACAGAATGAACCTTCAGCAGGAAACCAACAACTTCAACCCAAGTGGATTGTTACAAACTACTCTGACGGGTTGAAAACTAGAAGACAAGGGTGATGCACCACAAAGGGCATTGTAATGCATGACAGGCCTCAGACTGTTGGTGTGCCAGGTGGAAGCAGAGGGACTGATCTCCAGTCAGTGACAGAGTCCACTTCATGTGTGACTCAGCAGCTGACAGACAAGGGGAACGTTTATATCACTATTGATGTGAGCTCCAGAGTTTCCCAAGACAAACAGCAGAGACTCTGTTTGTCCCCAGGCTGCATAGGGTGTACAGAGCGTGTCTACAGTGTAGCGGGGGGGACCAGACACCACAGGGGGTGTTATCATTACTCTAACATGGACAGTTAGAAGCTGGATGTGTCTCAGGAGGGACAATCCATAGTACATGTACGTTTCAGATGATGTATCGAGATAGGTGTTCCACTGGCAATGTCACAACTGAACTGCTTAACAAACATATACAAATACAAAATGTAGCAATTTCGGGAAAATATAGATTAAATTAAAATTCTGAGTACAATAATCAAAATGAAATAATTGAAATTAAAGTAAAGTAAGTTCCTGGATTCAAATCAAAAGACAAGTGCAGTGTCTGGTAACATGCATGTACTGCTGCACATTTGCCTGATATCAAGAGGCGCATTCACACTGCGGTACTTTTCCCACAAAGGTTCATGCGAACTTAGTTCAGTGAACTCTTTTATCGCGTTCACACCAAAAAGAGCCGGTACTAAATATAGCTCTTTTCTCACAAAAGAGCCGCTCGAAGTCCCTGCTAGAGAGCAGGGACTTTCGAGCGGCTCTTTTGTGAGAAAAGAGCTATATTTCTGATTGGCTGGGCGGATTGCAAACCACGCCCCGTAAAACTTCCAAAAAGTTTTGTGAAGCCGCCATTTTATTATCCTCGCATTAGCATTATTAGCATTAGCATTAGCCCAGCGCAGAAACGCAGAGAGACTAACTTATGGCAACACAAAATAAAACATGGGAGCGGTGGAGATGAGGAGGTGTCGGCGTTCTGGCGATTTACTCGGAAGGCTTCAGTAGAAGCTGCTGGGAGTCCCAGCAACTTCTACTGAAGTCCTCTTACAACTCCGGGGACTTCCGGCCGGGGACTTTGGGCGGCAGTATCCGCCGTGAAGTTGTTTGTAGCCTACCAGTAAACCCAAAGCAGAAGAAGAAGAAGTGAAGTCAGCGGCTTCATTTGCCTAATCCTCCCCCAGGGACTTTTTCCGGTGTGAACGCGATCTGTACTTAGTTCATGCGAACTAAAGAGTTTGCATGAACTAAGTTCGCATGAACCTTTGTGGGAAAAGTACTGCGGTGTGAATGCGCCTAATGTGAATGTCAAGTGGCCCTGCAGCTGTGAGGGTGCAAAGAGGCTGCTCATTGATCAGTGTCTAAACCCTCAGGTTACTCCTCCCTGTTGGAACGCACACACTATGTACACACACCATGTGCTGCTGCCTCCTGCCAGCAGGATAGGCTGCACCGAGCCAAACAGGTCATTACATCGTGCTCATGTCTTTCTATTCATTCACTGAACGTCGCTTTACACACTGAACCGCTCCGATAACATAATACTAAAACGCCCTAACTTTTCTACTCTCAAGTTTTTATTTTACAAAGCTATCAGGACCAGATGAGCATCCTTTTATTAGCTCAATATGTTTTGCACAGTTGAAGTGCATGGAGGACCACAGGACGGGTAACTAAAGAGGATTAAGCCCGAGTTGAGAAGGTGAAGCGCGGCGCTGTGAGTGAGATCATCAGAAGGGTCTGACGCAGACACCAGGATGATTTACGCTTCTCTCTCACTTCTTACAACACAATCAGAGAGCTGCCTGTGGTGTTTCACATGTGATAGCTTCTTGGCAAGTGTGTGTGTGCTGCGCATCAAACACAGAGACAGACTGTAGCTCTGCAGACTGAGGGCAGATTTCACACGGTGAGAGACGGTGCCAGTGCACAGGGAACGGTGGGAGGAGAAGAATGAGCAGCCATGATATGACAGAGAGAAGAACGGGTCAGAAAGAGGGGGAACAACAGCTCTTGGTGTAAAGTGCAGATCTGAGGTCTGTCCACGCAGCAGCAGCAGCAGCAGCAGCAGCAGCAGCAGCAGCAGCAGCAGCAGCAGCAGCAGCAGCAGCAGCAGCAGCAAGCAGCAGCAGCAGCAGCAGCAGCAGCAGCAGCAGCAGCAGCAGCAGCGCAGCATCAGTAGCAGCAGCAGCAGCAGCAGCAGCAGCAGCAGCAGCGCAGCAGCAGCAGCAGTAGCAGCAGCAGCAGCAGCAGAGAAGTGCTGGTTACTTTTGAACCAAGCAGCTTCTATTGCCATCTAGCTTGATAGGAAACTTCAGCAACATAAAGATGATAACTACAGGCTCAGTAGAAAGCGGTATGGAGCCCCCCCCCTGCACGGTACACTTCAGAATGGAGCGGGTCACATGGAGGATCCTGTTGCCGGGTGGGATTTCAGAGGCTGAGCCCTGAGGGAGTCATATGTGGAGATCCCCAAACAGCAGTCAGACTCAGATGTTTCCCAAGCTCAGCCCGGATCTCTGTATATAATCAAAACTTCATGACTTGTCATTTTTCTTCATCAGGGTCCTTATCTATTTTGATGCACTTTCAGAAAGTTGGGGCCACAGGAAGAGGAAGCCTTTTACTAAACGTGTTTTGGACCTGGACCTAATGTCAGCAACTTGTTAGCAACTTTAACTGTTCAAATATTAGTATTTTACAGGCGGATCCCAGTATTTAGACGGATAGTGTGACACTTGGCTCATCTTAAGCAAATAACAGAAGCAATGTACAGAGAATATACAGCTGAACATTTCAACTGTAACACATATTTAGATATTTAAATGTTTTGGTCATTTCCCAGTATGATGCAGCAGTGTGTGTTTCCAGTGCAGTGCCTGGAAAGCAGGTGATCAATCTGATCTGATTGGGTATTCTGCTCTCAAGATTCTTGCTTTGTTATAATGACTTTGGTATCATTACCCTTTCTTCTGTTGTCAGTCGCTCCTTTTCATCACATTTTGATATTGATTTAAAAGATTGCCCTGTATAAATAAAAATAAGTAAAATAAAAGGGAGTTTAAAAATAATAGACAGCGATAGATAAGAAGTATTTTCGTGATGCAGCTATCAGCTGGTGTAGTGTGCACACTCTTTAAAGATGCAGCAAAACACACACGTGAACATCTATACTGATTGAATGGAAATGTCTTTTTCCACAAAGAAAGAGCAGAATATAATAATTTCATAGTGCTGCCAAAGTGAAAATGGCATTTGCTATTACAATTCATATTCTTGTAATTAAAGGACAAAGAAAAGAGGCGGATTCAGAGACATGTTATTAGACAGAGAGCTGGCTGATATGATGAAGTGGCATTTCATCCTGACTGAGTCATTGTGGGGTTTACAGTTTGGGACACCCCCCTCCCCCTCTCACAATAAGCAGGGGATTGCCGTGCACGGGAATAGAAAGGCAGCGGGACTACTGTACAGAACAAAAGGCTCCCTGCGTAAAACTGCGCATGAGTGCTGCCTGCCGCGTGCACGTGTTGTGCAAGCAGAGCGATGTGTTTTCATAAGCCCCCATTCAAATCTCAATGATCAGATACAAAAACCTCCACCCAGCATGCACTCAAAATCATCTGCTGCACACACTCCAATATTTACAACGTGACACATGATGTGAGGGGGGGGGGGGGGGGGGGGGGGGGGGGGTGATGCTGCATCCCCTCAGTGCCATCAGCGCGTTGCATCAGCACAAACAGACAAAGAGGCTCCTCATGCTGTATCATTAATGGCAGCATCACTCCCGTATGGCACCTCATCGCAAACACGTGGCGATCAAACAATAGTATCCCGAAACACACGCACTCATTCTGCGTCTGGTCACAGCTTCCTTTCATTCCAGCAAAGCAAAGGTGGACGATCAGATGATTTCACTTCACTGTAAATGCCCTCAAAAACACAGACTATAATATTGTATTGAAGTATAGGTGCATGTGTTATACAACTGCTCTGCTTAAGGGTGTTCTCTTTCCCCCCAGAAGTGTTCTCCAACAATATATCGACTTGTGAGACCTTACTTGCATAACAACATTCCTCACTACACCGCTGACTCCTCCATAATAAAATGACAGGACTGACTAAGCCCTGCTGCAGCATCCTCATGACAAAGCAGGACCGCAGCTGGGCTCACACCGCACTTCAAATCAAAGATGTTTAGTTTTTTAGCCAGGAAATGGCATACAAAGCTTGCTCCCGATATTAAACACGAGGGGTCAATGATAGTGAACATATGGGTTCCTAAACGACACCGTCGAGATGTACATGATTCTATTGGTTGTCGGAGCAAATAAGGACCGTCCTTACACAGCACATATTTAAAAAGGTTGATGAATGGGTCGGTGATGACATCATGCAATCAGATTGGGGAACAGCAGAAGAGCATTGAAGTGCACTGTTTAATAATGATAATAATAATGCTAATAATAACAATAATCCTTATCATAGTAATAATAATAAGGTAATAATGATGATTGTTCATGAAGTGATTGAGGTGTGTGATGACGCTACAGGTGTGTTATGTGTGATAGAAGCGGGGTCTCCGCTCACCTACTTGACAAACAGAGAAAATGGAGCGCACACGGTGTATTGACTGAAAGCATAACAGGATGTGGTTCAGAGTGTGTTTCACTCCTGAACCCGCGTTCACACCCCGACGCATTACAGCCTCCAATATTATCACCACGCCAAGCTTCAGAGACACGCACGCGGTTTTCCTTCCTTTCAGTTATAGTGACTTTTTCCACAGATCACAGGGAGGACTCTTCGGGCTGCGACACTAATGCAAGTTTGCAACTCGGCTTAGAGAGCATCAACAAAACACTGAAGTTGAAAAACGGTGGATTCACACACGAGAAACAGAGAGGAATATATCAGAGGAGAGAAATGACGCGGAGAAACGTGCAGCAGCTCACCTTTTACTTTCTATTCCGCGCGTCTCCAGCCCTTTTGTCCGTGTCCCTCATAAGTTCTCTCACATGATGACTCCTTTCCTCAGAGAGGTCACTTCTTGTCCCGATGCAGCACCTCGCTTTTGTGTCACTTCAGTCAAAAACACCGTGTGGGACTCTGTTGTGTGTACGACTGCGTGCGTGTGTGCGCGCGGTGCTCCAGCGCGGCGTGCCGCTCCGTCTCCGCTGTTTGTTACTCTCGACTGGAACGCCTACAGTCGCTACATTGTTGACATTCGGCCGCTGACGTCACTCCTCATTCACAACATCGTAAGCGCGGTGCGGCTTTGCGTTAGCGCCCGCGGGAAACATGCGCGCACTCCCAGGAACGTACGCAGCAGTGTTTGGAGAATCGCACTACTGGCTGCTCGCTCAGATCCCTCCCCTCGCGCTCGCTCGGTGCTCCCCCCCCCCTCCTTCCCTCCGTGCACACAGCGGGAATATGACTGCGAAAGATGACACAAGACATTTCCTCAGGCTGCAGACGGGAGGACGCTTCAGTCCAGAATGTACTTATGTGTACAGTCAAAGCTCCACGAGATCAGAATCAGGTTTATTGTCAAGCAGGTTTATGCATACAAAGATTTACTTTGGTGTGCACATTTAAAAAACTATTCTAAAAATAAAAATACATAAAAAAATGTTTTACAATATATCTTAATCTACAGAGGTGGGAAGTTACTAAGTGCATTTACTAAAGTGCTGTAGCCTACTTGTCATACTTCTACTTTACTTCAGTGTTTCTATTTAACTTACTATACTTTTACTCCCTCACATTTTGGAACACTTATTGCACTTTTGACTCCACTACATTTATTAACACTAATAGTTACCAGCTACTGTTAACATATACAACAAATTACATTTTGATATGATATAATGCAGTACATTTCTACCAATATATTAATAAAGAAACTAAAATGGTCTTCGTAATAAACTACAACATTGAAATGTTCTTACATGTATTTGTAAGCAATTCAAAGATGGAATCCTTTATTATTCCATAATAATATGATATGTTCAAATCAGCCATTGTGCATAATGCATACTTTTACTTTTGATATTTTAAGTACATTTAGCTGGCAATACTTTACATTTTGAATTCAGTACTTTCACTTGTATTAAAGTATTTAAAGACTGAAGTATTTCTACTTAGAATAAAATGTTTTTTCTTGCTCTTGGTTTCGTCTTCTCTAAGCTCACATGTATCTGTTGTCTTAGAGTACACTTTACTTAAAAACATCTTATTGAAATTTATTTATTTTCAATTCATTTGTATTGCATTCTATATTGAGGAAATCCCAAAGTAAACAGAAGGTTATCAGGTAACATTACTTTTTATTTTACCAAAATTAGGTTACTGATTTTTTTTTACAGGTAATTAATCATTGTAACATTTTTTCAAGTAACACTCCCAACGCTGGTGATGGTCATCTGTTTCTATGTTCTGCTTCTCAGTGGTGAACTGAGAAAACATGCAACATATTTAAAGAATTCAAGCTAACATGTAAAATGGTCATTTTGTGGGAGATGTAGTCCTTTAACTTGCACAGATAAACTACAGGGTTCTAAAGACGAGTTATGTGTTCACCATGTTCTGTATCGTCAGATGGAGGGTCCGAATGAATGAGTGTATTTGGAGAGGATTTATTTCAATGTTTCAGAAGTGAAAACAGACCACAGCTACAAACAGAAATGTAATGTATGATGTTGAATGAGCTGCAGGCGGTGGGTGGAGGGAAGCTGAGAGCTGCTCAGCACCAGCCGTGTGAGGGAGGCAGGCTTTGTGTTCTGGAGCTCACATCCTATTTGGACAAGCGAACTGGATGTTTTTAATTTCTGATGTAGAAACTACCCCTGGGGAGTTTGCATGTAATTATGAATTATCACAGCACAGCAGACAGCCCTTCTTCATCGCAGCCGTCACTTTTCACGGGGTATTCCATGAGTGGCATTCAAAGAGCAGATCTGCATTAAACTGCCAATTTGAGATGGTGCTGCTGACATCAAAACAACATCACCAACATGCGTGTGTTGTTTGCATGGAGGAGCATCAAAGTGCATTGCACATACTGTATGTATAGTGTGATGATGATGCCGTTTCATGTTGATGGCAACATATCAAATATAACGTAAAGATACAAATTGTTCTGTAAATGTCATTATAATTTATGCATTCATATGAATTCCATACTTTTGGCATTTTTATCTGTCTCCTTGAAACACTCTCAGAGTAGAGTGATAGCATAGTGGACTGTCACAACAAGGCTGACGACCTCTGATGACAAAAGTTACCCTGCATCTGACCTGGAACTTCTTTACTCCTTACGTTACTCTCTAAGTTCCTCCGTACGTTCCTCCGTACGTTCCTCCGTACGTTCCTCCGTACGTTCCTCTGTACGTTCCTTCGTACCTTCCTACGTACCTTCCTACGTACCTTCCTACGTACTCCGTATGTTTCTCTGTACGTTCCTCCGTACGTCCCTCCGCACGTCCCTCCGTACCTTCCTTTGTACGTTCCGCCGTACGTTCCTCCGTACGTTCCTCCGTATGTTCCTCCGTATGTTCCTCCGTACGTTCCTCCATACGTTACCCTGCACGTTCCTCCGTACGTTCCTCCGTACGTTCCTCCGTACATTCGTCCGTACGTTCCACCGTACGTTCGTCCGTACGTTCGTCCGTACGTTCGTACGTTCCTCCGTACGTTCCTCCGTACGTTCCACCGTACATTCCTCCGTACTGGCCTCAGCACTTTCCTCCGTACTGGCCTCTGTACTCCTTATATCTCTCTGCATGTAACTCAGTATGTCATTCTCTACGTTACTCCATATGTTACTCCGTATGTCTTTATACGTCTCTGTATGTTACTTTTGTGTAATCAAAATGATTGATGAGTAATTTACAGAACACAAGATTGTTTAGGAGCTTCCAATCATTTGCCAGATGTTGAATTAGCATCAACGAAAGGTGATACCCAGGGGCGGACTGGCCATTGGGAATACCGGGAGTTTTCCCGGCGGGCCGGTGCTGTGCGTGGGCCGGAGGGCCTAAATCCTACTGGCCCACATTTGTAAGTGTTCCGGCCACTCCCTGGAGAGGTGTGGGCTGGGCCGTTTTGATAGATAGAACATATCATATAACAGATTCTATCAGATAGTTTCACTTTCACACATCAGGCCCGTAGCAGCTGTCATTGCGCAGTGAACGATCAGGAGTGAGTGACTGAGAGACCTAGCTGGCAGTTGCTTACAGATGGATAAACAAGCTCCAAACGTAAAGGCGTTTTTGTATAGTTTGTGTATACAGTATACAGTATTGTAGCGAGCCCTGGGTTCAGAGGGGGGGGGGGGGGGGGGGGGGGGGGTTGGCAGGGAAACAGGGTTCAGGGGGAGTGGCTGTACCCGTAGGATAGAAAAGGGGGAAGTGACGTCTGACTCAGAGGTCGCGCGGCTGTGGAGAAGAACGTGTTGCCCACATTCTGTTACTGAGTTTAGGCTAGTTAGCTAGCAGGTTTATTGTTTTGGGTGCAGTCACTTTTGCCTCCACTTGCTGTTCAAATAAATGTTGAAAGAAAAAGTAAATCTGTTTACAGTTCTGTTTCATATGGGTGTTGAGAGATGTATCCATAGATTTGGTCCCTAATGTTGCTCTCAAAGTGCACCAGATTGATGCATTTAACTTCAACATTTAAAAATCTTCCCGGGGGAGCATGCCCCCGGTACCCCCACAGGAGGTGAGGTCCACCACCTGCCCACACCTCCTGTTAAATTGTCTCACCCACATTGAGGATGCTTCCTACGCCCATGTTTTATTCCATGTGTCAAGTCAGGCAAATTGGGTCCAAATGTTATTGCATCAATGATCTGTTAACATTAAAATCACTAAATATATGCTGTAACTATTTTGCTCTAGTCAACTCAAGGGCTCAGGTAATTTGATTACTATATGAATAATGGTCCAAAATAACATCAAATGCATAGGGGTTTTTGTTAAGTAACATACTTTCGTCGCCGGCCGGCCGATACATGCCGCGCATTAAGTGGGCCTGTCTGTCAACTAATCCCAGGGCCACTTTTTCCTCCCAGTCCGCCCCTGGTGATATCTAGTGGGAATGAAGCGAGCGCATGTTGTATCGTTTCTATACACAAAAGAGACTCTCTCTGTCTCTAGATTTGCATCACTTTACTGGCATCAAAGCGTCATTATCTCAGCAGCGTTCCTGGCATGTCTTAGTAGCTTTTAGTGTTAATGGCTCTCAGTATCTCATGTGCATTCTGTTGTCACTATACCACAGGTTCTAAAACACACAGCGTGTTGAAATACGATGATAGCTATATATTTGACGATCAAAAAAGTGGAGAAAATGCTTCGCAATCAATATTCACAGACTGCACATTATGAGTTGGTCCTCTTAGCTTTTACAAACTCATCCTGGAACATTTTTGAAATGCTCTTTCAAAAATAATCAAGAAACCTGCATGATGCTGTACTTTACTGCAGACCTCAGTGTTTAAACAAGCTTCTGCTCAAAAGGCTCTTCAAACATGTTTAAACAGACAGAAGGGCCATTTGCTTAGTGTAAATGGTACTTTTGTTCATGTGCAAAGTCAACTCAGACGACAGGCACATATTTAAATGCAGCCTGCACATACTGTCACTCAAAATTAATATGCATTACCAGTCATTTCAAAGTGAAATGTGACATTAGAAATTCAGAGGTGCCCTGAAATAGGGAGGAGAATTGCAAGCTGTCAAGAGCTGGGGTCCAGAGAAACACTTTGACAATCCAGCAGCTAATCCCCGAGATTAGTGAAGGTATTCATATTCATATTCATCCACGCAGAAACCTTCAAGACATCTGAGGGCTTTTAATTCTGAAACCCAAAGTGGGGCTGCAAATCTGGGCCGGGGGCCTTCAGCAGGCAGGAGCGGCCCCTTGTCTGAAGGCGCTGGGAGACGAGAATCCTTTGTCTCAGCGCAGTGCATTCAGTCAACATCTAGCTCATGCTTCCAACGCACCAAATGCATGAGGAGAATATAATTACAGAGTATAGACTCTCGGAGCACACACATAGACACACAGTAAGCAATGGCATTCCTGCACTCGATGACCTCTCCTCGAGGCCTTTTCAAGGAAGGCGGCTGACTGAAGTTGGGTGGCGTAAAAGGGGGGAGGCATGGAGGGGTGGGTGAAAGACTCCACAGAGCAATGGTAGCCTTCCTGCCCAGCACAGACACTGTGTTCTTATGTCAGGAAGTCTAATTAGATTTAATAAAAGCAGCATGTGAAACGTCCGCCGTTCCTCCATGACAGAAAGAGGAAGCTCCATTTAGAGGGGGGCCGGACTATGTATTCTGAGACCCTCACCTTAAAGACAAGGTGAGTGTGCAGGAGGTGAGGAATGTCATTGTGTGGTTGGAAGTTGTCAGCAGAAAATGAGTCCAGTCATGCATGCGTTATTGAGGAACAACTGTCACTTAGTTCAGCGTTCAGCATGGTGAAGAAAGGAGACACGTTGAGGTCGTCTGTCTTCAAATATTCAGAATCTAATGGCTTGATTATGAAGTGACAAATCTCATCTCTTACTGTGTGAGGATGATGCCCTCCATATAGTGCTTACTGTTGATTTATTTATATTCTATATCGCTTTGAAATAAATGTTCCTCTATTGAGGTTTTTTTCTCCCTATAACTTGAAACATGATTACTGGTACGCTGCGATTTTATCCACATGTCGAACGTTTTAATTGTTTTATGTTTACATAGTTTATTTATTTTATTTGACTATGTATGTATGATTTATTTCACCTTTATCTAGGCAAATATCAACCCTATGCCAGAGAGATATTACCGTAATGCATAACTACAGTAATATTCAGTCTAAATCTCCATATGCTCATTTTAATACAGTATTACATTAGTATAGTATTACTGTCTTGTTTGTGTGTTCAAAATCCACATCTGTATTCTCCACTTTTCAAATCAAAGGGTCCAAAGAAGGTGTATCTCCCAAAAGTAAGTACATGAAGGACACATTATTTTCAACATAGGCACTGATTTGATCATTTGAAATCAAGTCTGAGATGTGGACTTTTCAATGTGGACGGAATTGGTAGAAAATAGACTGAACCAAAAAAACACTATGTAGGGGAGTGGGGTAAGATGAGCCCATTTTTACTTATGTTGTCTTCTAGGGTAGTAAAGTAAAATGACAAGAACAACTTTGACTTCAGGATGTCTTCTGTCAAAATATGACTTCTAAACAAAAAGTGGTCTTGTGGCTTAACTTGCCCCATCTAAGGGGGAAGTTGATCCACGTCTAGGGGTAGATTGAATCATCTTTTTTCAAGTTTAAAACCGAGCAAAAGAAGAAAATAAACTTCACTGATTCAAACTATCTAGTCATTGATAATTATTCAAGTTATCATTCATGGTTATTCTTGTATCCACCTATCACCGTAGTTCTATTGAAAGCTGCAGCCCTTCCTAAAGATGTTTCTTCAGGCATACGGCTGGAAAGATGGTGGCGTGCCTTAAAATGATTGAACCAATCTAGATCTAAATGAATATAATGAATTCTATTGATATACTGTATTTAGCTACAAAAGACCAGGTCATCTTAGCTGAGCTACTGGATCCTGTGATCTCTTACAGACTCTACCTGCTACGCCCTTCTCTATCCAGCCGTTTGTACAATGTTTAAAACATAAAAACAAATCAGCTGTGTAAAGCTACATTGAAATACCATGTTATACTCCAGAGACTTAACTGTACTTCAGTGCCACACAACGGTCTCGCTTAGTCATTCATAATCATCTTTAGCTAAATGATTGACATGGTTTTATACCTTGCTAAATACCATTTGATACATATGTTCAGACCTGGATTCATTTGTTTTGACATCACAGTAATTATACCTGACATGTTGAAACGCTACTTTGACAAGCAGAACAAGGTTTATTATAAAATAACCTTACCTCGTGCTTCTCTCCATCACAGCCAGATATAAATGATGGGTGCTTCCAGAATTTATGGTCACATGACAACCAATGTGCACAGTTAGATAAAGAGGGTGGGTCATCTTACCCCTCTCTCCCCTACCCCAGGTGAGGGACAACAGCAGATGAATCATTCTAGAGTTGATATGAAACATGATCTCTATAACATCAGTTTCTGTGCTTATTTGTACACAAACAAACAACATCAACTGCAGTTGTATTTAGCTTATGCGCAGAGAAGGTTCATTATTGAAGCCCCAAAAGCCATTGTGAAACTAGAAAGAATGAAAACCTTTTTTTCAGCAACTTGGCACTTTAGCAAGGATTTCCATTGAACAACAGCAGCTTGTATCCAGAGGAGATCAGTTAGTGTGTACTTTGAGAGAAACAGGCACATGTAGAGTCCTGCAACTTCTCAGAGCAATGACTCATCGGAAAAGTGTTCAAAGCAAATCCTCAAGCATGAAAAAAAGCGAGAGACACGTCGGTCAAAAAGTCATCGCTTGGAGAGGGGAGAGGGAGGATGAGTCATTTCCAAAGGAATTCACTGGGATTTGTGGCTACAGATAAACACGGCAGCCGAGAAGAACTTCCACAAATGTGCTGGCTCAGAGAGGGGGGGGGGGGCAGCGGTGCAGACGTGGAGCAGCGGTGTTGTCAGCATGTGACCAAAGCCAAATGCCTTTGATTACATCAATTACTGCGAGCCTCAGGGAGATCCCCCCCCCCCCCCCCCGCTCAGGTTACCTCCATACAACACACACACACACACACACACACACACACACACACACCACACACACACCACACACACACACACACAACACACTCACACACACACACACACACACACACACACACACACACACACGTATGCAGCATAAACATGCACTACAATGCATATATACAATTGTTATTCGTCTGTCAACAACTATATCAATACACACACACACACACACACACACACACACACACACACACACACACACACAGTTCTGCTCTCCAGATGTATTGGCTTCCCTTTTATTCGGTGTTGTGATTAGATTTGAACGTGACATTAACAACGCAAACATAAATAACACACATATACCAACATGTACATGATTTCACTTAATTTATTTGCTTAGTTGCTTTTTATTGAGGCATTTTAAATCTTCCATACACTTATTCTAACATTAAATCGACTCAAACACAGAATTCCCTGTATGGCTGCATCTTTCCATTTTCCACAGTTCAATCAGGAGAGACGTGATGTATGAGTACATGTTTATTATCGGGACACATGATATGCGGGAATAGTGATTGACGTATTACAACCAGTAACTGTAATGATGTTTTGGCTATTAGGCCCCGGGTTAGCAGGATGATCATTCAGGAGGGAAAGAACCGCTCTGATGAACCCCCCCGGGTCTAGACACTGGTGGTGGTGATAGTAGTTCGGTCCGATCTGAAGGGAGAAGGTTTCAGCTTGGCCCTGTATTAGGAGACAGGAGGCGAAGGGGTGGAGGAGGGTTGTGCGTTGACACCTGAAATGACAACTGACAGGGAGGGGAGAGCAGATTTAAAGGAGTTAGCAAGTGCGATGATTGGCTAGCCGGGGCGTAACGCCCCTGATCACTTATTGAGATAACGTGTGACACCCGATGATATTGTCTTCCTGATTGAACTTACGCTGAGCTACATTTCTTCCCAACTATTGGTAAAATAACCCTAAATGTAATTCCTTTAAATCGGCATAAAGTGTTTGAATGCAATATTTATTGTCTCATGTGTTGGTCAGTGACACTAAAGAAATTAACCTGCAACCTTTAACCTGTTAGGCCTCAAGCCTGTTTTTCAGGTTTCAGGCTCGAAAATGACATTCCCAGAACAAATGACCATATCTTCCCTTCTAAAAGGGTTACATTAATAATCTTTTTTCTCAAAGTAATGATAAACCTGGGAGTTGGATGTAGAAAAGTCAGAATCAATATAGATGTTTTTTTATTTTTAAATAAAATTCAGATTGAACATGGTAAAAAACTGTAAATTATAGTGTCCATCCAAAAACTATTTTGTACTTATAGTGAAAACTAACCTTGGATGATGGGTTAGTAGACTAAAAGCTTTAGGAATCCAAAGTACAACATATAATAAGTACCCTGTATCAAGATTGATGCCAAACAAGTGATATTTGACCTTTTTAGACAGATTTAGCAAAAAAACCCTCTTCTGGGGACATTTGGGTGGATTTTTCTTATCTCTGGCCCCCCTTGCTCGATTTTGACATGTGACATCTCTTCCTGACCGTTAGAGCCAATAGAATCGAAGGGAAATCGTCCCATTGACTCTCATGTTAAAATAAAAAGCTGGCTTCTCTGCATGTGCAATCTTGTTGCAGAGCGTAGGAATATCCCTGCTCTGATTTCTGGAAACGGAAAAGCAGTTTTTATTGCTTATGGATTATCAGAACATTTCGAAGGGGACACAGACACATTGGATTAACCTATGGATTAACTACACCATCGTCTTTATCGTTTTAATACCAGTGAAGACCAGTTTTGACCAGACCTAAGACCAAGGTAAACCATGTTAGCGTTTTGGGCTACCTAGTGCCACATGTTTTCATGTAGGTTTTTGTTATTTTCTCCGCGAATTTGTAATCTTTGAGTGTTGAGGTGGGTACCATTAGATTCTGTGTCTCCTTATGATCATACACGATGTGTTGATTGTGCAGCTAGGATAAGTAATAAGGGTGCTGAGTGATTTTCGGTGCAGTAATAGGTTTGCATTTTTCGCTCGGGGCTAATTCAGAGGCTCATTGTTAGCATTTTGAAAAAGATCAGTTAAATTAGTTTTTTCCCGTTATATGGATATAAAACATTCATAGTTTATTAAATATGAAGGTTCCTTAGACGTTGTTTCCTGCAAATGACGCGATTTGGGGCCCGGATACGCGTCCGTGGGGCTTAAGAAGTATTTATTTTAGTTGGAATCAGAGATTTAATTACACACTGCAGCTCATATTTGACAAAAACTATTATTCTAATTCCAAAATGTTATGCATTATTCCAGTGTTTTGGTAACTTGACTTTGCAAACTTGAGTGGATTTTGAAATAAAGTTCTGAACAATGCTTGAGTGCACAGCATACTGTACATTGTAATAATGAACTGGGTTGGGTCAGAGAGAGGTTAACAGACAGAAAATATTGGAATGCTGCAGACGAACTCAGGTGCAGGACCCCCCCCCCCCCCCCCCAGTGTGTGTTCTCTGATGAACTTCTGTCTGTCAGAGTGAAGAATCCTCCGGGTCACCCTGCCTCCGGCTCACTGCAGCGAGTATGCAGCTCTTTGCTTTGCGCACAGATGAAAAAGTAAAAGCCTGAACCTCCACACATGACAGGTATTCACTGTGTGTATGAGTGTGTGTACGAGTGTGCGTGGCATGCATGTGTGTGGGCGTTGAGTTGGAGAGTTGCAAAGTTCAGATGGGCGGAAAGCCAGTTTCCTGGCTCACAAACAAGATCATAATAGTTTGGGTTTACAAACCAGAAGTACAACTGCCCAGAGAGGGGGGGTTTACACTCTGAATCTGAGCTCGCAAAATGTAAATGCTTACTGAAAAGGTGCAGATTGTGTCATTACGTTCAAGCAAGTTTTCAACATGAGGTTTTCCAGTTTGTAAACTGAATATTGACAGCCAGTATCTGTGTTTGGACCACCCTGCACCAAATATCACAACGTTTTGTATCAAAACCAACAAAATAATATATATTCATTCACTTGAGTTACGGAAGTGATATCTGTTGATTAGTCTCCCAAAGGAACGCTGTTTCTGGATGGACATGTTGCTGTGTATATGTCTTTACACATCATTTGTTTTAATGCTGTGAGCTCCATAAACACAACTATATTATTCCTTCATTGTATTGGGCTAAAGGCAGACATCTTGCCGCGATAAAAACCTGGTTCTATATTTACAGAGCTAAGTGACAAAATATTTAGTTTTTGTAATTTGGGGAAACTAACCCTCAAGGTCTTTAAACACTACTTTGCATTTTTAATTCTTGATTTTGAAACGTTACATTTGATTGAATTGATTTTGACTTATATTGCTTTGTTTTAATTTAATGTTGATAATTGTTGCCATTCAACACAGATATATTTATCTGTAATACTTTGCTACCTGACACTACACTATTTCTCTTTGTCCAAATCTTTCAATGTTTTTCTCTGTTTTATGTATAAACAGCATTTTGCAACTTGAAAGGTGTACTGAAAAAGACTTTAATTAAATGTATTATGTCAACAGATTTCACATAACTGTATTAGGTTATTATTACGTTTACGTTTAATAAAAAATATTACGTTCAACTTTTGCTTTCAGGTAAACTAATAGTTAAAGTCCGTTTTTTTCATTGTGATTAACATTTTTCTTTTGTTTTCTTTGCAGCCACATCATTCTAGCTAGCACATGCAATGTTTGAATGAAAATCACACATTTGGAATGAATACATTCAGTAATGGTATAATGTCTAGCAGTGTAATCCCAATCACTGCAGAGTAAACATAGCCCTGTCTGCCTCTCTGCAGTAAACAGCAGCTTACAGTCTGAAGATCAGGCTGTTTACATGGAAGTGGATCTGGATCTCACTAAGTCGCTTGTCCAGGGGGTATACTACGAAGGAGGATTTTCGCTTAGCGGCTAACTTCAGGGAAAACTCTGGGTTTCCGGTCCTAGGAAGCTGGTTCTCTTTTTAGCGGGATAGATCTCCATGGTAACTTATGCTGTGCGGCTAACCTGCTCCAGAGCAGGTTAGGTTGCAGGCTAAGAGCTCAACTCAGTGAAAGCACTGCCTGCTGACCAATCAGAGCTCAGTGTGCGGAGTTTAAAGCGATCAAGTCATATTACAGGAGAAAGGAAATACAGAAAAACTGCCGTTGCAGGAAAGACGGCCGGCAAAAATCACCGACTGTGTGAACGTGAACATTAATAGAATATCACCTCCATCTTCAGAGCAATCTGACTATTATAACATTAGCGTTAAGAAAGCTTACTTAAATATCTGCCACAACATAAGTAACCGGATCAGAGTAACGGCCCGTCCACACAGCGGCGTGCGTTGAAGCTTCCAACGCTTCTGCCCATTCACTTTGAATGGGGTGACGTCACTTTTAGCCGAACTGCATTTTGGGAAGCGACGTGGAACGTTGCTGGCATTGCTCGCTTCAAAAGTTGAGCAATGTTCAACTTTTGACGCCTCGATGGAGGCGTCAGCCAATCGAATCATATGCCAGTACAAGCTCTAGCCAATCAAACCGCGTGCTTGTGTGTCTGGGGCGGGAGATTCATGTGATTGGTTGTTGGTCGAGTGTCAGACACGCCCGGCAAGCGTCAACGCACGCCGCTGTGTGGACGGGCCGTAACATTAAGTAGGCTACAGTCCGCAGTATATCACATCATAATGTAGGCTATTATGTTTCCTTATCTGAGTCAGCTGAGCCGTATCTGGCCGTGCAACACTCACAGCGTCACATACTGTATGCAGAAGTATTATTTTAAGCAAAACATTAAGTTGACGAAACACTCGAGACAATTGTAATTAAAGTCAGATCCACTCGTGTCTTAGACGGGGCAGTGATATCATAAACCTGTTACGCATTCAACACTTTTTCTTTTACCAGCTGTTAGGGCTGTCCCGAATACCATTTTACGGGCTCCGGATATTCGGTAGTAATCAGCAGCGAATATTCGAATATTCGGTGCGGAGATATATATATATATTTTAATAAACAATTTTTTTTTTTTAAATGTCATAACACGCTCCGAGACACCTGTCAACACGCTGTTAAGCAGAAGCGCAGAGCATACTATTACGATTTATATTTATTTATTGTCTCAGTACTCACATACATTAAAACTAAATGTGTCCTCTGCATTTAACCCAGCCGCAGTGCAGCGCCCGGGGACCAAATCTGGTTCCAAATTCCGTCTATAACGTTTTACAACCTGAAGATACAAAACACATATTTCTGTTATAACAACAATACTTTTAATAACATAGCCGTAACAGTAGGCCTAACAGTGTAATACTTGTTACCGATACAGTAAACAGTATTTAAATAAATGAAGAACGAAAAATAAATGAACGAACTGTATGCCAATAATTGCCTTAGCCCCAGATGTTCCCACATCGCTCCTATTATTTTCACTATTCGGATAAAATTGAAAAACTAATATAAAAAAACAATTCGGTTGCTTGCTTGCAACTATTTTCCATTCAAAGTAAGTGCACGATTTTATCAGGTGTAACGTTACTGTTTAAACGGCGGATAACGCAGCTTCATCATGGCAACTTGACAACAGCTAAGCTAAGCTAGGCTAGTACTTACAGCATCCGGTGACTTTTCAGAGTTGTTGTGCCACCGGCCAGTTTCTTGTCGCATATTTGGCACACTGCCTTCTTCTTACCGTCGTCCAATTTAAAATGGTCCCACACAGCTGGAGTCTTCGGCATTTTGTGTTCAGATGTGTGAAGCGAGGTGAAGCGAGGAGAAGCGTGCCGTTTGCGTTCGTGACTGTGAGTGAACGCGATGTCAAGCGCACAGGCTGAGATTGTATATATTTCCGCATTTTAACAGTGCAATTCAAAAGTATAAATATAGTATAAGAATATGGCAATTCACCTTTATTGATAGCATACATTTAGGAAAAGATAAAAAAAAAATTGAATTTTTTTTGAAAAAAACAAATATCCGAATAATGAAATTAAAACCCGAATAGTTGGCCAACGAACGAATATTCGAATAGTCGAATATTCGGGTACAGACCTACCAGCTTTATTCACCTTGTAGGTGCAGCTATGTGGCTTTGATCCTGGATAAAGTGTTTAAGTCATGGATGTTTAAAGTTTAACTTCTTCATATTTGTCTAATATTATAGTTGACTTTTCATTCAGGAAGTATGACGCTGCGCTGTCAGTACGCTTCTCCATGTTTGTGATTGGTCGAATGCTCCAAATACCACCCATTTTATGTGAACGCGCACCTAACTAGATAGGACATGGCTAGCTTGAGCGATCCACTTGATAACCAGCGTCGTAGGACCGTTTAGCGAGAGCGCGTATGTTTTGGATTAGGCCAACCGGCTAACTCAAACATATCCAGGTTAGGTTGAACCAGCTTCGTAGTACAGGGTTGCGTTCCAATAGTCCGTTTAGCTTAGGAACCTTCCTAACCAAGTGAAATAACCCGGAAGTACGTCAGTGGCAGCCATGTTAAGTGCCGTTCCAATTCTCTAAATGAAAGGAAAGGAGGTTTCAAACTTCCTTTATAACCTCCTTTAGCTTAGGAACCACTGGACCTCCCTTGACGAAAGGAGAGGAGAAAATGCTGCCCCACAATGCATTGCAGCCGCAGCATTTGCCGTCACTCAACAGTCGGCCGTTCACGGAAACAACCGATTATGACGGAGAAATTATATCATGAAAGTTACGGTGCTTATTAAGCTTTTTAAAACGTATGTGGTAAGTTGCCAAAGTGCTTTGTTCTGAACGTTCATCAGTATTATAATCAAAGAGAAATATGAACGTTAGTTTTTACTGAAATGATCAAATAAAGTCAACATTTCACTGAGCTGTGTGGAGTTTGTTCAACTTTTAAAAGATGTTTGAATGGTGATGTACACAGTGATAGGTGTTAAGGACTAACGTTTATAATAAATACATTAGTATTGATTTTAAGATCTTTTCATAGTTCATACAATCATACTGGGATCATTTGTATTAATGTAGACCGGAGGGAGAGGGTGACGAGCATACGTTTCACTTTCCTTTTTTATTTCAATTCCAACTTTGGTCATGAAGAATCTGTTTCTCTGTTGTCCACGTTCATAAAGCAAAGCAACAGCATCAGAGCACGGTGCAGAGTCTTATTAAACATCCATGTTGTAGTCCGCTGTATAGAAAACTGTAGTTTCCATAGTTTCCGCACAGCAGCAGACGCACATTTATGGCGTCCGCTGGTGCATCATAAACACGTCGGATAGTGAAAGTGCATTCGGATTCTCTAAAGTACCGCAGTCTCTTCTCCTAAGTATCCCTTAACCCCGTGACGTTTCACTCAGAGGTCAAGGAATAGGAGATAGGGTTAGAATTTAGGAGCTGATTTTTGGATTATCGGAACACAACCCAGGCCTCTGAAGTCTAAACAGGTGAAACTCCCTCAAAAAGACGGCCGATCATTGGGTGACAGTTCCCTGTCTGTCATCACTCAGTGTAAACAAACAGGAGTGTGTGTGTGTGTGTGTGTGTGTGTGTGTGTGTGTGTGTGTGTGTGTGTGTGCGTGCGTGCAGGGGACAGTGCGACAGCCTGTTATTACGACCCATGTGACTGACAGTGTGTGGGAGGAGGTAATTGCTGAAGTATGCCTGCGGTGCTGAGGGCCTTCAGGGGAGCGGATGTTCAGCAGACGGAGGCACGCAGAGCCACAGAGCCCAGATCTGATGAGTCATCTCTCTCTCACACAACACCACACACACCACACACACACACACACACACACACACACACACACACACACACACACACACACACACACACACACACACACACATCACACACACACACACACACACACACACACACACACACACACACACACACCACACACACACACACCTACCTCCTGAATCTGATTAAAGGGGTTGCACACAGTGATGTTTTTTTATGAAACCCTATATAGAATGACGTATACCCACCCAAAAAGATAAACAATTATCATAACTGCAGTAGAAAGGTTGAACTATTTTGGACTCAAACAAAACTACTTGGTTATGTTTATGTTCTATTTTTATTTTATTTGGAATTCTGGTGCAATGCCTTGTTTATGTGCAGCTCTAACCAAACAGTATCCCAATTTGGGATCAATAACCAATCCAATCTAAACCAACCCCAATGCAGACTTTGATTAGAAATGTAAGTTGGTGTATACAACTGAGAATTGTTGTATTGGGAAGTAATCTTTAGGGGGCCAGGTTGAAATGATTCTGTGGTAGTAACCAACCACCAACAGAGCAACCCAGTCTCATGGCATTTCGTGTTATAGTCACGACATTTAATCTATTGATTTGTGTTCACCAACACCATTTCCCGCCTTTTTTTAGTGTCACACAGAACCATTTTAAAAGCAATGTATTTCTATTGGCAAGGCAAGTTTATTTATATAGCACCTTTCAACACAAGGCAATTCAAGGTGCTTTACAAAAATGAAAGACATTCAGACAAAGGCATTTAAAAAAAAAGATAATAAAAGAAACATTAAAAGAAAAAATACATGAATAAAAAGTTACAGTGCAGTCTAAGATGTGAATAGTTCACACATAAGTTCCACTTTACTGATGAACACAACGGCTCAGTTTCAATTAAAAGCAGCGACAAAAAGAAAAGTCTTCAGCCTGGATTTAAAAGTAGTCAGAGTTGCAGCGGACCTGCAGGTTTCTGGGAGTTTGTTCCAGATATTTGGAGCATAATAACTGAACGCTGCTTTACCATGTTTAGTTCTGACTCTGGGGACAGAAAGCTGACCAGTCCCTGAAGACCTGAGAGATCTGGATGGTTCATCATTTAGCAGGAGGTCAGAAATGTATTTTGGTCCTAAACCATTCAGTGCTTTATAAACCAGCAGCAGTATTTTGGAATCTATTCTATTGGTAATATGTTTCGTGCCTGCAGCACGTCTTTTTGTCCGGTCGGGTCTTGGAAGACCGGAAGCTGTGGGGTTCATTAAAACATGTTCTCACTCAATATCAAGCCACGATCATTGTTTTTATTTTAATTCGTATAATGTCGGACTTCTTTTGTCGTCTGTGAGGAAAAGAAATGGAGCTCAGAGCCTCAGAATACTGAAATCTGTATTTTTTTAAATCTTTTTTTCCTTCTAATTTGTTATTATTTTCTAAATAACACACTGTTATTTACTCAACAATAACACACAATTATCCTTGCTTTCATTTATTTGCTTAATTCCATAATCTTTGGCTTTTTTGGCGTCCGTCAGGAACTGAATTTCAAAATAAAAATAACCGGAAACAGATACACACCCACTGAACTGATTACCCAAGATCAGCTATGGTTTAAGCTCGGTGATTGGATTGTTTAGCCGCAATGCACATTGGGATATGGTGTTAATGCGATGTGAAATCCAAAAAACATTAAAAAAAAATTATAATAATACTTTAATCCGAGTGTGCTTGCTTTTCTCTTTGGAAGTCATCACATAAGGCCATTGTAATAGACGGTTCGGCTGCATGAAATATTACATATCTGCCGTAGTTCTCTATTTATAGCATGCACGTGCACGGTTGTGGCAAGGCCACCAAAACAGAAAGATATGGACACAAGATGTGTGCACATGTATTTAGTGTCCTATCCATGTGAACATGATTTAAGTGGGGGGGGGGGCCTAACCTCCTCGAGGGGGGTCCGGGGGCATGCTCCCCCGGGAAGATTTTTTGTTTTTAATATTGAAGTTAAAGCATCAATCTGGTGCACTTTGAGAGCAACATGAAGAGATCTATGGATACCTCTCTCATCACCCAGATGAAACAGAACTAGAAGCAGATTTTCTTTTTCTTTATGGATATTTAACAAATCACTCCCCTTCAAACTGTATTCTTGTTTATTAATAACAATTTTTTATTACTGTCATATAGTATTTTATACCTGTTTTTCATCTATTCTCTTATTTTTTTATAACTATAATGATCATATAAAGGTGTGCCTTTACCTCACTGAGGTTATCAGAGCCGCTCAGTCTTTCAGGAGAGAGCTTTCTAAAGCTCTCCCCCCCGCGGCCGCTTACACAGTAAATTCCAATGTTAATAAAAGCAGACAGAAGCTGTGTACGTTTTTTGGGAGTTTGATTTATTTTAAATTAACACAAATAGAAAATTAAAACCTATACTTGCACACTAAAACCGTTATTTCAAAAAAAGAACTATTTCACATATGTTATGAACTCAGACACTCAGGATATAGGACCCAATTGCATGACCCGGGAGACAGGTAGGACCTGAGAAGCTTCTTGTGGCAATGCAGAAAGGGACATCTCTGTATCCTGGCAGTTTGGCTGAGCCTCACACCTTTGTTTTGCCACCAAACACTGCTGGTGAGGCAAAGCTCCAGAAGAGATCCCAACCAGTGGCCATCACACAGGTCCCAGCACCACCTCCATACTATGCTCTTCCCTTCGAGTAGCTTCCTCAAGTGCCTGGACCCTCACAGGTTGTGCCTGGAAGCTCTCAGATGATGCTTCTCAACATGCCATTGCCATCAGCTACTCAGGCGCTAACATCCGGTCAGAGTAACGTGCCGTACACCACACAGCAGTACAGGAAAAGAAAAGGAGAGGGAGCAATCTGGATCAGGCAAAATAAAGTATGTCAAAAAGACAGACGTCATCATTTGCAAAAACTGCAACAAAGACAGGAAGCCACCAGCCCACTAATGGCGCATTTCCACCGCAGGCCTCGCTCGACTTAGTACGGTTTTGTTAGGCCTTGTTAGGCCCGGCTCACTTTAATGTTGCGCTTCCATTACAGTGTAGGAGCTGGGGCAGTAACTATAGTAACGCAGTGTAGGCGGAGCAGTGACGTCATTTTCAATGAGAACCCCAGAAAAACAACATCAGCCGATAGCTCTTAGCACTCAGAGATCACAGCTCCTCATATCTGTTCAGAAACTAGACAAAAGTTAAACAAGTACAAACCACAGACTGCCTGCGTCATGGTGAATACAGTCACTGGTTTATTTATGTCTGTAGGCCGTTGTTGTGAGTGTGGACGGTCGGAGCATATATAACGTTAGCTTAGCCAAGCTCCATTTAGACAACAAATCAAGTTTTATTTATATAGCACATTTATAAACGATTTTTGGTGGAGCCAAAGTGCTGTACATATAATAAAAATAGCCTACAGTAGAGACACTTTACAGCAAATACAACAGCACAGTTCGTACAGAATATCAGTATGAGAACAATGACACCCTCTGTCCTTAGACCCTCACATCGTACAAGGAAAAACTTCCAGAGAAACCCACAGTTTAAAGGGAACATGGGAGAAACCTCAGGGAGAGCAACAGAGGAGGGATCCCTCTCCCAGGACGGACAGACGTGCAATAGATGCCGTGTGTAAATCGAAGAGATAATACATTTTACAGCATATAGACCGAATGTTAGGAAATGCATGTGTCTGTAATAAGAAGATGCATCAAGCATTTTAAAAGGGTTTTTCGCCTGCCGTCTGTCTGCAGACTTGTCAAAGCATTAATTCATGGTTGTTACTAACCGGTATCAGTATGTTGTTACTTCGGCATCTATGTTCATCTTGTTGTAGTTGTAGCCCCTTGCCAGCGATTCTCTCTCTAGTTTAGCATACTCAGCCCGACTCAGCCTGGTTGTTGGCCTCAATAGAACCACGATTTTGTCGGGCCAGAAAAAAGGTGAAAAAGTAGCCCCGGGCCGGAACTAGGCCAAGTGGAAACGCAACCAAAAATGGGCCCGACACGGCACGCTTAAACCGCACTCATGGTGGAGATGCGCCATTACAGTACTTTGGCAATTGGTACTGTAAAGAATCAGAGACCCAGTCCTATGAAGAATGGAGGGCTGTGCTGGAGCAAACAGGGTATGGGAAAAAAAGAGAGGGGATGCACCTTAAATACCCAAATGTTGTGAGCAGGTGCAACTTGTTCACTTTGTTATATTTTGCACTGTTTTTATTGTATAGTTTTATTTTACATTTTACTATACATATTTTAAGAATTGTTGTTGTTATTATTACTGTTGTTTTAAATATATAAATATATATAAAACAAGTATGGATGTTTCTGTTTTGAATATTTCATCATCATCATATTTCACTTTAATTATTGTTATATTTACTTAATACTTTGTTCTTAAGTTTTAATACATTTATTAAAAGTTGTAATTATAATAATAAATGCACAACATAACAATAATCCTCATACATATTTTTCATATTACTTATATTCTAAGTACTATTCTATATTAAGTACATCTATAGAAGTACGGTACAATGATGTACTTCCTTGCATGCTCCTTAATACTTCACTACATTTCAGAGGCAAAGATTTGACTCTGAACCTCATTGATTTGATAACATGAGTTACAATAATATAAACAGACAATTAATCACAAATGATTATGGCAAATAACTTAAATGATCCATTGATTTTATACACAACCTACCCAAAAGTGTGGTAAAATAATAAATAAGCTCCACCTTTACATTACATTACATTGCATTTAGCTGACGCTTTTGTCCAAAGCGACTTACAGTAAGTACATTCGACCAGGAAGACACAACCTTGAAGAAAACAGAATCATAAAGTACATCAGGTTTCATAGAGCCAAACATTTCAAGTGCTACTCAGCTGGCTATAGATAAGCCACTCCTTTATTAGTATATAAGTGCTTTGTTAATAGTTCTATCGCTCGAAGTGGAGTCGAAAGATATGAGTTTTCAGTCTGCGCCGGAAGATGTGCAGGCTTTCTGCTGTCCTGATGTCAATGGGGAGCTCATTCCACCATTTTGGAGCCAGGATAGCAAACCCACGTGTTTTTACATTTATGCATGTTCTGACATACAAGGGATTGAGCGGGATTCGAAACCGGCTCGCAGGGTGTATTTCGGCTACTTCACGGTTATCAACACCGGTCTAGCTGCTCGTAGGACGGACAGACCAAAAAAGACTCCAAATCGAAAAATGCCATTCTTAGATGAACTGCTTACAAACCTTACCAAATTGTTCCCAGCTATAAAAAAACACCTATAACCCCAGGAATTATGTTATTTATCCCGGACGAGCCCCCATGTATGTTACGTCCCCCTCTAGGGGTAGAGGAAAACAACACACACCAGTTGGAATTGGTATAATTATAAAGGGTTTATTTTAAATAGCCGGGTAAACAAAATGGCAGGCATGCAGCCTGGAACAAACAAAAAGGCCAAAAGGGCACAGGTTGATAAATAACCAACAAAAGGAGGACTCTAAAAAAGGAGTCTAATCGCATACAGGGAAAATAAATACTCACACACTAAATAAAGAATGAAACAAAACCTCACTTTAAAAGTGGTACAACTAGCAAAAGGAAGGCTGTAAGAAAACACAGCTAAGGTAGAGGACAACAATCAAAAAATACTAAATTAATCTAAGCACATCTAATCACAACAATACTGACAAACACAGACCACACAAGTTAACCACTGTTAACAGATTTGCACACAAACTAGTAATTAGCGAGAGGCGTCTGTCCCACAACACAGGGCCCTTCTCACTTCTCTTATTTTTCATTTCCTCGCTCCTCGGTCTCGGTCTCACCGGAAGTTGATTTGTCTGCGCCATCTTGAGTACCGTCCCAATGGAACCACCAGACCATCCTCCGATGAAATCCTCAGACACTCGCCCAGCCCCTTACTGTGTATCGCTCACTGATTGGACGATGCAGCGCATGCACTGATCTGATGCTTCTTGACATGAGAGCAGAGTGAAGAAAATACATGAACCTCACGGGAGTCACTCCTCAGTTTATACCGTGTTTTGTTTCAATTCATGTTTCATTTAGTTACAAATATGTGATATATCTGAACAACAAAGTGGTCAAAAATCATTTTATTCATTTTTGGGAAACATTTTCATGATCGCTTTTTTCGTTTTACATTTTCATTTATTGTCATTTCCATTCAGTCAGTCATTAAGTGCTATTAAAATGTTAATGTGCTACATATCCAAACAAACAAACAAAGTGTGCAATCCAATGAATGTTAATCTAACTGGGTTTTGATAGATAATATATCTCTTTTTCTTCTCTAAATTATTTTATTTCTATTGTGCACTCTAATCAATATTAATCAAACTATTGTTCGTTTATACATTTTAAGAATGGCGTTTATCTTTTTTGAGAATTAGTTCTTATTTTATTTTTATTTATTTGGGTCTACAACAGATGATACAAATGTTTGTGTCAGTAAATGTGTACTAACAGAGGCGGGGGGGGGGCGGGGGTGTGTGTGGAAACAACGGGGACAGAGCTGCTGTCAGACGATCAGCTGTGCAGCGTCATCACAAACGGACGTCACGTGACGCTCCGGAGGAAAGGACGTCCCATTGCTCTTAAAACTCATTTCCCTGCTTCTCGTGGTTTCCTTGCGTCTCTCCATGCTTCCCTGGTGGGAGGGACTAGTCACAGGGAAACGACGCAAGTGAGGGACGCAAGGAATCCATTTAACCAAAGTGAGAAGGACCCACAAAGCCTCCAGAGTGATGATTTGTAGTCATCTCCAGCAGGTGTGTACTGTCTGTGCGCTGCGATTGGAGCGCGTCGGGCCCGACATGAGTTTCAACAGTCACATTAAAACAGTTACTAAATCAGCATACTATCACCTAAAGAATATATCTAGGATTAAAAGACTAAGGTCACAGCAGGATTTGGAAAAACGTGTCCATGCTTTTATCTTTAGTAGACTCGACTACTGCAATGGTGTCTTCACAGGTCTCACTAAAAAATCTATTAGGAAGCTGCAGCTGATTCAGAACGCCGCTGCTCGAGTCCTCACTAACACTAAGAAAGTGGATCACATCACTCCTGTTCTGAAGTCTTTACACTGGCTTCCTGTGTGTCAAAGAATAGATTTCAAAATACTGCTGCTGGTTTATAAAGCACTGAATGGTTTAGGCCCAAAATACATTTCTGATCTACTGCTAAATTATGAACCATCCAGATCTCTCAGGTCTTCAGGGACTGGTCAGCTTTCTGTCCCCAGAGTCAGAACTAAACATGGAGAAGCAGCGTTAAGTTATTATGCTCCAAATATCTAACTCCCAGAAACCTGCAGGTCCGCTGCAACTCTGACTACTTTTAAATCCAGGCTGAAGACTTTTCTTTTTGTCGCTGCTTTTAATTGAACTATTCATATCTTAAACTGCACTGTAACTTTTATCCATGTATTTTTTCTTTTAATGTTTATTTTATTAGCTTTTCTTTTTAATGACTGATTTTAAATGCCATTTTCTTAATGTCTTTCATTTTTTGTAAAGCACTTTGAATTGCCTTGTGTTGAAAAGTGCTATATAAATAAACTTGCCTTGCCTTGCCTTGCCTTCTAAAAATCAAGACTTTGTTTATTTGAAATCAGATGAAAACAAACTGTCACGGACCCTGCCGTGTTATCTATGATTACTATACGCTTTTCATTCCTAATTTCAGCGGGAGGGAGGGGGGGCGGCGCTGAGGAACAGCAGAGTGCGGGTTGACAGGTGTCTGTGTTGACATTCCCCTTATTGTGCGTCAGCAGAGACAGGCTACAAGTGTCTTAGCTTGGTTCAAGTTAGACAACTAATGTCTGGATTAGTGTTCATGACTTCATGTTTATGTCATCTTAATGGTTAATTTTAATGCACACACATTTCCCGTGCTTTCCAATAGTTTAAAATAGTTTTATTCCACTGTTAAATAACCTGTTCAATACAAACATGCCACTTGTACAAATTAAATAACATTTCTGTGAACTGATATTTGTTTAGTGAGCTTATTAGATTGTAAAATGTAAAAAAAGATGTCAGACTTAATTTGTTAATAATTACATACAATACATGGAATGTGTGTGTGTGTGTGTGTGTGTGTGTGTTCCAAGTGAATCTGCGGCCCCCTGGTGGCCAGTACATACATGATGTGGCCTCCACCACCATCCAAGTTGCCCATCCCTGGTCTATCCCTTGACCTCTGTGTGTAACGTCACAGGGTTAAGGGATAGTGGATAGGAGAATTCAAAAGGACTTAGATAAAGACTGCGGTACTTTAGAGCAGTGCTTCTCAAACATTTTTCGGTAATTTGAAACATTTTCTCAGCCAAGTACCCACTGACCGACCCAGATCATTACAATATAGTGATGTTGCATCAGTGTGTGATTTATTAACTCCTTCATGCATGAATTACAACAAACTAAGGATATTTTCATCTTTATGCATGAGACATTTTTTTAAATAATAATATATGTTTAACAAACCAATGAACTAAATGATATATTATGCAAAAACTATAAAATACAATACACAAATACTAAAAATCCCATTAAATTAGCAGTTTCTAATGTAGTGAACACAATGCATGAAAGGGTTAAAAAACACACCGTTGTAACTGAAAACATTTGCAATTATAAACAACCTATGTAATAACACTGCAATGACACTATTTAGGAGTAACAGGTCCTCAGCGATCGTGTACAGCTTTTGGCTTTAGCGATGGGCAGTGACACCGCATACGATGCCTCCAGTGCTTTGGTATAATCTCGTGCGAGGATCTATACTCAGCAAGTTTTCTCTTGAAAAACTCCGGTGGCTTACCAACATGACACAGGTGTTTGGTGTAGAGATGTCTCTGGAGGTGCGCTGGTTTCATTGAGCTGTTGACTAGTTTCTCCCCACATACAAAACACAATGCCTGCCTGGGGCGGGTTGCCGATTGTTGACGTGAATCCCATCAAAGCATACGCCTTCTGATATTGACAGCATTTTGTTGGCTCAATTTTGGTTTTCTTTTTTTCTCCGTTGTCCACGTTCCCTGCTGTAGTGTTGCTACGTTTGAACCATTTCAATGTCTATTTGTTATAATCTAATATTGCAACTGGCTTTCCGCTCAGCGTGGTTCCAGGCTAGAGCCTGATTTAGCTTAGGTTCTTCCTGTTTCCACCGCAGCGAGCCGGCTCTCAGTACCGAAACCCGGTTCTTAGCTAGCCCCAATTGGCTGACCGGCAAGAACCAATAGGCCTACTTCACGCTTACGTCGAAGGGGGGCGAGATTAACCTGAGAAATAACAGTTAATGGCGAGTGCGGCAAGTTGTAACAAGCAGTAGCGCTGAGCAAAGTGACTAGAACGCAACCACACACTTGTAAAAACAGAAAAACCAGTTAAGCACTAGAAAAGCACAAGAACGGATCTTGAACCCTTGGTGGTTCTAGGAATATTTGATATACAATTGTTTTCTATTTAACATATTGTACTATGATTATTTTTGTAATCATGCATGGTATTTCTTTAATTAACCTTTTTTTTATTTTTCTCACATACCCCCTGCAGTACTCCAACGTACCCCTAGGGGTCCGCGTACCCCCATTTTAGAATCACTGCTTTAGAGAATCCGACTGCACTTTCACTATCCGACGTGTTTATGATGCGCCAGCGGACGTCATGAATGTGCGTCTGCTGCTGTGGGGAAACTATGGAAACTACAGTTTTCTATACAGCGGACTACAACATGGATGTATAATAAGAACAAGGGACTACTGTAAACTCATCTAGAGACTCTGCACCGTGCTCTGATGCTGTTGCTTTATGCTTTATGAACGTGGACAACAGAGAAACATATTCTTCATGACCAAAGTTGGAATTGCAATAAAAAAGGAAAGTGAAACTTATGCTCGTCACCCTCTCCCTCCGGTCCACATTAATACAAATGATCCCAATACGTATGATTGTATGAACTATGAAAAGATCTTAAAATCAATACAAATGTATTTATTATAAACGTTAGTCCTTAACACCTATCACTGTGTACATCACCATTCAAACATCTTTTAAAAGTTGAACAAACCCCACACAGCTCAGTGAAATGTTGACTTTATTTGATCATTTCAGTAAAAACTAACGTTCATATTTCTCTTTTTGATTATAATACTGATGAACGTTCAAAACAAAGCACTTTGGCAACTTACCACATACGTTTTAAAATGCTTAATAAGCACCGTAACTTTCATGATATAATTTCTCCGTCATAATCGGTTGTTTCCGTGAACGGCCGACTGTTGTGTGACGGCTAATGCTGCGGCTGCAATGCATTGTGGGGCAGCATTTTCTCCTCTCCTTTCGTAAAGGGAGGTCCAGTGGTTGTCACTGTCAGTACCCGATCTGCCTCCCTGCCCTATCTGCAGTGCGCATGTGTGAGATGGTCCGCCATATTTGACAACTACATACAGCAACAAGTCCTCCAACTCCAACAAGTCCTCCAACTCCAACAAGTCCTCCAACTCTAACAAGTCCTCCAACTCATACGACCAAATGGGTCGATTGTTCAGGCCCTTATTACGACCAAATATGTCGTTTGTTCAAGCGCTTAATACGTCCTATAATTACGTTTTAAAGTTGTCGCCCTCTAGTGCTCCCGTTGAATGCAAACGTTACAGATGGTCGTTTATTCACAAATAACCCTCTCTGTAAAATCCTAAATTGTAGGATAGTTTTGCCATTAAAACGCTTTTTGATTAGATTTCTAGTGAGAAGTGTATATTGTACTTTTAGAATCCACGTCCAGTCGATATGTAGGATCTATAGTTTGATAGATATTGCGAAGATGATTTGAGGTATGCAGCAGCCTCCATGTAAAGTTACGGGTTGAAAACAGTATTTCCGGTCTCCACGTTTTCATAATAAAACCAATGATCAAATGATTTAACAGTGATATCTGCAGTACTCATCCACTAAAAAACATCAGTTTATCCTAGTTAATTATACGACATTTATTGGTTTAAATTGTGTACAATGCTTTTGTGGTTTTCCCATAGGTTTTTCTCTTTCGATTCTGAGAGACACCTTTCTTTTTCAGATGTTATTGTATTCATCTTTAACACTGTTTGTTAGCATCTGCTTTGTCAGTTCATTCCATCCTGCAGTTTGAACGGCTGTTTTTCTGCAAATATAAAGCACAGATGACGCCTTCAGACCTGCAGACCTCAAGCTGACATTTCTTTGTGTTCTCCCAGAGCTTTGCTCGTGGAAACTGTGCGGGTTGAAGACGTTGTGTTGAAACGGCAAGAGAGCGTCTTGTTGTTGGTTTGAACTGCCTCCCACTGTTCCTGCTGCTTACAGATCTGAACCATACAATGTTCTAACGTTAACACAGCATCACACGGAGCCCATTCTGGACCTACATGTATATGACACCACTGTTGTGCAACAACTATGTGCAATATGTTCTGCAAACATTATTACAACGGGCTTTTTAGGTTGTCCAATCTAACAAGAATCGGTTTGTTATTATGTAAATATGTATTTACCACGGCAATCAACTCGCTACCACACAGTATTCTACAACTTATTTTATAAATACTGCTTACTTACTGATTTTCCCTGAATGTGTACTTTTGTACATTTATTTATTTTTATTTTAAATAATATGTGCATGCGTTTTTATCTAATAGTGTGTTATTTGTATTGTTCATCTATACTGATGTTACAAAGTCAATTCCCCCTCTTTGGGAGGACTAAAGGAATTCTGATTTGAGCGCATGATGCAGACATAACTGCACTGTCAAAACACATTTCACACAACTGTATTAGGTTTAATAATATCAAGTTTAAATAAAGAAATATATACGAGATTCAACTTAATATTATTGCTTTCAACTAACATAATAGATGAGTTGAAAATACTTTTGATAAAAAGTTAATGTTTCACAGTGTGCTGCTGGTGTAGTGGTATCATGCAAGGTATCCAATTCTAGAGACCCTGGTTTGATTCCCGGGCAGTGCAGGGTTTTGGGGGCAACAGTACCTCGGTCTGTGAGACTTGGGAACCAAAGGGTCGTCGGTTTGAGTCCTGATTGGAACATGAGCGGAGCGTGGACTACCTGGAGAGCGTCAGATTGTCCAGGCCCAAGTGTGGGATGTAATGCTTATTACAGAGTGAAAAGTGAATGTGCCGCAGGTTAATAAAGTGTGTCTGTATCTCAGTGGGACGTGCCTGCAGGAGGTGTGAGGAAATTGCTGATGCAGCAACAATGGGCATTTTATTCCCACTCATTGAATCCTGAACCTGAGGGCATCTGGGTGGAGAAGACCATCTCACCGTGACTCAGAGAGAAGTCTCACCTCCGAGCCACGGCTCTGCAGCATCAGATCCACATACACAAATATACAATAATACTCATCTGATAATCAAGCTGTCTTTATTAAACTCTTAGACTCTTAATTAGATTATTTTTTTAATGTATTCTTCCTCTAGATGTTTTTTGCAATTCAACTAGTTCAGAAAATAAAGGTTTATTTATTATCCAGCTACCATGACATGCGTTTCCTTTAATGTTTTGAAATGGAAGTAAGTCCATTGTCCAAGTTTGGAAAGCCATACATGTCATACTTTGCATGGGGACCAAAACAAGGAATGGATTTCCATGTTTTTTCAATTTCTATATTTTGGAAATGTTTCAAATATATAATAGGTATGTATTGTTCCGATCAGTCTCGATATTCTTTAACTTTTTCATTGTAATTCTGCAGCATGTATAGAACTGTACCTTATTGTATTACCCAGTTACCTTTAACCCTGCATGTGTGTAGACACATAGATGCATTAAGGTCTTTTAGCAATCGACTTCCACTAGTGACAAATAAACTGACACTTGGACTCAGACCTAAAAGCTCCAATAAGAGAAGGGAGTGAAGCTTTAAAGATTCAAAGGGTTTGTTTTGGTCCTATGCTTAATAGCTACAGTGTATTTGTCGACGATGAACGAACAGTGCACCAAACAATAGAACGTAAAAAACAAGACACATCAAATATACTGAAAATGGTTCAAGTGAGATGCACTTAGAAAAATAGATGCACTTGCAACTAAATATACAATTAAACACTGAAGAGTGGAATAAATACAGTTTACTGTAATAATATATAAGTATTCGGATACGAGGACTATAAAGAGATGTACTTACAGTATGAACAGTATGATGGCCCTTCCTACATCCAGGACATGGTTAAACTGTACACCCCAGCACGTGCACTACGCTCTGCATCAGCCAAACGACTCGCTGCACCCTCGCTGCGAGGGGGACCCAAGTTCCCATCAGCAGAAACACGTGGGTTTGCTATCCTGGCTCCAAGATGGTGGAATGAGCTCCCCATTGACATCAGGACAGCAGAAAGCCTGCACATCTTCCGGCGCAGACTGAAAACTCATCTCTTTCGACTCCACTTCGAGCGATAGAATTACTAACAAGGCACTTATATACTAATAAAGGACTGGCTTATCTATAGCCAGCTGAGTAGCACTTGAAATGTTTGGCTCTATGAAACCTGATGTACTTATATGATTCTGTTTTCTTCAAGGTTGTATCTTTTTGGTCGAATGTACTTATTGTAAGTCGCTTTGGATAAAAGCGTCAGCTAAATGCAATGTAATGATGAACACACAGAATGTGAGTGATGACGCTTCAGAGCTCAGCAGTTCAACAGTCTAATAGCTTGTAGTCTCACAGCTGTATCTCTCTACTCATGTCAGTTCCTCTGATCCAGCTGCTTAAGACACTTGTCGGACAGCACATGTCATTTAAGGTTTCAAACGTCACCATGTCATTTTAAAGACTGTTCATATTGTTTTTAAATCTGTCCCTCAGTGTGTGTTTGGTGCCCCCATGCCCTCAGTGTGTGTTTGGTGCCCCCCTGCCCTCAGTGTGTGGAGTGGAGATGTAATCACTGAGTCATACCTGCCCCCCCCAGGGTGAACACCTTTCTCCCCTATCAAATCAAAGGAGGTTCATCTTTCTTCACAAGTCCATTCAAATGAATCATTTACTTTAGAAAGGACATTTGTAAAAGCCTTTGCTACTAGTTTTTGCATCAGAGAAGCAGGAGCTGCTCATTCCCCCCCCCCCCCCCCCCAGCCTCATTAGTGCCCCTCTAAATATACCCGTGGTGAAATTATGAATGAGGAATGACGGAGTTCAGCGCTGTTCCAAATAACAAATTAATTATTGATCCCAATTAGCATACTTACACTGTTACTGTATCTAACGTGCAGTGTGTAATTACATAATGCATGAAGTGTAGTAAACAAAGAATTGGAAGTGAGAGTGTGTGGGGGGGGGGGGGGGGGGCAGACTCTTCGAACACCAACAGGGACTGCTGCAGATTAATGGGATCCTAACTGGCACACGACACAATTTATAGACCAACATGCAAGATTTTATGACCCAAATTCTGTCCATTATTAAAAACTGCAACATCTCTCTCTGCCACTGCTAGCCTATTTATGTCACCCAGTTTCCATGGCTACCATGCTATGGATAAAATCTAAAGCCCTCACAGGTTTCCAAGTGCAACAACTTTCCCTCGCTATGGGAAGGATGATGACATTTCAGCCCAACAATCACTAATGCACTTGAATGAAGATTTATTGAAATATTAGAAAGGGAGTTAAACAGATCTACATAAACCCAGAGAATCAAAAACTGTTAAAGATTACACTGAACAAACTCAAACGTTGTATAAGGTTATCTGAAAGCAATAATATCAAGTTCAAATACAAAAATATTGTTTTCAACTAACCTAATCCAGTTATGTTAAATATATTGACATAATACATTTGATTAAAGTCAACGGTTCAGTTTCTTTCAGTGTTATCTTCAACAGTTTTTGATTCCCTGGGTGATTTTTAGTCATACAATTATAGATTTGACCTCGACTACTAGTACCAGCTCTACACAGGAGTTACAAGACGACATTGTGGTTTCATCAGTGCTTGTGGAAATGAAAGCTGACATGTTCCTTCCTTCCGCACACAAACACACGTCGCCCTTCCCTCGCAGCCCGCGGCGGCAGGCCACACACTGCAGGTCCTCCTGAGAACAAAAGGGCTCAGGACAAAGCTGGCAACAATCCGCCGTCTTCCTTATTTCCACAGTTCAGGGAGGGCAGGCCGCACCACACACAATACCTGCTGCAGAGGGAAGATGACATCATCCCTCCACCATCAAGTGACTCATTGTTCCCCATTTAGCTATCGACTTCAAACACACAGGAAGAAACGGAAGCCTTTGTCAGCAGAAAAGCTAAGATCATTTTAAACCTGAGATGTAAACCAGAAGGAGCCGGAGCTCTTTTTACAGCCAACAGTCAAACAGGTCGTCCTCCTGGAGGCCAGACGGCGGATGGAACGGATCGGTTTCTGCATTAGAGACATCCGCAGTGTTCACACGTCAGTAAAGTAGGTCGTGCTGGTCGGCAGGACATCATAAGGATTCACTTTGATCCCAGCCATTGATATACTGAGGATGTATGCTTCTTTGTTTGAGAGAAACTGCTCCTCTGCTGGAGGCTCAGCGCCACCTGCTGGCTGAGGGGGGCACTGCTGTCTGGGACAGTGTTTGCAAACATACATCAAATACATTACTAAGATGAATAAAATACACTCATTTGATGCCTTGATTGAAAAGAAATTTTAGGAAAACGTAATATTTTATTAAAACCTATTTCTGCAATGAATCTGCATTTGAACCATCTGTAGTTTAATTAAGGAGTTCTTTCTCAACTAAATGAGCATTTCTCAATCACCTACTCACCTCGTGTCCACTTCATTTGTTTTCCGTAAGGCTTCACGTGAACATCACATCTGCTCCTTTGCAATTGGACAATTGGTTAAAAAGAGAGTACACTTCACTGTGTGACTATTTCAACTCCAAATCATCCTTTTCCATAACACATTTACTTTTTAGGAATTCTGCACAAACAGTAGCAGCAGACAAGTCGTGCAAGACTTTTCTGCATTGTTGGATTCTTAGTTCATCAGAGACACATGCAAGAAAACATCTTCACAAGTTCCCATGCGGCAGGTCATTGATATATAAGGATCATTTTGTGAGGACCTTCTTCTTCAAGCACCTGAACACCTTCCTCTGATCCTCATCACCGCAGGTCTTACTAGGTCTCCACAAAGGACCTGGCCTTACAGAAAATGGAGACGCTGTGAAGTGAAGCAGAACGTTCAAACAGACACGAGGACAAGTGAGTCTTTTCAGCATTCAGTTTATTTCAGAATGCCTTCATCACTGCCATACTGTGGTGTGTGCTAAAGCCATGATCAGGAGAAGAGGAGACCCCATGAGGGTCCTGCACACAAACACATTTAAAAGTAAGACTCGTCAAGTCTTGCTATTTTAAAATGAGTTTAAATGAGAAATAAAGTGTGTACATGACCAGACAAAGCTAAATTGATTGTGCAAAAGTATTCGTGGGATATGAGACCAAGAAAAGAGTAAATCATAGACGTTCTCACTCCCTCCAAGAAGTTCATTCAAAGTCCATTAAAACATCTTCTTTTATCCCCACTACATGTCAAATAAAACAAGCAGGCAACTTCTAAGGCAACATGTGAACTAAAAACAAACTAGACAGTACGGAGGTATACGCTCCTCTATTTGTCCGCAAGGGCGTCCCCCACCAGATACAATATTTCCTAGCGCAAAAATGACACGAGAGCTGTCATACAAAGTGAACTACTGGATAGAAAAGACGAAAACATCTACACGCAAACACAATACAGAAGTGGAGAGGGGGTCCACGGTTCGCTCTGGGAGCAGTGGAGAGGGGGTCCACGGTTCGCTCTGGGAGCAGTGGAGAGGGGGTCCACTGTTCGCTCTGGGAGCCAGAAGTAGTTTGAACAGCATGAGGAGCTTTTCAGGTCTACACAAACCCCAGCTTCCCTTTATCACAGACAGGAAGTACATGCCTCTGACCTCAAACCCTGAGGGGCACACGCGAGGGAGCTCAGGCTCACCATTAGAACAAAGGTGGAGATAAATGTGTTGATTTAAAGGGTGGGGGGTTTGCATATGGGGGGATCCATGCGCCCAAACATCTTCAGGGACCCTGCACATTGTTCACTGACTGGCTGTCCAGAGCAAACATGTAGACACGCTCATCGGAGGGGGGGGGGGGCAGTGATTGTTTGGTCTGCGCTCACCGAACACACTGTGAGGATGTGCAAATGTTCAGAGGACGTCACTTCCTGCCCCACCGGAGCGAGGGTCATCAACATGCAGGACACAGTGCAGGTCTCCGACAGAACAGTGTGTGTGTGTGTGTGTGTGTGTGTGTGTGTGTGTGTGTGTGTGTGTGTGTGTGTGTGTGTGTGTGTGTGATGCATGAGGGTGGGTAGTGTTCTGTTGCTGGGGTGAGGAGGGGGAGGGGGGGTAGGAGTTCATTTGTCTCCGCCTCATCAGGACGTGCCCTGTCTCTTCTGTTGCTGCACCCGGATCAGATCCAGCTGTTTCTTGCACTTCTGGTAGTAGGTGGACAGGCTCTTGTTCTCCTCCAGCAGCTTCTTGTGCTCCTGCACCAGACGGGACGTGTTCTGCTGGTCCTTCTCGTCCTGGTCCAGTTCAGCGATGAGCTCCTTCCTGCGCAGGGGACAGATGTAGAAACATTACCTCTCCTGCGTCCACCTGACTGACAGATCACTACATCAGGATATCAATTCTTTATAATACCCGCATTCTGGCAATAGACAGACTTTCTTCCACCTTCATATTTCCTATTTTATTTGACCGCACTCAAGTTTCTTACATATTTTGTGTACATATTGTCTTTATTTTTTATTTGTTACAATAGTCTTTAAAATAGCATAGGTTTCTCCTGTTTGTATTTGATAAGGTATTCTTCCTGCTATGTGTGCACCATGTACACCAAGCTAATTCACTGTTTGTGTAAAGCTACTTGTAATCAGAACCATTCTGAATCTTCAGATGCTCCGTGGCATTTATCCACTTCTACTTTTTAAAAGATACAAAAGTAAAACATTGCGGATGTGATTCACCTCTTTAATCCTCACATGTCATCCAGTCATTGCTTCTTTACAGCTACAATATGTACGTTTAAAAGGTATCAGTCTAACTGTTACAATTCAATAACTAATCCATAAAACCACTCAATAGCACATCTGTACAAAACAGTCAGCAGCAGCCTAATATTATTTACCAATGTACAACTTCTCTTTTCCCAAGTCAGAACACGAGTATTGAAGTATTTGGAAATATGAATTTAAACTTGTTCAAAATAACGAAAAAGATGCAGTGGTTTTAAACCACAAACAATGCAGATTTTTGGCAAATAACTATCTAAAATAAATTACATTTATTTGGAATAAATGTAAGTGGTTTAAAGAATAAAACCAAAAAGTTAATTTTATTTAAAAACATACAGCTATTAAATGTAAAACTAGAGAAACAAATCATTTTTAGATGTTCTGGAGCCTGTGATTAGTTTGCCTTGTTCTGTACACTTCTCTGGGTGGGGGCCGGCTATTGTGCTTAGAGGTCAACTGGAGGAGCTCAACACTGAACACTGGTGGATCAGATGGACCTACTTCCTCTGGATGAGCAGGGCGATCTCAGTCTGCACCTTCAGGTATTCCTGCGCCATCTTGCAGTGCTGCTCAAACACAGCCATGGACTCTTTGGAGTTGGGACAGGGAGCGAGAGGCTACACACACACACACACACACACACACACACACACACACACACACACACACACACACACACACACACACACACACACACACACACACACACACACACACACACACACACACACACACACACACACACACACACACACACACACACACACACACACACACACACACACACAGTATTTATATCAGTCTGGGCAGATAATAACACAGCAGATAGCTCAGAGATGCTGCCAATGTGTTTCCAGGGTAATCCCTTCATAATGAAGTCATTTCCAATGTCCTTCACTTCCTCCTGGGAGTGAGGAGGGAGCGCCACAGTGAAAGCTGATGCAATGCTGCCAATATTTCAGTTATTCAAAATCAAATGAGTTTCAGGTGGTGCTGTGTGCTGGAGGGGGGGGGGGGGTGGTGTACCTGCAGCTGGTGATCCAGGGTCAGATAGGCCATGGGAATGGAGTTGTCTGAGCCGTTTGTGTCTGAGGACAGAGAATCAGAGGAGGGGGGGGGGGTTATCTTCAAGACACGAGTGCTGGCAGTCCACACATTTCTCCTCAGGAATAGGGACTGACTAACAGGAGCGGCCCCTTTAATCAGTCAGCTGAGGCGTTCAATTCAACATTTTCATACAAAACTGTTAACAAAATACCATCATGGCCCCTGGTAGACCCGCACCAATAAAGGTATTCTGATTCAAAAGGCTTTCTGGGGGGGGGTCTTTCACACCCAATCCGTTAGAGTGCAAAAGAAAAGGTGCTTGTGTACTACTCCACGCACAGGTTGCAGCTGTTTCCATGATGAAGTGACGCTTATGTTTTTTAGTGTAGCATATCTTTTGTTCCATACAGAACTTGTTGCCAAGGCACTGGGGCGTGCTTCTTTTGTTACTTACATAACTATAAGATACTATATTGTTGGATCAAGTCATCTTTCTTTCATCATATAGCTCTATTTGGAACTTCAACATGGACAGATAACAAGGGAACAGACATCCAGCTTCTATAATCTATGTCTGCAGGCTTTTAACTATTTGTTTCAAATAATTGTTTCACAATGAAAACCAAGCAGTGGATTGGCTGAACAAGCCACAGTGTACAATGATTACAAAGTAGGCTGTGAGTAGAGTTTTGTCTTGTTAGAAAGTAGAAAACCCTTACTCTAAACACATTTAAGTTAAGTTTAAGTAAATGTTGGGAAAAACATTTTTGGGTGAAATTGTGATATTTGATCATTGACTGTACTGATCACCTGTAGGGTCATCGGGGCAGAAGTACCCTCTGCTGCTGGTCTTATCGGGGGGCATCATCCTCACACTGGGACTGGAGGAGCGGCTGCTGTTCCTGCTCCCCTGCAGGACAACACACACATAAACATTCAAACATGAAGCAAAGCAGTCTTCTAGTCACGCACACTTGGAGGCCAAACAAAGCTTCCAGAAGAAAATGAACCGTGTTTGTGACTGTTAGCTGAGGAGGTGAATGTCTCTATGACAGACTTCATGCCATCAAAGTGATGTTGTTGGAGACTGACAGCTCACAAGGTCACAGTAGGAAACAGGACTGACGTTTAAAAGGTTGGTCCTGAACATTTCAATGATTTGTGTAACAGCAGAAGTTCCTCTTTTGAAATCAAACACCAGCTGACCGTAAGATATCTGCAGCTCATTGCACATTTCTCCAAAGGAACCACTGCCAGAGCTTTTTGTTTAATGTCTTTATCTCAAGGATATCTCCACACTGGATCACCACTTTTGTAAGACAGACTATCTTCTCCCTTCTTCTCTTTTTCCATTTGGGCTTCTGCATATTTGTTTGACAACGTTTTTCACCAACTGCAAGATATTTGCTCCCAGACTTTGCTTGAATGAGCTTCACTGCTCAGTCTGAGAGGAGAGGAGAGCGAGGAGAGCGAGGAGAGAGAGGAGAGCGCCCCTCGCCCGCTGATACAAGTACCACATGAAACATCAGCCGATCTGCTCAAACTGATGGGCTTCTGCGTGTTTGTCATGACAGTGTTGGTCTGAGAGTCACCGCAGAGTCAGTCTGATTTCTACAGTAACGTCAGTGGCACTTTTCTGGAAAGTCATTTTGAAGTGATCCGAGTGGCCGCACAAAAAGGGCTCAGGACAAGGAGGCTGGGTGCAGGACAAGGAGGCTGGGCGCAGGACAAGGAGGCTGGGCGCAGGCGGGGGCATGACATGGCATGTGGTCACAATTGAAGAAAGATGCTGGCTCTCAGAAGGAGGCATGTGAAGCTCAGAGCCTGCAGGTGGCAAACCACATCTGTGGAATGTACACCATGTTGGATATTATCCACACACAATAGAAGATAAGTCCATTTTCCAAATACAATGCATCCAAAAAAAAGATGTATCATAATGACAATCCAAACTATGAACATTCTAAAGTCTAAAATGCAACAGGATTTTAGACTTTTTTGTATACAGAGAAACTACAATTCAATCTGTCACACAGTGATGCAGAGTAACTCTCCACATGATAACAAAGCAAACTCCCACCAACACAACTCCATGATCAATGGTGCTGTCAGAGCAACGGGAACCCCACGGGCACAACAGCACTATCCATCTTCCTTCTGTACAAAGTCGTTATGGTGAACTCTCCATGAACCTTTGAATGCACAGGGGTGTGAGTTTCCTCCTAAACAAAGGGAGACTAATGTTTGGGAAAGCAGGAGGACTCCTCTGAAGCAGGAGGACTCCTCTGAAGCAGGAGGACTCCTCTGAAGCAGGAGGAGTCCTCTGAAGCAGGGCTCGTATTCGAGGCTGTGTGTTTGAGGAGAGCGCACTGATGTCTTCATCTTCTTGGAGCTGACATATCAAACAAATGTCCTCCTGTGGAACTCTCTCCCATCTTGACAAAGAATGCTTCAAATATTGGAGAAGATGGCGTCAGTCAAGAACCCACAAGACAGGAGGAGAGTTATGATACAATAAACTTCTTTGACTGGGTGCTCGCAGAGTTCAGCTTCTTATTTAGAATTACACAAAGAACATTGGTAATAGTTAGGATCAAATTTGATTCCAGTCCAACTGAAATCACCACCAATCCTTTTTAGAATTTAAAATAAGTTATTTAAAATGATTGGAAAAAGCTCTCTATGCCTCATGGTGACCTTTGATTGACAGCTGTACCAGCATGACAGACAGTAACTCATGTCTGCTGTTAACTGTACAGTAGTCACACACACACACACACACACACACACACACACACACACACACACACACACACACACCACACACACACACACACACACACACACACACACACACACACACACACACACACACACACACACACACACACACACACACACACACACACACACACACACACACACACACACACACACACACACACACACACACACACACACACACACAACACACACACACACACAACGTTTCATATGCATGTAAATACAATCCAAATACAGAAACAAGTTTTATATGTATTTTTGATCCTCACATTTGTTTTCCGTTTAAAAAGCCGCGCCGGTCATTATCGGCTGATATTCACTCTTAGTAGTTTGATCGGTGCTCTCTGTAAAGGTGCTCTCTGTAAAGGTGCTCTCTGTAAAGGTGCTCTCTATACAGGTGCTCTCTGTAAAGGTGCTCTCTGTAAAGGTGCTCTCTGTAAATGTGCTCTCTGTAAAGGTGCTCTCTGTAAAGGTGCTCTCTGTAAAGGTGCTCTCTGTAAAGGTGCTCTCTGTAAATGTGCTCTCTGTAAAGGTGCTCTCTGTAAAGGTGCTCTCTGTAAGGTGCTCTCTGTAAAGGTGCTCTCTGTAAATGTGCTCTCTGTAAAGGTGCTCTCTGTAAAGGTGCTCTCTGTAAAGGTGCTCTCTATACAGGTGCTCTCTGTAAAGGTGCTCTCTGTAAAGGTGCTCTCTGTAAAGGTGCTCTCTGTAAAGGTGCTCTCTGTAAAGGTGCTCTCTATAAAGGCCGATCAGGAGAGCTGGATCTGATCGATATGGACATAAACGCGAGGGAAGTTTTAGCGAGCTGCATGAGAAACTGACGGGCTGTCAGGAGAGGATCCGTTACGGCCGTGTTATTATCCATATCCGGTCATAGTCCGGTGGTTACCTGCTAACGGAAACTCTGCTACACAATTCTTCTTCTTAATATTATTATTGAAACATGACCGGTAAGTTTCAAATTTGTCCGGTAAAATAAATTCTGTCCGCGGAAACCCAGCTCCGGACTGCGCACAATGCGTGTATGAAGTGTCATGAACGCAAGAAATCTACCCCCGTGGGGGCGCGCTCATGTGATTGGTTTAGAATGAAGGAGACATCTGATTGGTTATAGATAGAAAAAATTACAAGTACGAGTCGGCTGACCGTCAGGGGAGTCTCAAAAAACCCACACACGAATGCACAGCGCTCCGTGCACAGAGAGCGGGTTGTGTTTGCAGGTGCAGAGGATTTAAATGGAAAACAAATGTGTGAGGATCAAAGATACATGTTTCTGGATTGTATTTACATGTTTATGAAACAGAACACTTTGTGTGTGCATTGAAAAACACAAGCGTGGATCCTTCTGTGTGCATGTGTGTATTATGAGACTGTTCTGAGCCCATAATGACACATTGAGCATCTAAACCGACCCATGTTGATATGTTGTCTGTCTTTGAACTGCTCAATGAGCTACAGCTAACGAGCCAATAAGAGATCTGCTTCTGCAAAATGCCGTTAGCAGTGCACTCTTCCCATGCTGGATGTTTGTTACCCTCACAAAGTGCAGCAAGACATTGTCCAGCTGTGCATGTGTATTCCGTTAAGCGAGGGATTCAACACATTGATCAAATAACGCACCACGAGACAGATGTATTGTAATTCACTCTTGTGGTTACCTATCGTTCCCACGGTGACAGTTTTCATTATTTGACTTCATTTGCGATAGAACGAAGGAGGACTCCACCCCTACTGTCAAACATTCAATGTGTTTTCATTCATCGTAAAGGAAGCAATTGGATTTATGAAAAGCTTTTTTCCAGACGTTTAACGTATTAAAAAAAATGATATTTGTTTTACAAAAAAGTAAAGACTGCATATTAAGATGGTGGTGCCATGCAGCTACGCAGACGTCTTGCAATTTAAGGCAATAGTTTCAACCACTGGACAATTTAACTTCAAGGAACCGATAGAGATCCAGTCAGACATGTTTCATATACATGACTCTTCTGTTGTTCTAAGTGTAGCCAGTATCTCTCAGCGTTCACTTCCCACTCACTGACACACAGGTGCAACACACAAGGATCTACCATGTTTGACTCTCACTATACTAATGCTAACTTTCCTATCTTTATGTCTGGAACCAGTGGTGTAAAGTAACTAAGTACATTTACTCAAGTACTGTATTTAAGTAAAATTTTTGCATATGATATATAATATTCTGAAATAAATACCCTTGGACCGATCTGCACAATGACTACTTTTACTTTAGGAACTTTATGTATATTTTGATGCTAATACTTTTTGACTTTCAAACAAATGAAAACCTAGCCTGGCTGGGTACGTACGTTAGATTTGTGCACATACGTGCACATACATCCCCCTTTTCTGTAGAACAATGTTAAAACGCCTCTAGAGAGAAACTCTGCACTACATAAGTAAAGTATAGTCCAGGACATAAACATCAATACACACAGACCGAGTGACCCTCCCTGTCTTAGCACACCCCTCCGCAGCGGGCCTGGTCTTACCTGGCTGGACTCTGAGCAGATGCCGGGCAGGTCCTGCACTGAGCGCCGTCTCTGAGGCTCGCATGTGGCTGTGGACAGGATGAACAGAGGACAGAGGGTGAGAGCAGTGGAGATGGCAGATAGTGAAGGTGGGAGATTGGTGCCCATGTTTGCTCAACAGATATCCAGGCTCACCAAGCGTCACAGGGACAGCTGCACTGATTTAACCCTGTAGGTCCTGGTCTGTCAACATGTGCTGTGGCATGGCTACAACATGACCACAGTGCTAAAAGCATCCCGCCACACTGACAGTGAACTGCAAACATACACACATCACCGTACCACACATGTCAAACTCCAAATCTGGCTTCTTGATTCATTTGGTCTGAAGATTTGGCCTGACTAGATGCATCAAAGAGAATATGTCATGACATCACATCAAATGTATCATTATTTCTTTATGTCTGGTCACTAGAAATATAAGTCTATGTTACTTAATAGCATTATATTTAAGTTGGGTAAATATATAGTATTTGATTGATTGCAATTTTTTTTTTTCTTTGCAATTGTTTGTATTTTATGTGCATGACACACAACCATTGACTTTTGTGAGTTGGGTGTATGTAAACCAATTTCTAAAAACGTTATCTGGAAGCAATTATCCATCTGTTTACTTTAACATGTGTTCACGCCCAAATGCATGCCATGATAGTAGGACTGTTGACTACAGTGTATTACTATAAATGCAACTAAACATTCAGCATTATTTATGGATCATAAATCTAAGTGCTTTTGAGTTGGATGGTGCTTATATTTCTCAATCAATTCATTTTTCATGAAATAATATTGAATTTGTATATTCTCTGATTTAGTTTTTTATTCAGATAAATGCACTTTAAATAAAATGAAGTGAAAACATGTTTCCAGTTGTTGCTCAATGGCAGGGGGGTAACGGTACATGCATTAGTTCCAGATGTTTCTTTCAATATATGACTTTCTTCAGTTTGTGTGTCACTAATATATTGTCCCTTAGCCTAGGCCTAATGTATGAGGAACACATTTAAGAGACAATTCTTCTTGGAAGCTTTGGCAGGAGGACAGGATATGTGTTTTGTGAATGTTGGACTTGTTCTCTTGCCACGTCTCTCAGGTGTGTGGCGTCACACAGGCAGCGCTGCTTTACTCTTAATAAGCTTGCTTCTCTTAATGCTGCCTGGCTATATATTCATGGATAGAACTGTGCAAGCAACCTCACTTTCACAACACTGTCCTGCAAACATTTTGACAAAAGTTAAAGTTATTAATTACATAAACCCTGGAAGCCTTTTATGTTGAAATGGAAACAGGAAGTGCAGATTAAAAATGCAATAATAAAAAGTATTTCACGGCTTGGACACAGACATGTCTGTCAGCAGTATTGTTGCTGTAAGATCTCAACATACTGTGGAAAGTTCCTCTTCAATGTTTACTTTTGCTTTAAACAAGACGACAAGCGGTGAGTCTTTGAAACTGTAAAGGAGGCGCAGGCAATGTGGCAGAGGTGAAATAAATAATTATCTATAATTTACATTCAAATATATATATATATATATATTATCTTCTGCATTGTTTTGTTTATACCTTAGAACTGTGCATTTGACATACCGTTACACCCCTCCTTTATGATCACCAATGATGTATTGGTAAAAGACCAGGTGTACACGTGTCCAGGTGTACACGTGCGATGATGTTCCCTCCCGTTAACAACATGCATCATTTGACTTCCTTATCAGTGGATACAACTGGACACAGATAATGTGTCTCACCCAGCTCCAAAGACGACACTTTTTTTCAGGACATCCAGAGCTGTCCCCATTCCTCTCATCCGTATCTGCTTGTAATAATAGCTTTGACCCTCATGTGAAAGAAATGACTCAAAAATGACTTTGTGAAAGTTAATGGATGTAAAAAGAGCAAGCGGGGGAGAAGCATAGCCAAGCCTTCTCAAAGTCCTTTATGCATGAAAGGCAAGGACAAGCGGAAATTCAGAGAACTGGTGCACTGCAAAGCCAGAGAGGGAGGAGAAGACAGAGCCATGAGTTAGAGGGTCATCTCATCTGTGTCACCTGATCCGATCTGATTGACAGGTGACACAAATGATGGGAAGACATGGTCACTTGAGATGTGAATATTAACTCATGTTCTGCCTCTATAAACACAGAGACATGGAGCATGTGTGTTACTCCAAGACCAGCTCAACTATATTCAGGTTGGGGGGGGGGGTACCGGATTACATGGAACGAGATTACGTAATCAGGAAACCAAGAAGGTAACTGTTTCTGATTACAATTACGCAAAGAAAAATAATGCAGTAGGTGGACACCTGGTTTATTAAACAACAAATCAGTCTATGCTTTTGATTCATATAGTAATTAGTTTGTAAACTATTACTTGGACTACATTTTTATATATTATCTTAAATATCTTGGTTTCTTCTTTTCTAAAAGTTACATTGTTATTTGCACTTAAAAAGTAAGTAAAAAAACATGTTATTGTTATTTAATTTCTCCTGTTTTATTTGCATTGCATTTGATATTGAGGTAATCCAAAAGTAACAAAGTAATCAGGTTACATTATTTCTATTTTGATACTTAGGTTACTGATAAATGTTTTTGAAGTGTAACTAATTATTGTAACTCAAGGTTCAAGGTTCTTTATTTGTCAAACGAACATAGCTACAGTGTAGTTATGTCGATGAAAATCTTATGTCACAGGCAACTGATTACATTTTGAAAGTAACCCTCCCAACCCTGATTAATGTCTGTAGAATATAAAATGTTGTGTTGGCATCGTATGGAGTGACACACAGGAGAGCTCCATGTCAGAGCACAGCAGCCCAAACCACAAAGCAGAGCCAGCTGCACCCGGTCACCATGGAAACCCGGGGGTCCAGTGGTACCTGTGATGACGATCTTGGGGACATCCAGAATGGTGCCGTATGATGCCGTTTTACGATGGCCTCGTTTAAACTGCGGACGTGCTGCGGAAAACACACACACACATACAGCTGCGAACACAACGAGCATGCAGACTGACACAGACTGGGGGGCCACGGCTGGACCGGACATGTGGGCCCCTCTCATGCAGAGCATACATTGTACGTGCAAGGGCAGCATGCTCTCCGTCCCTTCCCGGCGCCGTGGAGTGTTACTGCTTTCACCACATTACCTTCTGAGCCCAAACAGCAGCAGGCGTAGGGCTCTGCTGCTGTTTGGGCTCAGAGCTCCACACGGCAATCTAAGGACTGCAGGTGTTGATGTGGAAATACAGTAACGTTATTCATTTATAGCCTAGTTGTCAGCTCATAGAGTCTTATTGTGATATGTTGAGTACACCAACGTTTTGTGACAGAAATATATAGTGAGGGTCCCCAGCACATAGAAACGGCAGGATGCTAACTTGCATATGCTGGGCAATTTGCACAATTAGCATAAGTTGTGTTCATTAGCATATGAAGACAATAGTTAAAAAATGGCTTGGATGAGTTGGACAATTTTGGTGTGGTTTTTAAGGTTATTGAGGAAGTCGAATCCATTTCTGACCATTTCAGGATCAAGAATGGCAGTTATGAGTCCCCTAGAGCAGTGGTTCTCAACTGGTCAGGCCTCGGGACCCACTTCTTACTTGGTCAATACATCACGACCCAACAATTTGAAGCACTCAAATCTATTCAACAAAAAATCGTGCTGTAATATATACGCTTTTCAGCATACAATATTAATGAATAAGTGAAGTGCAGTGCATATATCCCTGATATCCCTTCACAGAACTAAAGTATGCTTTTAAAAAAGGTTTAATGAGATGATGGAATCAAAGCTGAACTATATAAAAAGGCACGCATGCTGAAAACCCAACCCCAGCAGGCGGTCTGGGGGGATTCTCCCCCAGGACATTTTTAGAAATACTAACATAAACTATGCATTCTGCTACTCTGAGAAGAAAATAAATAAATCTTTCACTACCCGACATATTAATAATATTTTATGCCATTGTTTGTGTTTCACTTTGTTCTGACATCTTGCTGCGAGAAGAGTAAAGAGGAGATAGTCTGTGTGACTTACTTTAAATTGTGGGTAAGGGGAGATAGCTCCCATTGTTCTGTGACCTGTCAGTCATCAGACCGTGGGTCATATTTCATTATGTGTTAATTTCTATCTGAAGTTGTACCCATGGATGTATAAAGAATAGTTCTACCGCAAAGTTATTCTCCGTGGGGACTTCCGGCAACAATCTTGATTCTGATTGGCCAGAAGACTCGAAAAAACATCAGCAAAGATATTTTATTGAGAAGATGATCACTACGTGACAGAAGTTTTCAAAACTGTTTATGGTCTCCGGTACTTCCAGTCCAACGCCGACTGCATGCACAGTGTTAGAAAATCGGGCCTTCAAAATAAAAGTTTGACTTTTTCCCCCCAAAAAAATTCAATTTTTTTTTTTTTCTTCACTCACACATCCGTGACCCACTCGAAACGGGTCCGCGACCTACTTTTGGGTCGCGACCCACCAGTTGAGAACCACTGCCCTAGAAATTCAGAACAATTTGTTTGCTATTGTCTGCATATGTGAATTAATGTTAATTAACGCAACTTATAATAATTGTGCAAATTGCCCAACATATGCAATTTAGCATCCGGCAGTTTCTATGTGCTGAGGGCACTTACTACACATCTCTAACTTTGGTGTACACAATAGGAATCTATGAGCTGGCAACTCGACCATTAAGTTACAGTACAGCAGAAAAATAAAAAAGGCAACAAACAAAAAGACCTGACATGGAGTGCCATTGAGTGGTTACAGCATGTCACATAACCGCATGGCCCTGTTCTAGACTTGGGACCTTTCCTTTCTATTTGTCCCTACACTGGCCAAACAATTGTGAAAGAATAACATTAAAATAGACAAAAAGGAACCTGACATTTTTGTATGCTTAAATCAAATCAAACGACATTCTTAGAGCTCCTGAGGTTTAATTTCAGTGGCACTATTGAGCTTGCTGTTTCTGTCAGAACACTGCAATACCTGGAGATGGTTGACAGAAGGGTCTGATGGGCCTTAGTGTACGAGATCATCTGTGTTTCTGTGAGGAATCCATTTCCATCTCTAAGTGATGAACGCACATAAGAGTAACACTGACAGGGAAGGAGCTTCTGGAGGACTTGGAGAGGCCTCATTCCAATAGGACTTGCACTGACAATACTGCAGCATGCCTTTCCTGAACAATTTGCTTCTTTCAAAATCTGGTAGGAGCATGCTAATTTGCTTTGATGCGCTCTTGTTCCTGTTGTCTTGTGCTGTGTGACGTCAGGCATTACCTGCAGGTGCAAATGGCAGCTTGGGCTCCAGCTCCGACAGGTCAGCGCTCATTCTCTTGCTGTCAGATGATGTCAGGCACTGTGTCCGTGCAGGCAGACTCTCCACACTGCCCCCCCTCGACAGAGGCAGAGACCTCAACGGGTCTGCCTAAGAGAACAAGAGGAACATCTCACTACAGAAGCTTGGTTTGACAATATTTGCTTCTCGTGCAGCTAAATGACAGATAACTGTCAAACTGAAATGAATGTGTTATGTAGTATTGGTTTACCTTTGGCTTGAAGTAAGGAGCAAACTGAGGCATGATCTTGATAGTATCGTTACTCCCTTGGGAATCACTGTGCTCCATGTTTACGTCACTTTTGTTGCTGGTGCTGGTGCCAGTGTTGTCCACATATGAACCTGTTGTTCCCCAGGAAACAGGACGTTTCTTTCATCAAAGATTTACAATGCATTTTCTTTGATGGTTCACAACACTGTAAAGCTAACCAAAGCTTAAAGTCATAGACATGGCTGTTTCAGACATGATACAATTCTTGGGTGCTGGCAGAAAATAAAAAAACGATTTCAAGATGTTATAATAATGATGCTTTCCAGGAGACTAGCACCAGTACATGCTTTCCAGGAGACTAGCACCAGTACATGCTTTCTAGGAGACTAGCACCAGTACATGCTTTCCAGGAGACTAGCACCAGTACATGTTCCTTCTATATCCTTCTGTGCTGATACATGCTGGCTTTAACTGCTTTGAGGAGGACTCTTGTACCTGTACTGGTAGCAGAGTTGCTCTGTCCGTCATCTGAATACTGGTATGGATACTGCAGCGGTTCATCATATCCAGGGAAGTACTGCCAAGAGAAAATGTATTGAAGAAAGAGTGAGCTTGGTTGGATTGAACATCTTTCTACCCAAGCTGTGCATGAAAGAGTGAAGTCAAGAATACTCCATAATAATAACTTCAGTTCCCATTAGGTACATCAAGCTGAAATGCTGCCATATAAGGGAGGTGTGTGGCGCAGTGGAGAGAGCCTTGGTGTTGGGGTCAGGGGGTCACAGGTTCAAAACCCCACTGCAGTCAGCATGTTGTTGTGTCCCTGAGACACTTCACTCCAAATTGCTCCTGTTGGGATTGCCCACAGTGTTGAGTATGTACGTCGCTTTCGATAAAAGCGTCTAACATGTAACATGTAATAATATAATAGAGCTGTGCAGTGATGATGTATTTTGTAGGCCCAACAGGACGTTAGCATCGTAAGGGTTCAGAAAATAGGATGTGGCACAAGTTAATGACACTTAAACATTTCAGTCAGCATGATAATCTCCACATATCAACACCACTTTTATGTTTCTTGAAATGTAAATGCAATACCAGAAGTCAAACGCTAACGTTACAGCACAGTCACATGGCTGCACATCACCACCGCTAAGCTAACGGTGGCTTATGTTCGGTGTGATGGATGATGTTTAGTAGCAAACTCATGTGTTTACCCGTGCATCATTACATGTAACAGTCCTGCAATAAGACATCCTTTCAGGCATGGAGCTTCTAATGTTTAGTATTGTTGAAACTGAGATGGGTTGATTTGAATGTATGGTCTTTTAAGAGGAGCGCTTTGTAGTGCTTTGGAATTGCATTTTCAATGTTTCTATTGCGCTGTCCATCCTAATTGTATATTTGTTTCCTTCTTTTTTGGGGATGGGGGGGTTTGTACAACATGTTTGCAATTCTTTTAATGTATTTAGTGATGTAACAATTACAGGAAAAGTGCATTCAAGTACAGTGTCCTAAATACACACGAGAGTAACGAGTATTCCCAAGTGAAGACAAATAACTAAATACACATGGAGACCAGAAACTAAAACAGAGAAAGAACATCTGTGTATAATAACAACATAATATAGTTTTGTTATAAATAATAAATAGTCATTTATTGTAAATATAGATGGAAAAAATGTAATCCTGTAAATACAAAAATATACAATAAAAGTAATAATAATAAGTCATAAAGATAATGATAATAATAATACTACTACTAATAATAATAATAAAAATGATGATAATAATAAGTCGGGGGGGGGGGGGGGGGGGGATGATGTCCTGATTGTAACCTAAATATCACAACACTTCTATTTGAAAGGGAATACATTCAAACTTTTCCTGTCATGTTACATTCTGCTCTCTGAGATGTAAGTATTTGTTCAGGGTTATTGAATTATTCACTCCAGTTGAATGAAAGCCTTGTAGAGAGGGACAGCGTGTGTGAGGACAGATTACCTTCATTAGATGAGTCATGATCTTCACTATCTCCTCCATGGAAGGCCGCTGAGAGGGGTCTTTAGACCAGCAGCGAGTCATCAGACTCTCAAGGGGCTTGGGCACATTTTTGATTAAAGGAGGTCTTGTGCCTGAATGTTAAAAATAAAGGTAAAGGAACTGCTCAGGCACGGTTACAGGAACAGATTACGTTTGGCATCACAGCAGCCAAGCAGAGCTAAATCCCCTGTTTCCTGCTGTTAAAGCTATGATGACTCAGGCAGGCAGATTCAGAGGTGAACATATGAAACTTGTCCCCAGGTATTATTAGTGTCTCATTAGTATGAACCTTCATCCATCTCTGAACTACAATCGTTTGCAGGGTGTGCTGCAGGTGAACCTGTCTCTTGCACCATTTATGTTCAGTCTGGCAGCAGGCCTAGTGCTCGTTAAGATTTTAAATTTATCAGTTCTTTTTTTTGTTTATTCAGGGGAAAACTAAACAAGTGGAAACAACAATTGACATTGCTTTTTTATATTTATTATGTAAAATAAATAACATATATTTTTGTAACAAATCATGATAGACTAATGTGATGATGGAAATGCAAAACAAATACAATTGTTATCTTTAATAATTAGCCCCGGGTCGTTTACTACTGGGGTTTGGTACCCATCCCTTTTGCCGACAGCTGGATATGACCTTTGCATCCTCCAGCTACCCCAAAAACACACACTCACCCAGTTGGTCACTCACCATTGTGCACAGCCCACATAATGCGAAAAGCTGGTCCTCCGATTTCATCGAAGGGCTTCCTGCGAGTGATCACTTCCCAGAGAATGATCCCCCAGCTGAACACATCACACTTCTCGCTGTAATTGCTGCCTGCAAGTAGAGAAGAACCCACAGCAACACTTAGGTTCTTTTCAAACAGGGACAACACGCTGTTTGACATCGCTGACTGACTGATAAAGGCAATTCTCTGTGGCACAATTGAGATGAGATCGAGGGTGCATCTAGGAGGGGATGAGGATGGAAATGGGGGAGCAATTTGACCAAGGAACAGCTCCTGTGTTGCGTAATTACTGGGCCTATTATGGCCAAATTAAAGTGCACATCACACACCCCTCTTAAAGTAGCTGCGCTGCACACACTGATGCAAATGAGTTGTTAAGAGTTCACGGTGAGGGCATACGTGAGGTGTTTAATTGCTTGTCTTGTACCTTGCCTCCAAAAAACAAGACAATGCTAAGGGCTACATTCTTCTTTCCTCGATGCCCCCTCGCCAAGAACATGTCTCATCATGTAGACATACGCTCTTGGCTGAATGAGAACACCATTTGTACACGTCCTATCCCGAGGGAAATAAAGCCACCGGCATCTCGCCATTCATCTCCTCACCGTGCTTAGGAGACCACTATCAATACAACAGTAAAGTGAGATGCAGATGATGGATCAAGAAGATATTCCTCCATTCTGGGAGCACTGAGCTGACATTAAGGGGAAAAGTAGCTAAATCAAAGGTGTGTGTAAGAAAAAGCACTACGAACAGAGGTGGAAGAAGTATTCAGATGCTTTACTTAAGTAAAAGTCCTGCATTCAAAATCTTACTCAAACTATTATCAGTGAAATGTGCTTAATAGAAAAAGTACTCATTGTGCAGAAAAATGACCTTTTAGCGTGTATATAATTATATTTATAAATGACATCATTTCTACATAATATTTTTGCATCAAGTAGCATTTTACTGTTGTAGACAATCAAAGCTCTGATTGACTTTTTGTAAAGAATTTAAAGAGTTAGTCCACTAGTTACATTTCTAGAGAAGCATTTCGTTAAAAGTCCTGTTTGTTAAAGTATATGTTTAATAAATGAAGTGGAGGAGAAGTATAAAGTAGCATTAAATGGAAATACTCAAGTAAAGTACAAGTACCTCAAAATGTTACTTAAATATAGTACTTGACTAAATGTACTTAGTTAATTTTCACCTCTGACAAAGAAATATGCAAGATGGTTATTTGGCCTAAAAGGATTCAGTGAGCGTTTATAGAAAGCAACTGGATTCTTATGAACACTTTTCAGTTCAAAACAGATAACGGGGCAGGTATCCAAAGAACTACTTGGACTGCCTCTTATACTTGCCTTCAAATACCTCTGGGGCCATCCATGCTGCACTTCCTTTGTTGTTGGTCATGTGGGTCTGAATGTCGCATGCTGTTCCAAAGTCACATATCTTCAACACAGTGCCGCCTGCCACCAGAAGCAGACTGAACGAAAACAAGAAATACACCTTATTAGACACTGAAAATGGCAACAACTTGAAATGATTAATAATACAAGTAACACTTTCTGAATTGTAAAAGCGAAACCTTTTCGCTTGATACATTTTTTTGTCCTTTAGGGACCTCGTGGAGAAGGGTTATTGACACAGTTGGTAGGATAAGATAATGACTCTGCTGTGATTACACATCATTGATAGCTTAACGGTGCCATCCATGTACTTTAAATTGCACAATACATCAGCTTGTTGACGCAATCTCATCACAGGACATGGGGATGCAAGTGTAGGACAGGTAGTAAATCTGTGGCGATCATTAAAAGTAGCATATAAATGATTGGACGATAACCCCTTGTTGACAATTTGTCACAATGTGAGACCTTGTAATTCCTAGAAACTCTGCAGCACTTCTCTAAGAAACAGAACAGCTGGTTGTTCCCAGAGAGTCCGGCCAAGAGCCTTCTCTCACTAGTCTCTTCTGGGATCCAACCTTTCTTCAGTACCAGCCTGACACTGGGGTTCAAACCAAGCAGCAAACTGCAGGGCAGATCAGTGAAGCCCATAGGATGCTATGAGGGGTTCAATTCATACTGGTCCTCTCACGAACATACATTCTCCTGTTACATACATACATTTTCACTCTTACACACAAATATTCTCCTTTTACATACATACATTTTCACTCTTACACACGTATATATTTACACTCACACATTCATACATTTTGCTCTCATATTTCAATGCACACATTGAAACTCGCGGAAGTGATTTCAAAACAAAAAGCACTCGTTTGCTTGGAACGGTGATATAATAAACAAGGGGAAACTAGGGGAATTTAGCGATCACAACGAAAACGGCCAAGACACACATTGAGCCCAGAACATGAATGTTATTAAGGCTGTAAATATAATAAGCCTGTGTCTAAAATGGACAACATTGTTAGGAGATTTAAACTATACAGCGGTTCTGCACTGCGGTCACCTCAGCCGTCTCTCCAGTTTGTTATTCAAATCAGCGGCTCTTTTTTCCCCTGCTATATTTGATGATCGATACAAATATTTGTTACCACAAGTTCTCAATAAAAGTGACACTGTTCATCACAGCATGAGAATGACCAGCCTTCCGTTTCAACCATACTTTCTCTCACACATACAGTGGGGCAAAAAAAGTATTTAGTCAGCCACCAATTGTGCAAGTTCTCCCACTTAAAAAGAGGAGGCCTGTAATTTTCATCCTAGGTACACTTCAACTATGAGAGACAGAATGGGGGGAAAGAATCCAGGAAATCACATTGTAGGATTTTTAATGAATTAATTAGTAAATTCCTCGGTAAAATAAGTATTTGGTCACCTACAAACAAACAAGATTTCTGGCTCTCACAGACCTGTAACTTCTTTAAGAGCCTCCTCTGTCCTCCACTTGTTAACTGTATTAATGGCACCTGTTTTAACTCGTTATCAGGTTAAAAGACACCTGTCCACAACCTCAAACAGTCACACTCTAAACTCCACTATGGCCAAGACCAAAGAGCTGTCAAAGGACACCAGAAACAAAATTGTAGACCTGCACCAGGCTGGGAAGACTGAATCTGCAATAGGTAAGCAGCTTGGTGTGAAGAAATCAACTGTGGGAGCAATTATTAGAAAATGGAAGACATACAAGACCACTGATAATCTCCCTCGATCTGGGGCTCCACGCAAGATCTCACCCCGTGGGGTCAAAATGATCACAAGAACGGTGAGCAAAAATCCCAGAACCACACGGGGGGACCTAGTCAATGACCTGCAGACAGCTGGGACCAAAGTAACAAAGGCTACCATCAGTAACACACTACGCCGGAGGGGACTCAAATCCTGCAGTGCCAGACGTGTCCCCCTGCTTAAGCCAGTACATGTCCAGGCCCGTCTGAAGTTTGCTAGAGAGCATTTAGATGATCCAGAAGAGGATTGGGAGAATGTCATATGGTCAGATGAAACCAAAATAGAACTTTTTGGTAAAAACTCAACTAGACGTGTTTGGAGGAGAAAGAATGCTGAGTTGCATCCAAAGAACACCAGACCTACTGTGAAACATGGGGGTGGAAACATCATGCTTTGGGGCTGTTCTGCAAAGGGACCAGGACGACTGATCAGTGTAAAGGAAAGAATGAATGGGGCCATGTATCGTGAGATTTTGAGTGACAACCTCCTTCCATCAGCAAGGGCATTGAAGATGAAACGTGGCTGGGTCTTTCAGCATGACAATGATCCCAAACACACCGCCCGGGCAACGAAGGAGTGGCTTCGTAAGAAGCATTTCAAGGTCCTGGAGTGGCCTAGCCAGTCTCCAGATCTCAACCCCATAGAAAATCTTTGGAGGGAGTTGAAAGTCCGGGTTGCCCAGCGACAGCCACAACACATCACTGCTCTAGAGGAGATCTGCATGGAGGAATGGGCCGAAATACCAGCAACAGTGTGTGAAAACCTTGTGAAGACTTAGAGAAAACGTTTGACCTCTGTCATTGCCAACACAGGGTATATAACAAAGTATTGAGATGAACTTTTGTTATTGACCAAATACTTATTTACCACCATAATTTGCAAATAAATTCTTTAAAAATCAGACAATGTGATTATCTGGATTTTTTTTTTCTCATTTTGTCTCTCATAATTGAGGTATACCTAGGATGAAAATTACAGGCCTCTCTCATCTTTTTAGAACTTGCACAATTGGTGGCTGACTAAATACTTTTTTGCCCCACTGTACATGCATTCTTCTCTTGCATACATATATTGTCTTCATACATACATACATTCTTCTCTTGCATACATACATTGTCTCCAGACATGCATATATTATTTATAATATTAAATGTAAACATTGAATGAATGTGCATGAGAGCAACATTTATAAATTTGAGCATTAAAATATATGAATATGAGAGCAAAATCTATGAATGTGTGAGTGTAAATATATACGTGTGTAAGAGTGAAAATGTATGTATGTAAAAGGAGAATGTATGTGTGTAAGAGTGAAAATGTATGTATGTAAAAGGAGAATGTATGTGTGTAAGAGTGAAAATGAATGTATGTAAAAGGAGAATGTATGTGTGTGAGAGGACCAGTATGAATTACGGCCTGTACGGCCCCTCATAGGGTGGTGCCGTTCCTTAGATCGCCTCCACGTTAAAAATCAAACCCCTTGGGTGAGCACAGGACTTTGAAGCAATTTTTCTTCGTGACCAAATCAGGTATTTAGATACAAACGCTATATTTTTCAGAGGTGTTAACTGCATGAAAACAAAAAAATGGCAGTTTTGACTCAGTGAACTTTGGTAACTAAGAACAGTTTTTAGGCTAAGCTATTGGGCTCTTGTTCCCAGTACAAATATCTGAAAAGCCCTTTTCTAAATCATTACATTCTAAAAGTTAAAACAGCTAATAGCCGTAGAGTTCATTTTCCTCCTCTGTTCACATGACTGAACGGAACACGGCTAAAAAGCAGGGCCAAATGACCATGAGCCAGAAGATCTCCCTATCATCCAGGTAATTGTATCAATCTGTAGTCGAGACATTTTGGCTTCATGCGCCACTAAGCAACTTTCATGGGAAAAATAATGGGGGTCATTTCCAACGCTGTGTGCAGTTCTTTTTCTAAAACAAATGCCCAACTTTACTGCAGAAATAAACATGTTTTAGACTTTTTGTGTCTATACACTGAGTTCACAATTATTAGTATTTTATGCATATTTTCCAACTCCAAGCTGTATAAACTTGAATGCGTATTGGATTTAAGAATATTAGGTGATGTGTATTTGTGTAATGAGGGAGGGTGTGGCATAAGGAGATCAACACCCTACACATGAAGGTGTGCATAATTATTAGGCGGCTCCTTTGTCTCATGCAAAATGAGCCCAAAAAATAGGTTTAACTGACACTGAAAAACCAAAAGGTCTTTCAGAGAGATGCAGCCATCCCATTCAAAGAACCATCAAAGGTTTTGTTGCAAATTCCATTACATTTAGCTGATGATTTTATCCAAAGCGACTTACAAGTGCATTCGACCAAGAAGATACAAACTTGAAGAAAACAGAATCAGATAAGTACATCAGGTTTCATAGAGCCAAAACATTTCAAGTGCTACTCAACTGGCTTTAGATAAGCCAGTCCTTTATTAGTATATAAGTGCTTTGTTAGTAATTCTATCGCTTGAAGTGGAGTCGAAAGAGATGAGTTTTCAGTCTGCGCCGGAAGATGTGTAGGCTTTCTGCTGTCCTGATTTCAATGGGGAGCTCATTCCACCATTTTGGAGCCAGGATAGCAAACCCACGTGTTTTTGCGGATGGGAACTTGGGTCCCCCTCGCAGTGCAGGTGCAGCGAGCTGTTTGGCTGATGCAGAGCGTAGTGCACGTGCTGGGGTGTACAGTTTAACCATGTCCTGGATGTAGGAAGGGCCAGATCCATTCGCAGCATGGTATGCAAGTACCATTGTCTTGAAGTGGATTCTAGCAGTTACCGGAAGCCAGTGAAGGGAGCGGAGGAGCGGCGTGGTGTGGGAACATTTAGGAAGGTTGAAGACCAGACGAGCCGCAGCATTCTGGATGAGCTGCAGAGGTCGGATGGCACATGCAGGTAGACCAGCCAGGAGGGAGTTGCAGTAGTCTAGGCGTGAGATGACGAGAGCCTGGACCAGAACCTGCGTGGCTTTCTGGGTCAGGAGGGGATGTATCCTCCTGATGTTGTAAAGCGTGTATCTGCAGCAGCGGGTTGTAGCAGCGATTTTTGCAGTGAAGGACAGGTTGTTATCTAGGGTCACACCCAGATTCCTTGCAGTCTGAGTCGGGGAAACAACAGAGGGGCCGATGTTGATTGTTAGGTCAAGAGTGGGACAATCTTTTCCAGGAAGGAAAAGCAGTTCAGTCTTGTCAAGGTTGAGCTTGAGGTGGTGAGCAGACATCGACTGAGAGATGTCCGCTAGACAAGCAGAGATGCGTGCGACGACCTGGGTCTCTGAGCGGGGAAAGGACAGAATTAATTGGGTGTCGTCAGCGTAGCAGTGGTATGAAAAACCATGCGGGCTAATGACTAACCCGATGGAGTTTGTGTACAGAGAGAAGAGGAGGGGACCAAGGACAGAGCCCTGAGGGACCCCTGTAGTTAATTGACAAAGGTCAGACTCGGACCCTCTCCAAGTTACCCTGTCGGTACGGTCTTTGAGGTATGAGGTGAGGAGGGAAAGTGCAGAGCCTGAAACTCCAAGTTCTTGGAGAGTGCGAAGGAGGATCTGATAATGATCCGAGGTGTGGAGCGGGTTTAGAGAGAGGTTAGAAGTAGAGCAGTTCCTTGAGAATATGAGATCAAGGACATTGCCAGCTTCATGAGTTGGTGGGGATGGAGACAGTGAGAAAGCAAAGGCGGTTAACAGAGATGTTAGTTCGTCTATCTTTTCTGTCTGGAGGTTGAAGTCTCCGAGAAGTACAGCCGGAGGGCCAGTTTCAGGGATGTGTGAGAGGAGATTATCTAATTCCTCCAAGAAGTCCCCCAAGGCACCTGGTGGACAGGTAGAGAACAACAATGGTTAATTGTATAGGATGGGTTACTGTGACGGCATGGAATTCAAAGGTGGAAGGAGTGAAGTTAGGTAGCTTGAAGAGGGAAAAGCTTCAGTTGGGAGAGAGCAGGAGACCAGTGCCACCTCCTCTGTCAGTGGGTCTGGGTGTATGGGAGAAGGAATATGCTGTGGATAGAGCTGCTGGGGTGGATGTGTTGGATGCAGTAATCCAGGTCTCAGTGAGAGCAAGGAAATCCAGATACTGCAGGGAAGCGTAGCCAGAGATGAAGTCGGCCTTAGGAACAGCTGACTGGCAGTTCCACAGGCCACCTGCAACTAGCTGTTGGATCTCAGTGGAGCATGTGGGATAGACGAGAGCTGGTCGGTTACAACGATTAGGAGATGCACGGGGCCAGTAATAATTGCGAGAGGACACATGAACAGGAATGGAGAATATACACATGTTTTAGCATGAGGGGCTAAAAAACACCAGCGATACTTAGCTCATTTAAAGTAGGATTTGTCTCCTCAATCAAAGTAGGATTTGCCTCCTCTTTGCCTCCGGCAGGACTCGATTGTCTTCGTCAGTCTGACGCTCCAGGAAAGGGCTGCCTAAAATGGACACCAGTCCTGATTGCTGAGTTGTCACAGCTGTGGGCCCACGCCCCTTTAATCAGTTAACTCTCTGCAGCTGATGGGCACTAGTAGAAACTGTGTGACTTCAATCAGATTGAGCCTTCAGGCCTATTGTACTGCACAGACAAATGTCAGAATAAACCCTTGTTACAGAGGTTTTAAGTTAACACTACTACAATTTAATCAAAGTGAACCCTAACAAGCAAATGGTTCAGTTTTAAGATTTCTGAAAAAACAGGTATTTTAGCTGTTCTGAGATTTCAAAAACACAATTTTAGCCCAGAATAACTACAGAACAATTATACAGAGTAGAATGAATGAAACGGAGAGGTGTAGAAACTAAAAGAGAACTTACACAGGTTTCTGAATCAGCAGTGAGTCCTATCTGGTCGAGATTGCACACTGCAAATAGTGAACAGGTTCTCAAAAAGGGAAGAACCTGAAACCACCACTGAACAAGACACATGAGTTGAAACGTCAAGACTGGGCAAAGAAATATCTGAAGAAAGATTTTTCAAAGGTTTTATGGACTGATGAGATGAGGGTGACTCAAAATCAACTCCCACATCTACTGCTGGTTTTTAGAAGACACTTTCTTCCATCAGTGGAACAGGAAAAAGTCTGCATATTTCAAGAAGACCATGATTTTATGCAGGACAATGCTCCATCACATGCATCAAAGTACTCCTCTGCGTGGCTAGGCAGTAAAGCCCTTAAAGATGAAAGAATAAAGACATGGCCCCCTTCCTCACCTGACCTAAACTCTATTGAGAAAGTGCGGGCCCCTCTTAAATGGGAGATTTACAGTGATGGGAAACAGTCAACATCTCTGAACAGAGTACATGAGATGGGACAGTGACGTGGGAACATTTTCGTTTTTTCTTTAGTTGCATAATTATTCTGCACACTAATAGTTGCCTAATAATTGTGCACACCTAGATATTCTCTCCTAAGAAAGCCAAAACCCCTCAGCACACCTGTCCACACCTGTTTAGACACAATAATCCTATATGTCCAGATATAAAGATCTTACAAGACAACATCTGAGGAACTACACATTATTTTAGTGATTTGCATTACTGTGTAGCTCTATAAAACACATATACTTTAGGCACGTAACATAAAGACAGTCGGACCATTTGAAAGTACAGTATTTGTTGAACATCTGTAACTAAAGCAAACACATTTGAAAGGAAACTACCAGGCACTGTGAAAGAGGAGACAAGAGTGTGTGAGGTGAGGAGGAGCATACTTGGGTGGCTTGAGGTCCCTGTGAATGAGAGCCTTTGGTTTCATGCCATGGAGGTAGGCCACGCCCTGGGAACACTGAAAACACCAGCTCATGGCATGGGAAGCAGTGTAATAGGGGAGGGGTTCAGCACCATGCAGCACTGTGGACAAGAAAGCACAGTCACAACCACCACCACACACAATGAACCTGAAGGGAAACAACAGAACATCATGATGCTGTCAGACACACATACATACATAAAAAGGGCTGGCTACCTTTTTTCTAAACTTTCTAAATTTCAACAAGGTAATTCCAGATGGAAATATTTAGCTAACATTGTTTAAAAACTGTTTTTACAACTCAACTGAATGTCATCAAAGTTATGGTGCCATAGGAATAACTTTGATAAAGATTCAGTGAGTGAGGAAAAGAGGTGATGGTAAGGTGTAAAGCACAGCAGACTTTCATATTGTTGGTTTCACAAATAAAGAAATTGGCAATCTGAACCTCTTAGGATTCAAATATGTTCCAAACACTGATGTCTGGGAAAGGAGATAATAGCCTATAAACAGCATGAAACACTCATGCACACATCAATAACTTCCAGGTTATTAACACATCGTTTTTAGTTTGGTTTCTTTTAGTCCAATGTGGCAAACGCTTGTAAATGATCAGACAGGTTGTAAATAAACATGGGTTTATGCAGATTTCCAATATATCACTTTACAGAAAGTAAACCATCCAATATGTTGGTAATAAGCCTTCAGAGGAAAACAGCGTTCATGCATTTCTAGTCAAAGTTAAAGAAGTTGGCTGCGGTGTGTGTTCATTTTACCATTCGCCTACATAAAAAAAAAAGGTTAAACAAACCTGTCCATCGTCTGATTACTCATAATTCTTGACCCTGTGGGACTTTTTTAGCAATTCCAATATTTCAACAATACATTTTGGAAATGCAATGTTATTGTAATGATAGCAATTATGGTTAAAACTAACTAATCATGACCCAAAACGGCAATACCAATAGGTTTAACTGGAACCAGTGAAGGGCGTACTATTTAAGAAACTGTTAGCAATTAAGTCAGGTCAGCTTTAGTGGTCCATATGTACTATTCAGACTAATGTATGTCCTACTTATTAAACACAAGGAAAATGTTTGAGTTCATATCTGCACAAGTTTTAAGACACAAATTGTAAAGACATTGTTGTTTGCATATTGCTATTTCCTAGGTCCATGTGGATATTTTCTACAGGGACTAACAAGGATGTGCTGCATGTCACTGTGCAAAGAGATAGGACAGGTGACTGAACATGCAAACAGTGGGGGGGTCAACTGAACAGGGCTGCTTCTTACTGTATGTGTGTGCCAAGCTGTGTTCACTTCACTAACAGAGAGGCGAAGTCACGCCCATCTACTTCCGACCCATGGGACCTTATTTCTGAAAAATTATGTATTGAAGTCAATGGAGAGAGAAAGATTATCTTTCGATCCCGAAATTTGAATTGTGCCACGAATTACACATATACAAATTGTGACTACAAATTGTCAATCTTAAAAAATAATTTCCATGTCAAAAAAGTCAGTTTGTCGTAAAACTGTTGAAATATAAGACTATGAAAAATACACAACTAGAAAGACTACAAATCCCAGAGTAAGTGAATTTAGCTAGCTGACATTAACGTTACACTCGTGTTACTGACCGAAACCTTGTAAAGCCGGTCCCGCATGCTGGCTCTTAAGGAACGAATAACTCCCCTTTTGTGTATGTACAGTTCTCAACATGGCCAGACTTGGAGTGATTTTCACTCAGTTTAATACTTTTCACTTCATTCTGAAACAAAGAGGTAGAGGCCCAATCCCAAATCACTCCCTCGACCCTACCCCTCCGTGACGGAGTGAACTCCGTCTGTAGCCACACTCGCAGCTGAATGAAGTTCCCTCCATTAAGGGTATAAATACAGCGGCAAGCTTTGGGACGGCCTCCCCTCTCTCCGGCAGAAACAGGAAATGCCATAACTGTATGTAACAACGGTTTCAAATCAGCATCTCTTAGACAAAAAATGTAAATTAATAACTCAAATAAAACTCCAAACATCTTTCATTGTGTTACTTTTTTGTAAAGCTCTTTTAGTTTTAGTCTTCTTAGTTTTTGCAACAGTCTGTAAATATACACAACTTCATAATAAAATGCACAATGACCTTTTTCTAGACTAAACACAGGTTTGATCCTAAATAAAAACATATGAGGTTATCAAGAGGTTGTTAACATCGCAGTTTATCAGTGGATGTTTGCTGGAACTACTTGTAAACAGCGTGTTTCCTGACGGACACACACAGCGTGACTCCGGTCAGGTAGAGACCGGTCTCAAGTCCGCACCGCTGCAGACTCGCTGTTTGAGGGCTCGATAGCCCACTCCCCCTCCACACCGCTCCACACTCGTTGGTTTGGAACAGCCCTCAATATGGCGGACCCTCCGCGTGAACGCGCAAACGGAGGGGGAGTGTGTATGGGTAGGGTGTAGGGGGTGATTTGGGATTGGGCAGAAATGTGCCAACGTGACGGCCATCTTGGTGTTGGTGACGTGTGCAAGACCAGAGTTGTAGTTCATTGAGCGCTTCACAAAAAAATGTGTTACTTCACAGTTTTACGACACATTTTTATTTTCTTGACTTGCAAAATTATCTTTTAAATTGACAAACATCATACGTGTAATTCGTTGCACAATTCAAACAGGATCAAAAGATGATCTTTCTCTCTCCATTGACTTCAATACTTTTTCCGAAATAAGGTCCCATGGAGGTCCCCCGGAAGGGGAGGGACTTCGCCTCTCTATAGTAAGGCAAAACAAATGCTGACGTGTAATATAAAAGTATTGTTCAGTAGTCCACACTCACCATTGTACAATGAGCCACCTTCAGCATATTCCATCACAAGGCAGACCTGAGCAGGAGAGAATAGAATCAGAAACATCAGAGACACAATACAGACACTAGACTGTATTTTGATGTGTGAAGTTTAGAGATCAGATAACACATAATAACATTCCAGTAAACTCACTGGATTATTGCATGAGCCATACAACTTCACAATGTTGGGATGATTCACACGTGAAAGCTGCCGGAGCTGGAGACAAAGAGGATACGTTTTACTCAATCCCATCTGTATGCTTGCTATTCAATACTTTAAGTACACAAATATGTATCACCAAGTGTGTCATTACAAGTATTCTGCCACGTGACTACTGATAGCACTGTCATGAAGTGAAGCAATTTAACTGTAATTGGATATGGCCAGTGTTTGTCAACTAAACATGTTGTAGTAATGAGACAAACTCAAGTATCAGCAATTACAACAATACCTCAACAATGAAGGCCTTCCTCTCTGATTCACTCTCAATGGTCTTGATGGCCACATCTTTGCCTTTCCATTTGGCTTTGCAAACAACTCCAAAAGCTCCTCTTCCCACCACCTGGAAATGGACAATTAAGATAACAGTTACTTGCTTGTCTGCAACTCATGCATCTAGAGTGCAAATAAACACAACCTACCTCCTCAACTTCAATATCCTCATAGTTGATTTCTTCAAACGGATATCCAGGAGGTGTTTCAAGTATATCGGCAGATGGTAACGTTAGAGACATTACTAGCTAACGACAGCTAGTAACTTACTGCAAAGAGAGCAAAATGCAGACAATATAAAATGTTAGCGTCTATTTTGAAAAAGGATGCCCAGACTTGATTCAAGATAGCACACAATGATACAACTGGATGACTAACGTGTAGCCAGGGACATGCTAAGTAACATATTGACAAACGTTATCTAACTCAACTTAAAAAGGATAGCACTATTCGTAACATAGTCTGTCGCAGACTGTCAAACATCTCATCGGCTTTAGCCTCCTGTCAGTTCACTCAGTGTGATGCAGCCAGCCAACTGCTCACAGCCTAGCTTCCTTAGCAGGGCTGCACTAGCAAAACTGTCACTGAGAGTTATCAAAGTTAGCTTTTGACTCACTTAACACAAGCCTACAACATAATTATAGACCATACTTTATCATTACTATGCCAGAAGCGCAAGTAAAAACAAGCTACTCAAGGCCTAGAGTGTATTAGCTAACCAGCTTGCTAACGCTGGCTGACTGGCCTTGCTAACGCTAGCTACCGGGATTTATTAGCTTAACGATCTGACCATTCGCAGTTGACTTGTCACCAGTGCCGGCTCTCTGGACATGGGGGTGGTTTCTGCTGTTAATGTACGGAGAAGCGAGGAGTAACGTCCATGTTCAAAATCAGTCTATCTCTATCCACTTGACAGCCAGACATAACTTTTTTACAACTCGTCTAGCTGGCTTGCTAGGAGTGTATTTTTATTCTCCGCAGGAAGTGAGTGTGCACTGCAAATGTGTCCTCCCCGCACAATAAGCAGCACACCTCGGCCCATTCCCAAACCGCCCCCTACACCCTACCCCTCCGTTTGCGCGTTCACGCGGAGGGTCCGCCATATTGAGGGCTGTTCCAAAGCAACGAGTGTGGAGGGGGAGTGGGCTATCAAGTCCTCAAACAGCGGTGCTTACTTGAGACCGGTACCTGACCGGAGTCATGTTTGGAGTTTTATTTGAGTTATTCATTTAAACTTTTTGTCTAAGAGATGCTGATTTGAAACCGCTGTTACATACAGTTACGGCATTTCCTGTTTCTGCCGGAGAGAGGGGAGGCCGTCCCAAAGCTTGCTGCTGTCTTTACTCCCTCCATCTGACAGGAGTGAGCCTCGTTGAGCTGCGAGTGTGGCTACAGACGGAGTTCACTCCATCACGGAGGGGTAGGGTCGAGGGAGTGGTTTGGGATTGGGCCCTCATCCCAGCCTTGGGTCCCCAGTATTTATTGATTTGACATGATGTTTTTACAAATAATTTGTTAAATTGTGCCAGTGTTGTAGTCAAGTCACCAATTCACGAGTCCAAGTCACTCTCGAGTCCCCACTCTTCGAGTCCGAGTCCAAGTCCGAGTCACCTAGGGAGAGTCGTAGTCGAGTCCGAGTCCAAGTCCGAGTTACCCAAGGAGTGTCCGAGTCGAGTCCGAGTCCGAGTCATCATTACCTTTGTTCGAGTCCGAGTCCAAGTCCGAGTCACCCAAGAAGAGTCCAAGTCAAGTCCGAGTCACAAGTCTTCATGTATTAATCTTAGTGTCATCGTTATCGGCTGAATCTTTACTTATTGATTTGATCACATTACTCTGATGATAGTGTTCAATACAGCCTACCTATATATATATTAGGGCTGTCAGTCGATTAAAATATTTAATCGCAATTAATCGCATGATTGTCCATAGTTAATCGCGATTAATCGCAAATTAATCGCACATTTTTTATCTGTTCTAAATGTACCTTAGAGGAATATTTTTCAAATTTTTAATACTCTTATCAACATATGAGTGGACAAATATGCTTTATGCTAATGTTTATTATCATTTGAACAATGACAAATATTCTCATGAATATTAAACACAACAACCTCTGAACATTACAAATATTCGCCTCAATTCAACCTGGAACCTCTCTCATTCAATAATACAATACAAGTGTGTGTGTGTGTGTGTGTGTGTGTGTGTGTGTGTGTGTGTGTGTGTGTGTGTGTGTGTGTGTGTGTGTGTGTGTGTGTGTGTGTGTGTGTGTGTGATGGATCGTTGGAGCTATGTGCAACTCTGCTCGAACGGGAGCTGCCTGGACGCTGCAATCATGTTGCGCGCACTATCTGTGGTGAGTGTGCTGACTTTTCGTACAATGTGCCACTGTCTGGCTTCCTGCATAAAGTCAAGTGCTCGGCGAAGTTGTCGACGAAATGTCGCTCCTCTGTTTTCATTTAAACAGCTCCTTATATCCGTTAGCGCAGCTAGCTAGCACCAGATGCTAACAACAACAACAATACACGTAAGGTCTCTCGCTCGCGCCACACATACACACACCCTCCCGGTCCTCCCGATGGCCAGTCGGTGCCTGCCAGTGAGCGTGGAAGTGTGGTCTGCCACAAGCGGACGGCAGGAGCGGGGCCGTCAGCATCAGCTTGTAGATGGTATTTTAAACTCGATGCGCTCTGAAACTACGGGGCGGCCGAGGACAAAAAATACACATGCGTTAATCGCGTTAAAATAATTAGTGGCGTTAATTTTTTTATTTGTTATTAACGCGTTAACTTGACAGCCCTAATATATATATATATGAACTCCATCCTTAGAGTAATGTGTTATGGAGCCTCCGTGACAGAGATCATTTTCAGTCTCTAATTTTCACGTTCATTGTAGGCTAGGGCTAGGCTACTCATCATCTGCAGTATCACCAAGGACATGTATAGCTTTTTAACAGTATCTATCTAGACAATAAAACTGCACTTGGTCCCTAGGATGTGATATCAACCCCTACCTCCATCTAACCTGACATCTTAAAACCTTTGTGGAGTCAATTTAGTGGCTAACGTTAACGTGGGTTAGCAAGCTAACAATTGCATTTCTACTTACTTTTCTGGGTGCCGCTGTCTCTGGACATCTTTAGACTGGTATAGCAGCGGGGGCGCGCCCAGTACGTGAACTCGCCTCGCAGGTGCATACGCCAGGACACAGAGGACATCAGACTCCAGAGAAAACTTGCTCGAGTCCGAGTCCAAGTCCGAGTCACCTAGGGAGAGTCGTAGTCGAGTCCAAGTCCAAGTCCGAGTCATCCAAGGAGTGTCCGAGCCGAGTCCGAGTCCAAGTCATCGTGCGTGAGAATTCACGAGTCCGAGTCCGAGTCGCGTCAATCAGTGCGCGAGTCCGAGTCAAGTCACGAGTCCCGAAAATCGGCACTCGAGTCCGACTCGAGTCCGAGTCCGGGACTTGAGTACTCCATCTCTGAATTGTGCTCAAGTAAAAAGGTTCCTTCATTCCTGAGTGACCAATTGTGTTTTGTTTTCTTCTGTTTTCTGTTCATAATGCCCTCAGTTTTGAATTAATGTTATGAATAGTAATGTGCCTTTTCCTGATGTATTGAAATACTTGTTCAATCAAATTGAAAAAAGCCTCATTCCAGCCTTTGCAAAGGAAAGATTTTCTTGAACATTATAAGGTATTATGAGGTGAAACAAAAAAACAAGTGATCTTCGGCAGAAAAAATAATGTTTATAGGCAGTGATTTAATATAGAGAACATATTGAAAGAGTTGAGGTTTTAACGATTTTAAGTGTTTGGTTGAAAGGCTTGAAGTTGAGAAAATGGTATGGAGTTTTGAAAAGGTGATAAATAATAGCAAAAAAACAGAGCCAGACCTGACATTGTTGGGGAGGTATTAATGATGGTGTTTGAACGGCTGAGGCAGGGATGTTGTGAGGGTATCTTACAACATGCAGGGGAGAAGGGCAATAAGTTGTCTGATTTAAGTACAAATACTGTATATGCCTACTTTAAAGTGGTGATTAAGTAGCTTACAGTATTTGAAAAATAATTAGTTATATTCCACCACTCTAATTCAACAACATTTAAATCCATTATTTTACATTCATTCAGAATTCATGTTTGAATGCTGATTGTAAGTTGCTTTGGATAAAAGCAGGAGCTAAATCAAATTTAGTGCAATGCTAGATGTTAATAAGTACATAATATAATATGATAATACATCAGAATGTAACATTGTCAAGGGCCTTTCTAATGCCTAATGAATACTTCTTTGCAAATGTTTTATTGTATTCCAGTTATTGCATTTGGTGTTCCTACTAATTTCCATAGTGCTACTGCCCTGCTCCTGACCCTCGTGGGAAAGCCCTCCCATTAAATTCCCTTCCCCCATTTCTTTCCTTAGTGCTAATATTCTGATTACTGTAGATCTCCCAGGCTAGTTTCATTTTAGAATTGTTGCATATCTTAGTGGGCCTGTAAATATGTTATAAATGCTAATTAAGGCTAACTAACTTGACTATTGACTTGACAATTGACTTTGTGAGAAATACAACTTTTAGGAGCATCTCACTCTTGCCTTTCTTTATACACTTTGAGTTCTGCTGAAGTTGTATGTAACAATTTAGCCTTGCAAGCAAGACCCTTCTTGATCAGGCACGAAACCCTTATGTAAAGTCAAAATTACATTTGTGAGGAGGGATATAATATGAATACAACACTTGATGAATGCTAATTACATGCTCCACTCACAAGGAGTAATAAAACAAGCTCCCGATGGAGGCTTTCCAAACCACGAGGCAAGCACAACTCATACTAATGAGCGCCAACTAATTTGTTGTGATATTGAATAGAGAGTTGTTAATAGCTGAGCCATCCTCTCCCCTCAAAATAATTATTGTAATCGCTCATTTCAACGGTGATTAAAAGGCTCTCACCTGGCAGTTTTTATGGGACCTCAGTTACAAAACATATGGTTTGGGACGTGTGGCCAACAGGAAGTTGTTTGTTTACCCTCTGCTATCTAAAATATTTGAAGAGACACTTCTCTCCTTCTGGACAGGTTACTTTCACTGCTAGCAAAGGATCATCATGTGACAAAATAGTCTAGTTGAGTACCCCAAAGTTTTATGTTGTGTATGTATAGTACAGGTCCCCAGCACATAGTAGGCTAACTGCCGGATGCTAACATGTATATGGCATAACCCTTAGATCCATAAGTGAGTATTTTTTTACCCGGTGAGGTGGTTTTCTTGAAGCATCTTTGTAATCACATTTTTGTATTCATATTCCAGCTATTCCTCAAACAACATGTTTTGGATATCATGCCATTCACATTTTTTATTTACATTTTAAGAAATTGTAGTTTTTGTATTACTACCCCAAGCTTCCATAAGTGGGTCAAAAATGACCCGCATGCATTTTCTTTGGAATCATAGGCGGCGCGTGAGGCTCAGGTTTGGGGAGGCTAAATAACTTTTTGTTACATGAAGCTGCCCGCCTCCGGCGTCTATAGAAAATAGATCAACTCAGTGAAAGCACCGCCTGCTGACCAATCAGAACTCAGTGTGCGGAGTTTAAATCTATCAAGTCATATTACGGGATAAAGGAAATACAGTTTAAACTGCCGTATGCAGAGAAGACGCCCACGTGTCGCACTTTATCATTCATATAATATCATAATATATCACATTTCCTTATCTGAGTCAGCTTCTCGAGCCGTATCTGGCCGTGCATCACCTACATTGTCACATACTGTATGCAGAAGTATTATTTTAAGCAACACATTAAGTTGACTAAACACTTAACTCAAATTTAATTCAAGACAGATCCACTCGTGTCTTAGACGGGGCAGTGATATCATAAAACTGTTGTTGTTGCAGGTGCAACTATGTGGCTTGTATTCTGGATTATATGTTTAAATCATGGATGTTTAAAGTTCATATTTGTCTAATATTAGTTTACTTTTCATTAATGAAGTATGACGCTGCGCTGTCCCTATTTGTGATTGGTCAAATGTTGCTAACCCCGCCCCTTTCACGTGAACGCGCTCTCATGTGGTGAGAGAAACCCTGGTTTGGGCCCATTCCAAAACCGCCCCCTACACCCTACCCCTCCGTTTGCGCGTTCACGCGGAGGGTCCGCCATATTGAGGGCTGTTCCAAAGCAACGAGTGTGGAGCGGTGTGGAGGGGGAGTGGGCTATCAAGCCCTCAAACAGCGAGTCTGCAGCGGTGCTGACTTGAGACCGGTCTCTACCTGACCGGAGTCACGCTGTGTGTGTCTGTCAGGAAACACGCTGTTTACAAGTAGTTCCAGCAAACATCCACTGATAAACTGCGATGTTAACAACCTCATGATAACCTCATATGTTTTTAACTTAGGATCATACCTGTGTTTAGTCTAGAAAAAGGTAAATGTGTGCATTTTATTATAAAGTTGTGTATATTTACAGACCGTTGCAAAAACTAAGAAGCTTATAAACATCAGGTTTAAAACTAAAAGAGCTTTGAAACACAATGAAAGATGTTTGGAGTTTTATTTGAGTTATTCATTTAAACATTTTATAAGAGATGCTGATTTGAAACCGTTGTTACATACAGTTACGGCATTTCCTGTTTCTGCCGGAGAGAGGGGAGAGAGGGGAGAGAGGGGAGAGAGGGGAGAGAGGGGAGAGAGGGGAGAGAGGGGAGGCCGTCCCAAAGCTTGCTGCTGCATCTCTCTTATCTTTCTTACAGTGCAGACGCTTTTCTGCTTGCTCCTGCCTCTGCTTACTTTTTATGCTGATTTTCCTATTCTTATTCTCTGAAAACTTCGAGCAGCGGCTCCTGGACATTAACTTATCACTGGGACAGTTCATCTTCGTAAATTGACGGAGGGTTTCAGCCATATTTCAACATTTTTACGACGACCTCAGTCTTACAGTAGCGTGGCCTAGCAACAGCTAAAGCCTGGTAGGCTACTGCATGCTAGTTGGTAGCAAAATGCCTCCGTTCTCTACAGATGACTTCCACAAACTTATACAGAAGATGGCTGTGTTGGAAATGAAAATGCAACGGTTGGAAGTTAACGTGGAAGTGAATGGACTATGTCGTGGGAATGACACCACTTTACCAGTGTTGCAAAATAATGGAGAAGGGTATGCTAACTCACAGCTAGTTAGCAGCTACAAGGATTCCAAGGAACAGGGGGCCTGTGTACTGGGTAATAAATCTACAAGTGGTAGTCCTCCCTGGAACTCTCTGGGTGCAAAGCCGAAGAGTAAATCATTTCCATGGGATTTGGGAGGACGGATAACAGGCAGAGCCCAGCGCTCTGAAATCTGTGATGCGACCGGCTGGCCTGCATTGTTATCACCCAGGAAGAGCGCCTCTTCAACCCCTGTCCCAACCAGGAAAACGCAGTGGAGAGCTGCTAAAGGGAGAATTACAAACAATCCTCCTAAACCACCAAGTGTGCCAATCCAGAACAGATACGCTCCGCTGACCGAGAACCGAAGATCTCTTTCAATAGCTCCAAAAGTAAAAGGCTAGAGGGAAAGCTAACGACTGGGCCTGAAACTCTGATTGTGGGTGACTCTGCTGTAAGAGATGTAAAAGGTCTGTGTAATAAGAACAACACCAAAGTACTCTGTTTTCCCAAGGATATGGTCTCTGACTTGGCTGAGAAGATCCTGCATATTGGGGCAAAACATCCGAATGTGAAGAATGTGGTACTACACATTGGAACAAATGATGTTGTGAAACAAGAGTCAGAAGTGCTGAAAGAAGACTTTAAATGTTTGTTGGAAACTGTCAGCTCTCTAAATGCGGAGGTGTTCATCAGTGGCCCTCTACCGCCAGTCAGAAGAGGAGTGGAGAGATTCAGCAGATTGTTTGCACTGAACACCTGGCTTTCAACTGTCTGTACTGACCATTCTGTCCATTTTATTGACAATTTTAACTTTTTCTGGGATCGCAGACATCTTTTCAAGGCAAATGGAGTTTGCTTGAACAAGTCAGGAGTGAAATTGTTTATCTCTAACATTTTCAACTGCCTGCGTCATCAATCTGTTCCCTCTGCCAAGGACAAGCAACAAGAGGAATCAAAACAGGAGAAAGACACAACACATCGCGCAGAAAACCCTGAAGAATTATCACTGCACCCGCCTGAGGAATGTTCTGATTATGGGAGACCTATGACACACATGGAGGACTCTCCGCTGCCCGTCACCCCCCCCCCCTGACAACGCCTTTGAACACATGAAGGCGATACAGAGGGTTGGCACCGATTCCTTCCTGGATCTCAATAACCAAACAAAGGCGATACGCAGGGCTGGCAGCATGTCCTTTACCCCCGCTCCTCAACGACGCCCACCAAAATCACCGCGGAGACGGGCACCATCTCCCCCGTCTGCATCACGGAGGCTACGTCAACCACCTCCCCCCCCTGGCAGCATGTCTTCTACCCCCGCACCATCTCCCACGTCTCCATCACCGTGCCTACGTCAACCACCTCCCGTTCCTTCTAGAAAGCATCTGCAGTCTCCGAAGCCTGATAAGGATGTGTGTGTACAAAATGCTTACTGATGTGTGCTGGGTCCAGGCTCAAGGGCGTATGGCACTCTCAACTCTTTCCAGGACATGCCAGGGCCCTGCCTGCCTATAGCTTTGCCGATATCTGTGTTGATAGGTAATAGATTAAGAGCGGTGAATCATCTTAGATACAGGAAGCGCTCAAACGTTTGTGTGAGTTTATCACATTTAGCTGTGATTCCATGTCAGCCACAGCTTGTTACAAAAAACATGACTGATAGTGTGTTTAACAAACTTAAACTAGCTTTATTAAATGTCAGGTCTTTGGCAGGAAAACATTTTTAATCAATGATTTTATCACTGAGCACAATCTCGATTTTATGTTTTTAACAGAAACTTGGATTGAACAAAATAACAGTGCAGCTGTTCTTATCGAATCAACCCCTCCCAACTTTAGTTTTATGAGTCAGGAAAGAATGCATAAGAAAGGGGGTGGAGTTGCTATTCTGTTCAATGATTCCCTTCAATGCAGGAAGACATCTTATGGGAACTTTGCTTCTTTTATATGTGGCCCTTCAGCTGAAATGCTCCTCTCGAGCTCTGTTCCTAAATATCTATAGACCACCCAAATACTGTGCAAGCTTTTATGATGACTTTACTGAACTGCTGTCTATAGTGTGTATTGACTTTGACCGTTTAGTCATTGTTGGTGATTTTAACATCCATGTTGACAACCCTCAGGACAGAGGGGCAAAAGAACTGTTTTGTATTCTTGATAGCCATGGACTGACTCAGCATGTGACGGAGCCCACGCACAATAAGGGGCACACTCTGGACTTAATTATCTCAAAGGGTTTGAATATCTCTAAGGTTGTGGTGACTGATGTTGCGCTCTCTGATCATTCCTGTGTTTTCTTTGAGAGCTCTATTTCTGTTCACAAAAATGTTCAAAAAGAGGTAACCACAAAGCGATATTTAACTGAAAATACTAGGGAAATGTTTACTCAGAATTTTTCTTCCACACTTGCCCCTGCTAACATCTCAGTAAATGAGCTAGTAGATCATTTTAATTCAAAAATTAAAAATATTATAGATGCCATTGCTCCAACTAAGGTAAAGGAAGTGACTGGGAAGAAAATACCTCCATGGAGAAAGGCCATGACCGTGAGAGCAGAAAAAAGAGAGTGTCGAAAAGCTGAACGCAGGTGGCGAAAAACAAATCTCCAGGTTCACTTTGAAATCTATAAAGAGAGACTTGGCCTTTATAATTTGGAATTGAAAAACGCACGACAATCGTTCTTCTCTGACATCATTACCAAAAACAAAAACAACGCACGTGCCTTGTTTGCTACCGTCGACAGACTAACTAACCCCCCAGTATCAGTAGCCTCTGAATTTCTATCCACCAGGGCGTGCAATAATTTTGCCTCCTTCTTCACAGACAAAATTCAGAAAATAAGACAAGCAGTCAGTGCCTCTGCATCAGGAACAGCAAATGTGTTGTCTCTGTGTCCACTTAACATCAATTCAAACACCATGACACAATTCCATCAGATTAATGATAAAAACCTAGAGGACATTATTCAACTTCTGAAATCCTCCTCCTGCTGCCTTGATATTATTCCAACGGGATTTTTTAAAGATGTTTTGCCTTGCATGGCCTCATATCTACTTCATATAGTAAACAAATCTCTTCACTCAGGTATTTTTCCACAGGCCCTGAAAACTGCAGTCATTAAACCACTCTTAAAAAAGAATAATCTAGATGCTTCAGTAATGAACAATTACAGGCCCATATCAAACCTGCCATTTCTAGGTAAAATCATTGAAAAAGTTGTTTTTCAACAGCTGAGTAATTTTTTGCATTTAAATGACTGTTTCGATGTGTTCCAGTCAGGCTTTCGTCCAAACCACAGTACTGAGACTGCTCTTGTAAAGGTCTTTAATGACATCCACTTAAACACAGACAGTGGCAGAACTTCAGTGTTAGTATTATTAGATCTCAGTGCTGCGTTTGACACTGTTGACCACAGCATATTACTAGACCGACTGGAAAACTGGGTGGGACTTTCGGAAACCGTCCTAAATTGGTTTGAATCCTACTTAAGGGACAGAAACAACTTTGTTTCTATTGGTAAATACACATCTGAGTTGACAAATATGACATGTGGGGTTCCTCAAGGCTCCATCTTGGGGCCTCTTCTCTTTAACATCTACATGCTACCACTGGCTCAGATAATGAAAAACAACAAAATAAGTTACCATAGCTATGCAGATGACACACAAATTTACGTAACAGTTTCAACAGGAGACTATGCTCCAATTCAAACACTGAGTAAGTGCATTGAACAAATCAATGACTGGATGGGTCAGAACTTTCTCCAATTAAACAAAGATAAAACTGAGGTAATGGTTTTTGGAGCCAAGGCAGAACGTATAAAAGTTAGCGCTGAGCTTCAGTCTGCAATGTTCAAAACAACAGATAAAGCCAGAAATCTAGGTGTAGTAATGGACTCTGACCTGAGTTTCAACAGCCACATTAAAACAGTTACTAAATCAGCCTACTATCACCTAAAGAACATATCTAGGATTAAAAGACTAATGTCACAGCAGGATTTGGAAAAACTTGTCCATGCTTTTATCTTCAGTAGACTCGACTACTGCAATGGTGTCTTCACAGGTCTCACTAAAAAATCTATTCGGAAGCTGCAGCTGATTCAGAACGCTGCTGCTCGAGTCCTCACTAACACTAAGAAAGTGGATCACATCACTCCTGTTCTGAAGTCTTTACACTGGCTTCCTGTGTGTCAAAGAATAGATTTCAAAATACTGCTGCTGGTTTATAAAGCTTTGAATGGTTAGGCCCAAAATACATTTCTGATCTACTGCTAAATTATGAACCATCCAGATCTCTCAGGTCTTCAGGGACTGGTCAGCTTTCTGTCCCCAGAGTCAGAACTAAACATGGTAAAGCAGCATTCAGTTATTATGCTCCAAATATCTGGAACAAACTCCCAGAAACCTGCAGGTCCGCTGCAACTCTGACTACTTTTAAATCCAGGCTGAAGACTTTTCTTTTTGTCGCTGCTTTTAATTGAATTATTCATATCTTAGACTGCACTGTAACTTTTATCCATGTATTTTTTCTTTTAATGTTTATCCATGTATTTCTTCTTTTAATGTTTATTTTATTAGCTTTTCTTTTTAATGACTGATTTTAAATGCCATGTTCTTAATGTCTTTCATTTGTTGTAAAGCACTTTGAATTGCCTTGTGTTGAAAAGTGCTCTATAAATAAACTTGCCTTGCCTTGCCTTGCCTTGCTGTATTTACTCCCTCCATCTGACAGGAGGGAGCCTCGTTGAGCTGTGAGTGTGGCTACAGACGGAGTTCACTCCATCACGGAGGGGTAGGGTCGAGGGAGTGGTTTGGGATTGGGCCTAACCTGATGGTCCTCCCAGGGCCGCCCCTGGCCAACTTGGGGCCCCAAGCAACATTGTGAGATGAGGCCCCCCACAACCAACAGGAGTGAAACATGTTTTTTTGGAAACAAAGTAGGCAACTTTGCAAATATAATTCCTGTTTATTATTATTATCAACACAGTTACTTTTTTATACAGTCAGATAAATGGTAATTGTGCATGTATGTCGTTCAGTATGCGTTTACAGGTGAATACGTCTGCATTTCCTGCCAAATACTAGCCTCAAAAAGATTAAAATATAATGAATGTAAATAAACTACTTCTACTAATAATAATCATAATCAATTCAATAATAAAAATACTATATTATTTTATTATAATGTAAAATAATCAAGACAAAACATGCTTATGACATGCTCAAAAACTGATATTTCTTAAATCTGTATTCTAGTTCCCTCTGTCAGCAATGTATCAACAACTACACACACATTTCTATCAGTATTTCTCTGTGTTGTGGTTGACATGATGATGACTGTTAGGAGTTAAGGGGAGAGGCTGAGCATCACCATGAAATGTGCAAATTGACATAAAAATGAATAAAAGGGGGAAAAATGCTCCATGTTTTTTAGGCTGTAAACTTTAACTGTTATGTAAGCCAACTAGACAGACAGTGTATCACTCTTCCTCCTGTACATTAGCAGATAAAAGGCATAACATACTTGAATGAATGTTAATTAAAGAATGCTGGAAATAACTGCATCTCCATTAGCCTATATGCTATGTGGAGACTGCCTTCTTCATGTCGTGAATTGCAGCTGATGTTTTAATATGGCAATTGGCAATTTGACTTATACAACATTCACAAGTTGTACATTTGACTCATAAAATAACCCACATTCGAGTGATGCTCTAGTTTCTTCATGTTTTGTTTTTTTCCCCTCTTGCTGAAACTGTCTTTTCACCGACATCTCTTCACCTGCACTAGTGGCCGTATCAAAGCCGTGATTGGTCAAATGTCGATTCATTGCAATGGTGTCGGGTTACAGACGTGCTCCCCTTGTCACCTCTCACTCCCGCGGGGGGTGCGCGGAGAACTGAGCGGAGAACTGCGCAAAGCAGCTGAGGCCCTCTGGGCGGGGCCCCCTGCGCAAGGCGGGGCCCCATGCAGCCTGCGTGATTGGCCTGTAGGGAGGGGCGGCCCTGGGTCCTCCACGCAGACTCTAACCCATGCGTACGCACTAAGCACGACAACGGGAGAGACGAGAAACTGCGACACCGTTGGCAGAAGGAAGAATGGAGAGAAATATGTGGAAAAAATACTGTGGAAGCTATTCAGTATTTTTCACATTTATTTAATGTATTTATTTGTTATTTTGTAGAATTAATTAATTTACAGCCATATTATTTAAGTTAAGTTGTGTTCCAGCTAAAATGCTTTTATTTTGAAGGTGATGGGTCAATTTGGGCACACAGCTGGGTTTATTTAAAGCTGACCTATCATGCTATATTTAAATGATATAGTGTATGACCATACCTATATAAGGTATATTTATACATTTTATTTTTCAAAATACCAAACAGATCATTTTTTAGCCATGCCTCGTTTCGCTCATTTTCGCTTTATTCCAAACCTGCCTATGAAAATTCTGAGCAGCAGCTGACCACTCCCCCAGCAGAAGAGCCGGCGAGAGTCACGATACCATGCTTGCTGTGATTACGAGTGTGGAATACACATGTAATCTCAGAGCAATGCATGTGTTCAAGCATATTATCAATTTGATCCAGAAACTGAAGCAGCGGAGGTTTTGGTGGAGGTGCAAACATCTCGGTTGCAGCAGGACGTTTCTGAATGGTTAGTTGACAAGCTGTTGTCCCTATTTATTTTTACTCTGTTACGATGGTGGCTACTTATTCCATTCATATTTTGGCTAATTAGCAAAAATGCAATGTGTACAGTTTGTAACTTAGAGTTTGTAACGCAAACACAGCGATACATATATATATTTATAAAGGGAGACATTCATATTTTCAGCATATATACTCATTGCGTTTAATAGTTTACAGTCCTTTTCTTCCAACATCGTGCAACAACCGTTGGAAAGTTCAATAACTTAGGGTGATAAAAAGTATAACTCCAACACCTCAGTTGTCAGCAATGTGTGTTTCATGTGTTTTAAAAGCTCAGTTATTGACTTCTTTCTAAAGGGGTACATGTGCAACTTGCGCCACGATGCCTTCTGAACCGGAGCATGTGCTGCATGGAGATACCACACGTAACATTAGCTTCACTAAGTTGTCTGTTTAGAGAATACATTTTTCACATGTCATTCAATATATGTTTATCACACTAGGTGTAAAGACGGATGCAGGAACATGAGGACTCTGTAACCTGTGTGGTGGACCATCCTGGATTGGAGCCTGTGTGCCTATGATAGCGCAGAGTGAAGCAGGTAGGACCCAAACGCAGATAACACTTGATAATACCTTTATTGCAAGGGCTCTTATCTAACATATAACTTTAACAAACAAAACACTCTACGGTGAACCAGGTCACAAACAAAAGAAGCACCAACACTGAACACAGGACGAGACAAGACTAAATACAGGGAGGGATAATTACCAGACAAGAAACAGCTGGGCAGGGGAGGAGAAACACAAGGGCCACAGGTGAACATAATCAACTAACTAGACACAGTGAGGAGGGAGGAGAAAACACAAGGGCCACAGGTGAACACAATCAACTAACGAGACACACCAGGGAACTAACGACGGAAGGAAAACATGACATAGAGGACAGCGGAAACACCCAAACCTAGACATAGACCCGTGACCTGACATGACAACCGTGACAGAACCCCCCCCTCAAGGGACGGATTCCAGACGTCCCTAAACAAAAAATCCAACATAGTCCAACAGGGTGGGTGGAGGGGGTCCGGAGGAGGGACGTATCCCTAGGCCACCAGGGTGGGTGGAGGGGGTCCGGAGGACGGGACTAAGCTGACCGCCCAGGAGCCCAGTAGGGGACCAGGAAGGGATCTCGGGCGGACGGCCCGGGGGCAAGGCAGAGTCTAAGGTGGGGAACTCGGGCGGACGCCCGGGGCAAGGCAGAGTCCAAGGTGGGGGTCTCGGGCGGACGGCCCGGGGGCAAGGCAGAGTCCATGGTGGGGAACTCGGGCGGACGACCCGGGGCAAGGCAGAGTCTAAGGTGGGGAACTCGGGCGGACGGCCCGGGGGCAAGGCAGAGTCCAAGGTGGGGGTCTCGGGCGGACGGCCCGGGGGCAAGGCAGAGTCCATGGTGGGGAACTCGGGGCGGACGACCCGGGGGCAAGGCAGAGTCCAAGGTGGGGGTCTCGGGCGGACGGCCCGGGGGCAAGGCAGAGTCCAAGGTGGGGGTCTCGGGCGGACGGCCCGGGGGCAAGGCAGAGTCTAAGGTGGGGAACTCGGGCGGACGGCCCGGGGGCAAGGCAGAGTCCATAGTGGGGCGAAGGCCACAGCGGGCGAACTCAGGGGGCCGAGCATGAGGGCGAAGACCAGACAGCTCCGGAGGCCGGGCAGGACCCGGTGTCGGCCGGACAGGAACCGGAGCCGGCGGGACAGGCTTCGGCAGGATCCCCCACGGAAGAGGACCAGGAGTTGGCAGGACCCCCAGCAGGAGAGTGGTTGGCGGGACCTCCAACGAGACAGGACAAAGGGTTGGCAGGACCCCCGGCAGGAGAGTAGACGACGGGACCTCCAACGAGACAGGACAAAGGGTTGGCAGGACCCCCGGCAGGAGAGTAGTCGGCGGGGCCTCCAACGGGACAGGACACAGGGTTGGCAGGACCCCCGGCAGGAGAGTAGTCGGCGGGGCCTCCAACAGCACAGGACATAGGATTGGCAGGACCCCCGGCAGGAGAGTACACGGCGGGACCTCCAACGGCACGGGACATAGGGTTGGCAGGACCCCCGGCAGGAGCGTAGTCGGCGGGACCTCCAACGGGACAGGACATGGGGTTGGCAGGACCCCCGGCAGGAGAGTAGTCGGCGGGGCCTCCAACGGGACAGGACAAAGGGTTGGCAGGACCCCCGGCAGGAGACTAGTCTGCGGGACCTCCAACTGGACAAGACATGGGGTTGGCAGGACCCCCGGCAGGAGAGTAGTCGGCGGGGCCTCCAACGAGACAGGACAAAGGGTTGGCAGGACCCCCGGCAGGAGACTAGTCTGCGGGACCTCCAACTGGACAAGACATGGGTTGGCAGGACCCCCGGCAGAAGACTAGTCTGCGGGACCTCCAACTGGACAGGACATGGGGTTGGCAGGACCCCCGGCAGAAGACTAGTCTGCGGGACCTCCAACTGGACAGGACATGGGGTTGGCAGGACCCCCGGCAGAAGACTAGTCTGCGGGACCTCCAACTGGACAAGACATGGGGTTGGCAGGACCCCCGGCAGAAGACTAGTCTGCGGGACCTCCAACTGGACAGGACATGGGGCTTGAGTGGGGACTCGAGAGAGGGCTTGAGAGGGAACTCGAGAGGAAACTGGAGAGTGGACTCGAGATGGAACTCGAGAGGTGACTCGAGAGGTAACTCGAGAGGGGACTTGAGAGGGGACTTGAGAGGGGACTCGAGAGGAGACCTGAGGGGAAACTTGAGGTGACTCGAGAGGACACTGGAGAGTTGACTTGAGAGGTGACTCGAGAGGACACTGGAGAGTTGACTTGAGAGGTGACTCGAGAGGACACTGGAGAGTTGACTTGAAAGGGGACTTGAGAAGGGACTGGAGAGGGGACTCGAGAAGGAACTCGAGAGGTAACTCGAGAGGGGACCTGAGAGGGGACTTGAGAGGGAACTCGAGAGGAGACCTGAGGGGAAACTTGAGAGGTGACTCGAGAGGACACTGGAGAGTTGACTTGGGAGGTGACTCGAGAGGACACTGGAGAGTTGACTTGGGAGGTGACTCGAGAAGGAACTCGAGAGGTGACTCGAGAGGTAACTCGAGAGGGGACCTGAGAAGGGACTTGAGAGGGAACTCGAGAGGAGACTCGAGAGGTAACTCGAGAGGGGACCTGAGAGGGGACTTGAGAGGGAACTCGAGAGGACACTGGAGAGTTGACTTGAGAGGGGACTCGAGAAAAGACTCGAGAGGGGACTTGAGAAGGGACTCGAGAGAGGGCTTGAGAGGGAACTCGAGAGGAAACTGGAGAGTTGACTTGAGAGGGGACTTGAGAAGGGACTGGAGAGGGGACTCGAGAAGGAACTCGAGAGGTGACTCGAGAGGTAACTCGAGAGGGGACCTGAGAGGGGACTTGAGAGGGAACTCGAGAGGGAACTCGAGAGGGGACTTGAGAGGGAACTCGAGAGGAGACCTGAGGGGAAACTTGAGAGGGGACTCGGGTAGGAACTTGAGAGGTGACTCGAGAGGGGCCTTGAGAAGGGACTCGAGAGAGGGCTTGAGCGGGAACTCGAGAGGAAACTGGAGAGTTGACTTGAGAGGGGACTTGAGAAGGGACTGGAGAGGGGACTTGAGAAGGGACTCGAGAGAGGGCTTGAGAGGGAACTCGAGAGGAAACTGGAGAGTTGACTTGAGAGGGGACTTGAGAAGGGACTGGAGAGGGGACTCGAGAAGGAACTCGAGAGGTGACTCGAGAGGTAACTCGAGAGGGGACCTGAGAGGGGACTTGAGAGGGAACTCGAGAGGGAACTCGAGAGGGGACTTGAGAGGGAACTCGAGAGGAGACCTGAGGGGAAACTTGAGAGGGGACTCGGGTAGGAACTTGAGAGGTGACTCGAGAGGGGCCTTGAGAAGGGACTCGAGAGAGGGCTTGAGCGGGAACTCGAGAGGAAACTGGAGAGTTGACTTGAGAGGGGACTTGAGAAGGGACTGGAGAGGAAACTTGGGAGAGTTGGTTCGCCAACAGAACACGGGGTGCTGGAGTCGGCCGGTATGCTGACAGGACACGAGGAGCTGGCGTCGGCTGGAGAGCCAGCAGCAGACGAGGTGCTGGAGTCGGCCGGTACGCCGACAGGACACGGGGAGCTGGTGTTGGCTGAGGAGCCAACAAGAGACGAGGTGCTGGAGTCGGCCGGTACGCCGACAGGACACGGGGAGCTGGAGTTGGCTGGGGAGCCAACAGGACACGAGGAGCTGGTGTTGGCTGGGGAGCCAACAAGAGACGAGGTGCTGGAGTCGGCCGGTACGCCGACAGGACACGGGGAGCTGGTGTTGGCTGGGGAGCCAACAAGAGACGAGGTGCTGGAGTCGGCCGGTATGCCGACAGGACTCGGGGAGCTGGCGTTGGCCGGTAAGCCAGTCCTGGAGCCGAAACTGGAGTCGCGACCAGGGGTACTGGAGCCGGTACTGGAGCCAGAACCATGGCTGCTGGGGCCGGAACTGTAACCGGAACCATGGCTGCTAGGGCTCGGGCTAACCTGGCCTTGCGACGACTCCTTTTAGCAGCCGCCTGAATACTCCGTGGACCTCCATAAGCCAGACGAGTACCCGAGAACGGATCCTGGACAGGAGCAGGAAATGGGGAAGAAGCCGGGGCTGACTCCAGACGGAACCCACCAAGGCGTATGGTGCCAGGTTGGGAATCGGGAGGTAGGGAGCTAGCATGCCTGGGGCTAGCAGGCCGGGAATCACACACCGGGAGGATCTTTGAAATCCAGCCAGGTAAGAACTTCACCAAACCTGGTTTCTCTCTAGCCATTTGGCGCGCCTCCGACAACACAGCCTCTCGCTGCTGAACTCCGGGTGCTCTCTTCCATCGATCCGAGCAGTTAGCCAAAAAAAAGGAAAAATTCAATAATTCCCACTCGAACGGATCTGCTGGGCCCATTTCTGGTTGGTGCTTTCTGATAGCGCAGAGTGAAGCAGGTAGGACCCAAACGCAGATAACACTTGATAATACCTTTATTGCAAGGGCTCTTATCTAACATATAACTTTAACAAACAAAACACTCTACGGTGAACCAGGTCACAAACAAAAGAAGCACCAACACTGAACACAGGACGAGACAAGACTAAATACAGGGAGGGATAATTACCAGACAAGAAACAGCTGGGCAGGGGAGGAGAAACACAAGGGCCACAGGTGAACATAATCAACTAACTAGACACAGGTGAGGAGGGAGGAGAAAACACAAGGGCCACAGGTGAACACAATCAACTAACGAGACACACCAGGGAACTAACGACGGAAGGAAAACATGACATAGAGGACAGCGGAAACACCCAAACCTAGACATAGACCCGTGACCTGACATGACAACCGTGACAGCCTAAATGTGTTCTGAATGCATTGAATATTTACAGAGCTGAACACAGTTGGACTACAGTTGAGGCAAATAGAGCACTGAGTGGTTTGTTTGTTTTGACTGAAATTGTAAAACGAATGCTAATATTGTTCATGGAAATAAATACTGGTGTATATGGCTTTATGCAATCTTTCATTCTGTCATTGTACATGTACTATTATATACTACACAGCAATGGCATAACACACCCATGTGTACGACAACAAGTCCACACACAACCTTATGCTTTTGAAATCAGAATATTCTTTACCCATCCAAACATGAATAATCACGACACAATTGATATCAACTCGGAACTTTATTGTCAAAATCAACGGTTATTTGAATCAGGATCAGAGTGGTGATTCCGGCCTGCGTTGTCCTCTGATCCGTGAAATGTCTATGTTAGGTTCAGACAGCAGCCAAATTGAACCGTGTGGCATACCCGGCGATGACCTCCTCCCTGTCAGGTTGCTCATAATGGTGCAGGGTCCACAAAGACTTGGTCGAAGATGAGGTCCATCAAGTTGGCCACGTAGCCTGTGCAAGGTTAAAAAAAGCACAACAAAAAAAGTGGTTTAGATTAGTATATGCATGTCGTCAACAACAACATACCAGGGCTTTAGCTCCGTTTTACTCGTGGTGTGTGTCCCCTCGCATACATACATACAGTGTTGTATCCTAACACACCCCCATTTATATTCATGTGCGCAAACAAGTAAACATACAAAAGCTTTTCCATATAACGCTGCAAAAAACGGCATGTCTCATTAGCTTAGCGTAGCGTAGCTTAGCGTAGCTTAGCTTACAGATCGATGATATATGATCGTTCTTACAGACTACAATCACAAAAGCTTTTACATAACGCTGGAAAAAACGGCACTTACCTCCAGAAGATTACGTTTGTTATTATAACTTACTCAATATGATTTTTTAGAGGATACAAAATACTAATACATAGGAGAATAAATACTTGTGTTATCGGCTAGGCTAGGCGTGGCTTTACAGCCTTCACACAGATCGCCATTACGGCAGTCTGAACATGTTCGCAAATGCCTGATAATTAAAATAAAAGACAAAGCAAAGACTGCAGAGCGTACAAAATAAAATGTTACAAGAACATATAAACACCTAACCGATTACTAGTTGGGGTTGAGGCGACATTGATACGGCGAAGCTACATGCTACATGCTACATACTACAAGCTAGATATAGCTTTATCAGGAAAAACACCGCTAAATAAAAACTTACAGCTTCAGAATTGGATGTGTCCTCACTGGCCTGGTCCCGGATGGTTGGTATTGATCCCGGGTGTAGCATTAGTTTGGAGGCATATCCGTGTTGGACTTGAGAGAAGTTCATAAACATAGGGTGACCAAACGTCCTCTTTTGCCCGGACATGTCCTCTTTTCACGCCCTGTCCGGGTCGTCCGGGGGAGGTTTATAAATTCATGAAAATGTCCGGGTTTCGCGGACCGTTTGCATGTACTTAAATTGACTGGCGCATTGCACAGAATACTACGGTACTCTGTTGCGTGTGTGACGTAATCCCTGAGTCTGAAGCTTTGTGGGCGGCTCTACAACTACGCTGACACACAAACAGAGGAAGGGGACACAGCGGACCGCAGCTCACATTCACAATGCCAAAGCGCAAATGTACTTTTACAGATTAATTGCAGAAGAAATTCCAAATGTACCAACCCAGTCGGAACAAATGGGAAGCGGAGTGCACCGTGTGCAACGCTTGCACATACGTGTGTGTGTCCAATAAAGGTGCAGGCGATCTTAAAGCGCACATGGACACAGACAAACATAGGAAAGCTGTGCAAGGTGAGAGTTTGTCGGCAAAGTTAACAGACTTCTTTGTTAGACCAGGCAAAACAGAGGATGCTGTAAATCCCGAGGAGGGTGCGTTTGCATTTCACACTGTGAAACATCACAACAGCTACAGATCTATGGATTGCACAAGTGCCTTGCTAAAAAAAGCATTTCCAGACTCTGACACTGCCAAAATATTCAGTAGTGCGCGCACTAAAACCGAAGCCATTGTCAATGGTGTTATAGCGCCCCACTCGATTGATGTCGCACATGAAGCACTCAAAGAAATCCAGTACTGTGGTGTTTCTACAGACGGGAGTAACCACGGAGCAGTGAAAATATTCCCAATCATAATCCAGTACTTTGACTGGAAGAGGGGTGGCATGCAAACAAAATTAATCGAGGTTAAAGACACACCAAATGAGACAGCAGAAACCATTGCACAATATCTCATTGAAACATTGGCAAAAAACTATTTGTCTGAAAAATGCATTGCATTTACTGGAGACAGTTGCAACACAAACTTTGGAGGAATCCGACGTGATGAAGGGGGAAAGAATGTGTTTGCACATTTGAAGAGGTTGCTGCAGAAGAACACTCTGGTCGGTGTGGGTTGCCCAGCACACATATTGAATAATTGTGTTCATCATGGGGCAGACACAATAGATATTGACCTTGAGAATATCATGTTCAAAATCTACCAGTACTTCCACATTTACACTGCGCACTGAGAGCCTGAAGGAGTACTGTGATTTTGTTGACATTGAATACAGAAGGATGCTTTCTCACAGCAACACAAGGTGGCTGTCCTTGTTCCCAGCCATTGAGAGGATCAAGAAGTCTTTTGAAAACGAATTCAGTGAGATCTACCTCTGGCACATGCACTCACTCATGTCTGCGTTCCACATTCAAGACATGGAAAAGGAGAAGAACTCCATTATGGAGGTAAAGAAAATAATGAACAGCATCCACACCATTCTTCTTGAACGCAAGAGCAACAACTTCATGTCCCTTAAAGTTAAGGGACTAATGGCACAAAAGCGTAGTGATGGACTTGGTAAGGAATATGACCAGTTCTGTGCTGATGTGCAAGGCCTGTACAGTACATGTCTGGAGTATCTGGAGAAGTGGATGACTCCCATGGAAGAGTTCTCCACATTCACGTGGATGGATCTGAGTGAGCCACCAGAGAGGAATGATGTGGAGGCCTGCATCAAGTTCCTAGGAGAGAAGGGGGTGGTAATTGATGATGTCAAGTGTTTTGACCAGGTCACCAATCTGAAGAGATTCACAGAAAGGTGCTGAGGAGTTCAGTGGCCTGCAGGTGCACCAGAAGTGGACCAAATATTTTTGAGAAGGCCAAAAGCATTGCATGTTACTCAGAACTACTGAAGATTGCACAGTTTGTCTTTGCACTTTCCTCTCACAATGCACATGTTGAGAGGGTTTTCTCACTGATGCAGAGCCAGTGGACCAAGGAGAGGAACCGGCTGTCTGTTGAGTCACTGAAGGGGATTCTATTTGTGCAATACAATTTGAAAGACATGTGTTGCAAAGACTTTCATGCTTATTTGTTGAGCAACCGAACACTGCTGGGAAAGATCAGCTCCACAGCTAAATATCGATGGGCAGACAAGGAGGATGAAGAAGAAAAGCAGGATGAAGAAGATTGAAGTATGCAGCTATGCAGAGAGAGAAAGCTATGTAGCTGTGGGAGTGAAACTTTAAACTTTTAATTTTAAATTGGGACCCTAGAAAACTGTTTGAAGCTAGAGATATGTGAGAAGTTGTCGTTTCACTGTGGTTGTTTACAATGACAGGGCCTGGAATTGTGTTTACAAACATTTAAAGTAGGCTTATATTTGGTTCATGGTGCCTCAAAATGTGTTATGTTCACTAATGGCAATTATGCAAATGTAAAAGCCAAAACTGCATAGTGCACTTTTAAAATAATTATATTAGTATCTTTGTGAGGTTACTGTTTTATTGTTTACATTGACAAGATACAAAGAGATTATTTGTTAAAGCTGGTCTTTCTATTTTCTACTATTTCATATATTTTGTTATTTATTTTTGTAAGACTTGAAAAGAGAGCTATTATTTTGTTACAGGTTGATGTTTAAGTTAGTCTTGTGCATTTGAGATTTGTCAGATAATTATAGGCATAATAAAGCATGTTGATTGTTGAGTAACCTTGGTTTGGTGTGTCTTTGGTTATAGAGAGATATTATTGTGTTATATACAGTAAAATAATATAAATAATAATGTTATATCCATACAGAGGAGGCATACTTTAAAACAATAAAGCATCTTTGAGTAAACGTTGAGTATCATTAAGTATCTCGAGGCTGGGGGCAGCATGTCCTCTTTTTTGGAAATCAAAATATGGTCACCCTAATAAACATGTCCGTGGTAAAATGTTTGGAACACACACACAGAAATCTGCCGGGGTCTTCTGGCACATGTCCCTTGAAAATGAAGTCTAGCAACAGATTATTTTCTTTTTGCACTGATGGCATTGCATGCAGTCCCCTGTTCCGAGTCTTGCAGCCAACAACAGCACAACGTTTAACTGGCTTAGACATCCTAGCAAGAGCAGGCAAAAACACAGATGTGACTGGGGTTGATTTAGCCTGCCGATAGCCTATATGCGAATGAGAGGTTTGGCAATGCACGTGGCCGTGGCTCATTCCCCTGATAGGTGGAGAGTTGACCAATAAGCGGAGTACGTCTTTGTGACGTAGAAAAGTGTCGGAATGTGGATCCATTTTTTTCAGATCCGTTGCAGCCCCTTTTTTAGAGATTTGGCGAAGGAGGAAAATAGAGAGGGTTGTGTTTTCTGACACTTGGCGAGTTCCCTGGAACACCGGGGACACATAATCATATATAAAAGACGTACAAAAGTGCATTTTGCATGATAGGTGCCCTTTAAGTCAATCAGGGCACAGCAGCAGTCAGTGGGCACCGAGAAGTATATGGTTTTTTACCAGTATCAGGGCTGAGTTCAGCAAACATTTCAACACAAGCACGACCAGGGAGCCTGAAAGGTTGTAGGGGCAACAATGGACTGTGACTGGACGAGAGATGGCAGAGGGAAGTGACGAGGCAGGAATCGAGTTAGGAGACATGGACGTAGCAGGCGGGAGTTGTGAAAATGGAAAATGGGATATAGTGAGGAGAAAGAAACGTAAAAAGGGAGGAAATACTCATTTGGATGAGAGCAATAGTGAGGATGAATGGAGAGAAAGAGTAGTCGGAAATAGGCAACAGGAGTTCATGGTGGTTGTGAAACTTGCGCAAGAGGGAGCTTCGTTCGGCGTGTGGAACCCTATACGGTTAACTAAATCCATCAGTAAAGAAATAGGGGAGGTACTGAGTGCTAAAGTATTGAGGAATGGATCAATGTTGATCAAATGTAGGGATAGAGAGCAACAGGGGAGAGCAATAAAGATGAGTACCGTGGAGGGTAAGAAAGTGGAATGTTCACTGTTCAGTGTAAAAAGCTAGTCAGGGGAGTTGTGACAGGAATCCCCTCAGAATATCAGCTGATGTGAAAGGGAATATAACAAATGCAAAAATAAGTGATGTCAAACGCATGAAAGCAAACCGCAATGGGATTAAAGAAGATAGTCTTTCGGTTCTGATCACCTTTGATGAAAAAAGGCTTCCGGAAAAGATACTTATTGGATATATGTGTTATGATGTGAGACCATATGTTCCACAACCACTAAGATGTTTTAAATGTCAGAGATTTGGACATGTGGCGGCAGTGTGCAAGGGAAAACAAAGGTGTGGCAGATGTGGTGGAGATCATGAATACGGAAAATGTGAAGAAGGGGCAAGAGCTGAAATGTTGCAATTGCGGAGGGGAGCATATTTCAGCGTACCGTGGATGTGAGGTTAGTAAGAAAGCAGAAGAGGTGCAGCGAGTCAGGGTGACGCAGGGAGTTAGCTAGGCAGAGGCAGCAAAGACAGTTTCAGGAGGAACGCAGGTTAAAATGGGAAACAACAATAAAAGCAAAGAAACAGGAAAAGTCCTGTGTTAAGTTGAAGGAGGACACTCTGATAGTGAGTAAAAGAGAGTTTGTACTGTTTATGGCAGTGATTATCAACCATTCAGCGCAGATTAAAAGCCAGAATGAAAGAATCAAAATAATTGTCAAATCAGCTGAAAAGTACCTTGATGTGAAAGGGATGCACTGGGAAAATGTGAAAGATATCCTAAATGATGACGTCCAACAACCTCAGACATGGACTGGATCATCCTGATGGTGTTAATTCTACTGCAGTGGAATGCAAATGGACAAGAGTTCAAAAAATATATTGACAACCTGGGAGAGAAACCTAATGTTCTTTGTATTCAGGAAACATGGCTGAAACCACAACTGGACTTTATTGTGAAGGGATATACTGCAGTTAGAAGAGATAGGGACTCAGGCAGAGGGGGAGGAGTTGCAACATTCATACAGAGTGGTATAAGTTACAAAGTTATGCATGTAAGTGCAGATCATGAAGCAATAGTTATAAGGGTATGGAATGATAGAGGACCTATAGATATAGTCAATTATTATAATCCATGTGGGAAATTAGATCAAAGTATATTAGAGGATGCTGGGGGTTCACTGCAAGACAAAGTAATATGGTGTGGGGATTTTAATTCACATAGCTCGCTATGGGGAAGCAGTAGCACAGATGCAAATGGTGCAGTAGTTGAGGAATTTATAGATGACCACGGGCTAGTGTGCATTAACACTGGAGAAGGAACACGATATAATTGCACGAAGAATATTGAAACAGTACTCGATCTGACATTTGTATCTAGTGCAATAGCAGGTATAAGTACATGGAATGTGGTAAATTATACTACAGTGGGCAGCGATCATTATCCGGTAATGACTAAAGTTGGGACCAACATAAGGTTTGAAAAGGAAAAGAAAATTCCTAGATGGAAATTGTGAAAGGCTAATTGGGATGCCTTCCAAGCTGTAAGTACTAATAGATGTAAAATACTTCAAGAGGAAAATGATGATGATATAAATAAATTCAATGATGAGCTGGTTAAGGTTGTCATTCATTCAGCTAAAGAAACAATTCCAGAAATTGCAGGAGTTAGGCGTACCAAGAGTGTACCCTGGTGGAATGGTGAATGTAGCAAATCCATTAAAGACAGAAATAAAGCATTCAGGCAACTCAAAAAACTCCATTCTCAGGAAGCTTTGAATCAGTATAAAAGGGCCCAGGCTATAGTAAAGAGAACAATAAGAACGCAAAAAAGCACTTTTTGGAGGCAATATTGCAATAGTATTGGAAGAGAAGTACAGCTTGCAGATGTTTGGGGCATGATTAGGAGAATGGGGGGAATTCGAAGGAATTATGAGTTGCCAGTTTTGAGCAGAGGGGACATAATGGCTGTCACAAACTGAGGAAAGGCGGAACTTCTAGCTCAAACATTTAGGAAAGTTCATAGTTCAGATAACCTTACAGAGGAAGCCAGGCAGTGCAGAAATAATACACTCATGGAAAACCCGATAATATTGGATAGAGTAGAAGCGTTAGGGGATCAGCTGGACCTGCATTTTGGTATGTTTCAGTTGAGAAGAGCAAAAGTGAGTGCTCGTCAAACTACTCCTGGGAAAGATGGTATTTGTTACAAAATGTTGGAACACATGACAGATAACACTCTAGTCATTGTGTTAAGGTTGTTTAACAGGGTGTGGGATTCTGACCAACTTCCTTCAGTGTGGAAACAAGCGATAATAGTGCCCATCCTAAAGCCAGGGAAAGACCCTTCAGATCCATCTAGCTACAGGCCTATTGCCCTGACATCTCATTTATGCAAAATCATGGAGAGAATGGTTACAGAAAGGTTAACATATATCTTAGAAAGTAAAGATCTGTTGTCCCCATATCAAAGTGGGTTCCGTAGGGGTTGGAATACAATAGATTCTATATTGTGCTTAGAATCAGACATCAGGAAAGCACAGACCAACAAGGAAGAAGTGATTGCAGTCTTCTTTGATATTGAAAAGGCTTATGACATGCTCTGGAAGGAAGGACTACTAATCAAGTTAAAATCATTGGGAATTGGTGGTAAAGCATATCATTGGGTTATGAATTTTTTACTGGACAGAAAAATACAAGTGTTTATGCTGTGGAAAATGGTACTCCGCAAGGCAGTGTATGTAGTCCGTTGCTGTTCAATATAATGATACATAACATCTTTAATCAAGTTCATCCAAGTATGGGAAAATCTTTGTATGCAGATGATGGGGCTTTGTGGGCAAAAGGCCGCAATGTAGCACTTGTTGGAAAGAAAATACTAGCTGCAATAGTTGAAGTGGAGAAATGGACAAATAAATGGGGATTCAAACTGTCAGTAGCTAAGACGCAGGTCATTTGCTTTACAAAACGGCATAACATTGCTCCTATATCATTAAAATTGTATGAGCAACCTCTTGAACAGGTTAATACAATAAGATTTCTTGGTGTTTGGTTTGACGGAAAGTTAACATGGAGCAATCATATAGGAAAAGTTCAAAATAAATGTAAAAAGGTCAACAATGTACTTCGGTGTTTGGCGGGACAGGAGTGGGGAGCGAGTAGGTCATCACTTCTGAATATATATTGGGCACTCATGAGACCTGTATTTGATTATGGGTGTATAGCATTCATGGCAGCAGAAGAATCAAACCTTAAAAAGCTGGATGTCCTACAAGCTCAGGCCCTGAGAATATGTAGTGGAGCTTTTAAAACATCTCCAGTATCAGCAATACAGGTGGAAATGGGAGAAATGCCTTTAAGGATAAGAAGAGTGAAGTTAATGTTGGCATACTGGGTAAACCTTCAGGGGCACAGTGATAGTCATCCTGCGAAAAGTATCTTGAAAGATTGCTGGGAGCACAATGAGTCACATTTAACAAGTTTTGGATGGATTGGCGATGTTAAAGCAGCAAGTATAGGTTTGAATCAAATACAGTATTGCCCCACAGTTCCAATCTCGTCCATTCCACCCTGGTTGTTCCCATTGCCAAGTGTAGACCTCAATATACGAGAGGAGTTAAAGGAAAATAAATAACTACCAGTATGGCGCATAGTCCAGAATTATTTTGCAAGATATCACTCAGACTCAACAATCATATTTACAGATGGTTCCAAAGATCCAGAGACAGGGCGTGCAGGGGCAGCAGTGTATATCCCAGTGAGTAATACACATATAAAGAAAAGGGTAACAGACCATGTGTCAGTATACACCACAGAGTTGTTGGCATTGGTGTTGGCATTGAAATGGATAGAGGACAAAGAAATACATAACAGTGTAATTGCATCTGACAGCTGTTCAGCATTATCGAGTATACGATCAGGCAGATCTTCATCTAGAATGGACATAATAAATGAAATATTTCTAATTTTATATACAATGCAAAACAAAGGCATAGCAACTCGTTTCATCTGGGTTCCTGCTCATGTTGGTGTGGAGGGTAATGGACAGGTGGATATTCTGGCCAAACAAACACTCAGAATGATGAACATAGACATAGAAGTTCCACTCAGCAAAGCGGAGGTTAAAACATTCATACAGAAATATGCACAAACAACATGGCAAGATCATTGGGATCTTAGTGATACAGGAAGACATCTTTATAAAATTCAAAGGTATGTGGGGGATGGAAGGAAGGTAGGGTTTAAAAGAAGGGAGGAAAATGTCATTTCTCGGATGAGAATAGGTCATACAGGTCTCAATCATACATTAAGTATAATAGGAAAGCATCCAACCGGAAAGTGTACACTGTAGCCAGCCAGAAACTGTTGAGCATGTTTTACTGCTTTGCAGGAAATATAGTACTCAGAGAAATGTGCTTTTCCAGACACTCAAGAAAGCAAAATTCCATGACTTGTCGCTATCAGGGCTGTTAGGGAAAACATCAGGCAATATATATTGTGAGATTATTACGTTTCTAAGAGAAATTGATACATTTAAAATAATCTAGAGTTTTGGTTCTTTGTTTTGTTTATTGTTTTCTGCATAGTCTCTTGTCCACACTCCAGTCCAGTTGGTGGTGGTAATGCACCTAAAAGTTAAAACCGCCAATAAACACAGAAGAAGAAGAAGAAGAAGAAGAAGAAGAAGAAGAAGAAGAAGAAAGAAGAATAGAAGAAAGAAGAAGAAGAAGAAGAAGAAGAAGAAGAAGAAAGAAGAAGAAGAAGAAGAAGAAGAAGAAGAAGAAGAACATTTCAACACCTTTTGCTGTATTGTTCTTGCCAAGGTGAAGCTAATAAATACCACAAAAACGTTGATGCCTTGTCTGGACAATGGACTCATCACCAACTCATGACCACCGTGGTAAATTTGGTTTTATATTGGACGTTGGATATTCGACACATTCGAAAAATCTATTTAACACTGGCTTCGATGGACACATTTTTGTCAAACCAACTTCAATGTGTTACTACAAGGCCTGCCTATATAACACAAAGCTTCTTTTGTCAAAAAACCCACCTTTTTATACTATTTTTTTAATGTTAAAAAATGCTATAAATCTATTATGCGGCTTGACCTTTTCACCTACCCATGTCAAAACACATCTGATGAACCCAGCTAACTGCCCTACACCTAACACAAAGCTTCTTTTGTAAAAAAAAACACCCTTTGATTTTATACAATTTTTTAATGTTAAATGCTATAAATCTATTATGCGGCTTGACCTTTTCACCTACTGTGCTGTCCCCGGTATATGTAGTGTATATAGCTTAACAGCCAGATAAACTCCCTCCGTACACCAAGACTCTGAAGACGTGAATCCTTTGCCCACAGGTTTAATGATATAAGGAAGGTGTGAAACTAAAAATAAACAAGACAACATATAATCAATTCTATGATCATTTCTACATACACAAATATGCACAATGTATATAAATCAACACTGCTTTAACATTAATTGAATTGCCTTGTTATATTTACTGTAAGCTTTTTAATGTATTTATTGTAATTCTAGAACTTAAACAGTTATAAATGGTATCATATTTTAAACATATAATCAGCCATTTGTATATTTATTCATTTAACTCTCCTTGCATTAGCCTTGTACAATATTGAGACAACTCGGAAGATCTCCAGCATTAAACACCACAGAATACAATATTTCCTAAAAATAATCATCTGTAATTGTTAATAACACAAACATAAACAATACTTACATACGATGTGATCAAAGGCATTAAGACGTATGCAGAACAATTACACATTGCTCGTGTAGAAGCTGTTGATCGTCAATGGTTTGTTGACGCTTTCTAGACAAACATTGCCTACAATGACCCAGCTCAGATCTAACTTTGAGCATAAGGCTGGTTGTGTGAGCCATTCATCTGTTTGCAAACCGTATGCACTCTGATAACGTCCCGACCCAGGAGAAGTATGATAGGGGCTTGTGGCTCAATGTCTGGGATGAGGTGTGCCACTGACTTGAGGTGGGCATGATTGAGAGCCACATCAGGGGTTGGGATCTCATTTCTGTTGTTAGGAATGTCATTGCATTCTATCAGGCTGGGTAATGGGATGTAGACAGTTCCATCCAGAGACTCAACTTCATAGCCACTGGCTCTTCTTCCTGCTGATTCCTTCACTCCAGCACATGTTCTCAATGTGTAAGGAGCACTCAGACTTTGGTCACTGAACATTTCAAAGAACTGTGAACGAACTAATGATCTGTTGCTCTGTTCGTCCAAAATTGCATACAGTTGAATTGCTTTGTATTTGTGGCCTGATGGATATACATCTACAAGACATATTTTGGAGCAGGATCTACCTGCCAGATCTCCGCCACAGACGTTTGTGCATTTGGTGATGACATGAGGAGGAGGTGAAGTTTTCTCCTCCTCCCCGCCATGCTCTGGAGCAGGGACCACCTCCTCCATCCAGGGTGCGGTTCCAGGGTGAAGTGCTGTATGGTGTCTTTCACTTTTGCATTCAAAACATTGAATTTTCATTTTACAGTTCTTCACGGAAAGTGATGACGAAGAACAGCATCTGAAGCACACATTATTCTCTTTTAGGAATGCTTTGCGCTCATCAATGGGCTTTGCTCGGAATGTACGACATTTGCGGAGTGGATGTGGCTTTTCATGTATCGGACACATTTTATCAAAGTCCTCAGATCTTGTTGGAGGCTCACCGGTTTCAGTAACGACTCCGGGGAAGATCTCTGTTTTGTGGACAGAGACCTCATTCTGTTTAGCTGTGTCTGTGTGGGAGGCAAAGTTGAAGCTTGGATCATTCCTCATGATAGCCTCCTGGCTGACAAAGTTCACGAAGAAGTCAAAGGGTGGATAGTGGACAAGATTTTGCCGCTTGTAGGATGCACCGACTGATGCCCTCTTTTCCTGCAGACCGAATGGAAGCTTCTGAACTATTGGGTTGACGCCTCTGGCTGTGTCGAGGAAGGAGAGACCAGGCAAGTCTCCTTCTGCTTTGGCAGATTGAAGTTCCATTAATAGATCACTTAACTTTGTCAGTTTGGAATAATCTTGATTTGTTATTTTAGGAAAGGTGTCAATGCGTTTGAACAGAGCGTCTTCAATGACTTCTGGTGAGCCATATGTTCGCTCGAGTCTGTCCCATGTCATTGCTAATCCTGCTTCAGGGTGATTTATGTGTATTGCTCTCATCTGTTCGACATGTTGTCTTCCCTCGTTACCAAGCCACCTATGCAGAAGATCCATCTCCTCACTTGGTGTCAGGTTTAAACCCCGGGTTGCGGCCTGGAAAGACCGTTTCCATGCTCTGTAATTCTGAGGTTTTTCATTGAATTGAAGCAAACCTGTAGCAACAAGCTTGTGCCGTGCAAAATATCTCACAAAGTCATTCAGGTTTGAGTCGTCGTGATTGTAATTTGGAGACATGGGATGGGGCGATGAGGAAGGATTACCACTGTGGTTTTGAGGCCTGTAATACTATCCAGGAGTACAACGGTTGTTCTCAAACTTTACATTTCGTGAACCACAAGCACACTCGTCTCTGTTGATGCCAGGCTGCTGTGAGGTAATATGAGGTGATTGGGATCCAGGATTGGTTTGATGGAGAATGAAAGGTTTGGCTTCTGGTTTGAGCTGTGAATATGAAATGCTGTCGCCAGGACTTGGCTATGTATTTGCTGGTACATAATGATCACTTAGTTGAGGTTTAGCCTCCGCTATTTTGGCTTGGTCAGCAACATATTGCTGTGTGCATAATGCTGCTTCCAATGATACAGAGCTTAAAGGGCACCTATCATGCAAAATGCACCTTTGTACGTCTTTTATACATGATTATGTGTCCCCGGTGTTCCAGGGAACTCGCCAAGTGTCAGAAAACACAACCCTCTCTATTTTCCTCCTTCGCCAAATCTCTAAAAAAGGGGCTGCAACGGATCTGAAAAAAAATGGATCCACATTCCGACACTTTTCTACGTCACAAAGACGTACTCCGCTTATTGGTCAACTCTCCACCTATCAGGGGAATGAGCCACGGCCGTGCATTGCCAAACCTCTCATTCGCATATAGGCTATCGGCAGGCTACCGCAGTCACATCTGTGTTTCTGCCTGCTATTGCCAGGATGTCTAAGCCAGTTAAACCACGGACATGTTTATGAACTTCTCTCAAGTCCAACACGGATATGCCTCCAAACTAATGCTACACCCGGGATCAATACCAACCATCCGGGACCAGGCCAGTGAGGACACATCCAACTCTGAAGCTGTAAGTTTTTATTTAGCGGTGTTTTTCCTGATAAAGCTATCTCTTGCTTGTAGCATGTAGCTTAGCCGTATCAATGTCGCCTCAACCCCAACTAGTAATCGGTTAGGTGTTTATATGTTCTTGTAACATTTTATTTTGTACGCTCCGCAGTCTTTGCTTTGTCTTTTATTTTAATTATCAGGCATTTGCGAACATGTTCAGACTGCCGTAATGGCGATCTGTGTGAAGGCTGTAAAGCCACGCCTGGCCTAGCCGATAACACAAGTATTTATTCTCCTATGTATTAGTATTTTGTATCCTCTAAAAAATCATATTGAGTAAGTTATAATAACAAACGTAATCTTCTGGAGGTAAGTGCCGTTTTTTCCAGCGTTATGTAAAAGCTTTTGTGATTGTAGTCTGTAAGAACATCATATATCATCGATCTGTAAGCTAAGCTAACCTACGCTACGCTAACTCACGCTACGCTACGCTAAGCTAAGCTAATGAGACATGCCGTTTATTGCAGCGTTATATGTAAAAGCTTTTGCATGTTTACTTGTGTGCGCACATGAATATAAATGGGGGTGTGTTAGGATACAACACTGTATGTATGTATGCGAGGGGACACACACCACGAGTAAAACGGAGCTAAAGCCCTGGTATGTTGTTGTTGACGACATGCATTTACTAATCTCAACCACTTTTTTTGTTGTGCTTTTTTTAACATTGCACAGGCTACGTGGCCAACTTGATGGACCTCATCTTCGACCAAGTCTTTGTGGACCCTGCACCATTATGAGCAACCTGACAGGGAGGAGGTCATCGCCGGGTATGCTACACGGTTCAGTTTGGCTGCTGTCTGAACCTAACATAGACATTTCACGGATCAGAGGACAACGCAGGCCGGAATCACCACTCTGATCCTCTCTCCATGGGTTCAAATAACCGTTGATTTTGACAATAAAGTTCCGAGTTGATATCAAATGTGTCGTGATTATTCATGTTTGGATGGGTAAAGAATATTCTGATTTAAAAAGCATAAGGTTGTGTGTGGACTTTTTTTGTCATACACATGGGTGCGTTATGCCATTGCTGTGTAGTATATAATATAATAGTACATGTACAATGACAGAATGAAAGATTGCATAAAGCCATATACACCAGTATTTATTTCCATGAACAATATTAGCATTCGTTTTACAATTTCAGTCAAAACAAACCACTCAGTGCTCTATTTGCCTCAACTGTAGTCCAACTGTGTTCAGCTCTGTAAATATTCAATGCATTCTGCAGGGAAAACACATTTAGGCACACAATCCAGGATGATCCACCGTACAGGTTAGAGTCCTCATGTTCCTGCATCCGTCTTTACACCTAGTGTGATAAACATATATTGAATGACATGTGAAAAATGTATTCTCTAAACAGACAACTTAGTGAAGCTAATGTTACGTGTGGTATCTCCATGCAGCACATGCTCCGGTTCAGAAGGCATCGTGGCGCAAGTTGCACATGTACCCCTTTAGAAAGAAGTCAATAACTGAGCTTTTAAAACACATGAAACACACATTGCTGACAACTGAGATGTTTGCACCTCCACCAAAACCTCCGCTGCTTCAGTTTCTGGATCAAATTGATAATATGCTTGAACACATGCATTGCTCTGAGATGACATGTGTATTCCACACTCGTAATCACAGCAAGCATGGTAACGTGATTCTCGCCGGCTCTTCTGCTGGGGGCGTGGTCAGCTGCTGCTCAGAATTTTCATAGGCAGGTTTGGAATAAAGCGAAAATGAGCGAAACGAGGCATGGCTAAAAAATGATCTGTTTGGTATTTTGGAAAATAAAATGTATAAATATACCTTATATAGGTATGGTCATACACTATATCATTTAAATATAGCATGATAGGTCACCTTTAAACATTTTTGACTCCTTTCCTTCTCAATGTCTAAATCCTCAGCAGCTTCAAATACTTCTGCTTCAGCTATAGCCGCAGCTGTCTCTTTCTGTATGTTGAGCATTTCCATAGATGCTTCCAACTTAGCTTTTCCCAGCCATAGATTAATTTCCTCTTCAACGTAGGAAAGACGTGCTTTAGCTGCTTCTGCTCTCGCTCGTGCCCTGACTGCAGTGGACCCAGTTGATGATGCTCTTGATCGTAGTTTGGAGCCTGAAACACGGGAGCACGTGTTTAGCGAAGAAGCCTTTTCTGTCATGGCACCGTCTGATAGTGTACCTCTCTTTAAACACTGTTTTGATGGTCATCCAGTGGCTGTATGTGAAGATGCTGTCATTGTCTGTCAGCTTACACTGCGTTGTCCTGCCCGCTAGAATGCCGTATTTTCACTGTGCTGTCCCCGATATATGTAGTGTATATAGCTTAACAGCCAGATAAACTCCCTCCGTACACTAAGACTCTGTTAGCTGAGTTCATCAGATGTGTTTTGACATGGGTAGGTGAAAAGGTCAAGCCGCATAATAGATTTATAGCATTTTTTAACATTAAAAAAATAGTATAAAATCAAAAGGTGTTTTTTTTTACAAAAGAAGCTTTGTGTTAAGTGTAGGGCAGTTAGCTGGGTTCATCAGATGTGTTTTGACATGGGTAGGTGAAAAGGTCAAGCCGCATAATAGATTTATAGCATTTTTTAACATTAAAAAAATAGTATAAAATCAAAAGGTGCGTTTTTAAAAAAAAGAAGCTTTGTGTTATATAGGCAGGCCTTGTAGTAACACATTGAAGTTGGTTTGACAAAAATTCGTCCATCGAAGCCAGGGGCTGGGGGAGAGCTGGATTTTCCGATGGTCACAAACTGTTGCCTGTTGGAGAGGTAGGAATGGAACCAGGAGAGGGCTGTACCAGAGAGGCTAAGGTAGACGGATAGGCGGTTGAGTAGGATAGTGTGGGAGACTGTGTCGAATGCGGCGGAGATGTCCAGGAGGATAAGGATGCTGACGAGGCCTGAATCGGCGGCTATGAGGAGGTCATTGGTTATTTTAATAAGGGCCGTCTCTGTGCTGTGGTTGGATCTGAAGCCTGATTGGAAGGGTTCGTAGAGCTCATGGTCGGACATATGATGGTGGAATTGGCAGCTCTTGGTGCTCTTTCCATGATCTTGCTAAGAAAAGGAAGGTTGGAGATCGGCCGGAAGTTGCTGGGGTCCTCGGGGTCGAGACCAGGTTTTTTGACGATGGGGGTGACAGCTGCTATCTTGAGGACGGCGGGAACCTTGCCTGATTCCAGGGAGGAGTTTAACAATGGTGGAGCAGAGGATGGGTAGGCAAGTTTTGACCAGGGCAGAGGGCATGGGGTCGAGGGAGCAGGTTGTAGCCTTAGCTTTTGAGACAAGTTTGGTAACCTGTGTGACATCCACTCATGCAAAGGAGGAGAGACAACATTGAGGCAGGTGTTGAGTTGAACGAACAGTGACTGGAGGTGGTGTGGCATGTGGATGGGATGGGGCAGAGGCCTGGAGTTCCTGGTGGATGGAGTTGACTTTGTCCTCAAAGAAGTCAAGGAACCTGGTGCAAAGCTTGAGGCGTCTGCTGGGTTGGGGGGGGTCAATTGGGCGGAGTAGGCGGTTTATGGTGGAGAAGAGCATACAGGGGTGGTGTTGCTGGTTACCGATGAGTGAGGAGTAGTATTGTGCCTTAGCTTTTGAGAGGGCGTCCTTGTAAGATTTGACATGCTCACTATACGCCTCCAGATGGACGGTGAGGCCAGATTTTTTGTGGAGCCGCTCCAGTTGGCGGCCAGAGGCTTTCATGGCACGGAGACTGGTGGTGAACCAGGGGGCTGAGTGGGTGAAGGAGACAGTGTGAGTAATGAGGGGGGCAAGTGAGTCGAGACTCAGGGAAAGAGCAGTGTTGTACTGGGCTACCAGTCCGTCAACTGAGGTGTCAGGGGGATCGGAGGCCAGGTGGCTAGCTATGAGGCTGGTTATGGCTGGTGCGCTCACTGATTTTAAGCTCCTGTAGGTAATTGTCCGCAGTACAAGCTGTCTGGGGAGGGCGATAGGTACAGGGAACAGGATAGCATGATGGTCGGAGACAGCCAGGTTGAGGCACTGCAGGTGGGATGCAGTTGTGCCAGTGGTACATACCAAATCCAGGGTGTGGCCTTTGACATGGGTGAGATCATGGACATGCTGTTCAAAATTGAAGCAGTCAAGTGAGGTGGTGTTGGGTACAGGAAGCTCTTTGATCGAGATGTCTGCCCTGTATATTACAGCCAGCCCACCGCCCCGACCAGTGGAGCGGGGCTTTTGGAGGTAGACATAGCCAGGAGGTGTGGCTTGGTTGAGTAATAGGAAATCCTGTCCAGTTTGCCATGTTTCGGTTAAGCAGAGGAAATGACGGACCGCCTGTCTGTCTGTGTGGTGGGGATATTATGGTCAGAGTTGACAAACTTGCGACGTGCAGCCCTATACACATAGCGGGGACGGCGAAGGAGTCCAAGTGATTTTATTGTAGTGAGACAGTTAGGAGTGTTGTGGCAGACAAGATTCCACATTTGCAGAGCGGAGTATTTCCAGAGAGTCATGTCAGCAGCACAGAGGAGCAGCGGCTAGTTACGAGCTGCTAAGCAGGGGCTAGGCGGCAGCTACATTGAGAAGCCAGCAGTGGCTAGCAATGAAATGCTAACAAGAAACTGGGTAGCAGCTGAGTTGAGGGGACAGACTGGGGATGTGGAGAAGGCAATGGAGCTCCAGAGATCCCAGGTTGAAGAGGATGGCTGGTAGCTAAGCAGGAGCTAGCAGCTGAACGGCGGCTAGCAGTGACAGCCGATCGTCAGCTAGCAGTGACAGCTGATCTTCGGAGAATGTGTAAGTGTAATAGGTACACAGTCGATAGATCCAGACAGTTATGGTAGCTTTAGCAGACTGTTGGCAGTGGATTTGTGGTTGTTAGAACACAAAAACACGGGGGAAAAAACAGCACAGAAAACACGATTTTTTTTGGCTATGAAGTGAAGCCGCGACAAACACGCCAGCGTCGTCACTCACGCACGAATTGACTTTAATTTACAACTGTAACCATGGCCTACGGTTCTATGCGGGCTGTTCTCTTTCTTAGAAGCTAATTATCTGGTCTTAACATTGTGTTCTGACTTGGTTGCTTGATTGTTAGCAGCAGCCGCTTGGCTAACACCTTGCATGTACTGTTAAGCTTCATTATTTAACTCAGCCGGTGAGGGCAGTGCTCTCGCTCCCGCTCCCGGTAAACACATGGTATGGTTGCAGTAGCGCTATATCGTTGTATTTACTGCTCCTACTAGACTCTTAGCACTAGGACGATATGCAGAGAACAATCTTCACTGTTTGTGCTGTGTGCTCTGCATGTGTGGCCATTAAGAGGATTTCATCCTCCCAATATTATATTATCTAGTGGGCAGCCGTTTGGCTGACACTTTTAGGCACCGGCCACAGTTACTACCGTAACTACGGCTCTATGCTGTGTAAGTACTGGCCATAGTTACTACTGTAACTACGGTTCTAAGCCACGTAAGTACTGGCCATAGTTACTACTGTAACAGGGGGTTACGTATTGTAGCCCTAGTTATATAAGTACAGGCGGAGCCCTCTACTGGACTCTATGGGTACTACTCTCTATCATGCTGTGCGTGCTTTCACCTACTGAGTTTACGTAAACGTAGCCGGCCAATCGGGGCGAGCCTACCTGAATGCGCGCGCAGGCCCACAGTATATAAAAGGTGGCTACACCCGCCGCCCACTATCCTATACACTCTTCAGCGAGCGGACTAGGAAAGACAGGGCCCCCTGGCTCCGCCTGTGCTTATATAACTAGGGTTACAATACGTAACCCCCTGTTATATTTCACACAGGCTCCGCCCTCTACTGGACTCTATGGGTACAGTGGGCGGAGCCCCAATGTATACACGCCCTGTCATCCAACAACATCGACCCACCACACCGTCCCTGACCGGCTGTTGGCTAACATCCGTTGCATCCCCACTTCCTCCCATCCGGTTGTAACCGTAGAGAAGTTGGGGCCGCAATTTGGATAAGGCACACTCACATACGCTTACCTCGTGTAGAGTGTGCATGGGAAAGATCTGTGCGGAGACTCCGTCTGGAGCCTACCGCGCACCATGTTTACCAGGTCCCTCAGGAGCATGGGAAAACACTAGTGCACCACGTCCCCCACACTCACACACGCTCCGTGTAGAGTGGGCATGGACAATAGTGAGGAAGGCTCTCCCAGCCTGCCTCCAGCCCTGTATGGGGCTGATTGCGCACCATGTCTCCCGAGTCCCTCAGGAGCATGGGAAAGCTCGGACACTCTTTTGGCCGAAGTCAAGGCAAGTAGCAATGCTGTCTTCCATGACAGAGCTCATGGGGCTAAAAATGGTTCTGTGACCAGAGCCTCAAGCACCAACGGCAGGTCCCACTGTGGGGTGGAGGCGTGCACTACTGGGCGCTTTCTCCTGACCCCCTGCAAAAACCGCAACATAAGCGGCTGACTGAAGGCTGACCTGCCTCCAAATCCCTCATGGCAGGATGAAATGGCTGCTGCATACACCTTAATTGTGGAATGAGCCAGCCCCCTGTCCACCAGTATCTGTAAGTAGGTAAGAATAGAGCCCAGCGTGCATGACAGAGGCTCTAGACTCCTTCCTTCACACCATTGCCGGAATCCTGCCCACTTTGGCCTGCAACAGGCTGTGGTGGATTCTGCTCCTGCTGCTTGGATAGTCTGAATAACGTTGTCAGACAGCCCCACCTGTCTCAGCCTGTCCCTCTCAGGAGCCAAGCCTGGAGAGGTTGGCCCAGAGTGGGTAACGCCCCTATTGCCCCTGCTTCCTGAGACAGCGCTCCCCATACCTGAGGAATAGCCCAGGGCTGGCCCACCATCATCTGTGTTACCCCGCGTACCACGGCGCCAGGCGGCGATCTGGGTCCACTAGGATGACTGACAGCTGCTCCCGCCTCCCCCTATCCAGAAGGGGGGGGGATAAGGTGCAGCGGTGGAAAGGCGTAAGGCAGCTTCCTTGTCCATGGCTCATGTGCAAATGCGTCCACCCCCAAGGGCGGATTGTCCCACCGGGCCAGGGAGAACCACAGGGCTCAGTGGCTGTTGCGCCGATTGGCGAACAGGTCCACCTCTGCTCTCCCGAACTGAGTTCAGAACTGCTTCACCACCTCCGGGTGAAGCCTCCAGGTCTGGCAGGGGTCCACCTCTTGACATGAGGTCAGCCCCCCCGTTCTCCCGTCCCGGGATGTGCAGGGCCCTTAGAGACAACACAATCTCTGAAACCCACAACCACAGGTTCTCTGCCGCGGTCAACAAGGCTATTGAGCGGACTCCGCCTTGCCTGTTGATGTACGCCACTGTGGTGCGGTTGTCGCTCCTCACTAGCACATGTTTGCCCTGTATTAAGGGTTTAAAGTGCTGTAGGACCAGCATCACTGCTTGCAGCTCCAGGAGGTTGCTGTGCCGAGCCTCTGTCTTAGGCCAGCAACCACCTACAGCTCTCTCTAGGCACGTCCCCCCCCATCCTGTCACTAAAGCATCTGTAAAGACTGTGATATAGGAGGTCACTTGCCCCAGTGGAGCTCCCCTCCGCAGATCTCTGGGGACCCTCAGAATCGGAGGTTGCTCTCTACTGAGGGGGGGATGATCTCCAGACGTCGTTTGTGTCTTGAGATCTAAACGAAGGCCGGTAAGCCACCTCTGTATGCGACGTGCATGCAGAAGTCCGAGTGGCACTACGGAGTGAGCAGCCGTCATGAGACCCAAAGCATGCATGATGATCAAAGCTGTCACCGTCGCCCCCTGACACAGCCTGCAGACTGCCCGCAGCAGGGATGCCGGTCTGCTTTCTGTCAGGGTGGCACGTAGTCTGCCTGCATCGAGCATCACCCCCAGATATTCTACCTGCTGGTGAGGTATGGGGGAGCTCTTCTTCCAATTGACCGCAACTCTTTTTCAACCCAACTTGGTTAGGTGTAGGATCAATTGGGCTGTGTGAAACATTGCCCATTCCCTGGACCTGGCCATGACTATGAGGTCGCCCAGATAAAAGAACACCCTCATGTCATGGTCCCGCAGCGGTTGCAGCGCTGTAGCGTGCGTGGGGATAGGGAGTAGCCGAACGTCAGTCTGTTGTACTCGTAGGCTACCCCCTGGAAGGCAAAACGCAAATACTTTCTTTGTTTTGGAGCAATTTCGCCATGAAAGTAAGCACTGATTTTCCATTCCCCATAACATTGTGTTAGGGGATGTGCAATCAGCTGCGGAGCCGCAGCTATGAGGCTGTGTTACTCTCTGGTGGCCCACTCCGCCGTCAAACCATCCATAAAAGGAAGTTTATCCCATGGGGGGCTGACACAGAAAGGGCCATTTGTCTATAATGCAGTTTCCACTCAGAGAACAAAACGGAGGTCCATGAACACAACACGGCACACACCCTGAGAGCGCGCGCTCCGCCATAATGCTATTTTCTCTCAGAGAGAAAGAGGCATTGCCCGGTCTCGGGTGTCCCCCCACGGCCTGTGTCCAGCCCCCCCCCCCCCACTCATCCATATATTAACGGATTTTGACCATTTTTGTTGCATTTTTCTCCTCTCCTCTCACTGATCGAATGGCAAACGCGACCCACTGTCGGAGGGCCTCTGCGCCGGCCCGGCCTAGTGCCGGTGCTCTGGCGGTCGGTTCCTCCGAACTGCGGTTTCGACTCTGCGTGTCTCTTCCTTCCCGGGCCGGCCGATATGAAGCGTGACCAAGACGCACTGTAAAGGGGTCCCACGGGTCCCGCAGCGGGGTGAAGGTTCCCAGCTAGAACCTTCCCACCTCTGCCGCGGTGCACCCGGCAAACACGGTTGTTTCTCAAACCTTCCACTGTTGTCTAGCGGGTGTAACTAAAATACAAGATGTCGTATTTATATATATAAATAAATATATATCTATATAGATAATAAGTGTCGGTCCAATTTTATTTTGTATTTGCGTGCATTTCCTGTTCGGAAAGTGGCACTGCGGCTGTACTGATAGTAACAACAATACAAGGTATATATATATATATATATATATATATATATATATATATATACACATATATATATATATATATATATATATATATATATATATACATATATATATATATATATATATATATATATATATACATATGGAGTGGAGGTCTGCACCGGAACTTTCCTGAGAGTGGAGGTCTGCAGACCCCTCTCCGGGGGGAGGGTCGTCATAATGCCGTCTCTTTGAAACGGACATTATGGGGAAATGTGGAATGTGGAGAGAGATGACTCTTACTCTGGGATAAATGGCATAGTTTTTACTAAATGCATTTTTCACACACACACATCACTCTAGAACTAGGGTTACAATATGTAACCCACCGTTCATGCAACAGGGCCTCTTTTCGACTTCCTGTTGATGATAGATTTTACTCTTTATCGCCCCTGAATGGAGGAGGGACGCTGCAAAGCTTGAGTGAGTAACCCAGTCTCAGTGTCCTGCCCCTCTACTCTGTCAGTACACAGCTTTTGTGGGGCTTCCATTCCCCACAAAACTGTGTTGAGGGGACATGCCAGCAGCTGTGGAGCCAAAGCTAAGAAGCTGTAGTATTCTCTGGTGGCCTACTCCGCTGCCAAACCTTTCCATAAGAAGGGAGTTTTGGCATGGGGGCTGACACAGAAAAGGGCAGATTTTCTATTGAGGTCCTTGACGCACCGCGGCACGCTCCCGTGGGGCCTCGGCTCTGTCCTAATACCGTCTCTTTGAAACGGACATTATGGTGAAAAGTGGAAATGTGGAGAGAGATGACTCTTATTCTGGGATAAATGCAATCGTTTTCACTGAATGCGTTTCTCACACACACATCACTCTCTCTTGAGCCCGCAGAGCGTTTTGACAGCACTTCCGTTTATTCCACTCACGTGCACGCGCCCACCTGCTGGCTCCTATACTGGAGTTTACAGAGGGGGCGGGGAGTGTGGGACAGTGTTATTTCCTCTGGGGATGAGCAAGAAGCAGCCACGCTGCGACTACTCCTCACCCACGTAACCAAGGATATCGATCCAAAGAGCCCTTCCGTAAACATGGGGGCTCCCGGCCAGGGAGATCAACAATTGTTGGCGCAGATATCTCTGCTCTGCGCCGATCCTATAAGAGTGTGCTTTAAAAGAGGGAAAACTCAAAACAGCCAGGATGAGGGTTAAACAATAATCTGTTTTAATGATAAACGGTAATAATACAATACACTTTCAAAGGGGTGGGGCGGGCCCCCACTCCCTGCTCTGGTTCTGATGCCGGGAGATCCTTTCATCTGGACGGCAGGAGAAAAAGAGACCGGACCCCAGAACTCAACAGGAGATATTGTAAAAACAAGGGTGGAGCTGTGGTCATAGAAAATCAGAGCGAGCCAGCAGAGGACCTGGACTCTAGCTGTCTCATGTTACTGCAGCTTTCATCCACACACACACCCTTCCTGCGCATTCCAGAGACTTGAATTGTCTAAAGAATATCCCTTGCTCACAAAGATAATACATATTAATACTCTCAAATTTCCAGCTTCTGGTTACACAGACTGCTTATTATGAATACAAGTAATTAAACACACATATACTATTCAAGATATGTAGACTTCTCTGAAACATGACATACTGGAGACCTTAAGCAGAAGAACTCTCATCCACCCCGCCTGCTTAACTTCCCCTCCCCCAGAGTAATAAAACCTGTTTAGCACCCAGGAATGTTTGAAGCAAGTTTAGTCCTCACATTTATGAAAGGATAAAACAGAGAAATCAATACAAAACACAAACACAGGTATTGTTTGAACAGTATTCACTTAACTGCTACTATTGATAATTACCAGAGAAACTCCAGGGCCTCTTTCAATATCTGGAAATTGCAACAAGACTTTCTGCCATTTCTAATGTAACACTCTTCCCAAATATCAGATTATAATAATCTTCACAACACGGTCCTTTTGGAAAGTGCCATGCGGCGTGATCCCTCACTGGGATATCACACGGCAGACAATGGCGGCGGCCACGATCAAGCTACAAATAATCGCTCTGATCTGATGAGGTGGGGGCATCTCCAGCAATGAGCGAGATGCCGAACACACCCGTGTTTATTTGCAGTCGCCTTGTCACGCGGTAGCGTGGCAGAGCTGTTTTCAGCTCTCTGCCCAGCCTGCTGCCCGCTGGGAGCAGCTGCGCTCCGCCGCCATGGTCATCACCTAGGGCGGTGGACCTCCATGGACCGGACCCGGAAGTGCCCGACAACGGCAAACGGAGCCATCCACCCCGCTGGAATGGCGAACGTGAATGGCACCGCCTCGGCCATATCCTGGTCCCCCAAACACTCTAAGCAGAGGTGGTGGAGACCGGCGCCCGCGATCAAACCAGGGCAGGTGCATGGCCGAGCTTCCAGTAATGGTGAGTCCATTTTTCGTTTCTTCTAATCTTCGTTCGTTTAACTCTTCGGTTGTCAGCTCGTCTGAAGAGAAAAAGGATAGTAGGCGGCGGGTGTAGCCGCCTTTATATACTGTGGGCCTGCGCGCGCATTCAGGTAGGCTCGCCCCGATTGGCCGGCTACGTTTACGTAAACTCAGTAGGTGAAAGCACGCACAGCATGATAGAGAGTAGTACCCATAGACTCCGGTAGAGGGCGGAGCCTGTGTGAAATATAACTACGGTTCTAAGCCGTGTAAGTACTGGCCATAGTTACTACTGTAGCTACGGTTATATGCCGTGTGAGCACTGGCCATGGTTACTGCTGTAACTACGGCTCTGTGCTGTTCTCTTCTTTAGAAGCTAGTTATCTGGTCTTAAACATGTATGTTATTTTACTTGATCTCGCTTGATCGTTAGCAGCAGCCGCTCGGCTAACGTCTTGCGTGTACTGTTAAGCTTCTTTATTTTACCCAGCTAGGTGAAGGCAGTGCTCCCTCTGCCGGTAATTCGGATGTAGCTACATCCCTTTTTCTGTTCGGCGAGTAGTAGCACCGCTCTACTTCTCCCGTTCAGCAGGTAGCTGGTGAAGGCTGTGTTCCCGCACCCGCTCCCGGTTACGCTGCATCTGGCATTCGTCTCTAACTCAACCTGTGAAGGCAGTGTTCTCGCCCCCGCTCCTGGTAGAAGCTGAACTGCCTCGCTTTTCCGTTAAGCAGGTAGCTGGTGAAGGCTGTGTTCCCGCACCCGCTCCCGGTTACACTGCATCTGGCATTCGTCTCTAACTCAACCAGTGAAGGTAGTGTTCTCGCCCCCGCTCCTGGTGGACGCGGAACTGCCCTGTTTTCCCGTTAAGCAGGTAGCTGGTAAATGTTCCCGCACCCGCTCCCAGTTATGCTGCATCTGGCATTCGTCTCTAACTCAGCCGGCAGTGTTCTCGCCCCCGCTCCTGGTAGACGCTGAACTGCCGTGTTTATTAATCCAGCCAGGTGAAGGCAGTGCTCTCGTTCCCGCTCCCTCTGCCGGTAACGTGGGTGTAATTACATCCCTCTTTCTGTTCGGCGAGTAGCAGCAACGCTCTACTCTTTCCATTAAGCAGGTAGCTGGTGAAGGCTGTGTTCCCGCACCCGCTCCCGGCTACGCTGCATCTGGCTACCTTCAGAATGGCTCAATCATGTCGCGCCTGTATGGCTTCTCTTGAGCCCGAGGACGGCCACGACCGCTGCCCTCCTGCCTCGGCTGCCTCTGGTGGTCAGTGGGGACGAAATTCGAGCATCTGAGTGAGGTTCTCACGGTAAATGCCTGCATGAGCTGTTGCTGCATGCCTCGGGCGCTCAGAGTGGCTAGAATCACTGAGGTGGAACGTCTGGCAGCAACCTCTCCTTGTCACATCCTCCTCCAGATCAATTCGGCTGTTCCCGGCGACTTGAGGGAGCGATGGCTATGTGTGCTCTCCCCAATAGAAGGACTAGAAACAGGCTGTCCTCTAAAGTGGATCGGCTAGCTGCCGATAGGGGCATGATGAAGTCGCCTCTTGGCCCTTCAGCCTGGGCCCAGTGTAGGGGCTGCTAGCGGGCCGCTTGTCCCCCCCCCCCCCCCCCCCCCCCTTAGGTTGACGCCCCTTCTTCGGTTGGCGCACCTCCTTCGGTTGACGCACCTCTGTATGAGGATGCCTTGACGCTGGTACAGACTCGTCGCCAGGTTTGGCTGGCCCAGTCACCACTAACGGAGGCGTACCAGTCGAGCCAGGAGAGCTGTTTAGGTCAGCTGCCCTGGAGGCACTGGAGCGTGCTGCCCAAGCTAGGCAGACCAGGCAGCAGCTCTCGGGTCTTCGCAGACCTGTGCCCACTCCCAACAGGCCCAGGGGCCGCTCTAGCAGCCGCACTCAGCCGCCGGATTACAGGGGTGGTCTGCAGAGGTCTTAGCGGCCCACTCAACCGCCTCCCAATGACTTTCGTGCTCCAGGTCGCCCGCCTTCCAGGCGGCCTCCTGCCATTTTTACACTTGCCTTTGCATTATCTTTTTGTTATTTCAATCAATATTTCTGCACGGGTAAGGTGTTATATAATCTGCTTTCTACTCCGATGTGAAAAAAGTAGTCAGATATTTTATTTTGGCTGCTGGTGAGTGCTACGTTTGATGACTTTTTATAATGCCAGGTATATTAAGCCGTGCAGTGGTGGAAGAGGTGGAAGTAAAAGTGAAGTACAAGTCCTGCATTGAAAATATCACTTAAGTACTGGATTATTAAATGTTAAAACACCCAATAAGAACAATCATGAATACATTATTAAACAATTTAAATGTTAGTAGATGCCACTCATTCACCTACAATATTTCTCATTAAATTGCAGTAGGAGTATAAGTATACATTGTCATGAAAAGTAAGGTACCTCCATTTGGCACTTAAGTACTTTTATAAATGTCCTTAGGCACATTCCACCACTTGCACTAGTTACTTTCCACCACTGCTGTAATCTCCTAATTTCACACCCAAACACAAACTCACAACACAGACTGAACAAACTGAAACGTTCACTTTGATCAAATGTATTATGTCCACAGATTTCACATAACTGTAGGCTATGTGTTTGGGTGGGTTGAAAGCAATAATATTAACTTGAGCTTAATATGTGTTATTTAAACATAATATTATGGCGTTGAACTAACCTAATTCAGTAATGTAAAATATGTCGACATAATACATTTAATTAAAGTCAACCTTCCAGTGCAGCAGGAATCGGTGTGTTGAGTGTCCTGGCCACAGGGTGCTGCTGTTGTTCTTCCAACAGCTGGCCTCCTCTTCAGAATCTGATACTGATCAATCACAGCTCCCTCTTTTTCTCTCCTTACATAAGAGCAGTATTTCTCATCTGTTAGTGTAGCGTTATACACAGAATCTCTCACATTTAGAATGCATTCATTTATATTCCTATGTCAGCATCAGCACTCCCCTTCCTAGGAAATAATCTGTTTCCTCCGCTAAATCCTATGATTGATTACAGTTCACTCGTGCAGCTGATGAACATTTGTCTTGTGTTTATGGCTTTTAAGTGGCACAAGCGCGCAGGTTGGCATTATGGATATCCCTGTCCCCGATAAGACTTACATTGTTTAATTAGAGTGGGGGGAAAAAAGACCACTGTTTGCAAATATTCACCCAAATCATTTTCTATAAGTGGAGCAACTCCCACCGCTGCAGACACTGGGGACCTCTGCAAAGTCATTTTGCAAAATCATTTTTACTTTATCTAAATGCCCCGTTCACTTACACTGAATTTATTGGACAGAGGAAATACATCACCTGAAAAATAATCCCAGAGGCTAATTAATATTAGTGTGAGGAAGCGTTTCTGCAGCGTGCACACGGCTGAACACCCAATAGAGTCACAGCGGGAATCAAAGAGCTGCACCTGAAAGAGTGGCTTACATCCTACAGAAGACTCTGCAGCGCTGGGACTATTACAGCCGAGCCAGGTTCAAAGCCCAGGTAGAAATGAAGCCATTATTTGCCTCTCTGTTCTCACTTGAAGAGCTGATTTGAATCAGATTGCCCCCCGAACCTTCCTCTCCTCCTGCCCACCAAGTGACAGAGCAGCTCCAGTCCATCACAGCTGGGGGTTGCTGTACCGCTGTACGGCTGAATGCTCGGCAGGGGGGGGCGGGGGGCTGTACCGACCGAGAGTGACCTTTCTGTATTGTTCCACCAAGACTGGAATGCATCAGCATGTTGATAAGTGTGGAGGGTGGAGGGTGCAGGGGGGGGGGGGCTGTTAGCTTTCCTCCCCTACAATCCTATCCTCCCCCCGCCTGTGTGAAGAACCCCTCCCTTGTTTCTCATGTGGGTTTATTTATCCACTGAGGGGTGACTGACCTCTTCATTTTCAACACTAATGCTACCTTTAGGATTGTTGTTGGACAAAACACCTGCCAGGTGGCTAAGCTTCTGACAGCTTCTGTGAGGTATATAAGGTTTAAATAACAGTGAAACAACTGTTTGTCACAAAGCTAACATGAGGAATTAAAATGAAGTGGACAGATCTGAATTCTAATTCCGCCTAAAACCCCCCCTACCAGCAGCCCCTTTACTCCAGCTGTGGACTAGATAAGGTAACCTGCTGCACACACAGTAAAGCCTCAGTGACATCCCCCCACCATGAATGATGTCCTGCAGGCCCTGGACACACTACATGACAATCTGCACAGTGACATCACTCTCAACTGTCAATCATAGCGTCAGTGGTAACACAAAGACTTTTTTCATTCTGATGGAGAACAGACCAAATTTGATTATAGGGAAATAATATCAGTGGTGAAGTGAAGTCATGACAGGTTTTCTATTTACATTTTATTTCACCTTAGCAGTGGTGGAAAGTACAAAGGTGATTAAATGTACTCAAGTATTCCACTTAAGTACTTTTTTGACAGATTTTTAGTGGCTGTAAAAACAAAAACAGTTAACTTCCTCCATCAATTATATTTACTTTCTCATGGACTTTTATGCTCTCTCCACCCAGACTGCTATAAAACAAACATCTTAAATAAGCTTTGTTAATGTCTAGCATTCAGTATAAATGTGTCTGACGCTGAAACATTCGCGCACATTGTGCCATCAGCCAATTCTTCCTTAAAAGGTTTTGTTTGTGTTTTACATTTAGCTCAGTGCACCACTATATATTTTCCAAGGGAATCAATCAAATTTCAACAAATTGCAAAACTGTTGGATGGTATCAAGAGTTGTAGATTAGTTCTGCAAAGAGCTCCCATGAGACCCATCTCGGTAAACACTACATTTCATGCGGAGCCACCAGCCTGACAGGCCTGTCTGCAGATTTGTTTTAGCTTTGGAGGCTATGATTATGGAAACAAATCACAGGGACACAGTGGTTCAAAGCTGAAGAGGTTTATACTCATTTAGAAGCTTGGTGTTTTTGTTGCAAACACACCAGGTTATCACAGGGCTCATATAGCTCGTGACATCCTCTCAAAGATTGTCTGGTAGCCAAGTCATGAAATGAAGTTACCTAGCGCTCCCACAGAAAACTCATTTATCAACTCTATTTCTCCTGGCTTTGTTCTCCGCAGTTCATCCAGAAGGGCGTGTTGAAAGATAAGATTTGTTCTTCAGCTCTTTTTATTCTACACATACAGCTGCTTTCCACTTCAGAGACAAGTTAATACAATCAGTTATTCCTGGCATTTTTGCCTCTGGTACTCCGAGTCAAGAGTCTGCAGCTGTGATAAAGACAGACCCCTCTGCCAGGGGGTGGGGGGGGGAGCAGGCAGCAGCACATCACTGTGGTGCATCAGAACGCCTGGAGGAGTGGGATAAGGTAATGTCCGTACCCTTGAGCATGCAAGGTGTCAAGGCGGGAACACAGAGGAGCAGAGTGTGGTAGTCTCCAGGGGGGTCAGACAGGGATCAAGGGCATTCTAGTTATTTGTGATTATTCCTCCGAGTATGTGCAGGACTGCTTCTGAAGCGGATAAGAAACAGCAAGAAAAAGTGGACAGCATTTTAAAGCAACTCCTTCTCAGCCCAGAAGCCAAATAAGAAATTGTTCGAGTGCGAGGAACTCATTTCTTGTCAGTGCCACTGGGTCAGGTGTACAACCTTCAGGGGGATGGGTAGCCCAGCAGCATCTCTCTGCCTGACCACTGACTTCCCCCCCCCCAGCATCTTTGCAGACCATATACATGCACTACAACCTATAACACACTACAGGAAAGGGAAAAACCAAATAGCATACAGTAATAGGGCATTTTTAATAGTACTAAAGCTGCAAGAAGCGTACCGTTGTCTGCATTCCTGTTGCATTAAACCTCCCCTAAAATGCCTGTGTTCCCTCCAGAGGGAGTTTCTCTGCTAATTTTCAGCTGTTGTCCTTTGGCGATATGTTTGGTAACCAATAAGGTAATGGTTAAACATGCAGGACTACTTTTAGTTTAGGGTCTGACCTTCAGTGTTAGTTATTGTAATCACAAAAATAGGAGAATATGAATAAGTACAAAAGATCAGGAACAAAGGACAAACAAAACATTTTCTTTTTACGTTACAATTACTATTGTCTGTTTTTTTTTTACAGCACCTGCACTCTGTAGTTTCTGCTGTAACTGTGTTATGTGTGAACAACTCAATTAATAAAGTGTTACAAAGAAGAAAATGGATGTAAAGTATAAGAGCATTTGATTCAAATATTGGATCACTTCTCTGAACTTACTTAAATAACAATGACTTCGTAATGTGCTGACGTGAATTCAAATGAAATGGTGTGTTGGAGTGCACAGATATCAGAGTGACTGAAAGTTTGGAGTGTTCCCGGAGCTCTGTGGCCCCGCATTTATCTCCACATGGCTCCTTTGCTGCAGAGGAGACTTGTGGCAGCTGCTTATTTTGCCCCTACCTTGGCATGGCTGATGAACTGTGACAGCTGATGTCTGAACAACCAGTCAAAGAAACTGCCTGTAATGAGGAGTCTGCTGCTTGAGAGACAGATGTCATCATATTTCAGATAAAGTTATTCCCTGCTCTGCCGGGGCCGGAGCGGCTCTGGCAGGCTCCGTGTGCCGGGGGCTGTCACATGGTGGGTTATTCTGAGATGTTTTCTGTCTAAGCAGAGGGGTAGAAGCAAATATCTTGGCCCTACCTACACGTGTGAAAATGTGCCTCTACATATAGCTTCACAGAAAATGCAGAATCTGGCCTTCAGTGTTGCCTTGGCCCGCCGCCCGGAGATGAATCAGGCCAACGTGAGATTGAAAGGCAGATTGTGTTGATTCAGACAACAATGGGAATCAGTCTTGGCTGGAGTTTTACTTGGAGTCTTAATTGAAAAGCTACTTCTCCTACTGGTTTAAAGGTTAGTCTGTTATGTTAAAGCTCACACTAATAATGTTTTAATTAGTACATCATTATTATATCCATCTGTATTAAACTTAACAATAAACAACTTTTCTGTGGTAAGAGAAAATCTCAATTCGTACGCCAATTTTGTATTTTATTGCATTGAAATGCACTAAAATTATGCAAGACACAAAAAGTACATTCTTTTTCCTGTAAACAGCTGAGCCAAGGAGAGCAGAATCAGAACACAGGTTCACGGCCATACAAGGACCACTCTATACTGTATATATCAAATAATATAAAGTGTAAGAGCAGATACAAAGCAGTATTCTGTGCATTGAACATTAACTATCATCCTCAGAAATGTTGTCCTAACGGCACTTCACTGTCATACACTAATGTACTTAAGTACACTTTTAAGTTTATTGCACTTTACTCACAGAGTATTTCTATGTTATGCTACTTCCTATTTCAACCTCTTTGTTGGATAGCACTGTAAAAAATATGGTATGGGATCCCTTGCCTTGTTTCACGAGTTGTTATTAGTCTCTTTGAAGAGAAAATGTCCTCCGTCTTTCAGGATGGAGTCGTTTAAAGAAGAGTTAAAGGCCCAAGAGGTAACATTATTTAATACTCAATATTTTACAAACAAAAATCAAAAAACAGTTGGTAACTATTGGACTCAAATACCTATCTGTAACGTGATTTAGGGTTTGTAGAAATACATGAATATTTAAAATGTTGTATAGTCACTTTAGAATTTGTTGCTAATAATACTTACTTCTGTTACTCCCACCACTGAGTGGCTCTTATATAATAGCCAGATTGAGGGTTGATGTGATCCTGTATCTCCAAGCCTTAAACGTATGTCAATCCTTAACATCACAGCTCCACTGCTGTGCGTAGTGACAATTACAGTTAATCGCATGTTTTCCTATGCGTTCTTTTTTTCAACTAGTAGGAGGTCAAATGTAACTTTCAATGTCATCTGCAAAATGTAGTGTGTGTGGACGTGATGGGAGTCACCTCCCCTTTGTATGGTAGTGAGCTGAGATGTTGGGTCAGGTCCACTTAGAGGCAAATGTAAAGTGACGTTTGAAATAAATAAAGGAAATTGAGATTCATTTATACATGCCGGCCTCAGCAGGCACATCAGCAAAACTGTCAAACAGAGGTCACATACTGTATGCATCCTATGAGGAGGCCCTAAGCCAAGTAGAACATTGCTTATTTTCAGCTCCAACAGGATGTGGATTCTCTGTGGCCAGTACATCTCTTCCTATGAAAAAGCAATAGATCAGCGCTTTTAACAGAGCTGGTCAGGGCTTGCTGCTATGGAGTTTAGCGAAAGAGCTGAACAGCCAAACACAGGCTGTGTCTCAATTCAGGGGCTGCTGCACTCTTCGGAGCAGGCCCGGCTCCAGGATGAAATGACTGAGGGGACTGTTAAAAAATCCGAGGGGGCGATTTTTTTTTCACAACAACTAAAAATACTGGCAATGTAATTAATTAGCCGCTTTCACACCAAGTACTTTGCCGTACTTAGTTCCCCGGAGTTCTTTAGTTCATGGAGCGTGAGAAAAATAAAAAAGTGAATTAATCATATTAAACACAGGGTTGCAAAAGTATTATTGCAAAATGTAACTAAGCATTTCAGACAAACAATCCTTAAAGGATAATTTAAAAAGGATGTACTGTTTTGGTTTTTAAAAAACTAAAGAGATGAAATGAAAGTCACACATGCATCCCTTTGACAGCACTGCACAAACAACAAACATCTGGTGGAAATATTTAAAATAGGCTCTTTTTTAGCCCTACCTCAGCAGCATAAGCTGAATACAAAGGTCGTAATGTTGAGGTTGTAAATGTTGTCCCAAAGTTTAATAAACAGTAAAACATTGCAACATGTCAGAGAAATAAATAAAGCAAACAGCAGCTACACGTCAAGGGTAGCGTTTTATAAATCCCACCATACTGTAGGCTATTCCGGTCTAAATGTTTTCACTTTGGTCTATTTATGTAATATAAAGTATAACTTATCTATAACAGAGCCAAGATCTCTGACTTTAGTAAACTTCTGAATTGAATTAAAAATAAATGTAAACCAACAGTCCAGCTAGCTAGTTAGCATCATTAACGTCACGTATTTATCCGTATTATTAAATTAAAATGTACGTTTTAATGGCCCTTGGGTTTGACGTGTGTGATGTTAGTTGATTTAAAGTCAGTTAAAACTCAATACTCACATTTATTAGTGATTCCTCCGCTTGCTGCTGCTTTTAAATCCACTCTGCTGGGGAGACCGGACCGCCATTTAATTTGAAAAAAACTCACTCTTCCCTGCGCGCATTGCACCCTGGGATATGGTAGACCGCGAAGGATACATTAGATGTATCCTTCAAATCCTGGAAAATAAGGCCGCATTCGGAGGAGTCTCGTCTTTTTTTAAATTGGGGCAGCCTTCTTTCGGCGGAAGTGACGTATGCGGTCTACAAATGCAGCCTCCGAAGGGTGCAGCCCCTGTATTGAGACACGGCCACAGAAACATCCCTCTGATGTTGCACAAGACATCAATCACTTTGCTATGCCCGAAAAAATGAATGGACAGTATGTATGTTTTCTAATTGATTGATCCTGTAGCTTCTCATAATATGCAGTGTTACTCTCTATACCTGCTTACAGCTTTGGTAGGGAACATTAGAGAAAGACAAGATAAGAGGGACCTTTATTGATCCCCATAGGGACATTCAGGAGTTAAAGCAGTGAAAATACAGGACAGCACAGACAAGAGTTCATATAGGATAATAACATTTCAAATACAATTTAATACTGTTAAAACAAGATACCACAACAACAAGGTGAATGTTGTTGAATGAACATATATACATATGTAGTCAGTAGCAAGCAAGAGTAACTAGATGTTTCAAATTACCCAACCGAAAAGTATTCCCAGTGTCATCTCTTTTCCAATGAAGGTAGCTAGCAGCACTAGCTCCGAAAGTCCCTAAATATAACAAGAAATACCCATTTTCTGCTGAAATCATCATGACTTCTCCAACACCTTTATACTGTACCCTTCTTCATAGTAAAGCTGAGATGGATTATGGTCTGCCAAGCTTCACAACAGATCTATAGAAAGTGGTTAAACCCTATCCATACATGTAAATGGCTACCACCTCTCCATGGCCATTATTTCAGTCTATGATTACTCATGATCCAGTCAATAAACATTATTTTAACTTTTATTCTAATATATTCAGTCAGAGCCTTCTCACTTTGTGTGCTAATAATAATAATAATAGCTTACATTTATATAGCGCCTTTCATGGGACCCAGGGTCGCTTTACAAGGAAGAATAGGGCAAAACAAACATAACAAAACAAAAGGCAATCAGACAGACAAAAACAACAAATAGATTAGGGGCCAAAGGCCTTGGTGAACAGATGGGACTTGAGGGCCCTTTTGAAGGCGTCAAGCGTGGGGATGTTGCGGATCTCCGCAGGGAGAGCGTTCCAGAGGGTGGGGGCTGCCACGCTGAAGGCTCTGTCCCCGAAGGTTCGCAGTTTGGTGCGGGGGGTGGCAAGCAGGCCAGAGTCTGAAGACCGCAGGTTCCGGGGTGGGGCATGTGGGTGAAGGATGTCCGATAGGTATTGGGGGGCATGAGCATGGAGGGACTTGTAGGTAAGGAGGAGGATTTTGAATGATATGCGGGACTTGACCGGCAACCAGTGGAGGTGGATGAGGGTGGGAGTGATGTGCTGCCACGGCTTTGTGTGTGTGAGTACCCTAGCAGCACAGTTTTGGACATACTGGAGCCTGTCCAGGGTTTTGTTGGGAACCCCAAACAGGAGACCATTGCAGTAGTCCAAGCGGGAGGTGACAAACGCATGGACTAGGGCAGGGATCACCAACTACATTTGTCCAAGGGCCAAAATGTATCCAATAGACACTATCGCGGGCCAGCGGGGGGGGGGGGTACAGGTATTGCATAAAGCTTAGCAGACTCTTCACGCTAACGAAGGATCACTTCGAGGCAGGGTTGGGAGGGTTACTTTGTAAATGTAATCAGTTACTGATTACTGAATACATGCTCTGAAAGTAATCAGAATACAGTTACGTGTCTTAAAAACGTGTTCAGGTTACTTTTAGAATACTTTTGGAATACTTTCTTTTTCCATAACAGATGGGTATGTTTTGGTGAACAGGAGACACATATTTTACTGTTTTAATGGCTTATCAAGAACTCAAACACAACATCTTGGTGTCATTCTGGACAGCTCCCTCTCATCTGCACCCCACATAACATCACCCGGACTGCATTCTCCTACTGTAAACCTTTCCTTAGAATATGTTATGAATTGTAAGGTGTCCTTGTGTGCTTTGAAAGGCGCCCCTAAATAGAATGAATTATCATTATTATTTATTATTATTATTATCTGAAACGATGTAATAACTTTTAAAACTTGTTCCAGTCACTTGCCCCATGCATTCAGCAGCAGCAGGCCATTCACTTTGATTTTATCCAGTTATAAATGTCATCATTTCGACAATAAAGAAATGCTACATCAACGTTATCTTGCACATTTTATCTAACCATCTTCGTTTCTAACTTTCAATATATTTCAAAAGAGATCTCTCTCTCTCATCTGCGTGCGGGGGCGGGGCCTCACAGACGCTGCATCTCTCTCTCGCTCACAGACACGCTGCAGCGCTGTGCAGTGTGCACACAGTTCTGTCGGTAATGAATCTTACATTTTGTGAGGAAACTTTTCCACCAATAATTCCAATAAGTATTCCAAAATGTATTCACTTCAGGTTTACGAAAGCAGTTTACTGTAATCAGATTACTCGTTTATCAAATGAACCAGGGGGCAGGGCGGGTGAAGGAAACAATCCGGGTTTTGATGGGGGCGAGAGAGTTGAGACTGAGGGATAGGGCAGTTATTACCATACAAGTCATTACACCGATCTGTTGTTGACCGTGGCCATGTTTATACCACACACCTAACTGTTGAGTAAACATCAGTGGCGAGCCGTCAGGGCCCTCTAGGCCAGTGGTTCTCAACTGGTCAGGCCTCGGGACCCACTTTTTACTTGGTCAATACATCGCGACTCAACATTTTGAAGCACTCAAATCTATTCAACACAAAATCGTGCTGTAATATACACTTTTCAGCATATAATATTAATAAAAGTGAAGTACAGTGCATACATCCCTTCACGGAACTAAAGTATGCTTTTAAAAAAGGTTTAATGAGATGATGGAATCAAAGCTGAATTATATAAAAAGGCACGCATGCTGAAAACCCAACCCCAGCAGGGGGGTCTGGGGGGATTCTCCCCCAGGAGATTTTTAGAAATACTAACATAAACTATGCATTCTGGTACACTGAGAAGAAAATAAATGCATCTATTACTACCCGACATATTAATAATATTTTATGCTATTGTTTTTCACTTTGTTCTGACATCTTGCTGCGAGAAGAGTAAAGAGGAGATAGTCTGTGTGACTTACTTTAAATTGTGGGTAAGGGTAGATAGCTCCCATTGCTCTGTGACCTGTCAGTCATCAGACCGGGGGTCATATTTCATTATGTGTTCATTTCTATCTGAAGTTGTAACCATGGATGTATAAAGAAGAGTTCTAGCGCAAAGTTATTCTCCGTGGGGATATTCTGAAAAATAATATTTGAAAACATTAAAAAAAACAACATTTTTTTATATATTTTTGTAGTTACATTTTTCATTAGTTTGACCAAAAACCAAAAGTGGTGAAGTGACGCGTCCTAAAACCCGGAAGTAAGCTGCGCTCGGGTTCCCTCGACAGAAAGCAATGGGATTTCTCCATAGGATTTTGGAAAATAGCTTGAAATAAGGTCTGTGGAAAACGAACCTGTTAGATAAATGTACGTTTTGTTCAGCCGGATAATATCCACATTTCTACCAGGGTTTCCGTTAGCCGGTAATTACCAGTTTTTAGCCGTTCAAATTTAATAAAAACTGGTAAATTCAAAACCTGCCGGTCAAAATGTCCGCTAATAATTAGGGATGCTACGATCGATCAGCCGCCGATCATTATCGGCCGATATTCACTCTTAATAGTTTGATCGGTGCTCTCTATAAAGGCCGATCAGGAGAGCTGGATCTGATCGATATGGACATAAATGCGAGTGAAGTGTAACCGGACGCGAGAGAGAGAACAGATCAGCTGCTGCATAATCACCTGAAGCCCCGCCCACTGTTTAGCGCGCTGCATGAGAAACTGACGGGCTGTCAGGAGAGAGAGGGAGGGAGAGGGGAAAAGAGAGGATCCGTTTCTCCCGTGTTATTATCCAAAGTTAATGTAAACTTTTGAATAATGTACTTCATCTACTACAAGTAGTTTGTTTGAATGTAATAATGATGTTTGTGGAATAATTTATTGAAAAATGAATCTGAATTCTTCGATCTGTTACGATTATAAACTGAAGCAATATAAAAATGACTCCCATTAACTGAGTTTTAAACATCAGCATATCCGGTCATAGTCCGGTAATTACCTGCTAACAGAAACTCTGCTACACAATTCTTATTCTTATTATTGAAACATGACCGGTAAGTTTAAAATTTGTCCGGTAAAATAAACTCTGTCCGGACATTTGACCGGCAAGAAAAAAATCCTAGCGGAAACCCTGATGTCTACCCTACTTTTATTATTTTCGAATCATAAATCTAATCGATAGATTTATGATCGATAGATTTATGATTAGCATAAGTTCGTTCATGATGGCTCACTTCAGTGAGAGTGATGACATCGTTTGCAAAATTATTAACCGAGTTATTTTCAAGATTGAGTTACAATGATAAACTGGAGTGGCAAAGGATCAGCTGCATGACCCGCCATCAAGTGCTTCATCCAAAAGTACAGGAGGATGGACTTTGTGTTTAAAGGTCCCATGTCATGGCCATTTCAACTGATCATAATTCCATTGTTGAGGTCTAGTAGAATAGATTTATACTGTGCAATTTTCCAAACTCATATTGGTTTCTCATACGGCATCTCTGTAAAGTATGTGTATTCAGCAGTATTCACTCTCTCCACTAAACGGCTCGTTGCAGCTCTTGCCCCCCCCCTCCCTGTGAGCCCAGTGTGCTCCGATAGGTAGGGACCAGTCGGGACGTTGTGAATCGCGCTGAGCTCCGTGGAGGTGTGATTTCCTTGTACATGGCGAAACACAGCCAAACTCATCCTGAGCACACACAAAGTCACAGCCGAAGTAAAAACAATAAGTGTGGCTTGATATAGAGTAAGAAAAAGGTTGATAAACGCTGTGAGAATGGGTCTGCAGAGAGAATGGGTCTGCAGAGAGAATGGGTCTGCAGAGAGAATGGGTCTGCACAGAGAATGGGTCTGCAGAGAGAATGGGTCTGCAGAGAGAATGGGTCTGCAGAGAGAATTTCGCAGCGATCCCAACTGTCTGTTATCAGCCTGCAGCCAGGGAGGAGAAATCAGCAGAGCTGCCTGCACTGAGTGTGTGAGGAAGTCCGTGGATTGGTCAATTTGGACCAATCAGCGCGGGCTTAACGTAACGGCTCCGCGGACGTAACGTAACGGCTCCACGGATTGGTCCATTTCGTTCCGGGGACGACATGACATCATGATGTACCCGGAAGAATCAAATGGACAGTGACGTATCTCCAACGAGGCGTTTTGGGGAGGTATTTTCTGTTTTAGAGTTTTACTCGCTACAGAGTGTACTTTGAGGGTTTTGACTCTGCACACCGTTTACATGCATAAAAACCTTCATAACACACAAGGGGACGGGTAATAACAAGCATGACATGTCACCTTTAAGTGATTTGATCATCAAAGTCATTTTCAATGTGGGCCGCCGTGCCGACTTAATTCATTTGAAATTGTTACTTGGCTTGCCCTGTCATGATAGGTATTTATATAAATGGTGTTGTTTTGGTAGAGGGTCGCTGTCATTGATGCGTTTTGCACCCTGGGCCGCTGTTTTGATATTTCGCTGAAGTATACGCTGTGACGTAATAACTCTTCTTTTTTTTCAAGGGGGGGGGGGTCCCTAGGTATAAAAGTCACGGCTCGCCACTGGTTTACATTATGTCAATGTGTTTTAAGAAGCCTACACTGCAGCAATCCCATAGTCCATCACCAGAGTCCAGTACCTTACGTTTGGCTGTACTACATCAAGGTGAAAGCTATAATACATGTTATGACCCTTTAATACACCTTCCCCACATGTACTAAAGGGGCAGTTTAATTAGCTTTGTCAGAGTTACTTGACAAACTGTACTGCCCTGGGAGCAGTAACAATGGGGGTTTTTTTCTAAAATTTTTAGTCATTTGGTAATTTACAGATTTTTAAGTAATTTCCAAAACCCCCTCGCTCCATCCTTTCTTCCCTGATGAGCTGAACGAGGCTTCATTTACTCTTCAGAGTGGCTCCTCTTGGATCATTGGGCACGGCTATCATTGTCTCCATTTGGTGCCACAGTCAGCCTCATATGATAACACTGATTAAACATAAAACCTAAGTCAATATATATTGTATACTCCACAGGAAGAACATAAGCGAGTTAGAGTTTTCCTTTGTATTTCCCTCCGATGTTAGAGTCAGCATTTTCCTTCTCCTTTTTCATTTCCTGCATGTCTCGCTAGTATGAAAAATGAAATGAAAACCTTTGCCTTATAGTATATACAATACCTAAATTCTCCACAGCTTTAATCGATTTTTCATTTCACCTGATTCAATCATAGATGAAGCTGGTAGACAACTTGGAAGTGATCTAAAGAACCTATTCCAACTTTCTTTCATAAGCTGAATCTGTTGCTAGAAAAAAAGCCGTTTCACTGTATTATTGAAAACAATAATCTATACTCTGCAACAACAGGAGTGGCCGAGCACTGTACAAGAAATATTCAAGGTTTGCAATGCAAACAATAAAACGCTGGCTCAGGTATATATATATCAAAATTACCAAGCATCTCAAGCTCTCTAGTCGAATATATGATATGTAACTTGTCTGCACTAATATGACCAAACACAATTAGTCATTAATTATATATTTTATTAACAAACTTACATTATACCAGATATTGGAGAAAAAAAATAATAATAATGGGTTCCATTTATAAAGCACTTCATATCTGAATTCAAATCCCAAAGTGCTACAGGTAGTCAGCATGAACAGTATAAATAAACATTACACAACACGGTAGAATTAATAAAAAGCAATAAAAAATAAAAAAATAAATAAAAGGGTGATAAAAAGGTCTGGGCAAAGGCTCTTTTGAAGAGATGGGTTTTGAGGCCTTTTTTAAAAGCCTCCACGGTCTGTGGCGCTCTCATTTGGTCGGGGAGAGCATTCCACAGACTGGGAGCAGCCGAGCAGAAGGCCCGGTCTCCCATAGCACGGAGCTTAGTCCTGGGGGGTTTGAGGAAGTTGGAGTTGCTGGAGCGGGTGGTCCGCAAGGAGGTATGGGGGGTGAGGAGTTCCTTGAGGTAGGGAGGGGCAGTTCCATGGACACACTGGTGGGTGAGGACGGAGACCTTGAATTCGATCCTTAGTTTCACGGGTTTAAGGATGTGGTTGATTTGATCATATTTGCGCACCCTCATCAATAAACTGTTTAAACCTAGAGATGTTTATAATTTGTATAAAGGTTTCCTGTAATGGTGTGTTCCCATTTTGTGCATGGGTCAGCATTGTGGTAGAATATGTAATAAATTGAATCCAACATAAAGCCACATTTGTAGGATACAGTTTTTGTATCTTGGATGTTTTAACTATATGTTTTAACCAGACTAACAGAAATGCCATAATAACTAGCAGATTGTAATTCAATCGATACCACAATGTATTTTGTTCTCTGAAAATGGTCAAACACTGCTGGTTTGAAACAAAAGCTCTTCTCCTGCAGCGTTCCTCTCTTCCCTGTCCTCAGCTCCTCCATCCAGGCAGGGCATTCATACATTAGCCTGCACGAGAACTTGTCATTTATTTCATACAGCATTGATCGTGTTTCCTTTGCAAACGGGTGGGCTGTAAAGCTTCTTGAGATTACATACTGTGATTCAAGGCTTGCAACAATATCGGCAAAGTGTTTCAGAGAGAACATTATGCCAAGAGTTTAGCCTATAGCCACTCAGCTGTCATTGCGTGCTGGAGCGATGAGGTCACAAAGAAGGCTAATATTACAGAAAACTATAAAGATAAAATGTTGCTAAGGGCTTAGCCTTATGCTTACCGTTTAGACGTACTTACACATTATCTTAACTTTGTGGCCAATGAGAGCTCACGATTACTAACCCTAGCCGTGAGCAGAAGTTAAACTTTGGGCTGCATTTTCTGCAACACTTCGCTGATATTTTCCAACTCTCTTTTGATAGGTCTGTCCTTTAGGTTGCTTTATCCATGTAGATAGCTGCTTGCCAATGCTCAAGTAGTATAATTCCTGCAGGACATTCACCACAGGAGGGTTTTGAGTGGAGCCCCTTCCCGCGTCCATTCGCGATGTCTCGCTGTCTCGCAGACCCCACGCAGCAACCAGGAAATGACACCAGTAACCCAGCTCACACTGTCCGCTCCTCACAGCAGCGAGTGAATATATATATATATATATATATATATATATATATATATATATATATATACACTATACAGAGATGCTGTATGAGTAACCAATGTGAGTTTGGAAAATTGCACAATATAAATCTGTTCAAGTAGACCTCAACAATGGAATTATGATCAGTAGAAATGGCCGTGTCATGGGACCTTTAAATAAGATTCAAACAAAGGCTCTGGTCAGTGGAACAACCATTTAATGATTTCCTGCTAACACAACATCATTTTCCTTTTATCCCTCTGACACTACCCCAGCACCCACACATTCTTAATATGTCGTTGTGAACCATAGCTACTGGAGCCTGATCACACTGTGTAGAATATAGCCAAAGCACACAGTATATTTAATATAATACAAGTAACTCGAACTCTACCAATTTGCACATCAATTCACTGCTAGCTGCGTCAGATTCTCCTTCCTGCATGTGCGTTTTTGTACTTGTGTTTTCAAGGAGCTGTAAAGGTGTTGGTGCAAGGGAAATATTGTCTCTAATTATTCCAGGGCTTGTGTCTGGGAACAAATAATGCGATGTTTGGCAATTTCCTGAATGTCACACACTGTATGTGTATGTGTACGCTGAATTGCAGCTGTATGTGTTTTCTCCGAGCATGGAGGGTTTTCTGCCTGTTAAAACAGTCTCTATAGGCCTTCTGTCGCCTAGACCCAGAATTGAAGTGAGCATATCGTTTCGGAGTGTGTATTTACTTGATAACATGATCATGAGTGCAGATGGGTATGACCAACAAGCGCTTATCTTTTCTCGAAACATGCCATACCCACACACCACTCCTGTGTATGAATATAATAAACCACTGGAAAGGAATTGTGATTCCTTCACTGATAAGCAATAGCAGAGATGTCCCACTGGTTCTTCAGCATGCTGCAAACCTGAGCGAAACTTTGAACCTCAGACTCACTTCATTCATCTCTCCGCTGCACACTGACAATGTATTTAAAGGTTAAACTGAATCAATCTCTCCTTGGGATTTTCCATGTCTTCATATTGTATTTAACCGTGTTGTCCAAAATATGTAGCCAACACCAAGTCACTCACAGGGGAGTGATTGTCATTGAAGAACTTATTACACTGCAAAAAATGCATTAGATGATCCAAAGAATGGCTAGATAAAATCAGAGCATCTTACTGTTTGTATGAAAATAATTGCTTTCCTGTGGCCGAGAGGGAAACTCAAACAAAGGATTACATAAAATACCTGAGAGCACTGCTGTTTAAATAGTTGTCAAAAGGTAATCCAGCCTTTGTTTTGCCTTTCAGTTGGCAGAAACAGCACCGAGGCAAGAGACCGGACGACTTTGTTTGTGACGTTTCAAATTTCCCAGTGTGAAGAGACTTTTCATTATGCAGCTACAAAGGTAGCTGACAGGAGAACAGTGGGATGGAGACAGAGTGTTCTCTGAACTCCTCTGGTATCAGGACATGAAAGGAACACAAACATGACCTCACACTCGCTTGAAACGGCCCTATGATGCGACCTGCAAGCAATGTTGGATATCTGAATCATTGTGATTCATAAACTTTATGTTAACACAACAGGTTGTAAAAATACATCTCACTATTTAAAATAGGCAATAAAGCAGGTCTTACTTTGGTTCTGGCTACCTTGTTAATACCACGTTGTTGAATGTTGTCTTAGAACTTTAAACCTTGACAGTGTTTTTTTACAGTTATTAGTTATTTTATATTTGGAAGCAGGACTACGCCTTAACCCCACCTCTGATCACCAGTACTCCTGGGCACTGCTGAGGTGCCCTTGAACAAGGCAGCAAACCCCTAACTGCTCCCTGGCGGCGGTCAGGCAGTCTCTTTGCTCTGGCACAATGCATGTGCATGTGTGCACCCTCCTGTAAACTGTGTGTATAACTGTGTGTGGGTATTAAAAAAAGGTACCACTTTACAATACACTTATAAAGGATTCATAAAGGGTTTATAATTAGGTTATGAATTAGGTTGTAAACACTTTATTAATCATTAAGAACCATTTATAAACCAGTTCTAACATACATCAACACAGGCTCACTATTTGGCAAGATGACTAAGCCTTATATTGGCTACTTAGCGAGAATCAACTCCGTGAATAACAGATACCAAGGATGCTGGCTGATGAAGAAGACGAAGTAAGCTAGGTAGCCAATATAAGACTTAGCAGCACAGATAAATGTGGGCTCACTATTTGGCAAGCAACCGGTCACAGTTGCCCTGTTTATCTCATGTCTTATAAAAGTGTATTAATGATTTATAAAGTGTTCACAACCTAATTAATAAATGAAATACAAACTAATCGTAAACCCTTTATAAGGGTAGTCATATTGTAAAGTGGTACCAAAAAGATATATATAAGCCAACTGAAAACTGAATTTCCCCCTATGGGGATAAATAAAGGTTCATCTTGTTCTTCAGTAAAACTACTCATACATGGCCAACACATCCTCTCTCTCCCTTACACTCATCCATTCCCAGTATACCTCATCCTTAGCCACATCCCTCCGATTCTCCACCCTTCTGCCATTCATCGGTCCAATTCCAAACCACATCCTTCCCACTCCACTAGGGTTGTTGTCCTGTTGAAATGTGAACCTTCGCCCCAGTCTGAGGTCCAGAGCGCTCTGGAGCAGGTTTTCATCAAGGATCTCCCTGTACATTGCTGCATTTATCTTTCCCTTGATCCTGACTAGTCTCCCAGTTCCTGCTGCTGAAAGACGTCCCCACAGCATGATGCTACCACCACCATGCTTCACTGTAGGGATGGTGTTGGCCAGGTGTTGAGCGGTGCCTGGGTTCCTCCAGACATGATGCTTGGCCTTCAGGCCAAATTTGGTTTCATCAGACCAGACAATTTGTTTTTCTCATGGTCTGAGAGTCTTCTAGGTGCTCCATATGGGCTTTCATGTGCCTTTTGCTGAGGAGTGGCTTCCTTCTGGCCACTCTACCATAAAGGCCTGATTGGTGGAGAGCTGCACAGATGGTTGTCCTTCTAGAAGGTTCTCCCATCTCCACAGAGGAACACTGGAGCTCTAGCAGAGTGACCATCGGGTTCTTGATCATCTCTGACTAAGGCCCTTCTCCCCCGATGGTCAGTTTGGTTTGGGCAGGCAGCTCTAGGAAGAGTCCTGGTGGTTTCAAACATCTTCCATTTGCAAATGATGGAAACCACTGTGCTCGTTGGGACCTTCAATGCTGCAGACATTTTTCTGTACCCTTCCCCAGATCTGTGCTTTGATACAATCCTGTCTCTGAGGTCTACAGACAATTCCTTGGACCTCATGACTTGGTTTGTGCTCTGATGTGCACTGTCAACTGTGGGACCTTATATAGACAGGTGTGTTCAAGTCATGTCCAATCTATTGCATTGACCACAGGTGGACTCCAGTCAAGTTATAGAAACATCTCAAGGATGATCAGTGGAAACTTGATGCACTTGAGCTGTGTGAATACTGAGGTACATGAGGTACATGGGATATTTCATTTTATTATTTTTTAACACATTTGCGAAAAGTTCTTTAAAAACGTTTTCTATTTGTCATTATGGGGTATTGTGTGTGGAATGTTGAGAACATTTTTTATTTAATTCATTTTTAAATAAGGCTGTAACATAACAAAATGTGAAAAAAGTTAAGGGGTATGAATACCTTCCGGATACATGTAAGTACATTCTTTCACCCCTACGTACCATCATCCCTTCATCCTCTTTACCCATCTCCTATCATCGCTTCCTATTCAACTTGTGCATACTTCTCTCTTGTCTCATTAGGCCTTATGACATAACCTCTGACCTCTGAGTCTCCCTCTGCCTGGACTTTGCTTCCACTGAGACCCACACATGTAATTCTTCATTATTTGATTCACCATACATCTAATCATTGAACCCCATTTGTTACATCTTTAAACAATAGTTGGTGTGGTCCCTGCTACTGAACAGTTCATTAGGTTAACGTTTTATCAATTGGGCCATTTTGAAATGTCTTTTCAGCCTTTAGATATATAAAACTGGACCCCCTTATGTCATTTCTTGTTAACCAAAATAGCAACATCATCACCCCCAGCAGGTTAACCCTCAATATGACACATCATGCATATCATATCTGGAATATTACAATGTAGATAGAAAAACAATTACAGAAACTGGATGCAGCGTGATATCTTTTTTTAAATACCAGAAGTACTTCCTGACGGTGGCTGCAGTCGTCACCCTGCAGCAGTGATGATGAAGGCGTGTACAGTACAGCTGTAATTAGAGCAGAGTGTGGGTCACAGCAGACTGTGCAGAGCAGGCCTCGAACTGAGCATCATTAACAGCTCACTCATCCTCTTTCAACCAAATGGCGACTCAGAGTATCGGCATATGTGGTAATTAGACGATTTCTGACGCATATTACAAATTAATTGCCATTTGATATGTAAGGTTAAGTGTAAATGAGGAGGGGTGTTCCCGTTATGCCCCCGGCTTATTGTCATTAATTACCACAGTGATGAGCTGACGGAGGGGGCTCCACTGCCTTATGGAGTGTGCTTTGTTGCTGAGTTATCATGATGTCTCACTTCCATGTGGATGACACTTTAAGTGGTTGCTGCGATGACACCAGCACTTGCTTCAAGAACTGAAAAAACTGAAAAGTTGAATATATTCATATGTATTAAGTCAACAGATTTCACATAACTGTGTCATTGAAAGCAATAATATTCAGTTTAAATGTTTAACTTAATAGTATTGCTTTTAACTAATCTAATATAGTAATGTGTTCAAATAATACATTTAATAAAAGTCTGTGGCAGCGGGGTGTGGTTAATCAGTCACTGGATAAAAGCATGTGGTAACCTGGTTCTGGTCTGTCTGGAAACGGACCCATAAAGACCCGCACTGGCCACGTTGATTTGTGTTGTGATCTTTTGGACAATAAACCCCCTGTTGTTGCACCCAATCCTGTCTCCTTCCGTCCCCTTTTTACTGTGTGTGAGCGGAGAGGCTCACATCAATGTTCCAGTTTTTTCACTGAGGCCTTTTCTGTTTTAGATTTCTCATCCAGACTGCTGCATATGCCCAAGTATCCATTCCAGGAAATGTGTAATACGTTCATTTTATTCCCTCAATGCCTTTAAAAGCCGGCGTGGTTCATCTCACACCTGCTACCCGAATGCTTTGTGGCGTTTGGATACTACTTAGGACCCCAAAGCAGAGACTGACACCAGTTAAGTTTCAAGGTGTTTAATAAAGAAAGCTAGGCCAAGGCAGGTACTGAAGACAGGGAGCTGTCTGGTTGCAGAAAGGGCCAAAAACAAAGCAGAGGGAAAACATCCCAGGCAAAAACTCAAAAAGTTGCTCAAAAACTGAAAAGTGAACACAACTAGGCTTGGGCTGCAGAGAGGCACTCTGGATCGTCGAACAGCATTTCATTCTCTGGCAGAGTAGTGAGGTGAGGGCCAGGCTCCTAAAGAGAAGGTTGAGTCACCCCCATACTCAAAAAACCTGGCCTGGACCCCGATGACCTCAAGAACCACCGGCCGATCTCCAACCTTCCCTTCCTCAGCAAAACTCTGGAAAGAGTGGTCGCCGGCCAACTCCATCTGTACATGTCCAACCATGAGCTCTATGAGCCCTTCCAATCCGGCTTCAGACAGCAACACAGCACTGAGACCGCCCTCATCAAGATCACCAACGATCTCCTCATTGCTGCTGACTCTGGCAGCCTCAGCATCCTCATCCTCCTGGACCTCTCTGCAGCATTTGACACCATCTCTCACAACATCCTCCTCACCCGCCTCTCAGACCTCCTGGGTGTCACTGGCACAGCGCTGTCCTGGTTGACTTCCTACCTTCACAACAGGAAACAGTTTGTCTCCATCAGTGGCTCAAACTCACCCCCGGCCCCAGTCCACCACGGTGTACCCCAGGGCTCTGTGCTTGGCCCCCTCCTGTTCACCATTTACATGCTCCCCCTCGGTCAGATCATCCGACATCATGGACTCAATTTCCACTGCTACGCTGATGATACCCAATTGTATCTCAGCACCACTCCATCCTCCCAGCTCCCCCCTCAGTCTCTCATCAACTGCCTGCATGACATCAAAACATGGATGTCTTCCAACTATCTCAAACTGAACAGCAGGAAAACAGAGCTCATGGTTGTGGCACCCAAGGCCCTGCTCCAGAAGGTTGGTGACTTCGTCCTTGAGGTTGACGGCTGCTCCATCTCCCCATCTCCTGAAGCCCGCAACCTGGGTGTCATCCTTGATTCCACCCTTTCCTTCCATTCCCACGTCAAGTCTGTGACCAAGTCGGCATTTTTCCACCTGAGGAACATTGCCAGACTCCGACCGTCACTCTCGGAGTCGGTTGCCGAAACCCTGGTGCATGCATTTGTCACCACACGCTTGGACTACTGCAATGGTGTCCTGTTCGGGGTTCCCAACAAAACCCTGGACAGGCTCCAGTATGTCCAAAACTGTGCTGCTAGGGTCCTCACACACACAAAGCCGTGGCAGCACATCACTCCCACCCTCATCCACCTACACTGGTTGCCGGTCAAGTCCCGCATCACCTACAAAATCCTCCTCCTTACCTACAAGTCCCTCCATGCCCTTGCCCCCCAGTACCTATCGGACATCCTTCATCCACATGCCCCACCCCGGAACCTGCGGTCCTCAGACTCCGGCCTGCTTACCACCCCCCGCACCAAACTGCGAACCTTCGGGGACAGAGCCTTCAGCGTGGCAGCCCCCACCCTCTGGAACGCTCTCCCTGCGGAGATTCGCAACATCCCCACACTCGATGCCTTCAAAGGGGCCCTCAAGACCCATCTGTTTGCCAAGGCTTTCGGCCCCTAAATCGATCTGTTGTTTTGTCTGTCTGCCTTTTGTTTTGTTATGTTTGTTTTTTGCCTATTACTTGTAAAGCGACCTTGGGTCCCTTGAAAGGCGCTATATAAATTCAAGTTATTATTATTATTATTATTATTATTATTATTAGGTGAGTGGGAACAGGTGTGCCTCATCTGCAGCCAGGGGAATACCAGCCACGCCCCGTCACACACCAGCCCTGCAGAGAAGGAGAGACACAGGCTGCATAAGGTCGGTTAAATGGATTCCTTGCGTCCCTCACTTGCGTCGTTTCCCTGCGACTAGTCCCTCCCACCAGGGAAGCATGGAGAGACGCAAGGAAACCACGAGAAGCAGGGAAATGACGTCCTTTCCTCCGGAGCGTTACGTGAAGCGACGTCCGTTTGTGATGACGCTGCACAGCTGATCGTCTGACGTCTGTCCCCGTTGTTTTCACAAACACCCCCGCCTACACATTTACTGACACAAACATTTGTATCATCTGTTGTAGACCCAAATAAATAAAATAAAATAAGAACTCATTCTCAAAAAAGATAAACGCCATTCTTAAAATGTATAAATGAAAAAAGCGATCATGAAAATGTTTCCAACAAATGATTATGAATAAAGTAATTGTTGACCACTTTGTTGTTCAGATTTATCACATATTTGTAACTAAATGAAACATGAATTGAAACAAAACACGGTATAAACTGAGGAGGGACTCTCTCACTCCGCTCTCATGTCAAGAAGCATGAGATCAGTGCATGCGCTGCATCGTCCAATCAGTGAGCGATACACAGTAAGGGGGCGGGGCGAGTGGCTGAGGATTTCACCGGAGGATGGACTGGTGGTTCCTCGATTATCGCTCGTCCATTATCGCTCCTCGATCCTCGCTCCTCGATCCTCCGGCAGAAATAAGCGCCATGGGACGCTACTCAAGATGGCGCAGACAAATCAACTTCCGATGAGACCGAGGACCGAGGAAATGAAAATAACCGACCTGAGACGCAGCCAGAGTAGTGAGGGGTAAAAGGAGCAAACAACAGGAAACAACACAAAAACCAAGAACCCCATGCTTTTTATTCGCTTTGCACACATTTAGAAACGAGTCTGTCTGTCTGTCCACATTCAGGACAGACAGATTCATTTTAACTTCCTGTTGGTGACGGTGAGGAAGTCCATCACTTTTTTTTCCTGGTGAATACAATGCTAAAAGAGCAGAGGAGAGGATCTAAGTAGACAGATTTGTTCTACTTTTTCTTATTGGTGGTCAATCTCAAGAGGCATTAAACCACTGAAATCCATCTCGTCCTGAAGGAAACTCATTTGAGGAGACATGTTGTGTGGGCCGTGCTGTGTTCAAGTATTTCCACTCAGCCCTTTGACACAGCCATCTCGCTGAAGACTCGAAGACTTCACTTGTTCAGCTGTTAGACTGTCGTCTCACTCCTCAGCTCTACAGAAAGGCAGCCTGTGAGACGCAGAAGAGATAAGACATATTTAGTCTCAGCTTGCTAGTTCACCCAATGCGGATCAAGCAAGGCAATTTTGGAGTAAATAATACCATTTCCTCCCCCCAGGCAATCAAAACACTATCTCGGTGAAAAATAACATGGGCACACACCAGATGATTGCCATTTTTTTTCTGGCAGAAATCTACTCGCAACTTGGTTGTTAGAGGCAGACTCAAAGTTTCTCCTTAAATCCACTTCCCAGAAAACAACTTGAAATAACTCGTTTTAGACGAGGTGCTCAAAGGGAACGCTTCAGTGCTGTATATTACAAAGGGTAATACTTTACTGATATGAGTGCTCTTTAAATTATATATGTGTACGAAGCTTTGTGTCTTAATGACTACTACATGTAAGAAAATAGGGTCATGTCCAGGCTATGACTGAGTTTTGTTTCAATGTAGGAAGTAACATGTAATGAATAGTGGGGGAAAGTTATTTAGGAAAGTGAATTGACCTATAACTGTACTAAAATGCAATTCTAAAGCTATTTTACCTGTGCATTACAAGAGTGCTACTTCATACCTCTGCATCAATACATGTATTAAAATAAATAAATTACATTGCAGATTGAAATGTAATACAATACAATAGCTTTCCTTCCTACAATAGGAATATGCGTATTCAGATATGTTGTTCCTACATTCTTACTTAGGCTTTTTAACACACCTTACCTCACATGATGATTCATTTTAACTTCATTGTGTGGCCTTCACCAAATTAGACTAACTTCAACCTGCGCCAATTCATATTTTTAAAAGACTGCATGTGACCTTGTAGTGTTGAACCGACACAGAATTATCACTCAAATCTGCATTTCCCCTCAGTGGGTATTTAGCCTCTTTTAGATCATTGTTTTGGTTAACAGACTAAACCTTTACTGCGTTGGTTCGTTCTCATCTCTCTTGTTGTTTCCAGCTGCAGCAGCTGTTAAGTCGTGAACATAGTATTGTTTGTGAGCTAGCTGGTGAAGTGGAGCTAAAGAGCAATATGCTATTCCTAAAAGGACCAACACAGCTTAAAGAGGAGTAAAGCGATAGATTCATCAGATAGCCAATACAATAAATGCTACTGTGGCTCTGTGTCTGCTCCATGTGGACAGAATATAAACAGTGTTTAGTATTTAAATCAACTTAAAGAGACATAGTAGAAACGTCTGATCGTAGGCCTTTTGTAGTTCAGTTCTGCTCCAAGTTACTTTTCAAATGAATATTTTATAAATGACAACACATACTTTTGATGCTTTGCTATACAAGAGGCTGCATTCCACTTCCACCACTTTTTCTGCAAAGATGAACATGTAAAAAAGTTTGAGAAACCGGCTCGAGATACACTTGTTGTTATATTCCATGGAATGCTCTTAACATCCCGATAGCAATGAATATCTGAAGTGCTTTGACAAAAAATCCATAACAACATTTCATCTGTGGAAGCCGTAATACTGTAAAAAGCACGGCCAATCATCTGAGCCGGCCCGGCTAAAATAACTGGATGGCCTACCTGCCTGTCAGCCTTCCATCTGTGGAGGAGGGGCTCTGTAAGGAAGTATTTTCAAATTCTAGCGCACTCGAGCTGGTTTCTCCAAAACTACCTACCCCACCTTTAACCTTGTCTGCATTGAATATCAGCGATGACAGAACGAGAAGGTAAAGTAAAAAGTAATACATAATACGGTGAACAATGTAGTTCCGGCAAATCTCACAAAGAACACTTCCTATTAGGGTCCAAAACTGGACATGAGTCTTCAACCTATTTTAAAGGTTCAGTCTATTGTGTATAATTTAGAGGTTTATTTTTGGTTGGAATTCACACGTTTTACAAGGCATTAGCAGAGCAGCTGGGACTTGAGAGAGAGAAAGAATGGGCCTCTTCCCTTAAATTGGAACTTTCGACATAATTACACAGTGTTTTGACAGGAGCGAGAGGAGGAGAGGGCACGGATAGCGTTCGTCATCCTGCCTTGAGAGCGTGAGCGGCGCTGCAGAGTGCCGTGCTTCATGCAGCTGGAGCAGATGCCGCTGATGTAAATAGAGTAGGATCCACGGGTGATCCTGCGAGACTGATTAGACTTCCTCCATCTCCCCCAAATGAATTCACAGTGATACGAGGCGACAACAGTCTGGGAGCCTTCCACTGCAAAATCTGAAATACTGAATGATGTCTTTGCAGAGGATAAAGCTGTACAACCAGCTGCATCACTCAAGTGTCAGGATCTTTGAGAAAAAGTGTTTGGACTATTTTCTGATTATTCATATTATTAATTTAGGAAGCCCATATATGCTTTTTAGGCTTTTCCCTTTCCTGTAGTGTGTTATAGGCTTTTGTAAATGTAAATGGTCTGCAAAGACTAAAATCCCTGTGCTCCCTCCAGAGAGAGTTTCTCTCCCACACTAAGAAACATTCACACTTCTATTGGCTCCAACACATTGTAAGTGATAAGCTAAGGGGCATGACATCGCTAAGCAGTTGGCCAATCACAACAGAGCCGGCAAGCTAACCAATCAGAGCAGACTGGGCTCTGGTTTCAGACAGAGGGTGAAAAGAGGTGCTGCAGCACAGGCAGTATGAGAAAAATAAAGAGCTTTTTGAACCTTAAAGTATGGAGACATGTCACAGTATGACAGAGAATACAAATATAAACCTGAAATTGAAATTGAATAGGCAATTATTGGGTGGGAAGCAGTGTTGGGAGTAACGTGTTTAATCAGATTACATTTGTCTGTAACGCAGCAGTGTAACGCGTTACTGTTGGTTCAGCAGTAATAACATTACAGTCACTACGCATGAAATGATTTTACAGTCTTCAACTATCTGAATAACGGGCAGTAGCGTGGCATGGGGAAAAAATTAGGGGAAGCCAATAATACGTCCTTTCTTTTGGGTCGGTGGTGTGGTGGTCAATGCAATAACGTAACCAGATGAGTGATTACAGCACCCGGTATCATTTTACACACATTTGTATCATACAGATGCAGGACTTACACACGCCTGTTATATAACACCGACAGGTCCGCACGCACTCTCCAGACAAAACTCTAATAAGCATTCATTCACAAACTAAATCAGGAGACCTTTAACGTGTTACGTCCGATTCGCTCCTTTGTTCCTCTCTGTACACAGCTCCAGTTTGGGCATTGGCCTGTCATCAGATTGTATTTGTTATTGCTGCTGTAGCGGAAGTTTAGTACAATTATTTTTGATGAAATACTCCAAATCTCCACCCTCCATAATTGCACTTGCTTCAGTTGCTTGCTACTTTCTAACGGCGGTGAGAGTGGTGCAGTGACGCTATCTATCTTATATCCAGTGGCAACTGGTCATTAGGGGCAGGCACAGCCCCACCTAGTGTCAGCAAAAAGTATTAAAAATAATGATTAAAAAAAAATGCAAAAAAAAAATTAAAAAATATATAAAATATATTTTAAGATCATGTTTAATCATCTGATTTGTCTGTACATTGCTGTTTTAGTCTGTGTTCTTCTAATTGGTGTCTACAGTGTGTGCCTATTGAGCATTTTAGAGCCATGTGGGACAAAACCCGATCCTGCCCCTCCCTCTCACTGTCTAAGTGAATGGTGACTTTAAAAACTACACTGCGCATGCTCAGAATATTTTCTTATGTAATAGTTTTGATGGTATAATATAGCTAACATACCGTCAGTTTAAATGCTGTTTTATGCTGAAAAACCAGACATTCTAGTGCACAACCAGTTGTTAAGCTTTTATTCTGAAAATCCTTAATCTCCGGTTAGCATTTAGCATGTGGCTAATATACCATTTCCTATAGAGGTGAATTTAGCAGCGATATGATATGATGTTGCACACCGAAACCTACTGATTTCAACACTACAACTATAGACATCGAGATATTATTATTGTTGAATATTAAATGAAGGTACAGTTTATTTGAATACGTTATTGTTTACAGATGTGGGTAGCATGTGACAACATCCGGAACGACCGGAAACCAAACTGCGGTGAAGTATTTCCTGTATTTTTTGAAGTATTGATTACAGCGTTTAGAATGTGTTAAATGAAAAGTCATGAAAGGGTTAAGGAGGAGAAAGGCGTGTTAGATATATATTGAATGTACAATGTCTGTATCCTCTGATATGCGTAACAACAGACATTAAATACATGGAGGGCCGGCCCCCAGCAGCGCCAACCGGCACACGGGGAGGAGCCAGCAGAGGATATTTAACAGCTGGAAAAGTGGTTCTCGCTCTCTTTCCTTCGCTCACAAGAGCCAGAACACAGCTGTTTTTCTCACTGAACAATATTCTGCTTGTATCATACCCGCGCCTTTTTATTAATTAAAGTACCATTTGAACCTTCTCAGAGACTCCATTTAGTCTCCTTTTCAAAAGCTTCTCTCCTGGACGCGAGAATAACGAACACAGTTAACATTACAAATTTTTGTTCTCAAAATGGTGATTTGTATTAAATGAGTTAGGCCAGAGCTTCAGCTGTGTCAAATAGATTGTTCCCTTTAGTTAACGTTATTTAAAAGATAATTATATTCCTATTTGATTATGTCCCCTTTATTGTATTACGGACGCAAACAGCAATGTGAGCGTCCATTCCCATTGGATAACGGAGGATTTTACACCTGGACGTAAGTATTCTCCTTACTGTCGATTGATTTTACAGTGATATCTGCACTACTCAAAAACACCAGATTATCCTTGTTAATTACACACCATTGATTGGTTTAAATTGTGTACAATGCTTTTTTATTTCCCCCCTTCGATTTGGAGAAACAAATATTCCTGCGACACCCTGACTTTCCTATGCCTGTGCCACTTGGCGTTCAAGTGAAGGCCGTTAGGCCGCAACAACAGCGGGCCTAAGGGCCCAGCAGCCGAGGCAGCCGTCAGTCTGCCCAAGGGCCGGAGGAACTGCATATAAGGCACCATCTTTGCTGGCCCACGTGGAAGTAGGCATCCCTCAAGTCCACGGTTGAGAACCACTTCACCTGTGCATGTGCTGTGGTCAGCATATAGAATGGCAGCACCTTCAGGAATCTGTTGATTCCTCTGAGGTCCAAGATCAGGCGAAATCCGCCGACTTTCTTGCTCACGAGAAAGTACGCCGAAGGTCTACTGGCTCGATTGCGTCCTTGGACAGAAGGACGGACAACTCTTGGGCCGCAGCGACACTGAAGGCACGGTCCCCGAAGGTACGGAGGCGTAAATGGGGAATGGAGAGCAGGCCGGAGTCTGAGGATCGAAGGGTGCGGGACGGGATGTATGGGTGGAGGAGATCTGTGAGGTACTGAGGGGAGAGGGCATGAAGGGATTTGTAGGTGAACGTATCTTAAATACGTTTATTTTCTACATATCTTCTAGAGAAATGTTCTCCCACGTTACGTTTCTTATGAATATCTTCAGCTTTCTGTCCCCAGAGTCAGAACTAAACATGGTAAAGCAGCGTTTAGTTATTATGCTCCAAATATCTGGAACAAACTCCCAGAAACCTGCAGGTCCGCTGCAACTCTGACTACTTTTAAATCCAGGCTGAAGACTTTTCTTTTTGCCGCTGCTTTTAATTGAACTATTCATATCTTAGACTGCACTGTAACTTTTATCCATGTATTTTTTCTTTTAATGTTTATTTTATTAGCTTTTCTTTTAATGACTGATTTTAAATGCCATTTTCTTAATGTCTTTCATTTTTGTAAAGCACTTTGAGTTGCCTTGTGTTGAAAAGTGCTATATAAATAAACTTGCCTTGCCCTGCCTATGAACGTATCTCAAATACGTTTATTTTCTACATATCTTTGCCATTTATTGTCTTGCTTATAATAATGATAATAGTCATTTATAAATATCATTTTGGAGCACACATTTGAAATCAGTAGGCGAGGCTGTAATTTCGCCAGCTGTCACTCTCATGAGCGAGGCAGAACATAATAGTTTTAACATGCCAAAACGCTGCTGTGTCGTTTATTGCACCTCAAACATTAAAACAAATCCAGAGTTACGTGTTTCTGAACTTCCTCTAAAAAGAAAGGACAGTAACAGAAGAGCTCTGTGGCTTCAGGCTTGATCGCCGTTCAAATGACAGCGTCATGGTTTCCCCAAAAGTGGGCGGGGCTGTAAAGTGACGTCGATTTTACTCTCATCTATTATTCAAAACCATTCTATTTATTCTAACGTAAATTACATGCCAGTGTTTTATCTTTTTATTACTTATATTTGTATACTTTATTTGCTATGAGTTATATCTGAAGCAAATTATGTTTCTGAAGATGTGTAGTCGATTCCACCTTTCAATGTAGCATAAATGTGAACTCTCATTACAGGAACAATACCGGAAACAGACGTAGGAAAGATCCTCAACTCGCTGATTGGATGAATAGTCAGGGGATTTGGGTGATGGGAGACACATCTATGGAATCACAATTTCAATAGCTTACCATTAAATGACAGATATACCTTTCTGTCTGTGATGTTTTACAAATCAGATATTAATGTGTAGAAGTAAAACATGAGAAATAGTATAGCAATATTCTGTAAAATTATGTAAAAACATGAATAAAACTAAATATCTTCAGATGTTATACATACATACGTGTCCTACACTAATAATACAAAGTTATTATTAGTATGCTGTGTGTACCTTGTGTGCACCGCCTAGTGGTTAAAGCACGTTATTTAATTATTTTTGTTGAATAATGTTATTTTTGTTGAATAATGTTATTTGATGAAAAACATATTAAGAGTACATACTTTCATAGGGGGAAAGTAGAAGGTCTGTGATAGAAATATAGAATATAAAAAGATCAAGAAGATACTGTAAGTGATCTCTACAATAAAACAGTTTAGTGCTGGATGTACAAAGATATTAATAGTAGGAGGTGCAAAACAGACAAACTAATTAACCTTTATTTAAACATTAAATAATACTTTAGGTTAAGGTCTTCTTTCAAATAAGAAAAAAGATTTGGGGGTATCTATCTACAGTTAAATATTAAGCCTGACAAAGTACTTAACGTCTAATATATTGCTTTCCTGCAATGTTAACTATGTTGAAGCACTTATTTTAACTGATATTATACATATGAATTATACTCTTATGTATGTAGATAGAATAAGAAATGTGCAGAATATGAGTTTAATGGTGGAGGTACACACATATTGATAGATGTCTTGTAATTAACTATTAGAGAATAACGAGTAATGAATATGCTTTATACGGATCTGCAGATAAATGTTTAGTATTCTCAAGCACCAACTATCAAATATCTCTCCTGATTGTTGGCACTTGACAATCACCTTCCCTGAATTTTACTCAGGTGTAACTAAAGTCTGCTTTAAGGGTTGTTTATATTTCACATCATTAATCAGAATCTGCAGAGTTACTAAAGTAAATGTAGTGGAGTAAAAATACCATGTTAACCTCTGAATTGTAGTGGAGTAGAATTACAAAGTAACAATGAGCTGTCATGTGGGTATATATTAATGCTGCCCATTATAGACACAAGCGATTTTCACCCATGTATTAATTACATGTTTTAAATGTGTACACACCAATGTGTTTCCTATCGCCTAAACCTCCAGGGCTGTACACAGTTTAATACTGTCAGTGTCAACTTCTAATTTTTGGAAAAACGAAAAAGTCTTTTAAAACTACAATTCCCAGTAGAGACGTGCCAGAGAGAACATGTTGCGAAACACAATAGCCAGCATGTGTAGTTCTGGGAGGGCGTTCGAGTCCAGTTTTGAATAGTCTGCCGTGGTTTCGTTCCATTTCAAAGAGCTTGACGCTCGGCGTAACCTTGGCGCAATGCCACTCCAACATCCAATCACAGAGCTTGAAGATTAATCACGGGGTATGTCAACGGGACTGTAGTCCCAAACGATAGCTGGGGATTATGGGTAGTGTAGTGTCTTCGGACATCCTAAACTGAAATGTTTTTCGGATATCATATCGCATTAACAACACCACATCTGAAGTCACAGAGCTCTTCTGTTACTGTCCTTTCTTCTTAGAGGAAGTACAGAAACACGTAACTCTGGATTTGTTTTAATGTTTGAGGTGCAATAAACGACACAGCAGATTTTTGGCATGTTAAAACTATTATTTCCTGCCTCACTCATGAGAGTAACAGCTGGCGAAATTACAGCCTCGCCTACTGATTTCAAATGCGTGCTCTAAAATGTTATTTATAAATGACTATTATCATTATTATAAGCAAGACAATAAATGGCAAAGATATGTAGAAAATAAACGTATTTAAGATACGTTCATGAGAAATGTAACGTGGGAGAAAATATGTTTCTAGAAGATATGTAGAAAATAAACGTATTTGAGATACGTTCATAAGAAACGTAACGTGGGAGAAAATATGTTTCTAGAAGATATGTAGAAAATAAACGTATTTGAGATACGTTCATAACGAACGTAACGTGACAGAAAATACGTTTCTTGCTAAACGTAATTGAGAATGCAGTTTAGTTCTGTGGGAACATAATTTTTAGGAGACAGGGTTGACTCCAAGTAGTACTCTGTCCAGCAGTACCACTTTCACTGAGAACTTATGGTAAATAATTATTTTATCTCTCATCAAAGATGGTAGAAAACATACATTCTTGTACTCTGGAGGGGAGTTTGACAGGGTATTACTCCAAAAGTAATAATAATAGATTTAATTTGTTAGCGCTTTTACAGGTGCTCAAAGACGCTTTACAGATATAGTGAAGGGAAAAGGAAGGACCAACAAATAAATATATAGTAAACAATCACACATTAAAAGCCAGATTGAAGAGGTGAGTTTTTGTAAGTTTTTTGAAGGTGGTGAGGTCAGTGCAGTCTCTGATGGGTTGGGGGAGTGAGTTCCAGAGGTAGGGGGCAGCGACGGAGAAGGCTCTGTCCCCCCAGGTCCGGTGATTGGTGCGGGTGGGGATGGATAGGAGGTTGGCTTCTGATGAGCGGAGGCAGCGGGAAGGGGCGTGGTGGTGCAGCAGGTCTGTGAGGTAGGGGGGGGCCTGATTGTTGAGGGCTTTGTGAGTAATCAGGAGGACTTTGAAGCTGATTCTTTGACGGACGGGGAGCCAGTGGAGGTTCTGGAGGACGGGAGTGATGTGGTCTCGGGAGCGGGTGTGGGTGAGGAGGCGAGCAGCAGAGTTCTGGATATGTTGGAGTTTATTGATTAGGTTGGATGGTATGCCGTAGAGGATGCTATTGCAGTAGTCGAGTCGTGATGTGATGAATGCATGAATCAGGGTTTCAGCAGCAGAGGAGGAGAGTGATGGGCGAAGACGGGCAATGTTTTTGAGGTGGAGAAAGGCGGTCCTGGTGATGTGATTTATGTGGTGGTTGAATTTGAGTTGACTGTCGAAGATGACTCCGAGGTTGCGGATGTGAGGGGGGGGAGATAGAGTGTGGCTGTCAATGGTGAAGTTGAAATTCTGGATGTCTTTGATACGGGATGGGGGGCCGATGATGATGATGTCTGATTTGGCACTGTTCAGTTGGAGTTTGTTTGCATCCATGCTTTTATTTCTGAGAGACAGTTGGTGAGAGTGGAGTGTGTTGTGGGGGTGATGGTTTTTGTTGAGATATAATATATATAAGTACATGATAGAAGTACTTAATTGTACTTGTGGTCGTACTCCAAGTAGTACTCTGTCCAGCAGTACTACTTTCACTGAGAACTTATGGCAAGAAATCATTTTATCTCTCATCAAAGATAGCAGAAAACATACATTCTTGTACTCTGGAGGGGAGTTTGACAGGGTATTACTCAAAAAGTACACGATAGAAGTACTTGATTGTACTTGTGGTCGTACTCCAAGTAGTACTCTGTCCACAGTAATCTGAGAGCAGACATTTCACGAGTGCACAGAAACAGCCTGCGAGGAGAAGGTTTTAAGCTGGAACACGGGAAATCTGTAAGAAGCAATATATTGGAGTGCAAGCGTACAGTTTGAGCAGAAACAGAAGTGCAAGCAGGCACTATTTGAGTGTGAGGACAGGGTTTGAGGGAAAGAAATACATAATCTGAACGTGAAATCAATAAAGTATGCTGTCAAATTTAAAGACCACGCTCTTGAATAAAGATAGGGAATAACCCCCATGCATAGGCTAACTCACCAGTGAGCAGAAAGCAGTGGTTTCTATATGAACAATAAAGAATACAAATAACCTTTCACAAACAGGGATTTCATAACTGCTTACAGCAAGGAAGACATTTAAATTATTGTTGGCAGTCACAGGCTGCTGTAAACTAAACACCACTCTCTCTGACAGAACACCTCACTGTGAGTGATTTAACTCATATGTTTAACTTTCAGGTTTCTCTTTCCAGCCGCAGACCCCATGTCGCCTCTTATGTGCGTCGCTAAGTTCCTCGTACTACTTGTGTACTTTAAAGCGGCACGGCATCGTTTACAATTTGCGAGCGATTTTTCAAAAATCCGAAGTGTTGCCAAACGTTTGATTTGTAGGTATTTTTCAGTGCGCTGTGTTTGTCTTTCTCCTCGACTTCCATGTGTGTTGATAACTGAGACTCTCGGCCTCCGTAGTGCGAAGCAAAGATCAAAGATCGTCTCTGCTGAGTGCTGACATATGGTGCTGACAGGATGAGAGGATATTATATGAATGAATAATTTGTTTACCGATGCAAAGACGCTACAATCGATGCACCGCGCCAGTTCAACCCAAACTGTAGCCGATGTGCACTCTTTCAACCGGTGCACTCGCATCTTGAATGTTTATGCCGGTGCACCGATGTGAATTGGTGAATCTTAACATCCCTACTGGGCGTAAAGCCAGCCCACATTTTAGTAATGACGTCATGACACAGCAAATCTGGATCAGCTCCGTTACCCCCATTTTTAGAGATTTGGGTTAGGAGGAAAAGAGAGAGGGTCGTATTCTCTGAAACTGTCTGAGTTTCCTTACACAACGGAGACACATATTTATGTATAACAGACATCAAATGCTATTTTTTTTTTTTATTATTCACATACTGCCTCTTTTCACCCTCTGTCTGAAACCAAAACCCAGTCTGCTCTGATTGGATAGCTGGCCAGCTCTGATGTGACTGGTCAACTGCTTAGGCTAGGGGGTGGAATATTTCTATCACGTACAATGTGTTGGAGCGCTATTCAATAGAAGCGCAAGTGTTACATAGTGATGTCACTATGCTACAGAAGTAAACAACAGAGTCTAATGGAGACGTTTCAGTGGGGGGTTGTGGGCATGAAACACAGGGATCATAAGATACCAAAGATCATAAGATAGGAGTCTAATAGGGGTCCTTTAACTCATCACACTCAAAAGTACAATCATTTCAACTGTACCTTGAAAGAGAAGTACCTTTATTCGTCTCACATTATGGTTAAAGAACTTGATTAGTTTAAATTTAAAAAAGTACCCAACTTGCCTGTACAGTGGGGTAAGGCGCTCATTTTGCAGCTCATGGTTTCAAAACAGAGATTGGCTGGAATATTCATGTTCAAAAGATGCCATCTTCTGCTATGCATGTAGACATTTCGGGTTCAAGTAAGTCAGATGCCTTCACCACAACTGGCTACAACAACTGGCGCCATGCTCTTATAGGCTACGTGATAAGGGACTGTGTAGGGCATGAATCAAGCAAAGAGCACATAGATCTCTTCATTTTGCTCTCAAAGTGCACCAGATTGATGTTTTTAACTTCAATATTTAAAAAAAATCTTCGTTAGCTGTAGTCGCGGATCGGCTGGAAGAATGCGCCAAGAATCAGCCAAGAGTACAGATGAACCAGGACAGCAGGCAGCCTGAAGCGACTCAAGGACGGACAGCACTGAGGAGAGATGGTGGAAGTTGAAGAAGTTTGCCGCAGAGGAGCACCGGTGGTGGCCAGAGCAGGCTAGCCTGAGTGTTACAAAAGTGTCCAGAACAGCGTGTGCAAGCCATTGAACGTATGGAAACTGAGGTAGAAACCTTGGTCCAAAACTCGGCAGATACATTTTCGGACAGAGAAGCGGCGAACAGACAACGCCAGCGTCCTCTCTCTCCAAAAGTGTTGCGTCACAACAACAACAAAAAAAAAAAAAATCTAATGAATCTGAAAACTTTTCACGGTGCCACGGACCCCCGGGGGGTCGCGGACTCCACTTTGAGAACCACTGCCCTAGAGGGTGTTAGGTCCACTCCCCACTTATAAAAATAGCACTTTACCACTGCACCCTCTCTAATCTCAGATGCACCCTGAGTCATTTTGTTCTGGAACCGGGCCTGCCGCAGTGGGACCTGCCGTTGGTGCTCGAGGCTTTGGTCACAGAACCATTTGATCCTCTAGAGCTCTCCTCCCTGAAAGCACTGTCGTGGAAGAAAGCATTGCTACTTGCTTTAACGTCAGCCAAGAGAGTGTCCGAGTTAACCGCCGGTGCATCAAAGTTGCTTGCTGATCCGGGGTGACCGTAGCGGGGCGACACTCAGATCGAACCCCTCCTTTGTGTCCAAGAGCCTAAGGAGTGCGTTCAGGTCGAGGGCTATTCAGTTAGGGGGCTTTAGTCTTCCACCCCATAGTGGGGCCAGGGAAGCTAAACTCCTCTGCCCGGTGCGTGCGCTAGCATGTTATGTTATGTGGAGCGCACGGCTGCCTTTAGACGCACTGAACAGCTGTTTGTGTGCTCTGTCGCGAGGTAAGCGCGTCGGAGTGTGCTCTGTCAGCCGCGTCCCAGACTTCTCCACGGTCACAACCGTGGTAAAGGAGGGTGCGGTGCAGCGGCTGCTAACCCGAAAGCCGGTCAGGGGCAGTGGGGTGGAACGGTGTTGTTGGACGACAGCGCGTGTATACATCAGGGCTCCTGTGAGAGATATAACGAGGGGTTACGTATGGTAACCCGTGTTATATAAGCACAGGCGGAGCCCTCTACTCGGGGCCCTGTCGGTCCTATGCCACGCGCTGAAGAGAGGTGTAGGATGACAGTCAGGAGGCGAGGCCTCCTTTTATACGGTGAGATGCGCGCGCATTCAGGTAGGCCCGCCCCGGGGCCGGCTACGTTTATAGAAGTCTCAGTGGATGAATGCTTGCATGATATGATCAAAGGGTAGTACCCATAGAGTCCAGTAGAGGGCTCCACCTGTGCTTATATAACAAGGGTTACCATACGTAACCCCTCGTTTTGTTTCTACGTTATTATGTAAGACGTTTAGTCTCTAAAGCTTTTGTTTTAGACTAAAAAAAACAAGTTCTGAGAGAAATATCTGGTTCTTATTGTATTCTTAATAAAGCGTTTTTTCTGGAAAACAAAAACTGTGTGGGGCCAATAAAGCAGAGCCCTGAGAGGCCAAATGAGCGGAGGGGAAGGGCCCTACATTCTTTTATGTGTGGAAAGTGAGGTCATTAGCAGCAACATATGAACACAGGTGGTTGTGGGTGTTATTATGGACAATGATTATCCTAACAGTGTACAGAAAATATTCGGAATATTGTAAATACTAGCGACGTGCAGTCAGGGGAGGCAGAACCTCACCTGTCTTACTCCAATGTAACGGGAAAAAAACTAAAGAAAAACTAAATAATAATAATAATAATAAAATGTCTCCACTGATCTGTGCTCTAAATGTGATTTATGTATGATTCCAATTAGGAGTGGGCGATATTAGGTCTCCACGATATGACTTTTCAGAGATATCATATCTATCGTGATAGTGCACCAGGGTAGGATTTTCACGGCGGCCATGACGGCCGGTCTGGCCGTGAAGCTCCGAAAATAATTGTACGTCCTACGGCCACCATGGCCTGCGTGCCCCTGATACTGTTAAAATCTTGAAGTTGCTTTAAAAGAGTCAGAACAGTGGTTTCTGAACTGCGTTATGCTGCGTTCACAACGAACGCAATGCGAATATTCTCACCCTAACCGCTGGAGTTTCACCGAGTTTCAGCTGTGTTTACTCCTGTCATTCAAACAGGACACGCTGGAGAGGGGGCGGGGCTTATATCCATGTAAATACTGTGGTGGAAACCAACTACGACAAAATTAACCTATTTTACCGTGATTTAATTGTAATACACGTTTCAAAATGATGCCGAAGTAACTAAATACTGATAACCAAGCTGTCTAGTCAGGATTGCACTTCATTTATTGTCTTGGTTGATTCTGTTGGCTTATATTTTATTTTATCAATAAGGTATTTATATTGTTTTTCCCTTTTGAAACAGTTATGTTAAAGTCTTTGATTGCACTTCAAGTCTAAAGTTTACATTTTAATTGTTTGGCACAGACTTTTCTTCATTGATGTTTTACTTAGTTATGTTTTACTCTCCTTTTCATGTTTATTGATGTTAAATCACTGCTAGTGCTACCTAAAACAGAAAGTGAATTTTTATACTGAGAAACTGTGCCTTGAATATTTTATTTTATTTAGCAAGAGAGTGCACTTTACTTGGTGAAGAAACCAGTGTTAACGTTTGTTGTGTAGGGTGTAGGCCTACTTGAACACTGAGGAAGCCATATCAAAATTCCTGTTGAATTGTTCATTCAGGGATTCATTGCAGAATTAAAACCAGCTTGAAATGGTATTTGTCTGTTTATTTTGTTACCTTGTAGGTGGTTGTACTGTTAAGTAACTTGAAAAATAACCATAATAACCGACATGAAAAAATATCGTGATAAATATCGTCTATGGTGATACTGCTTGAAAAATATCGTGATATTATATTTTTCAATATCGCCCACCCCTAATTCCAATTGCTTTTTATAGTAAAAATCTGCCGAGCTCCGCCACAACTACATGGGAGCGATGAGGAGTGAGGCAGGGACGAGCTCTGCCTCACGTAAGCCCACAGTAACTGGCTGGAGCACGGACACTTATTTAGCGCGGGCACTTATTTTGTGAGCGCGCTCCAGCCAGTTACTGTGGGGTGAGGTGAGGCACAGATGAGCTCTGCCTCACCTCAGATGCGTCACACCACAGAAACTGGCTGGAGCGCGGGCCCTAAGCGCATGCCTGTTACCATCTCACTGTAGGTCACACATGTAATGTTTGTAGATCCCTTTATTACATGTGTCCTCGCCATCCATAGTCTCTAAATAACTTATTTCACGTATATATGATATTTAGGCTCGCTGGTCTCATCATACAACGGCAATGAAAAAAGCACTAGGGGAGGCAGCCACAACCTCTGCCGCACTGAAGGGGGCGCACGTGAGCCCACAGGTTCTTGTTGCTACTGTTATTCTACGCAGAGACGGTAGACGTGAACAACAAACTAGACTTTTGAAACTACAGGAAGATAAGGAGGACTTTTACAAAAAAGTAATAGAGATTGTTGTCCAGAAGTCTTCAAGTCAAGGTAAGACCACAATTGTAATGAACATGGGATCTTACTAAGAAAGAACAATCCAATATTTAGATTGTGGGTATCCTTTTGTTGAACGGTCTGTTTAAAATGAATCGAAACATCAGACTAAAAAAGCTTTTGAAAATAAAAGAATATTTCGATTAAGGTCAAAATATAATATTTGTAAATCTGAAAGATTTTATTTTTTAATTTTATCCAGTCATAGGATACTTGAAACATCAAGGAAAGTCCTTGACAGGTTATTGTTTCTTTCAGTTCCTTTTAATTTGAGGTATACACAAGGCTCTGAGGTCACCTTGTGTTTTGTAAGAGAGGAGGAGGAGGAGGAGGAGGAGGAGGAGGAGGACTCAGTGAATAGCTGCTGGCAGCTCTTCATTTGAAACCATTTAATTCACTGGGAGGTGGGTGAACTGCTCAGGAGAGAGACACAGACAATACTATATACAAGCAACATATAGTCACTTGGGGAATTAACAAATGAGGACAGCTGGATTCATTTGACGATAATAGTTGTAAAAATGTAGGCGCAAGATTGATCAAATCCACTGAGGCCTACGGTTTTATAAAGTCTCCTTGTAGAGATGATAAGAGTGATAATTAACTCAGATCCTTGCATATCTACTTTCACACATTCTTCTTTTCATGGCACACACACTGAAAAAACTGAAATGTTGACTTTGTAAACTAATTTCACATAACTATTAAATCAAATCTTATTTATATAGCACATTTTTAAACGATTTTTGGTCGAGCCAAAGTGCTGTACATATAATAAAAATACCCTACAGTAAAGACACTTTACAGCAAATACAACAGCACAGTTTGTGCATAATATCAGTATTACAATACGACACCCCCTGTCCTTAGACCCTCACATCGTACAAGGAAAAACTTCCGGAGAAAACCCACAGTTTAAAGGGAACATGGGAGAAACCTCAGGGAGAGCAACAGAGGAGGGATCTCTCTCCCAGGATGGACAGACGTGCAATAGATGCCGTGTGTAAATCGAAGAGACAATACATTTTACAGCATAGGTAGACCAAATGTTTGGAAATGCATGTGTCTGTAATAAGAAGATGAATCCACGAGGATGTCAGCTACAATTCTGTGGGAACCTTCAGGGAGGCAGCAAGACGAGACCCAGGCAGGACCGCAGAGACAGGTTCAGCCACGACCCGAAGTCCACGACTTAATCCAGGATAGGTTTAGGGAAAAGGGAAGCAAGTAAGAGAGTAAGAAACAGAGGTGGAGAGGCACACGCAGGGAACAAGGTCCCCACTGGAGCCTTAGTTGGAATTGATGAGAGGTAAGGAGGTACGCTGTACGCAAACCTGTTTCCCTCTAATGAAACCTCGAAAGGTCAGAGAGGGAAAAGGTTTTTGGATAAAGAGAGGATAGAAAGAATAGATTACAGGAGTAGAGACTATGAAAAGTAGAGAAAACATATTTAGAAGAATGAGTAGTAGTAATAACCTTAGTTTTAAATATAAGATCCAAGTTTTTAGGATTTAAGTGAAAGAGCAAGAACCAAAATGTAGGTGAAGAGGCACAGTGTGTCTACGTCAATGCACTCTTATTAGATTATTTTATCAGCTATAAGCTTTATCAAAAAGGAAGGTCGTAAGCGTACTCTTAAAACGGATAGGCTATCGTCCGCCCGAACACAAACTGGAAGCTGATTCCACAAAAGTGGAGCTTGATAAGAAAAGGCTAGAAGGCCAGAGAGAAGAATTGAGTTTTGAGTGTTGATTGGGTCTGGGCCGACCTCACATGGAGGGGCAAAATGTTCCAGAGCCTAGGGCCCGCTGCTGCGAATGCTACCCTCTGGTTTTGAGCCTGGTCTTGGGCACTATCAGCAGCAGCTGGTCAGCCGACCTTAAGGCTCTGCCTGGGGTGAAGCGATGGAGGAGTTCGGCTACATAGGCCGGAGCCAGCCCATTTAGTGCTTTGAAAACAAATAAAAGAAGTTTAAAATCTATTCTGAACCGAACTGGAAGCCAGTGCAATGAGGCCAGAATTGGGGTGATGTGGTCACGCTTTTTATGGCGAGTGAAAAGACGTGCAGCTGCATTCTGAACTAGCTGGAGGCGTCTAATTGAGCCCTGATCCATACCCACATACAGAGCATTGCAGTAATCCAGTCTCGAGGTAACAAAGGCGTTAAAAACCCTTTCTAGGTCTTTAAAAGATAAAAACGACTTGGTCTTCGCCAATAGTCATATTTTAAAAAAGCAGGTCTTGACTACAATGCTAACCTGCTTATCAAATGTAAAAGGCGCTATTGAAGGTCACTCCAAGGTTCATGACAGAGGGGAGGATATTTTTATTGAGGGAGCCCAGAATATCAACCGGAGAGGCTGGAGGTCGGGGTCCAAAAAATATGACCTCGGTCTTGCTCTCGTTGAGGGTGAGGAACTTTTGGCTCAGCCAGGATTTAATCTCTGTTAAGCAGTCCTTCAACTGCTGTAGTGAGTTGGCATTTTGATTGAGAGGCAGATAGATCTGTACATCATCAGCGTAACAATGGAAGGGGATGTTGTGTTTTTTGAGTATTGAGCCTAGGGGCAGTATGTACAATAGAAAAAGGATGGGGCCCAGAATCGAGCCCTGGAGAACCTCACAGGTAAGAGGGGCTTTAGCAGAGGAGAAGGCACCTAACTGCACTGAGAGGCTACGGTCTGTCAGGTAGGACCTGAACCATGCAAGGGCAGAGCCTGTAATGCCTGAGGACTGTTCAAGCCGTGACAACAGGATGCTACGGTCCACAGTGTCAAAGGCAGCTGTCAGGTCTAACAGCACCAGGACAGCTGGGCTACCTGAGTTGGCGGCTAGGAGCAGATCATTAAAAACTCTTAAAAGGGCTGTTTCAGTCCTGTGCATGGGTTTGAAGCCAGACTGAAACTGTTCATGGATTCCATGCGTGGTTAAGAAAGACTGTAGCTGGGCGTAGACTACTCGCTCCAGGGCTTTAGATAAAAAAGGTAGCTGGGAGATGTGCCTAAAATGTGCGAGAATGGAGGGGTCAAGATTTTTCTTTTTAACTTGTGGCTGCACCACGGCATGTTTGAAGGCAGCTGGGACACATCCTGAGCTAAGAGAGGTGTTTACAAGCAATAAAACACTTGCTCCAACTGATTCAAAAACATCTCTAAGGAAGCGAGAGGGAATGCTGTCTGAGGTGCAGTTTGTCGGCCGCAGGTGCTTGACTACATCCGAGAGAGAAGAGAGGGATACAGGCTCAAAGTGGTCGAGGACAGCAGGGCACAGAAAGGGAGCAGGATCTGGGGTAGCACTAGTATAGGCTAGCCTAAGAGCAGATTTTTTCGATAACAAATTTAAGAAATGTATCGGAGAGTAGTTGATGGCACAATTGGGTTAGTTTGAAGCAATAATATTAAGTTGAACCTATATAAACTGAATATTATTGCTTTCAACTAACCTAATACAGTTACCGTATTTTCCGGTTTATAAATCGCACCTGTGTGTAAGTCGCTCTTATGAAAAAATGTGTTGTTATGAGAAAAAAAACATATATAAGTCGCTTCGGTGTATAAGTCGCATGTATCCACTGAAGTCCTCATCCTCTGTGTCGCTGTTAAACACTTCCGCCAACTCCGGTGGAAGTGTTAATCAGCTGTGTGGATGAAGCAGCATGTCCTGCTCCGGGCTGTCCTCAGACCCACCATCAGAATCAGCTCCAATTAGACCTTTCTGACTCCGGACAGGATGGTGTCGGTCGTCACTAAAGCCCATGCTGTGTCGACACATCCCACAACATCCTGGAAAGTTACGTGACGCATCCTCCCGGTTGCCGTGACTTTCTTCTTCTTCTTCTTCGGTGGTACGGCAATTTTCAGTTGTCACAATTGTATACAGTGCCATCTATTGGCCGGAGTTTGGACGCAGTCAGACAAAATACAATATATAAGTCGCAGGACCAGCCAGACAGGTAAGAAAAACGTGACTTATAGTCAGGAAAATACGGTATGTCTCCAGTTTTGTTGAATGCTTATGGATATCGTGATATTATATTTTTCAATATCGCCCACCCCTAATTCCAATTGCTTTTTATAGTAAAAATCTGCCGAGCTCCGCCACAACTACATGGAAGCGATGAGAAGTGAGGCAGGGACGTGCTCTGCCTCACGTAAGCCCACAGTAACTGGCTGGAGCACGGACACTTATTTAGCGCGGGCACTTATTTTGTGAGCGCGCTCCAGCCAGTTACTGTGGGGTGAGGTGAGGCACAGATGAGATCTGCCTCACCTCAGATGCGTCACACCACAGAAACTGGCTGGAGCGCGGGCCCTAAGCGCATGCCTGTTACCATCTCACTGTAGGTCACACATGTAATGCTTGTAGATCCCTTTATTACATGTGTCCTCGCCATCCATAGTCTCTAAATAACTTATTTCACGTATGATATTTAGGCTCGCTGGTCTCATCATACAACGGCAATGAAAAAAGCACCAGGGGAGGCAGCCACAACCTCTGCCGCACTGAAGGGGGCGCACGTGAGCCCACAGGTTCTTGTTGCTACTGTTATTCTACGCAGAGACGGTAGACGCGAACAACAAACTAGACTTTTGAAACTACAGGAAGATAAGGAGGACTTTTACAAAAAAGTAATAGAGATTGTTGTCCAGAAGTCTTCAAGTCAAGGTAAGACCACAATTGTAATGAAAATGGGATCTTACTAAGAAAGAACAATCCAATATTTAGATTGTGGGTATCCTTTTGTTGAATGGTCTGTTTAAAATGAATCGAAACATCAGACTAAAAAAGCTTTTGAAAATAAAAGAATATTTCGATTAAGGTCAAAATATAATATTTGTAAATCTGACTCTGAAAGATTTCATTTTTTCATTTTATCCGGACATAGGATACTTGAAACATCAAGGAAAGTCCTTGACAGGTTATTGTTTCTTTCAGTTCCTTTTGATTTGAGGTATACACAAGGCTCTGAGGTCACCTTGTGTTTTGTAAGAGATGTTGAGGAGGAGGAGGAGGAGGAGGAGGAGGAGGACTCAGTGAATAGCTGCTGGCAGCTCTTCATTTGAAACCATTTAATTCACTGGGAGGTGGGTGAACTGCTCAGGAGAGACACAGACAATACTACATACAAGCAACATATAGTCACTTGGGGAATTAACAAATGAGGACAGCTGGATTAATTTGACGATAATAGTTATAATAGGCGCAAGATTGATCAAATCCACTGAGCCCTACGGTTTTATAAAGTCTCCTTGTAGAGATGATAAGAGTGATAATGAACTCAGATCCTTGCATATCTACTTTCACACATTCTTCTTTTCATGGCACACACACTGAAAAAACTGAAATGTTGACTTTGTAAACTAATTTCACATAACTATTAAATCAAATCTTATTTATATAGCACATCTTTAAACGATTTTTGGTTGAGCCAAAGTGCTGTACATATAATAAAAATACCCTACAGTAAAGATACTTTACAGCAAATACAACAGCACAGTTTGTGCATAATATCAGTATTACAATACGACACCCCCTGTCCTTAGACCCTCACATCGTACAAGGAAAAACTTCCGGAGAAAACCCACAGTTTAAAGGGAACATGGGAGAAACCTCAGGGAGAGCAACAGAGGAGGGATCTCTCTCCCAGGACGGACAGACGTGCAATAGATGCCGTGTGTAAATCGAAGAGACAATACATTTTACAGCATAGGTAGACCAAATGTTTGGAAATGCATGTGTCTGTAATAAGAAGATGAATCCACGAGGATGTCAGCTACAATTCTGTGGGAACCTTCAGGGAGGCAGCAAGACGAGACCCAGGCAGGACCGCAGAGACAGGTTCAGCCACGACCCGAAGTCCACGACTTAATCCAGGATAGGTTTAGGGAAAAGGGAAGCAAGTAAGAGAGTAAGAAACAGAGGTGGAGAGGCACACAGAGGGAACAAGGTCCCCACTGGAGCCTTAGTTGGAATTGATGAGAGGTAAGGAGGTACGCTGTTTCTACGAATCGTAACACTCCCCGGCTGGAATAAGCCACTCTGCAAACCTGTTTCCCTCTAATGAAACCTCGAAAGGTCAGAGAGGGAAAAGGTTTTTGGATAAAGAGAGGATAGAAAGAATAGATTACAGGAGTAGAGAGTATGAAAAGTAGAGAAAAAATATTTAGAAGAATGAGTAGTAGTAATAACCTTAGTTTTAAATATAAGATCCAAGTTTTTAGGATTTAAGTGAAAGAGCAAGAACCAAAATGTAGGTGATGAGGCACAGTGTGTCTACGTCAATGCACTCTTATTAGATTATTTTATCAGCTATAAGCTTTATCAAAAAGGATAAGCTTGATAAGAAAAGGCTAGAAGGCCAGAGAGAAGAATTGAGTTTTAAGTGTTGATTTAAAAACCCCTAGGGTCTGGGCCGACCTCACATGGAGGGGCAAAATCTTCCAGAGCTTGGGGCCCGCTGCTGCGAATGCTACCCTCTGGTTTTGAGCCTGGTCTTGGGCACTATCAGCAGCAGCTGGTCAGCCGACCTTAAGGCTCTGCCTGGGGTGTAGCGATGGAGGAGTTCGGCTACATAGGACGGAGCCAGCCCATTTAGGGCTTTGAAAACAAATAAAAGGAGTTTAAAATCTATTCTGAACCGAACTGGAAGCCAGTGCAATGAAGCCAGAATTGGGGTGATGTGGTCACGCTTTTTATGGCGAGTGAGAAGACGTGCAGCTGCATTCTGAACTAGCTGGAGGCGTCTAATTGAGGCCTGGTCCATACCCACATACAGAACATTGCAGTAATCCAGTCTCGAGGTAACAAAGGCGTTAATAACCCTTTCTAGGTCTTTAAAAGATAAAAACGACTTGGTCTTAGCCAATAGTCATATTTTAAAAAAGCAGGTCTTGACTACAATGCTAACCTGCTTATCAAATTTAAAAAGCGCTATTGAAGGTCACTCCAAGATTCATGACAGAGGGGAGGATATTTTTATTGAGGGAGCCCAGAATATCAACCGGAGAGGCTGGAAGTCGGGGTCCAAAAAATATGACCTCGGTCTGTACATCGTCGGTGTAACAATGGAAGGGGATGTTGTGTTTTGTGAGAATTGAGCCTAGGGGCAGTATGTACAATAGAAAAAGGATGGGGCCCAGAATCGAACCCTGGAGAACCTCACAGGTAAGAGGGGCTTTAGCAGAGGAGAAGGCACCTAACTGCATTGAGAGGCTACGGTCTGTCAGGTAGGACCTGAACCATGCAAGGGCAGAGCCTGTAATACCTGCGGACTGTTCAAGCCGTGACAACAGGATGCTACGGTCCACAGTGTCAAAGGCAGCTGTCAGGTCTAACAGCACCAAGACAGCTGGGCTACCTGAGTCGGCGGCTAGGAGCAGATCATTAAAAACTCTTAAAAGGGCTGTTTCAGTCCTGTGCATGGGTTTGAAGCCAGATTGAAACTGTTCATGGATTCCATGCGTGGTTAAGAAAGACTGTAGCTGGGCGTAGACTACTCGCTCCAGGGCTTTAGATAAAAAAGGTAGCTGGGAGATGGGCCTAAAATGTGCGAAAATGGAGGGGTCAAGACTTTTCTTTTTAACTAGTGGCTGCACCACGGCATGTTTGAAGGCAGCTGGGACACATCCTGAGCTAAGAGAGGTGTTTACAAGCAATAAAACACTTGCTCCAACTGATTCAAAAACATCTCTAAGGAAGCGAGAGGGAATGCTGTCTAAGGTGCAGTTTGTCGGCCGCAGGTGCTTGACTACATCCAAGAGAGAAGAGAGGGATACGGGCTCAAAGTGGTCGAGGACAGCAGGGCACAGAAAGGGAGCAGGATCTGGGGTAGCACTAGTATAGGCTAGCCTAAGAGCAGATGTTTTCGATAACAAATTTAAGAAATGTATCGGAGAGTAGTTGATGGCACAATTGGGTTAGTTTGAAGCAATAATATTAAGTTGAACCTATATAAACTGAATATTATTGCTTTCAACTAACCTAATACAGTTACCGTATTTTCCGGTTCATAAATCGCACCTGTGTGATGAAGCAGCATGTCCTGCTCCGGGCTGTCCTCAGACCCACCATCAGAATCAGCTCCAATTAGACCTTTCTGACTCCGGACAGGATGGTGTCGGTCGTCACTGAAGCCCATGCTGTGTCGACACATCCCACAACATCCTGGAAAGTTACGTGACGCATCCTCCCGGTTGCCGTGACTTTCTTCTTCTTCTTCGGTGGTACGGCAATTTTCAGTTGTCACAATTGTATACATTGCCATCTATTGGCCGGAGTTTGGACGCAGTCAGACAAAATACAATATATAAGTCGCAGGACCAGCCAGACAGGTAAGAAAAATGTGACTTATAGTCAGGAAAATACGGTATGTCTCCAGTTTTGTTGAATGCTTATGGATAGGGATGGGTACCGAGCCCCGGTATTAAACGGGCCGCGGGGCGGAATTATTAAAGACCATGGTACCGTTAAGCTCTGACATTATCGGTCTTTTTATCGGTACTGGAGACATTTAAAAAATATGTTATATGTATTATTGCTACATACACATTATATCGCAGTCTTAGTGTCGCCAACTCGTTTCTAATATGCAATAAGACTGCAAAATGCGACTGATGTATTTTCGATCTTTCCAATCCAGATGAGATCTCTCTCTCCCACGTCTGTGTGTGAGGGGGCGGGGCGGTTTACACACACGCGGCTGCTACATGCAACACACACACATGGCGGAGAGAACGCGCTCCGAGGTTTGGTTAAACTTTACCCGTCTTGAGGTGGACAATGCTCGTTGCCAAAAGTGCAATAAGAGTTTAGCGTGTAAGGGCGGTAACACGAGCAATTTGTCTAAACATTTAGCAAAAGCGCACCATAATCAGACGGAGAAATGCACCGGGTTCGACTGTCTTTAGTAGCTCCGTAGCCCCATCCACGAGTAACGTTTCCACGTCAGGTATGTTATAATCTTCCTCCAGAAGAACCGTTAGGCCTTTTGCAGCATACCTGTCTGCCCTACCTGTGTTGCTCTGTACTATTGTATTTTTGCAGTAAATACTTGTGTTTTTTTAATTTTTTACAGTTCTGTAAGTTCACATTATTTACAATTTGTTTTGTTCATTACCTTTTTTTTCTCAAAAGAACCGATAAGAGTACCATTAAAAGACCGGATCGATAAGCGGTATCGATAAAAGTAGTAGTACCGTTAAAACCTTAACCATACCCATCACCTACTTATGGACCATTTAAATGTTCAAAGATTTGTGTTTTGACATAGCTAAGACCAAGTCTTTTACTAAACTGTATTTAGTTTGAATTCTGCTTAAATCTGACTCAACTATCTCTATTTTACATCTTTGTGCCAAACAAACAGCAGCCAGTTACCAGCTGTGTTGGGGGCAAACAGAGAAGAGTCATTTGTTTGGTTCATTAATTATCATTTCATAATAAACTGCAGAAATGTAAATCAGCTGCCAGGTAATAATAGTTTGTGCCCACAGGTGGTAAGTGATGGAGACCTTATTTAACACCTCCATGGCAGCGCTGATTCATCAACCTTCTATTATCCACACCTGGAGGCACAGTCATTCATTACAGACCTGCTCAGGTGGTTTTGTTTGAAGTTAACCAAAGTTCACTGACAAGTAGAGCCAAACAGCTGAGTGACGGAAATAATTAGCATGTTTAAAAAGCCCAAACTATTCTAGTAGCTGTTGCTTTCACTTCCATGTACACTACTAACATCCAACCAAATAGAAGCCACATAATTCTGCATGTGCTGTCCCCGGTATATGTAGTGTATATAGCTTAACAGCCAGATACACTCCCTCCGTACACCAAGACTCTGAAGACGTGAATCCTTTGCCCACAGGTTTAATGATATAAGGAAGGTGTGAAACTAAAAATAAACAAGACAACATATAATCAATTCTATGATCATTTCTACATACACAAATATGCACAATAGGCGCATTCACACCGCAGTACTTTTCCCACAAAGGTTCATGAGAACTTAGTTCATGAGAACTCTTTAGTTCTCATGAACTAAGTTCAGATCGCGTTCACACCGGAATAAGTCCTTGGGGGTGGATTAGGCAAATGAAGCCGCTGACGTCACTTCTTCTTCTGCTTTGGGTTTACTGGCAGGCTGCAAACCACTTCACGGCGTATACTGCCGCCCACAGTCCCCGGCCGGAAGTCCCCGGAGTTGGGGACTGGCTTCAGTAGAAGCTGCTGGGACTCCCAGCAGCTTCTACTGAAGCCTTCCGAGTAAATCGCCAGAACGCCGACACCTCCTCATCTCCACCGCTCCCATGTTTTATTTTGTGTTGCCATAAGTTAGTCTCTCTGCGTTTCTGCGCTGGGCTAATGCTAATGCTAATAATGCTAATGCGAGGATAATAAAATGGCGGCTTCACAAAACTTTTTGGGAGTTTTACGGGGCGTGGTTTGCAATCCGCCCAGCCAATCAGAAATATAGCTCTTTTCTCACAAAAGAGCCCGGGTAAAAAGGTTCTCATGAACTAAGTTCGCATGAACCTTTGTGGGAAAAGTACCGCAGTGTGAATGCGCCTAATGTATATAAATCAACACAGCTTTAACATTAATTTAATTGCCTTAATGTATTTATTGTAATTCTAGAACTTAAACAGTTATAAATGGTATCATATTTTAAACATATAATCAGCCATTTGTACATTTATTCATTTAACTCTCCTTGCCTTGTACAATATTGAGACACTCGGAAGATCTCCAGCATTAAACACCACAGAATACAATATTTCCTAAAAATAATCATCTGTAATTGTTAATAACACAAACATAAACAATACTTACATACGATGTGATCAAAGGCATTAAGACGTATGCAGATGTAGCTGGATTTCTAACAAACAATTACACATTGCTCACAGAGCCATGCTTTGCCTATTTCCTCTCTAATGATCACCTGACACACCCATCTGATGATGTCATCCTGATTCTTAAAGGGACCACGACTAGGCACACAAAGAATAGCCCAGAAAATGCAAACAAGTGTAAACTTAGCTGTAACAGAACACTGCATCCTACTATTTTTACACATACCAGTTATTGAAATAAACAAACTGGATAGGTCAGTTTTTTAAGTATTTCCTTTCATTTCTTGTGTTGTGATCATGTTCATGCCTCACTGCTTCAACACCTTCAGAGTAATCAATAAAGTTGTTTTAGCGGCTCTTTAATGCTCCACTCACATTAACCGTGTTGATGTTCCCACGTGTTAGCATTGTAATCACATCTCTAATCACATGTTCTCTCAGGTTTATCAAGTCACAAAGCTTTCCCTCCCAACGGAAGAAGCTGCAGTGCTGATATAACTTTATTTACATTCTGCCTGCTTATCAGTTAGAGGCAGACATATTTTTAAAAGTGCTTGATTCTTTATTAATCCACTGACTTATCACTACCGTGGGACAGTTTATGAAAATATCTTGCACTTAGGAAGAAATGTTCCTAGTAGTGCTAAACTGTTGTAACTAGGTATGCACTGAAAAAACTGAAACATTATATCAGGTTAGTTGAAAGCAATAATATTAAGTTGAATCTATTTAAACTTAATAGTATTGCTTTCAACTAACCTAATACAGTTATGTAAAATCTCTTGACCTAATACATTTAATTAAAGTCAGCGCTTCAGTTTTTTCAGAGTACAAGTCTGAGGTCAAAGCTGTTACCTCTGTTATTCTTAGACAATGGTACTCATGTGGCTATTGCATATTTATTCTTCAAAATGATTCCCAATGGATGTAAAAGTGCAACTATATTAAGGTTAAATTCACGACACGGTTAATGTCAGGGTTTGGGTTGGGTTGAGTAAACATTGCCATCATGCAGGAAAAAAGCGTTCTGCCTTAGCTCTGATTATTGATATCTGCCCTTGAGTGAAGTGTATCTGTGAAAAGCTGCTAGATGTTCTGTTCACACTTCATTCTATAGGTTCCTGTTTTGGATTTAAACATATCGGGATAGAGGCTAAAGATTAAACATGAAGTCATGCCTGCCAAAAGTCCTTATGTGTAAATGCAATATAAGGGCTTTCACTGTATCTGAGGCATCCTTATACTGTCTACACACACACATACACACACACACACACACACACACACACACACACACACACACACACACACACACACACACACACACACACACACACACACACACACACACACACACACACACACACACACACACACACACACACACACACACACACACACACACACACACACACACACTAGCTATGTGGGCTCACTAGCAGCATGTGTGAATAATTGTTGATTGTATCCTCCGTAGGGGGCAAGTGAAGCTCAAAGGGTTCTGTGTTGCAGAGACATCTGAAGTGAAGCAAATTCCTGACAGGGATCCTGAGGATTTTCTGTTTCTGTTTATTTGGACTGAATGAAAAGGTTAACAATAAGGATTGAAGAAGGGGAGAGAAAAAAAGCTTTTCCAAGATTCGTCAATAAATTACAAAAAGCCATTTATATGCTAACAAGATAGATGGGCAAAACAAAACGGGACTTTAAAGACTAAACCTTCGTATAATCCCTGCAATCAAACAGGAGAGAGGACACTCTGAAATGCATAACACATTTGAAATGAGCGTAGATGCTTTTATAGGCCGACCTGGAAGTTAGCATGCTCCCTGCCCTCGATATAAATGAATTTGGAATATTGCAGAAAATAATCTCTTCAGCAATATTATCTCCAGATATTAAGATTACTTAAATGATTTTTTTCTTAGACATACATAAAAAGTAAATAGCTAACGTTGGGCTATAAAAGAAACCTGTTAGCAAAACCATTTTATAACACATCAAAGCTCCAAAGTGGGGTAATTATTGACATATTTTGTTGTACAACAAAACGTGAACATTTTTTTGTTTGTTTGTGTTTATCACAAACCTTATTTCCAGCTTCTAACAACCCATGTTAAAACAACTGAGACAAGGGAACCGCCAATGGTAACTCATTTCTAGGTTTAAGGTCCCATTCCTGCCTCACTCTATACTTTGTGTGATTCTTTTGATAAAGTAATATTTCTGTTAAATTACGTTACATGTCATTTTAGATGACACTTTTATCCAAAGCAATTTACATTCACTTCAATACCATTCACATGCCTATGAGAGCAATCTGTGGTTTAGTGTCTTGCTCATGGACAGTTTGACATGTTTAGGGGATGGGGATCGAACACACACATTTATCCCCTGAGCCATCCCCAAAAAGGAAATTAAGTGTATCATGAGGCAGATGGTATGTACGTGGTTTATTTTGTTACATCTGATAAACGTTGTAAAACAGTTACGTTTAGGTTGTGGAATGTTAGGGATAGAAATAAGATCATGGGTCAAATTAAATGAAGTACATTTGTAACTATACTGAACAACGTCGTCAGCAACATAACTCAACTGTTGAATTCACAGGGACACAAGCCCCTGCGTGAAGATCTGTGGTTTTTTTACCCATCCAATATACACCCCCCCCTCACAAACACACACTTGTAACGTTTTTGCTATAATACTGCGTCCGTTGCTCTAAACATCTAATATATAAGTATATAGTATAAGAATGGGTTTACATACAGTTGTGTTACTTACTTTCTAAGATAAACACTTGACCGGCATCTGTGTTGTGGGATAATAAATTAGCTTGTGGGGGTGGTAATGAGTTAACCCCTCCCCTCTTTTGCACACCTGCAAAATAAACTTTAGCATTTGACAACACTGATGCTCATCAGAAACAATATAACATCGCCAACACCTCTGTAAATCACTTTAAATAGCCAACATTACGGGAGAGGACAGCAAACTGATGCTTGTGGGATTTATTGAGTATTTGCTGTGGCAGCTGTTTCTCATTAAGTGTTTTGCACTGATTAATTGGGAAGCTGAATAAAAGGTGTTGCAGGGAATTGTGTTCTGAGGTGAACAAAGGTGTAAAGCAAGAGCCATTTAATTACATATTGAACAGTCTCGGATGGATTTGACCCAAACTGCAAGAAATGCTAATTCAAATGGCTCTCTGTCAAGAGACCTAATGGAGATCCTCCCTGAGAACTCCACACCTGCAAAAAGCCCTTCTTCCAGCAGATACACAAGAAACAGTCCTTTTTAAAGGCTATTTAGAAGAAGAGCGCTTCCTAAATGTTGTTAATGGGAAATACGAAAGACACTCAAGCAGATAATTATGTCTAGAACAATATGTATGTTGGGAAGACAGATTAAATAATCTATTTTGTATATATTGATATTATTGGACTATGCCAAGGTTATGTTTCTGTTATTATTAATAACAGGTGACAGTGCTGTTTTGCATTATTTTACGCAATAACTATGTAACACTTGCAGTTCTATTGACTAACATGTTTCATCAGCTATATTCAACAATGAATCCTTATTTTCAAATGCTGCGATCCAATGTTTTCTGTTGCTCCAATCCACACAGAAAAACAAAGATGTCTTTGGACTGTCCAAAACAGGAACAGTGTGTGCAGCAAAGCCTGCACTGGAAAGGTAATAAAGATGTCTAGTGAGAGCTCAAACTATGAGAGTCTGGAGGAAAAAGTCTGGAATTTTATTTTTGACTCTGCAGAGCCAAAGTGACAACCTGTGTCTAGCTGAAAAAATGATGAGCAAGGAACGCTCGCTCATCACTTTTGGAGCAGCCTCTCTTTGTGATTAGACAGGAGTGGAGTGTCCGGCACAGCCCCGCTCCAGTGCTTGTTGTTTTAGAGATCTCCCGCCCCCCGGGAGCAGCCAGGTACTTCACCTTATGAATGCTCCACTGCAGCAGTAACTTGCCGGCTCAGTGCGTCCGCAGAAAGCTTGAGCGGCATGCAGATGAATAAAAGGAATGATGAGGCAGAGTTCCTGTCATAGTTAGAAGGCAGCGGCTGTGACCTGTGTTTAATAACTTCATTTGTGGATTCCTTTTCTCTTTCCTGTAGCCTATGTGTAAATATGGCGCAGGAAAATAAATGTGTAAAAAAGGCAATTATCAGGAAGCTCTCCCCTGTGTCTGGTCTCTATTTTCAAGGATGAGCACACCTTATGTGGGAGGTAAACTCAATGAAATAAGATTTCTCTTTTTTGCCACTGGCTAAAATATTTCTATTGGATTTGTATAAAATAGGCATGTGTATAATCCTCTCGGAGAGGATTTCAGAGCAGTAAACCTGCATGGCAGAAGCAAATGAAGGTGTCAGCATTAGTGTGTGGGAGTGGAATTGCACAGACTTAAGAGCTCGGATGTCAGAGCAGGATTAAAAGAAGAGGACAAGGAAGATGACCTCAATCACCATCGTAATTCCCTTATTAAATCAAACTCAGTACAGCAACACCGGCCCTTAATGCCAATGTGGCTTTAACATGGATTTCCTACCAGATTAAACAAATTCAATTTACATCCTGCTGTGAGAGGGGGCGCTGCTCATTTTTGATAGTCAATCAATCAATGTTTATTTATATCGCCCAATATCACAAATGTTACATTTGTCTCAGTGGTCTTCACAGTTTATACAGAATATCAGTATGACAATACGACACCCTCTGTCCTTAGACCCTCACATCGTAGGCAAGGCAAGTTTATTTATATAGCACCTTTCAGCACCAGGCAATTCAAGGTGCTTTACAAAAATGAAAGACATTCAGACAAAGGCATTTAAAAACAGTAAAAGATAAAAGAAACATTAAAAGAAAAACAAAAAATGAAAGACATTAAGAAAATGGCATTTTAAATCAGTCATTAAAAAGAAATGCTAATAAAATAAACATTAAAAGATAAAAGTTACAGTGCAGTCTAAGATATGAATAGTTCAATTCTTTAGGTTCTTGATTTTTAATTTACTCAAAGATCCTCCCTTTGGAAATCCAAACATTTCCGTCCAGATTTTTAATTTAGACAGACTGTTTTCACCATGTTTTGCTTGCATGACATCCACAATCGGACCCTCAGGAGGGTGTACTAGCCCCCTACTCTGCTTTGCGTTCCATAACAAAGTCTTTAAGTGTTACCTGATGTTACAAAAGGTTCGATGAAAAAACTAGGAATTAAATAAGATGGCTTGAGTCACAAAAAATGTATCCTTAGGTGCTTTTAGTGACAGCCAACATACTGAAAAACCACAATGTAACCAGGATTTTACAGGACGAAAACAAAAACCTCATATATGCATTACAGGTCGAGGACATATAACTGGTACCTCTCTGCTCTACAGCCACAGTCAGACTCTCCCCAAAACACTTGTGGCACGGGTTTTATACATGTTAAGCCCCTCCCCATAGGATAATCCACTATTTATACCCCTAACCAATGTCATTCTATTCTACAAACACATTCACAATGCAAGACAAATTACCCAAACACACCAAATCAAAATAGGTCAACATATTATATCTTTCTGACCACAGAAGCCCCAAACAATAACATTTTTATCCTTGCAAGAAAAGTACCACCCACGCCCATGCACTACATGGTATGCTCCAATTGAGCACAGGTGTTCCCACTGATTGAGCCTCTACTTAAGGCTGCTTCTTTCTGTTGCTCTGTTTGGCCTTCACAACCTTGAAGGAGAGGGTAAGCAGGTTACTTGCAAAAAGACTTCCAATAAATTAGATTTGAACAAACAATGACTTTGGTTTTATGTTATCAATGTGTGTTACCCTCAGTGTGCCTTTTACTATGCCAACTGTGATGAAGGCTTCTTCTTCACATTACCACCCTCCTCTCCTACATCAACGATGTTTGGCAGCCTTGACAGGTAGTCTGCGGTGACATTTTCCTTGCCTGCTTTGTGCCACACACAGAACTTGAACGGTTGTAGTTCAAGATACCATCTAGTCACCCTGGCATTCCGGTCCTTTATGGTTTGAATCCACGTCAAGGCTCTATGGTCCGTCTGTAGGTCGAATTCCCTCCCGAGTAGGTAGTACCTTAGGCTGTCCAATGCCCACTTGATTGCCAGACACTCCTTCTCGATGGTGGAGTACCGGGTTTCACGGGGCAGAAGTTTCCTGCTGAGATACAACACTGGACGTTCCTCTCCTGGTTCTCCCTGAGCCAGCACTGCACCGATGCCCACTCCAGAGGCATCCACCTGAACCAGGAAGCGGCTTTTGAAGTCAGGACTCTGCATTACCGGAGACGAGCACAGTTTTTTTCTTCAACTCCTGGAAAGCCCTTTCACACTCTTCATTCCATTCCACAGGATTCCGAGTAGCCTTGCACGTGAGGTTGGTCAATGGAACTGCTAGAGTGGCAAACTGAGGAATGAAACGTCGATACCATCCAACCAGGCCAAGAAAGGACCGTACTTGTTTCTTGGTACGAGGTCTCGGACTGTTCAGGACGGCCTCAACTTTGTCCACCTGCGGCCTGACTTCACCGTTCCCCAGCTGATACCCAAGGTAACGAGTCTCCTGCTTAGCCCACTCACATTTCTGTAAATTGAGTGTGAGTCCTGCGGCATGGATTGCACCTAGGACCCGACGAAGGTGATCGAGATGTTCCTCCCAGGTCTTGCTGTAAATGACCACGTCATCCAGGTAGGCAGCACTGCAGTCCTCACATCCCAGAATAACTTTGTCCATTAACCTCTGGAAGGTTGCTGGGGCACCATGTAGACCAAACGGCATCACAGCAAACTGGAAGAGGCCGAGTGGGCTTCTGAACACGGTGAGATGCTGGGACTGGCTTTCCAAGGGGACCTGCCAATACCCCTTGCAGAGGTCCAAGGTAGTGATGTAGTTGGCTCGACCAATCCTCTCCAGCAGGTCCTCAATCCGGGGCACCATGTCTTTGCCATGCGTTCGAAGCGTAGAAGGTAATTTTCAATGTCTTCACCATTTTGATACACTGGCATCTTTGGCTCCTTACGATGAACTGCCGCTACACCCCCAGAAGGATTACCAAATCTGTCAGGAGAAGACATCAATGAAGGCCCAACGTCAACGTGTGGACCCCCCCGGTAGCGATGTACAGGCTGCTGGGAAGCCTCAACTGAGACCCGCAGGCCCCTGAGCTCCTCCTGTAGGATATCATCTCTCCTCTGCTGAGCCACTATGAAGTCCCTGACAATATTTACAATGTTACCGGTTGAGGGACCCGCTCCTGGAGATGGCCCAGGTTGCCGCTGCTGGATTTTCGGTTTTGCCCTTTGGGTTTCAAAACCAATTGATAGTCCTTCTTCCTCTGACGTCACAGCTGTGTCCCATTCCTCATCCTTCTTCAAAAAAGGTTTTCGCTCAGAGCGTAGTCCAGTTCGTTTTTTAACAACACGTCCATTTCTGCGACTGGCCATCCCACTTCTGACACCATATGTTACAAAAAGGTTAGATGAAAAAACTAGGAATTAAATAAGATGGCTAGAGTCACGAAAAATGTATCCTTAGGTGCTTTTATTGACAGCCAACTGCTGAAAAACCACAATGTAACCAGGATTTTACATGACGAAAACAAAAACCTCATATATGCATTACAGGTCGAGGACATATAACTGGTACCTCTCTGCTCTACAGCCACAGTCAGACTCTCCCCAAAACACTTGTGGCCTGGGTTTTATACATGTTAAGCCCCTCCCCATAGGATAATCCACTATTTATACCTCTAACCAATGTCATTCTAATCTACAAACACATTCACAATGCAAGACAAATTACCCAAACACACCAAATCAAAATAGGTCAACATATTATCTCTTTCTGACCACAGAAGCCCCAAACAATAACATTTTTATACTTGCAAGAAAAGTGCCACCCGCGCCCATGCACTACATGGTATGCTCCAATTGAGCACAGGTGTTCCCACTGATTGAGCCTCTACTTAAGGCTGCTTCTTTCTGTTGCTCTGTTTGGCCTTCACAACCTTGAAGGAGAGGGTAAGCAGGTTACTTGCAAAAAGACTTTCAATAAATTAGATTTGAACAAACAATGACTTGGGTTTTATGTTATCAATGTGTGTTACCCTCAGTGGGCCTTTTACCATGCCCCTATGCCAACTGTGATGAAGGCTTCTTCTTCACACCTGAACACCCCGTATTACCAAAACACTATTTTTCACCCGTCGGTGATGTGATACTTGTTCCTCAGTACAAATCACCCAAAAACTGATCGTAAACCCTGGCTACGACGGATATCCCAAATATCCTACTTTCGAGCAGTCCCTCTCATAAATGTCATGGAGTTTAATTACTTTTAACTTTAAACAATTTAGACACTGTACATCTCACCGAGCATTGTAAGCCTTCTTTCCTTCACATTCATCTTCAACCTTAATATTTTCTTAAATCCACGAGGCCAACTGCCTTCTTTCACGGCACTCTGCTTCATCCTCCCAGTATTTTAAACACTTTCTGTGAGTGTCCAGCTTTTCTAAGTCTTTTACTTTAATTGTATGTTTACCCTTCATTCCATCCTCATGTTCTTGTAATTTATTCTTTAGGTTTTTAATTTACTCAAAGAACCTCCCTTTGGAAATCCGAACATTTCCGTCCAGATTTTTAATTTAGACAGACTGTTTTCACCATGTTTTGCTCGCATGACATCCACAATCGGACCCTCATGAGGGTGTACTAGCCCCCTACTCTGCTTTGCGTTCTATAACAAAGTCTTTAAGTGTTACCTGAACACCCCGTGTTACCAAAACACTATTTTTCACCCGTCGGTGATGTGATACTTGTTCCTCAGTACAAATCACCCAAAAACTGATCGTAAACCCTGGCTACGACGGATATCCCAAATATCCTACTTTCGAGCAGTTCCTCTCATAAATGTCATGGAGTTTAATTACGTTTAAATTTAAAACATTACAAGGACATCGTACAAGGAAAAACCTCCGGAGAAAACCCCACAGTTTAAAGGGAAAAATGGGAGAAACCTCAGGGAGAGCAACAGAGGAGGGATCCCTCTCCCAGGACGGACAAACGTGCAATAGATGCCGTGTGTAAATTGAAAAGATAATACATTTGCAACATAGGTAGTCCAAATGTTTGGAAATGCATGTGTGTATAATAGGAAGATGAATCCACGAGGATATCCATCCAGGACCTATGACCCAGGACCACAGCCACGACTCAAGATCCAGGGCTCGCGATGCAGGACACAGGACCGCAGGATCATCCATGACTCCGGATCCCGGCGTATATAGACACCAAAAAGAAAGACATTTGGGGAAGCTGGGTTAATCGGAACATGAGAGTACACAGGTATAGACAGAGAGAAGGAAGAAGTAAGATGTCCCCCGACAAACTATGCCTATATCAGCAAAACTAGGGGCTGAATCTAATCAGCCCTAACTATAAGCTTTATCAAAAAGGAAGGTCTTAAGCGCACTTTTAAAAACGGATAGGGTGTCTGCCACCCGAACACAAATGTGGAGCTTGATAAGAAAAGGCTCTGGCTCCCATTGTACTTTTAGAGACTCTAGGAACAACCAACAACCCTGCATTCTTGGAATGCAATGCCCTAGTAGGACAGTAGGGTATAATGAGTTCTTTAAAGTAAGATGGTGCCTGCCCATTAAGGGCTTTGTAGGCGAGAAGAAGAATTTTAAATTCTATCCTGTGTTGTATAGGGAGCCAGTGTAAGGCAGCCAGAACAGGAGTAATGTGGTCCCTTTTCCTAACTCTGGTTAGTACACGAGCTGCAGCATTTTGAATCAGCTGAAGCGATTTGACTGACTTCTTGGTACACCCTGATAATAAGGAGTTACAATAATCCAGCCTTGAAGTAACAAATGCATGGACTAGTTTCTCTGCATCGTTTTGAGGAAAGATATGCCTGATTTTTGCAATGTTACGTACAGATGTAGCGCTTCATTTCAGACAGTTTGAAACGCGAGGGCCGTGATTGGTACGTGATCTGCCCTCGCTCAAGGGAAAACCTCCAGCTTGACTTGAGACCTCTCCCGTGATAAATACATGTAATTATTATGAAGCCAGCTGCAATGGATCATTGATCCACCAGGGGGTGCAGTGGGGTTCCACACTGGAGCTCATGTGAAATAAAGTCAGATACAGTACGCTGGTTGTACAGCGGAACTTTGTTAAGAACCATATGTCACGGATATCATACTCTGTGCTAAATAAGAGACAATCATTTACAAAACATCACCATGTTGTTATTTAATAAAATAATGTTGTTTAGTCAAAAAAAACGAACGGGAGGAAATGCAGCCCGGCACTCGATTTTTAATCCTAATTTAATCATCATCTTCACCACGATCATTTATGTTTATGTTTGCCGAATTGACATGAAATCACAGACACATATGAATATACTGTATTCAACTTCATTAAAACGTTATTAACGTGCCTAAACTCAGTAATTCACTAAAAATATTTATATTCGAATGGAGCCTAGTAGTAGTACCAATGCCGCATTCGTCTCATTAGTATGCATGAAAAAGTGACAGGTGACACGCCCCCAATTATGCAAATGAGCTAAGTTCCGCCTCCCATTGGTCGAGATCCTTTGATCTGAGCTAAGTCCCGCCTCCCATTGTTCGAGACCCTTTGATGTGAGGAGGTGAGGTGTTATAACGGGTAGGTGTGAAAAGCCCCCCTGTGGAGTGCTTTTGTTGTCTAATTCTTTGATGTGTTTGATTAAGGTAGTCTCTTTGAAGTTATGCTGTCTGGTCCCTGTCCCCTCAGGGTTATCTAATCTAATTAGCCTTTGATGTTTTGCCCTTTGATGTGGTGTGTTATAAGCCTTTGATGTTAATATAGGTGTCTCTATGAGTGAGACGGTCAAGCCCCCCCGCCCCCTCCCAGCCCAGGCCTCTCCCCCCTTTCTCCACCCCCTTCCTCTGGCTATGAGGCTGGCAGATTGTGGGGGGTGGAATTAGATGAAAATAGAAATATGCTCAAAACTAAATAAAAGACAGTAATTTCCACTTACCAAGTCACCTTTCAAAAATAAAAAATGACCAAGAGATGCCTGTGACAACTTACCGCTATCCGTTCGGAGAGCCAGTCAAGAAACGAATGCCACAGCTGCGCGGGGTCAGACGCCTACAGCCAGAGATCTGTGCACAAACTTATCTTGTGCCCTCTTTTGGTCATGCGTGTTCATGTGTACTGGAGGAGCGGCTCTGTGAGGAAGTGGCAGATTTTTCCCGGTTGTGTATTTTCTAATTCTAGCTCACTCGAGCTGGTTTCTCCAAAATGACCTCCCCCTACCTTTAAGAACAATTAACACACACACACACACACACACGTTGGAGTTGGCTTTTGATGTGAGGGTTTGAGATAAGCCTGGGATGTTAATCTATATGTTGATTAAGACACTCTCTGTGAGGTGAGAAGCGAGGGGATGGAGTTAGTTTTAAAAATAAGACGCTCAAACTAAATAAAACAGCCATTAATTTTCACTCACTAAGACACCTAAAAACGTTATTGTCCTCTCTAGATTTGATTCAGGGTTTGTTTTAAATGATATGTGCTTGCTAAGGATGTTTCTTTTCAAGTTTTTGTGAAACTGTTAACTACAAGGAAGTATCTGTTTTGCAAAGAGGTTATTCATACTCATTTAAAAAGATCTTATTTAGGTTTTTAATAGTGATACCTAAGGATATTCTCTTTAGTTTGTATGGATTGTGAACTAATGTGTAATTACTTTATTAACTATAAGAAAGTCTCTCTGAAGAGGGAAATAATAAATATCCTATTCCTCCCATGATCTTTGTCTTTTTATAATTACTTCACACAACTATAAGGAAGCCCAATATGAAGTGATGTGAGGGTGTAATATTAGAATGTTGCTGTATGCAACAAAAAAGGTTTGACTGGTGAAGACTCTCACTTTTACAGAGAGCTCCGCCGCACCCTCAACATAACAAGTCCCGCCCTCCTCACCAGATCATTTAAAAGTAAGGGGGTGGAAATAGATGAAAAAGGAAATACGCTCAAACTAAATAACAAGCCAGTCATTTACACTCTCTAAGTCACTTTTCAAAAAAGAAAAATGGCCAAGAGACACCTAGATATGGGTTTAATCAGCGAGACCCCTGTGACAACTTACCGCCATCAGTCCGGAGCACCAGTCAAGAAACGAATGCAGCATCTGTGCCGGGTTCAGACGCCTCCAGCCAAAGAACTTCATGAAGAATGGACTCTGAAAAATGGCAATGTTTGGGGTTATGTATTCAACTATATGGCGAATGAACTGTATTTCTACAATCTGAAGAATAGAGAAACGTATGGACCCCGCAGTGTTAAAGCGACACTGACCTCAACAGATTGGGCTGTATTAACTCTGGTGTCTTCCAGAGATCTCCATGCAACCATTGTATCGGAAGAAGTAGTGCATCAAGAAACCATAATGGAACCAGCGGTGTACAAGATATTTGCAAAGAAAAGTAAAGAAACGCAGACAGCATGCGAGATCAAAGAAGAGTTTTCACCGCTGCCCCTCAATGTGAAGGAAGAAGAAGAAGGAGATATCCCCCCGCCGCCAGAAGTGAGAAGAGTCCTGACAAGCACCGTATGGGAAACTAAAAGCGGACCATCGGGGCGGTGGTATTACCGTGCAAGCCGTTTGGTGACGCTGGGGAAGGACCCCTCTGATGATTTTGTTTTGGAGTATTTCAACTCTACATGCGGGGTTTTTCAGACATCCTTGCGGGTGCCTCTGACTGCTTGGCTGAAAATGATTGATGGAAAAGCTACAAAGCTTAAAGAACTTTTTAAACAGAGTCAGACATCGATGGACATTATACTGGTGAAAAAGACTCTCACTTTTGCAGGGGACTCCGTATCCCACTCAACATAACAAGTCACACCCTCCTCGCCAGATCATTTAAAATTAAGGACCCTTCAAAGAAAAGCATTGTGTTTTCTACCTAGGTAAAAGGTCTTACGAAAATGTGTTATCTCTGTATCAAGATGATGTGTTTAAAAATGAATCTTGTGAAAAATACCAACGGTGTGAGACGTCATAAAGACACTCATTTTAACCACAGTGTTTGTTCTCTACAAATGTTTAAAGATTGTTACAAAATGTAAAAAATAAAAAAGGTATGGAGACAAAATTAATTCAGGTGACTCTGTCTTTATTAGGAAAACAAAAATGTAATACAAATGGTTTAAGAGGTAAAATGTAACCATCTTGGACTCAATATTCAAAAACAAAATACTTTATCTGAATACATTTTCTTTTAAACGCACTTTTTGAAATTATTTATTTATTATTTCAGTGGAACAATCCAGTTTCTGTTAACATCAATGCTTTTTTCTCTTTTCTTGTGTTACTAAGATACTTTTAGACCCACTTTGGCGTACGCAACACTTAACAACTGGTAGAATATGAAGTACTTTGTAAGGATTTTGTTTTTCTTTTAAATGGCAGGTTTTTTCTTTTTTGTAAAAACACTTGTTCAGTTAAACAAGGTTTTTTCTTTTTCTGATAACCTTACATATTTTAGTTATTTTCTACTACCAAGATACTTTAAGATACACCTTGATGTACGCAACACTTAACAAAGGGTATAATATGAAGTACTTGGTAAGGAATGGGGTTTTTCTTTAGGGGGTGCAAAACTTTAGAACTGGGTAAAATATTCATTAATAGTAATGAATTGAGTTTTTTTTTTTATTTTCAACATACTATTTGTACACAATGACTTTTTCCATATTTCTGACAAAACTATACTTTTTGACTTTTTCCGTAAAATCTTGACAAAACTATTACTTATTCTTAATTTTGACCTATTGCTGCGTGGTTGGAAATGATAGATGAAAAAGCTACAACGCTTAAAGAACTTTTTTAAAAAACTCTCAATTCTATAAATGACTCCCCCCATTCAACGCAATAAGTCCCACCCTCCACTCGGCAAATCATCTAAAACGAAGGATCCCACTAAGACGACCGTTGTAAACTAGCCATGGATCTGAGAAAAACCAAGACTCCCCCTGCGAGTTGCAGCCAGGAACAGACTCCTGGACTACCATCATCACCACCATTCTGGACCCCCGAATCCTGCAATACTACTGCTGCTGATTTTGCTCCTTGGGCCAAGACGTCTCTGTTTGTGGACACAGTGAAATCGGTGTTGGTTGATATTGTGGAGAGGGTGATACATCGGTACAGAGAAGAAATCTGCAACGGGTGCCGAGTCAGTCAACCCGGCCAGAGGCAACACTATTTTATGAATGACATGTCCGATTTTTACTTCAGAAACAATTACAAAGCAGTAATGAAAAGACTCTGGCTCACCGACTTCATTACTGAGATCGACCAGACTCTTATTGATAAAGACATTTTCACGGATGATTGGAGGATCCAAGGCGCTTCGGAGGCTTTTCTTCACAATCTCAAAAATTGCAGACGCCTCAAGGAGAGACTTGCCGAGTTGGATGGAGAAGAAGAAGACTATTAACCAGCAGTTGACTGAAGCCATGGATTTGTTCGATACATTGACTTTTCTCTTTTAAAGTAAAATAAAAATGGGAAACTACTATGCAAAACGCTCTGTATATATTGATCACAATGTAGTCAATACCCTTTTAATAAGTGTGGTGATGAGGACAATTGAAAACAGAATGAGTAGTGACCCCTGTGTAAAAAGAACGGCTGAAGTTTGTAAACTGGAAGACATTATGGATATCGTTCGTTCTGGCAGTACTATTCCGGGTCATTGGGAAAAGATTATAAATGAAACATTTAAAGTGGTCCTGGAATCTTCATTTTCCGAAACATTCTGTAACATTACCGCAGAAATGAAACAAACATCACAAGTGTATCATGTGCTCTCACTGTATGCTCTGTTTGTAGATGTGATGCATCTTTGTGTCGAAAATAGCATACACATGAATATTTTGACTGAAGTGAAAAAACTCCACCATGATATTACCAGTAATATGGGGAATTCTAAGCTGGAGATGGTCCTGGGGATGTTAGAATCAGTATAACTATTGATTTTTGTGTGTTAAAATCTAAAAAAAATGTAATAGGACATTTTAAAAAAATAAAAAAAGTGTTTTTTACATTTAAAAAGGGTTGTCTTCATTATAGCAAGGGGAGCGTGTCTGATACATGTGTATTACAGTGCTTCACATGCACTGGTGTCTTCATTATAACAAGGGGAGGATAACAGGGAAGATGTAGGATAAATGTGTACTGAAACGTGCGTATTATACTCCCACAGAAACACAGAAATGCAGAAACACGGAAACACACAGAAACACAGAAACACAGACACACAGAAAACACTAGTATGGTTTTTGTGTTTTCAGTGTTTTCTGTGTGTGTGTCTGTACACACAAAGCACAAATCATTTAAAACAAACCCTGAATCAAATCTAGAGAGGACCATTAAGAGTCAGATGCTTGACGAAATCTACTAAAACAAAGTACTTCATGGTAGTGGTCAGCTTTTTAAACACAAAAGTGTATCTTCCAGTATCTTTTTGAGAGAATTAAGCATACATCTGTCAAATGTTCAAAACAGCCTTGTTTCACTGAAATAGCCTCAAAATCACAAACTGCCATTAAGAGTCAGAATCTTAACGAAATCTACTCAAACAGAGTACTTTCTACAGATGACTTCTCCCACTAACGCAATAAGTCCCACCCCACTAAGCAAATCATATAAAACTAAGGACCCCACTAAGACGACCGTTGAAAACTAACCATGGATCTGAGAAAAACCAAGTCTGATGTAGCCTCCCCTTATTATCACCAGGATAACGGATATGGGCTTAATGACTGGATGTTACAAAGTAGGGGAGAGGATGTTCCCGAAGAAGAGCTCTCCTCTATATCATATCCATGTAAGGTCTTTAGGACAAAAGACTACCATGATAACATGACATACGAAGAATATCTTTCTTTAAAAGATGGTATTATAGATAACCTTTATAGAAACAGTATATCTCATACCACTCGCCAAGATCGCAAACGACAATTAGCAGAAAAGAAAAGTAAAAGTAAAGAAAACCGAAGAAAAAGAAAAATGAAAAGGAGAAGAAAAATGAAAAGCAGACGCAGAATGCGAATGAAAAGAAAAGGGGTAAAAGGACGGAAAACGAAAAAGACAAAAAGAAGGAAGGTGAAAAGAAAAAGGAACAAAGTGAAGAAATAGAGGATGGTGTTGTAATCTTCGTAATAACTAGCAAATTAAAGATCATGTACATCCACTGCACACGTAATCTGAAATAACAACTCATAGTTCTCGCATCAAATGACATCAATACGCATTTTAATGGCCAAACTAACTTTAAAATAGGCATTTTCCACTGAGAATAAAATGAAGTTCGGCCATGTTTTTTTTTTCTGCAGGGAGAAATGTCAAGATCACGTGACATAGACGCCAGCCATTGGAATGAATGGTGAAAAAAAACGGGGTTTGTCAAACAGAGCACATGGTGTAGTCCAAACGATAGCTGGGGATTCTGGGTAGTGTAGTGTCTTCTGCCATCCTTTTCTCCGAATCGAAGGGGAAAAATACAAAAGCATTGCACACAATTTATACCAATCAATGTTGTGTAATTAAGAAGGATAATCTGGTGTTTTTTAGTAGATGAGTAGTGCAGATATCACTGTAAAATCAATCGACAGTAAGGGGAATACTTACTTCCGGGTGTACAATTCTCCGTTATCCAATGGGAATGGACGCTCACATTGCCTTTAAGGGCAGCCGACACAAACGAATGCCGTGCTTCCATGAGCGTCAAATCCCGTGGCAGATGGGAATACATTGCAATCAGTTGAAAGCTATTTGCGTCCCTTTATGAAGCTGAAGGAGCCTAGGAGCGTCACAACTGCACGCCACGGACCATGACCAAACGTCGCCCCTGGACGATAATGGAGTGAGTGTGTGTAATACTTACTTCCGGGTGTACAATCCTCCGTTATCCAATGGGAATGGATGCTCACATTGCCTTTAAGGGCAGCCGACACAAACAAATGCCGTGCTTCCATGTGCGTCAATCGTGCTGTGCAACACGAAAAAAAGGGGAAAATCGTGTTGGTGAACACGAATCAATAGATTAAAAATCGTGTTGGTGAACACGAAATGCCATGAGACTGGGTTGTCTCATCAGTGTTCTGTGGTACACAGCTATGATTTAAAGTTCTTCTAAATGCCAACAAAGATTTAAACCTTAGGAAGGAACAGATATGTGGTTAAAAAGTGTTATGCTATGAGTTCTGAAACCGCCCCACCATGTAACTCCCACTCTAAAGATGAACTCTTATCCAACCACTTCTGTTTCCCCTGAAACTCTTTTTAAAACATCATCTGATAATAAAGTGAGTTACAGTATTTGACTATTAAAATCTGTGTGACCCAGTTTCCACCGTGCTGTGTTTACCTCTCTGCACAGTATAGTATTAGATAATGAAGTGTTTGCTGTGAAATATTCTGTAAAAGCCCCGCAGGATATTTTATCACGCCTGGACAAATGTATTTGTTTCTCCTCCCTTTGAGCTCATATCGTTGTGTTATTACGGCGTTATCATTTTTGCTCCAATGTTTTATCTCTGAGCTACATTCATACAGGACATGGATTTGTTGTGCCCGGGAACTTATTAATTCAGAGGTGTGATACATGGCAGGGTGTGCAGCGGCTACTGACAGGAAGACTCACTTTCAGATTCTTGCAAAAGAGAAAGGCTGCCATTCAGATGTCGTCTCCAATAAAAGGAAGCGGTATGCAGAGGATGGGCCATCAACCAGCGCAGTGCGTCTCTGGAGGGCCGCTTCACCACTGTCAGGCCTTTATGTATGGACTGTAATGTGCTGTGTGAAATGCAAGGGTTCCACAGGAGAACTACACAAATCTAACTTCTCTTTCATGCTAATAGTCCTATTGTGAACCCGGAAATCTTGAGAACACCAAAGATTAATGTAAGAAATATATAGTACGGTTCCCCAGCACATAGAAACTGCCCAATGCTAACTTGCATGACTATTAGGGGTGTAACGGTATCCGTATTCGTCCCGTACCGTCACGGTTCGACACATGCAGTCACACGGCGAATACGCCTTTTTTTACGAGTGGGAAAAAAGTCTGTCACTCAGGGCAGTATTACACTATATATAATCCAGGGGGCGGTATTCCGCCTAAAAGCCAGCCGCCCGTAAATAAAAATGAAGAACAAGAACAAAACACAACAAAACGAACACAATACATGAAGAAGAAAAGTTAGCTATGGCGAGTTCACACAACACACAGGAGCTAGAAGACCCACCTGCTTCTTTTAAATCAGGTGTGTGGGAACATTTCGGGTTCCCTGTGGACTACAACAGTGATGGGGTGCGAGTTGTGGATCGGACAAGGACGGTGTGTCGGCGTTGTTCGACAGCGGTGCAGTATGCTGGTGGTACCACATCAAACATGCTCAATCACATCCGAGTCAGTCTCAGTCCCCAGCGAGAGGGTTTTCTCGACGGCAGGTGACATAGTTACCGCCAACAGATCTGCCCTCACTACTGACAACGTAGACAAACTCATCTTTTTGAAGAACAACTTGAAAATAGAGTAAAGCTTGAGTACCTTTATTTAGGCATAATGGCCTCACACACTCACAAGTTAATTACACATGTTAGACATTGCTCCTAAAGGTACAGATTTTATTTTGTTTTATATTTATCATTGTATTTATTTTATATTTTGACATCAGGAGATGTTATACAGTTCTGTATTACCTTTTATTGATTGTGATTCAAACACTTTCTTATTATTTATTTTTAATATGTTCAAGACATTCTTTTTAGTTGTACAGCTTATTTAACCTTTTTGTTTGACATCAGCCATTATAATATGGCCATCTGAGTGTTACTGTTTGTGGTTTGTTTTTAACTGTGTAATACAGTAAATGATTCCAAATGTTAGAGTTCCTTATTTTCATACCAAAACTTGCACTACTGTTAAAAATAAATAACAGCAAAAAAAAATTATGCATTTGGGACTTTTTTTGCTTTTCCTTGTTGTACCGAAACCGTACCGAACCGTGACCCCCAAACAGAGGTATGAACCGAACCGTGACTTCTGTGAACAGTTACACCCCGAATGACTATGTTATGCAAGTTAGCATCCGGCAGTTTCTATGTGCAGGTACCCATACGTTACATTTCTAACATAAAACGTTGGTGTACTTAACATTCCGGGTTCACTTTGCTGGCAACACTTAAAGTAGTGATGAATTGGGCGATAATGGCGACATGTTTGAGCCTTGTCCTTCGCGCTTGAGAAGACACGTCAGTCAAACTTTTCAAAACAGCTATGCATTGCCATCTCAAGTATTTTGTTTACTTGTCAAGGCGGCACACTTGTAAAATGTTCCGTGATGACACAGAACTTTGAATAGGCAAGTGAATGTCAGCGTGCCAGTTATCAGACGACAGGAGAGGATAGGAATGTTCCCTTTGTGACGATTGACTGAATAACAACAGTCACCTTTTGTTAAGGAAGATAGAAAATGTCGCAAGTGTCAAGCTTTGTAGTGAATTGCAAAACATTTCTTGTGTCCACAGATTCCGTACTGTGTAGATGTGTTCTCACTGCAGGATTTACCACCTGATGGGAGTCACAGTCACATATGCTGAGGAGAACCTGTTGAACTAGTGTTATGGAGCATCAAAAAGGGAACATGTTGACTGAGGGACTGAAGACGAGGCTGTGTTCACACCACAGGCCTCCGTGCCGCTGCTCGTATTAGTTTTTTTTCTTTTTAGCATATATTTTCAGACATGACCCATATTTTAAACTGACACTGTTGTTTGGTAGTGTGATAAACCTCCCATGGTCATGTTTCAAGACGACCAGGCAAAAAAATTGCACATTTCATGCAGGTTTCATCATATGTTTCTGAAAGTGTTTCTTTCCGATGAAATACTTAAATGTTATTTTACTCATTAATTTGCTGTGCATATATATATATATATATATATAGCCATAATATTACAATCTGAATTCATTCAATTCAATTTTTAGGTAAAATACTTATTAATTATGAAAGCCTATATGTACAATATATAACAGTGTACATCAACTACGATGGCGCAGAGGATGGCTGCCACTGTCTTGTGATCCGCTTGTATTCTGCGTTAATTCAAATTGTACTATTAGTTATACCATGCTCTTTCAACCAGAGAACAGCTCCTAAACAGGGGTGTAGTGCTATCTTTATAAGTAGGCTACCGGAGTGCACCTATGACTGGCGCATGCATGCATGCATGTGCACGGTTGTGGCATGACCACCCAAACACAACCATATGGACATAGGTTACTATTAGGGCTGTCGAGTTAATGCGTTAATAACGCGTTAACGAATTAGTCATCTCGAACCATCAGTTTAAAAAAGAATGTGCGATACCGTTCCGATAAATATCAATAATTTCGAACATCGCAGGGAAATTCCTTCGACTCATTTTGAAGTTTTGGGGGAAGCCGGAAGTGCGGGAACGCTTCACTGTGCGGCGAGAGAGCCAAACACGGACGAAGTGTGTTGTCATGCGTAGAAATGGTGAATTACTGAGTTTAGGCACGTTAATAACGTTTTAATGAAGTTGACTACAGTATATTCATATTTGTCAGTGCTTTCATGTCAATTCGGCGAACATAAACATAAATGATCGTGGTGAAGATGATAATTAAATTAGGATTACAAATCGGTAGTGAGAGCTGTTGAATTTCCTCCCGTCGGATGTGATATAAAAACAAATCGATTATTTTTGTAGTTGTAAACTCAAGTGGATGAAACTACATTTATTAGTGCTTTCATGTCAATTCGGCGAACATATGATACATTAAATGATCGTGAGGATGATGATTACAAATCGTTTGTTTGAGCCGGTCTGCATTTCCTGATGAGAAAACAAACCGATGCTTTTTGTAGTTGTAGTACACCAACGTGGATTAAACGTGTGTTTTTTTTACCACAATGTTGGGAAATGAATGGATAAAATGCACGGATTATTATTATTATTCCCACTCCGATCGGGACACTAGGTCCACCGTTTCCCCGCAGCGTGGCTCCCCCCGTTGACAGTTTACGTGGGCTGGGTGCAGTGGCGGACTGGCCATCGGGACGAATCCCGATGGGCCGGTACGCCGGTACCGAAGTTGGCCGGTCGGATAATAATAATAATAATAATAATGCATTACATTTTTTATTAGAGCGCTTTTACAGGTGCTCAAAGCGCTTTACAAGTACACATTACACATATTAGACATGTAAGAGTCATTACTGCGGACAATACCCACAGGAGCAAATGCGGGTAAAGTGTCTTGCCCAAGGACACAACGGCCTGACGCAGTGGCGGCCGAGGCGGGATTCGAACTGGAGTTCACCAACGCCCCTTGATCTGATGACCAACGCTCTAACCACTGCGCCACCACCGCCCCAAGTCACATCCCCCATATGCGGCGCGTGAGGCTCAGGTTTGTGAAGGCTAAATAACTTTTTTTACCTGGCGCTGCCCGCCTCCGGCGTCTATAGAAAAGAGATCAACTCAGTGTGCGGAGTTTAAATCTCTCAAGTCATATTACAGGATAAAGGAAATACAGTTTAAACTGCCGTATGCAGAGAAGACGCCGACGTGTCGCACTTATCATTCATATTACATCATCAATCAGATCATCGATCATATAATATCATAATATATCATATATTTCCTTATCTGAGTCAGCTTCTCCAGCCGTATCTGGCCGTGCAACACTTACAGTGTCACATACTGTATGCAGAAGTATTATTTTAAGCAACACATTATGTTGACGAAACACTCGAGTCAAATGTAATTAAAGTCAGATCCACTCATGTCTTTGATGGGGCAGTGATATCATAAAACTATACGCTTTCAAACACTCGGTAGGCCTAGTTATTTTTTAACCAGTTGTTCTGTATTCACCTTGCAGGTGCAACTCTGTGGCTTGTATCCTGGATTATATGTTATATGTTTATATGTTTAATATATCCAGGGTATGTTGAACTGGCTTCGTAGTACAGGGCACAGGTGGCTAGCAGTGCTAATGTCAAAGACACAGACATTATATTTGTATTTTACCAGGATGCAGTGACACAAATATTTGGCTATATGACCGTATGATCGCCCATATTGACGCACCTAATTCCTAAACTTCTAACAGATACAACATAAACCGATCTTTCAGCCTCATATGAGCTCTCAGACACGTTCAAAATTAAACTGTCATCGCTGTCTGAGCTTGCTGCTGTGTGCGCCATCGTGCGTTTACATGCAGATGCTGGGATCCTGAACGGTGCAGATGGAGCACTGTGCCCGCAATGACGTCACACATAATTTGGCGGGACTTGAAGAATCCCAGAGAAGATCCAGAAAATGGTCAACATCGAAGGGCAGATTAATTGTTATCAAAGTACAAATATCCAAAATCAGTTCAGTTACGATTTTCAAGGGGACAATATTTACTCAAATTGATGGGTTTGGATGATGGGGGAAACTCGTGTCACAGGCTCTTTAAAGGCAATGTGAGCGTCCATTCCCATTGGATAACGGAGAATTGTACACCCGGAAGTAAGTATTCCCCTTACTGTCGATAGATTTTACAGTGATATCTGCACTACTCATCGACTAAAAAACACCAGATTATCCTTGTTAATTACACAACATTGATTGGTTTAAATTGTGTGCAATGCTTTTGTATTTTTCCCCTTATATTCGGAGAACAAATATTTTTTCGGAGTAAAGGATGGCAGAAGACACTACACTACCCAGAATCCCCAGCTATCGTTTAGGACTACACCATGTGCTCTGTATGACAAACCCCGTTTCGTAAAAGATAAAATCATACTTTATTCAGCAGTGCTTGCTTTACTCTTTGAAAGTCATCACATTAATGCATTGTAATAAATGGTTCGGCTGCATTAAATATATTACACATCTGTCGTAGTTCTTTATTTTTATTTATCTACAGACATCAGGGCTCAGAATAGACCGGAAACTATTCTTTTACCGTTCGATTTAAATTTCACAATAAAGTTAGTAATATTTTGATTTGATATTATTGTTTTTTATTAACTACTAGACCGCTGGGTCATGTTAAGACCATCTTTTCTGTGTTGCTGTGGGTTTTTTCCATCACTTTTGTGTTACAAATATCAAAACAATAACTAAATATATCCGTCGTAAACTAAACCAGAAACAGCAGTATATTTTATTTTGTTAACACTGTAAACTTGACAGCTTTTTAACCAAGCCGCAAACTCTGGGGAACAGCCGGAATGCCAATACGGAAGTGCCACACACTGCAGTTCATACATGGGCCGCTAGGGACTGGCTGCAGAAAGGAGCAATTTCCATAAACCCCCATGTTAAAATGCCCAACTTTACAGCAGAAAAAAACATGTTTCTACCCATGGATGCAATAAATATTATTATCGATATAGTTAGATTCCACCTTCATGATTATGAATCTGTGAGTGAATTGTTTTCTAACACGACCCTTTTATTTATATTAGGTCTTAAAGTTTTTGCTTGGTCACTTTGATGGACATGTACAACTTGTCCACTCTGCTAGGCTACAACCATAGAGGCTACAACGTTAGTTAGTCATAGTACTGTACTTGACCCTTTAGCTTTAGCCGTGTTCGTGGTGATGAATATGTGGTTTATTGTTGCAAATACCAGACAATTAAAATGTCTGGTATTTGTAAACCCTCTCCTAAAGAAAAAGAAAGTATTTGTAAACCCTCTCCTAAAGGCAATTTGTTTTTGAATGTATGAAGTATAGACGCTTTTCTGCTTGCTCCTGCCTCTGCTTACTTTTTATGCTGATTTTCCTATTCTTATTCTCTGAAAACTTCGAGCAGCGGCTCCTGGACATTAACTTATCACTGGGACAGTTCATCTTCGTAAATAGACGGAGGGTTTCAGCCATATTTCAACATTTTTACGACGACCTCAGTCTTACAGTAGCGTGGCCTAGCAACAGCTAAAGCCTGGTAGGCTACTGCATGCTAGTTGGTAGCAAAATGCCTCCGTTTTCTACAGATGACTTCCACAAACTTATACAGAAGATGGCTGTGTTGGAAATGAAAATGCAACGGTTGAAAGTTAACGTGGAAGTGAATGGACTATGTTGTGGGAATGACACCACTTTGCCAGTGTTGCAAAATAATGGAGAAGGGTATGCTAACTCACAGCTAGTTAGCAGCTACAAGGATTCCAAGGAACAGGGGGCCTGTGCACTGGGTAATAAATATACAAGTGGTAGTCCTCCCTGGAACTCTCTGGGTGCAAAGCCGAAGAGTAAATCATTTCCATGGGATTTGGGAGGACGGATAACAGGCAGAGCCCAGCGCTCCGAAATCTGTGATGCGACCGGCTGGCCTGCATTGTTATCACCCAGGAAGAGCGCCTCTTCAACCCCTGTTCATACAAGGAATCAGCCGTGGACAGCTGCTAAAGGGAGAATTACAAACAATCCTCCTAAACCACCAAGTGTGCCAATCCAGAACAGATACGCTCCGCTGACCGAGAACCGGAGATCTCTTTCTGATGACCTGGATAACCTGTCCTCTTCACACAGCAGGGTAAGAATAGCCGAAGTTAATAGCTACTCCAAAAGTAAAAGGCTAGAGGGAAAGCTAACGACTGGGCCTGAAACTCTGATTGTGGGTGACTCTGCTGTGAGAGATGTAAAAAGTCTGTGTAGTAAGAACAACACCAAAGTACTCTGTTTTCCCAAGGATATGGTCTCTGACTTGGCTGAGAAGATCCTGCATATTGGGGCTAAACATCCAACTGTGAAGAATGTGGTACTACACATTGGAACAAATGATGTTGTGAAACAAGAGTCAGAAGTGCTGAAAGAAGACTTTAAATGTTTGTTGCAAACTGTCAGCTCTCTAAATGCGGAGGTGTTCATCAGTGGCCCTCTACCGCCAGTCAGAAGAGGAGTGGAGAGATTCAGCAGATTGTTTGCACTGAACACCTGGCTTTCAACTGTCTGTACTGACCATTCTGTCCATTATATTGACAATTTTAACTTGTTCTGGGATCGCAGACATCTTTTCAAGGCAAATGGAGTTTGCCTGAACAAGTCAGGAGTGAAATTGTTTATCTCTAACATTTTCAACTGCCTGCGTCATCAATCTGTTCCCTCTGCCAAGGACAAGCAACAAGAGGAATCAAAACAGGAGAAAGACACAACACATCACGCAGAAAACCCTGAAGAATTATCACTGCACCCGCCTGAGGAATGTTCTGATTATGGGAGACCTATGAGACACATGGAGGAGTCTCCACTGCCCGTCACCCCCCCCCCCTGACAACGCCCTTGAACACATGAAGGTGATACAGAGGGTTGGCACCGATTCTTTCCTGGAGTTCAAAGACCAAACTAAGGCGATACGCAGGGCTGGCAGCATTTCCTTTACCCCCGCTCCTCAACGACGCTCACCAAAATCACCGCGGAGACGGGCACCATCTCCCCCCCCGTCTTCATCACCGAGCCTACGTCAACCACCTCCCCCCCTGGCAGCATGTCTTCTACCCCTGCACCATCTCCCCCGTCTCCATCACCGTGCCTACGTCAACCACCTCCCCTCCCTTCAAGAAAGCATCTGCAGTCTCCGAAGCCTGATAAGGATGTGTGTGTACAAAATGCTTACTGATGTGTGCTGGGTCCAGGCTCAAGGGCGTATGGCACTCTCAACTCTTTCCAGGACATGCCAGGGCCCTGCCTGCCTGTAGGTTTGCCGATATCTGTGTTGATAGGTAATAGATTAAGAGCGGTGAATCATCGTAGATACAGGAAGCGCTCAAACGTTTGTGTGAGTTTATCTAATTTAGCTGTGATTCCATGTCAGCGACAGCTTGTTACAAAATACATGACTGATAGTGTGTTTAACAAACTTAAACTAGCTTTATTAAATGTCAGGTCTTTGGCAGGAAAAACATTTTTAATCAATGATTTTATCACTGAGCACAATCTCGATTTTATGTTTTTAACAGAAACTTGGATTGAACAAAATAACAGTGCAGCTGTTCTTATCGAATCAACCCCTCCCAACTTTAGTTTTATGAGTCAGGAAAGAATGCATAAGAAAGGGGGTGGAGTTGCTATTCTGTTCAATGATTCCCTTCAATGCAGGAAGACATCTTATGGGAACTTTGCTTCTTTTGAATATGTGGCCCTTCAGCTGAAATGCTCCTCTCGAGCTCTGTTCCTAAATATCTATAGACCACCCAAATACTGTGCAAGCTTTTATGATGACTTTACTGAACTGCTGTCTATAGTGTGTATTGACTTTGACCGTTTAGTCATTGTTGGTGATTTTAACATCCATGTTGACAACCCTCAGGACAGAGGGTCAAAAGAACTGTTTTGTGTTCTTGATAGCCATGGACTGACTCAGCATGTGTCGGAGCCCACGCACAATAAGGGGCACACTCTGGACTTAATTATCTAAAAGGGTCTGAATATCTCTAAGGTTGTGGTGACTGATGTTGCGCTCTCTGATCATTCCTGTGTTTTCTTTGAGAGCTCTATTTCTGTTCACAAAATTTTTCAAAAAGAGGTAACCACAAAGCGATATTTAACTGAAAATACTAGGGAAATGTTTACTCAGAATTTTTCTTCCACACTTGCCCCTGCTAACATCTCAGTAAATGAGCTAGTAGATCATTTTAATTCAAAAATTAAAAATATTATAGATGCCATTGCTCCAACTAAGGTAAAAGAAGTGACTGGCAAGAAAATATCTCCATTGAGAAAAGCCATGACCGTGAGAGCAGAAAAAAGAGAGTGTCGAAAAGCTGAACGCAGGTGGCGAAAAACAAATCTCCAGGTTCACTTTGAAATCTATAAAGAGAGACTTGGCCTTTATAATTTGGAATTGAAAAACGCACGACAATCGTTCTTCTCTGACATCATTACCAAAAACAAAAACAACGCACGTGCCTTGTTTGCTACCGTCGACAGACTAACTAACCCCCCAGTGTCAGTAGCCTCTGAATTTCTATCCACCAGGGCGTGCAATAATTTTGCCTCCTTTTTCACTGACAAAATTCAGAAAATAAGACAAGCCGTCAGTGCCTCTGCATCAGGAACAGCAAATGTGTTGTCTCTGTGTCCACTTAACATCAATTCAAACACCATGACACAATTCCATCAGATTAATGATAAAAACCTAGAGGACATTATTCAACTTCTGAAATCCTCCTCCTGCTGCCTTGATATTATTCCAACGGGATTTTTTAAAGATGTTTTGCCTTGCATGGCCTCAGATCTACTTCATATAGTAAACAAATCTCTTCACTCAGGTATTTTTCCACAGGCCCTGAAAACTGCAGTCATTAAACCGCTCTTAAAAAAGAATAATCTAGATGCTTCAGTAATGAACAATTACAGGCCCATATCGAACCTGCCATTTCTAGGTAAAATCATTGAAAAAGTTGTTTTTCAACAGCTGAGTAATTTTTTGCATTTAAATGACTGTTTCGATGTGTTCCAGTCAGGCTTTCGTCCAAACCACAGTACTGAGACTGCTCTTGTAAAGGTCTTTAATGACATCCACTTAAACACAGACAGTGGCAGAACTTCAGTGTTAGTATTATTAGATCTCAGTGCTGCGTTGACACTGTTGACCACAGCATATTACTAGACCGACTGGAAAACTGGGTGGGACTTTCGGAAACCGTCCTAAATTGGTTTGAATCCTACTTAAAGGACAGAAACAACTTTGTTTCTATTGGTAAATACACATCTGAGTTGACAAATATGACATGTGGGGTTCCTCAAGGCTCCATCCTGGGGCCTCTTCTCTTTAACATCTACATGCTACCACTGGCTCAGATAATGAAAAACAACAAAATAAGTTACCATAGCTATGCAGATGACACACAAATTTACGTAACAGTTTCAACAGGAGACTATGCTCCAATTCAAACACTGAGTAAGTGCATTGAACAAATCAATGACTGGATGTGTCAGAACTTTCTCCAATTAAACAAAGATAAAACTGAGGTAATGGTTTTTGGAGCCAAGGCAGAACGTATAAAAGTTAGCGCTGAGCTTCAGTCTGCAATGTTCAAAACAACAGATAAAGCCAGAAATCTAGGTGTAGTCATGGACTCTGACCTGAGTTTCAACAGCCACATTAAAACAGTTACTAAATCAGCCTACTATCACCTAAAGAACATATCTAGGATTAAAAGACTAATGTCGCAGCAGGATTTGGAAAAACTTGTCCATGCTTTTATCTTCAGTAGACTCGACTACTGCAATGGTGTCTTCACAGGTCTCACTAAAAAGTCTATTCGGAAGCTGCAGCTGATTCAGAACGCCGTTGCTCGAGTCCTCACTAACACTAAGAAAGTGGATCACATCACTCCTGTTCTGAAGTCTTTACACTGGCTTCCTGTGTGTCAAAGAATAGATTTCAAAATACTGCTGCTGGTTTATAAAGCTTTGAATGGTTTAGGCCCAAAATACATTTCTGATCTACTGCTAAATTATGAACCATCCAGATCTCTCAGGTCTTCAGGGACTGGTCAGCTTTCTGTCCCCAGAGTCAGAACTAAACATGGTAAAGCAGCGTTCAGTTATTATGCTCCAAATATCTGGAACAAACTCCCAGAAACCTGCAGGTCCGCTGCAACTCTGACTACTTTTAAATCCAGGCTGAAAACTTTTCTTTTTGTCGCTGCTTTTAATTGAACTATTCACATCTTAAACTGCACTGTAACTTTAATCCATGTATTTTTTCTTTTAGTGTTTATCCATGTATTTCTTCTTTTAATGTTTATTTTATTAGCTTTTCTTTTTAATGACTGATTTTAAATGCCATTTTCTTAATGTCTTTCATTTGTTGTAAAGCACTTTGAATTGCCTTGTGTTGAAAAGTGCTCTATAAATAAACTTGCCTTGCCTTGCCTTGCCTCAAGAAACCCACTCTCAACCCGTCTGATGTTATAAACTACAGGCCTGTCTCTCTCCTCCCGTTCCTGTCTAAAACACTTGAACGCGCTGTCTTTAAACAACTCTCCTGTTATCTCCATCAGAACAACCTTCTGGATCCGCACCAGTCTGGTTTCAAGGCAGGTCACTCCACAGAAACTGCTCTCATTGCTGTCACTGAGGAACTGCACACTGCCAAAGCAGCATCCCTCTCCTCTGTCATCATCATGTTGGACCTGTCAGCTGCATTCGACACGGTGAACCATCAGATCCTCCTTCGCACTCTCTAAGAACTTGGAGTTTCAGGCTCTGCACTTTCCCTCCTCACCTCATACCTCAAAGACCGTACCTACAGGGTAACTTGGAGAGGGTCCGAGTCCGACCCTTGTCAATTAACTACAGGGGTCCCTCAGGGCTCTGTTCTTGGTCCCCTCCTCTTCTCCCTGTACACAAACTCGCTCGGATCAGTCATTAGCCCGCATGGTTTTTCATACCACTGCTATGCTGACGACACCCAATTAATTCTGTCCTTTCCCCGCTCAGAGACCCAGGTCGTCGCACGCATCTCTGCTTGTCTAGCTGACATCTCTCAGTGGATGTCTGCTCATCACCTCAAGCTCAACCTTGACAAGACTGAACTGCTTTTCCTTCCGGGAAAAGATTGTCCCACTCTTGACCTGACAATCAACATCGGCACCTCTGTTGTTTCCCCGACTCAGACTGCAAGGAATCTGGGAGTAATCCTAGATAACAACCTGTCCTTCACTGCAAACATCGCTGCTACAACCCGTTGCTGCAGATATACGCTGTACAACATCAGGAAGATTCGTCCCCCGCTGACCCAGAAAGCCATGCAGGTTCAGGTCCAGGCTCTCGTCACCTCACGCCTAGACTACTGCAACTCCCTCCTGGCTGGTCTAGCTGCATGTGCCATCCGACCTCTGCAGCTCATCCAGAATGCAGCGGCTCGTCTGGTCTTCAACCTTCCAAAATGTTCCCACTCTGCTCCTCCGCTCCCTTCACTGGCTCCCGGTAACTGCTAGAATCCACTTCAAGACACTGGTACTTGCGTACCATGCTGCGAATGGATCTGGCCCTTCCTACATCCAGGACATGGTTAAACTGTACACCCCAGCGCGTGCACTACGCTCTGCATCAGCCAAACGACTCCCTGCACCCTCGCTGCGAGGGGGACCCAAGTTCCCATCAGCAAAAACACGTGGGTTTGCTATCCTGGCTCCAAAATGGTGGAATGAGCTCCCCATTGACATCAGGACAGCAGAAAGCCTGCACATCTTCCGGCGCAGACTGAAAACTCATCTCTTTCGACTCCACTTCGAGCGATAGAATTACTAACAAGGCACTTATATACTAATAAAGGACTGGCTTATCTATAGCCAGTTGAATAGCACTTGAAATGTTTGGCTCTATGATACCTGATGTACTTATATGATTCTGTTTTCTTCAAGGTTGTGTCTTCCTGGTCGAATGTACTTATTGTAAGTCGCTTTGGATAAAAGTGTCAGCTAAATGCAATGTAATGTAAATACGTCTTCATCTGATGCAGCTTTTACTGTCAAAGGTTTTTGCGACTGGAAACACGCATTACAGACTGATAACGGACTGCTAAGACATGCCGCATCAAAAGAACACATTTCATGTGAGAGTTTGTGGAGAGAGAGACAGATACGCGAGGAAACAAATAAGGAAATTAGAACTTTGGTGCAGATCAGCTGGCACGGAACCGTTATTACGTCAGCTGTCGTTGATATTATAGCTTTTTTAGCTGTCAACCAACTCCCTCTCCGAGGTGACCACGATTCACTCCACAGCATTTCCGTGTCAGGCAGTGGGCTCTTCCTATCGCTGTTTGAGTATACACTGCAGTACAAAGATGCAGAGTTGGCCAAAATAATGGACAGCATTCCCCACACAGCAACATACACCTCTCACGACATGCACAATGCCATAATAGAACTAACAGCAGTTCATCGTCTCCGTCTCTACTATTTCTCTCCGAGTGCAACGATGAGGAAGCTGCCATCCTTAACAGTGTGCCTTGCTCGTGATTCACCAGTGTCTGTGCTGCCACGCACACAATGTTTCAAAGGTGGTTTCTATGTTGCCCTTTATTTGTGTATGTATTTGCGATAAGTGTGCGTCTTTACGCAATGCTGTTGGCCTTGCTGTTTGATATATATTGTGCCGCATGACGGTTTTGTGTGCCCTCCCATGAAAATCATATGCCCTCCCTTTAGATTTGTTCTGGCGCCGGGTCTGAGTCTATCCTTGAATTATATAACATGGGAAACTTGTTACCAGAGAAGTGTGTGGGTGAAAGGAGGGTCTGGTGACCCAGCGGTGAGTAAAGGTGAGTCAGAAAAAGAAGAGCGAATATCATCAACCTTTTTGTCAAAATGGTTAACACAGTCGCTTGACAGAAGTGAGGAGGGGGGAGGGGCTTTGGGAGGGTCCAGGAGGGTGGAGAAGATGGAAAATAGTTTTTGGGGATTGGAATAGGAAGATTGGATCTTATCTTGAAAGAAAGTGCTTTTTGCCTGAGAGATCGAAGCAGAGAAAGAGGAGAGGAGAGCCTGATAGGTTAGGAGGTCGTCACAGTGTTTGGATTTCCACCGTTTCCGCTCTGCTGCCCGAAGGACGGTTATATTAGCACGCAGTGCGTCATTTAGCCAGGGAGCAGGAGGGGACTGACGAGCCTGCCGAGATGTGAGAGGACAGAGAGAGTCCAGAGAGGATGAGAGAGTAGAGAGGAGAGTTTCTGCAGCAGAGTTTGGAGGCAGGAGTTGGAACGAGTCAGAGGAAGGGAGGGCTGAGAGCACTGATGAGGCAAAGGTAGAGGGGGAGAGGGAACGAAGGTTACGGCGGACAGGTGCAGGATGAGAAGAGATTAGTTTGTTATGTTTGGAAAGGGGTAGAGAGAATGAAAAGAAGAAGTGATCGGATGTGTGGAGCGGGTTTACAGAGAGGTTAGAAGTAGTGCAGTTCCTTGAGAATATGAGATCAAGGACATTGCCAGCTTTATGAGTTGGTGGGGATGGAGACAGTGAGAAAGCATGGAGACAGTGAGAAAGCAAAGGCGGTTAACAGAGATGTTAGTTAGTCTATCTTCCCCGTCTGGAGGTTGAAGTCTCCGAGAAGTACAGCCGGAGGGCCAGTTTCAGGGATGTGTGAGAGGAGATGATCTAATTCCTCCAAGAAGTCCCCCAAGGCGCCTGGCGGACGGTAGAGAACAACAATGGTTAATTGTATAGGATGGGTTACTATGACGGCATGGAATTCAAAGGTGGAAGGAGTGAAGTTAGGTAGCTTGAAGAGGGAAAAGCTCCATTTGGGAGAGAGCAGGAGAGCAGTGCCACCTCCTCTGCCAGTGGGTCTGGGTGTATGGGAGAAGGAATATGCTGTGGAGAGAGCTGCTGGGGTGGATGTGTTGGATGGAGTAATCCAGGTCTTAGTGAGAGCAAGGAAATCCAGAGACTGCAGGGAAGCGTAGCCAGAGATGAAGTCAGCCTTAGGAACAGCTGACTGGCAGTTCCACAGGCCACCTGAAACTAGATGTTGGATGTCAGTGGAGCATGTGGGATAGACGAGAGCAGGCCGGTTATATCGATTACGAGATACACGGGGCCAGTGATAATTGCGAGAGGACACATGAACAGGAATGGAGAAAATACACATGATTATAGCATGAGGGGCTAAACAACCAAATGAAATAAAACACCAGCGATACTTAGCTCAATCAAAGTAGGATTTGCCGTTTATTGAGCCCAATATCATCTGGGGCTGTTGGTCTTTGAGCGGGTGTGGTACAGGGTGTGTCTCGGAGGACAGCGTTGGTGGCGGCCGCCTTGATGAGTCAAGGATTGGGCTCGCTAACTCAGCCCCGGGGTTTGCCGAGGTCAAGCTTGTGACATTAAGGCGTGCTGCTGCAACGGCAGGTGCAGGGTCGCCAGCAGCACCATCGGCTGCAGTTCTTTCATCGCTATTTCGTTTTAATAAATCCTTAGACCTTTTCAGCCAATTTCTGATGTCCATTTTGTAATTCAAACAGAAATGGGAGTCTACAGAATGCACAATAAACAAATCCAGAATAGGTGGCAGAGTGTGACGCTGTGATTGGTCTAAATGTGGACGAATCACAAATCACAACAGACACATGAATTTATTTGACGTAGCCTGCGATCTTTTTGTTTTAGTTACTATCTGACATCACATACATCGTAGCATAAAAGTTCACAGTTTATTTATAACAAAAAAAATATTTTTTTTATTTTTAGAAATAATAAAAATCGTGTTTATTGGGGGAGGGCAAGAATGTCAAATGGGAGGGATGGATAGACTACACTCCTAATCAGTGTTGTGCTAGTTACTGAAAACCAGTAACTAGTTACCATTACTAGTTACTTCATTTCAAAAGTAACTCAGTTACTTTACTGATTACTTACACCGAAAAGTAACGTTTTAGTTACTTAAAAAAAGGGCTCCCATTAATGCCCTTATAGCCTTAATTTCAGTACTGTTATTGCATTGGAGAATAATACAATCTGTTGATCAACTTGACATGCATTATATGCAATCTGGATTGCATCGATATTAGCTGGCTTTCCATTTTTGTATATTCTTTCTCCAGGTAGTTGGAAAAAGCTTTCCGTCGCATATGCCGTGTGCCGCCCTAACATGGTATCATGCTAACTAGCTCCCTGAAAGCGGATGACTCCACTGTAGCAATAGCCTGCATGTGTTCTACAACATACCGTGCAATGGCTTTATCGACTTTTCCCTGGCTAGCAGTCCCTTGGTTAAAATCCAGCCGCTGTTGCTTAGGTGGAGGTGGAGGTGGAGTGGCGTCGGCTGAGTCTCTGTGGCCTTAGCTACTAGCTTCGTCCCAGCATGTTGTGTTTGCAAATGTTTTAAGAGATTTGAATTACTGATTTGGGCAGTAGATAGGATCTTTGACCCGCCAGGACACAACTTACATTTAACTAAAACGTTCTTTTCTTGCTGTTGCTCGACAACAGTGAAATAGTGAGAATATCTCCAGGTGGAGAAACTAGACTTGAGCTCCGCCGCCGCCATGATAGTCTTGTTAGTAAACAACACAAACACGCCCACAGCCCCTCTCCGCATGTGACACAGGAAGTATCTAAGTACATTTACTCAAGTACTGTACTTAAGTACAGTTCTCATTTCTGTTCGCCTGGCTGTTGACTATATAAAAAAAACTAACGCAGTAACGGAGTAACGCACCATGTAGTAACGGTAAATGAGTTACTGAATTTAAAAAGTAATGCGTTAGAGTACTAGTTACTGGCAAAAATAACTTTGTAACGCGTTAGTCCCAACACTGCTCCTAATGCAACCTTCAGATGATATAGCTTCAAAACTACCAGGGTTCAGGGATTTTCTGAAGACTGATATACCACATGTAGATAATCTACAGATTTCTTCATACTTTAACATTGCCAATAGACAAACTTAGATGAATGTCACTATAGGAGTGTAGTGTACCCTTAAATGACAATAGGTGCACATGTAAAGGCAGCATACACATATAACAGCAAGATTGCCTTGTTATTGTTACAGAGATTCAGCAAGATATTGAGGTGGAGTTTCAAGGGAATGAAAGGGACATAACAGACAGAGAGAGTGAGACAGATGTCAGCAGACTGCCAGGGGCCAGTATGTCAGGGGCCGACAATCAAGAGGCCACCTTACCAGAGATCAGTGTGCCAGGAGCCAGTCAGTCAGGGTTCAGCTATGAAGAGGCCAGTTTGCCAGGGTCAGGTGCTCCAGGGACCAGACTGCCAAGGGCCAGTTGTGACCGGGCTCACGTGGAGGATCTAATGAGGCAACTGAGAAGGGAGAGATTACTAAGAAAGAGAGCAGAGAGGGCTCTGGTAAACCAGAAAAAGAATTAATTCGGCATTAAAAAAAAAACACAATTTGATTAATCTAAAGTTTAAAAAATCTTCAACACAGACCAAATTACAGCACTTGGGCAATCAAAAAAAGGTGGGATACGGTGGGGGAAATAAACCGTGAAAAAATCAATACAACTAAGGTTCTGTTGTGGCACTACAGGATATAAAACCCTCCAAGCCATGAATATGCCTCTGCCTGACATCAGGACCATTCAGAGGAGGATGCAGCACGTCAAACTGGAGCCAGGAGTGTTGGTGGAGGTGTTTGATATGCTGAGGCTGAAGGCAGATAGCATGAGTGAGATGGAGAAGAAATGTGTGCTCACCTTGGATGAGATGTCCATCACCCCTAGCGTGGAGCTGCATCTGGGAACAGGGAGGCTGATTCAGCAGATAAAAACCAAAATAACAAAAAAAAAAAAAAATCAATGGAAATCCTGCTTGTTAGTTACCCAGCATCATTGATATATAAGCTGCTAGCGATTCATTACTGAAATCTTACCTTCAAAGCTGACGAAGTCGCGCTAGCTAACTAGCAGGCAATGCTAGCAAAATTGGTTGTAACAACCAAGATAAAATATAGATAATTACGCTGTGCATATACAAATGAAGACCAGAATAAGCATCATAAAGGGCCTCTGATACAATATAGACAGTTGACAATTCAAAAGAGTTCGATATTTCAGCAACTTACCTCTGGAAATAATCGACGCGCCGTAATGTAAGTGAATGAGGTCCAACGCCCAAATGACAATATTTGGAACTATTTCGATGTCCATACCCCGGAAGTAGTCGCCCCATTTTTTACAACGGAGGTCTATGGGAGTGTCGTAACTCTTAGTATCTCTAGGGCTCTGCGACTGGCCATCGGGAGGACCGGGAGGGTGTGTGTATCAGGGTTTCCGTTAGCCGGTAATTACCGGTTTTTAGCTGGTCAAATTGAATAAAAACCGGTAAATTCAAAATCTGCCGGGCAAAATGTCCAATGCTCCGATCGATTGGCCGCCGATCATTATCGGCCGATATTCACTCTTAATAGTTTGATCTGTGCTCTCTATAAAGGCCGATCAGGAGAGCTGGGTCTGATCGATAAGGACATAAACGCGAGTGAAGTGTAACCGGACGCGAGAGCGAGATCAGATCAGCTGCTGAGTCTGACCTGAAGCCCAGCCCACTGTTTAGCGCGCTGCATGAGAAACTGACGGGCTGTCAGGAGAGAGAGGGAGGGAGAGAGGAAAAGAGAGGATCCGTTTCTCCTGTGTTATTATTCAAAGTTAATGTAAACTTTTGAATAATGTACTTCATCTACTACAAGTAGTTTCTTTGAATGTAATAATTATGTTGTTTGTGGAATCATTTATTGAAAAATGAATCTGAATTTTTCGATCTGTTACGATTATAAACTGAAGCAATATAAAAATGACTCCCATTAACTGAGTTTTAAACATCAGCATAACCGGTCCTAGTCCGGTAATTACCTGCTAACGGAATCTCTGGCACACAATTATTATTATTATTATTGAAACATGACCGGTAAGTTTAAAATGTGTCTGGTAAAATAAATTCTGTTCGGACATTTGACCGAGAAAAAATCCTAGCGGAAACCCTGGTGTGTATGTGTGGCGCGAGAGAGAGAACATGCACACCTTACGTGTATTGTTGTTGTTAGCATCTGGTGCTAGCTAGCTGCGCTAACGGATATAAGGCGCTATTTCAATGAAAACAGAGGAGCGACATTTCCCCGACAACTGCGCCAAGCACTTGACTTTATGCAAGAAGCCAGACAGTGGGACATTGTACGAAAAGTCAGCACACTCAGCACGGATAGTGCGCGCAACATGATTACAGCGTCCAGGCAGCTCCCGTTCGAGCATATGCCTTGAGTTGCACATAGCTCCAACGATCCATCACAGTGTCTATATACACACACACACACACACACACACACACATACACACACACACACACACACACACACACACATCCCACTTATGTTTAACTTGGATGCTACGCATAGCATAAGGTGACCAGATTTTCAAACTTAAAACCGGGGACATTTTGAGTTTTGCGGTCAAAATCTCATTAACATATCCAATTTTCTTCACTGTTAAAGAAAAAAGGGGGACAATTCTGGTTCAATGTAATTCGAACATTTGAACTGTTGGATACAAACAGAAGGACGATAGCTCATATGAGATTTCAAAAGTATTTTATTTTGAAACTCTACATCAGATTTTCCTGTATTTGACTTCAAATTAGGGCTGTGCGATTATGGCAAAAATCATAATCACGATTATTTGGGTCAATAATTGATATCACGATTATTTTGACGATTATTCATTGACCATTTATTAAACTTTAAAACAAATACTATTTTACCAATAAACAAGATCAACAAATATGTTGGAGCGCACTTCCAAAACATATATTAATATGATAAATAAAAATAAATTAGACCAAAATAAATGAAATCAAATATGATGCTGTCACAACCTACTGAAAACTCCTTAACATATAGCCAACATGTTGGTAAAACATATTCAACATATTCCACTCAGTTAAACGGAACGTTAAACCACCGTCATGGTCCAGAAGTAACAGGAAATACATGTTGAACAATTTAAGACCAAATAAAAAAATGTTGGCCACCATGGCAAATGCTGGTAAGGCTGCTCATGCCATCTCTTAAAGATGTTTTGCAAGAAACACCAGCCTGTTTACATGGTCTGGTTTCAGAGTTGAGCGCAGGCAGGTGACAATATTGCCACCTGTACTCAAGACCCTCCGCCACGCCTCCGACACATGGGGTGACGCCGGCCAATCACAAAGCTTTGATGCGTTCAAGTGCATTATTCTGGCACAGGAAGATTATGTTACAGGACATTAACGATAAAACAGAATATTGTTGTTCTATTTTTAGACACATCTCGCGATCGACTAGTTGGGCACCCCTGGGATAGACCATAGGTCCGTTGTGGTGGCAAAGTAGTCAGCCGAAGCCACATCTCTCTCAACTTCCACACGGCATTTGTCATATAGCGGAGGCAGCGCAGACCTGCTGAAATAATACCGAGACGGCATCGCGTAACGCTTGTCCAACGTGTTGACAAGTTGCTTAAAGCCCTGGTTGCTAACAGTGCTAACTGGGCACATATCTTTAGCGATGTGAAATGTAATGGCACCTGTAATATCTCTGTGTCTCTGCGAGCTCGTCGCGTAGGCCGTTGCTCTGTACAATGCGTCCTGAATCGATGACTGTGATGATGTTGTGGATGAAGTCGAGCGGGCATCTGCTTTTTGTTGTTTTATTGCCCGGTCGTATTGCACTTTGTGGTTGTATTTCAGATGATTAAAGAGATTGGTTGTGTTAGCGTGTGGTGCCAACACAACCTGGTAACAAATCCTGCACTGTACTTTGTTTTGCTCCACGTCGGACTCCTGAAAGCCAAAGTACTTCCAAATAGTGGAAATAGTTTTACCCTTCTTTTTAACGAGTTGCTGATCTTGTTCTGACATCTTCGCTCGCGCTGAACACTCACAACACATGTCACTCCCACGTGGCCGAGTGGGCTTTTAGGGAGGGGCGAAAGCGCACCCAGCAAAAAAAAATGTTATTTTGTCAATTATGCTGTTTTCATAATCGTCGCAAGCCATAATCGTAATCGCGATTAATTGCACAGCCCTACTTCGAATGACTTTGATTATGGACGGTTTCCATTCAATAATAATCAAAATATAGATGGACAATAGATCTATCTAATTTGAGATTTTAAACAGCATACATTTTAAATTGTGCTTCAGAAAGTAATGTTATTTTAGGAGTGTTGTGAGATGGTGTCGACATCAATTGAAATTAGTCACCCAGTGGAAATGTCAGATATGTCTTCATAACTGTACTTACATTTTACATTCACTCAGTTATAATGTGGTAGTTATACGTAGTTTGTTTTACATTATTATTGATCACATTATATAGTACATATTTCTTAATTTAAGCTCCAGTATATATGAATATGTTTGGTGTGTTTTTTAGGTATATTTGTTATTGACCGAGTAAACACTTTTATTTTGAAGGCGGTTTTTACAGGCTTCTACCGTAATGCATAGGTTATTCGCGCACCGCAATACAAAGTGCCGGCTGGCTTGACTGTGTTTTCCGAAGTGGGGGCTGGCTTGACCACAGTCTCTTTACCCAGTGTTTCCTGACATACAACGTTTTATTTCACCTTGCTATGTGTTTTTAAAGTATATTAAAAACGTGGACATTTCTGGGGACAGTTTCAACCGGGGACAGGCCAATACAAACGGAGACTGTCCCCAAAAAACGGAGATGTCTGGTCACCCTAGCATAGCATCGTTAGCACATATGGAGCTATCGATTGCTCAAATGCTAACCCAACTCTAAACATTCATTAACGTTAGCTTAATAAAAACACCAGTAACATAACAAAGTACGCAGGGTTGACTTACCGAAGAAACTGCATTCATGGACGGTCTGTTTTAACCGCAGATAAATCCTATATTTGCATGACGAATAGTCCATCAGGAACCAACACAACAAACACGGCCGAGTTCAAGTAGTGTTCTCCTCATGAGCTGAGCCCCTATAGCATCACGGAGCTAACGGAGCTAGCAGTGAGACAGAGGAGCTAGGAGCAGCAGTCCCGTTGTCATAAAGGGGGAATCTAACTACAGAATATGTTTTTGTGAACCATCTGCATCCATCACCTACAGTTTGCAGCATTGGGCTTCACCGCACTGCCCGGAGTTCGCCGCTTGGCTCTGATAGGCCAGAAGTCTGTTCGATTGCATTCGGGCTCGATTGCTTATCCTGTCTGAGTAGCCCGGATGATGTTGCATTGCAATTTTGGACATCAAATTTTAAACACCGACATTTTTGACGTTGAATTTTTAAACACCGAAATTGTGCATTCAAATTCTTTTCACTTACATTTTTGGGATCTGAATTGGAACATTCACATTTTTTTAACTTGAATTTTTACATTTTTATTTCACATAGGTACATTTCGGAGCAAAAAAATTCAGATAGATGACCTTCAAAGTAATTATTTTCAATGCTATAAATTCGGTGTCTGATAAAATTCAAATACTTCTGTCTCTTGTTTGCTTCCATACCCCATCATTGAGGTAGAGCTGTTGAGGGCAGGACCATTAAACTTTATCTGAAGTCTGCTGCTCTGAGCATGTCAGTTGTGTTAGGGAAATATTTTAATCATGTCTGTCTCCTTATATGGAATTAGGACCCTATCTGCAGAGCTTCTTCTCTGGTTAAGAGTGTTGTTCTTCAATCTGTGGAATATCATCATGTCGTTCTCAGGGTCAACTCAAAGGTCGGACGCCTGGCTTTCTGAAGAAAGGGGGGCTATCCGGTGCCTCTGAGTTTCCCTGTAGTGCACATTATGTTATGGTTAACAGAGACAGGCGCATAAATCTCAGATCCGCTTGTTTCAATATATTGGGTGTATTTTGGTTCAACCTTTCAGAGAGTCCGCTCGGTGGAAGACGGTTAACTGTATGAAACTGAGTGTATCCTCTCCGGCCGTTACTTCAATAAATCTCCGTGTTTGATGAAAGATTCTCCGTCTCCAATTCTTCAACATTGGCTCTGCATTGAATCCCAGAAGATTATTCTTCACAGATTGGCATCACGACAGAATATCAAATATATCTTCAGAATACTGGTAAGTGTAATTTCAAATCTATTTGAATATTGCCTTACCAGGATCTGTGATTGACGATATCAAAATTACCTGTGAAGCTGAAAGGCTGCACATTTTTTTCTCGGTGTCTCTATTTAAATTTCGGAGAGACCTTAAAATAGAGAATCAGTAAAGTGGATTTCTGCATTAGAGCAATGTTATGGATTTGTATTGAAACAAATCGCCGAATTCTGGAGACTTCAGCGGTCAAAATACAATAAAACAGCTGTTTTAAAGCGGACGCTGTGCTGCTGCAGAGAGGCAGAGCGGACCTGAATGTGTCCCTCCCCCCCTGCGGAGCGCAGCAGAGCAGAAGAAAATTCAGTTTAGTGGTATAATATTCTTTTCCTCGCACCATAGTCGTTTAGGAACTAAACTAGATTGTCATATATGAGGCGGAATGCGAGAATGTGTCATTAAACGATCATTTTTTTCATTGTTGTAAGAAAATTATGGGTTGATAAATACGGAGAATAAATTGATGATTTTATTCTCTGGACAGAGGGAATCCACCACTAAATTAGCATAGTGGTTGTTGATTTGAGGATACATTCGTTATTGCTCTTCAACAGATCCAGTCTAAGCTAATATGAGTAAGAAGGCACTCATATTAATTATATTTCCCAACCTCCGCTGAAGTTCTCTTTATTCGGATTAAATTAAACTTTCTGTCACACGGAGGTTTGCTGTGGTTTTTATGTTTGTTTGTCTAATCTGCAGTGTTTGTTGATTGTACTAACCGTTAAACATGGGTAATTCTCAGTCCACAAGAGGAGAACAGTGTAGAGGAGACTGAGGGGGATTTTTCAGACAGCAGCCAGCCACGGAGCCCACCTCCTTTCACTCCGCCGCTCCGTTTCAACACTATGACAGACAGGCTCCACATGAGCAAAACAGTCTGCAAAGTGGGTTTAATAGGAGATAGGGCCGCCATAGAGAACAAATAGTCTCAGATTTACAATATTTCCCCATTCAAGCAGCAATTTCCGGCCTGTTGCATACTATTCGTCTCGACTTTCCCCTGTGGTACTTGGTATGCCTTCATGCCTGCGAGCAGTAGCCGCAGTTGCAATTGTTATTAAACAACCCTCTTCTATTGTACTGGCCAGTGACTGTGTAGTACATGTCCCACATGCAGTTTTGCATATTCTGAACACCTCTGCTACTCAGCATATGACAGCAGCTAGGCGATCTGGTTATGAAGCAGTAATTCTTTCAAGTCCACACATCACTCTTAAACGTTCCCCCCCCCTAAACCCAGCTACACTGGTGCCAATTCCAGATTTTGAAATAACACATGACTGCGTCACAACGATTGACATGTCTTCTTCCCCCAGAGCTGATATGTTGCAAACTCCTATCCCTAATTCAGATATGATTCTCTACACAGACGGATCTGCGAGCAGGCCGTCTGACACAGTACATTTAGCAAGCTATGCTGTTGTGAACGACTGGGAGGTTTTGGAAAGCCAGGCCTTGCCAAATGGCACGTCAGCTCAGGCTGCAGAGTTGCATGCTCTGCTGAGGGCGTGTATTTTGGCTAAAGGAAAAGTTGCAACCATTTTCACAGACTCCAGGTATGCATTTGGTGTGTGCCATGATTTTGGTGTCTTGTGGAAGATGCGCGGTTTCTTAACGTCGGCTGGTAAGCCTATTCAACATCATGCGTTGGTAGCTCAGTTGTTAGATGCCATCCTGCTCCCTGCACAGCTAGCAGTAGTGAAATGTGCTGCTCACACAAATTCTGATGACCCTATTTCGCGTGGAAATGCGTTAGCCGACACCGCGGCTAAACAAGCAGCAGTTTCATGTTCTTCTATGGTGCTCCAATGCCCCCTGACACAACCCACAGAACCGATTTCTTTGCCTTCCTTTAAAGGGCACCTATCATGCAAAATGCACCTTTGTACGTCTTTTATACATGATTATGTGTCCCCGGTGTTCCGGGGAACTCACCAAGTGTCAGAAAACACAACCCTCTCTATTTTCCTCCTTCGCCAAATCTCTAAAAAAGGGGCTGCAACGGATCTGAAAAAAATGGATCCACATTCCGACACTTTTCTACGTCACAAAGACGTACTCCGCTTATTGGTCAACTCTCCACCTATCAGGGGAATGAGCCACGGCCACGTGCATTGCCAAACCTCTCATTCGCATATAGGCTATCGGCAGGCTACCCCAGTCACATCTGTGTTTTTTCCTGCTATTGCCAGGATGTCTAAGCCAGTTAAACCACGGACATGTTTATGAACTTCTCTCAAGTCCAACACGGATATGCCTCCAAACTAATGCTACACCCGGGATCAATACCAACCATCCGGGACCAGGCCAGTGAGGACACATCCAATTCTGAAGCTGTAAGTTTTTATTTAGCGGTGTTTTTCCTGATAAAGCTATATCTAGCTGGTAGCATGTAGCTTAGCCGTATCAATGTCGCCTCAACCCCAACTAGTAATCGGTTAGGTGTTTATATGTTCTTGTAACATTTTATTTTGTACGCTCCGCAGTATTTGCTTTGTCTTTTATTTTAATTATCAGGCATTTGCGAACATGTTCAGACTGCCGTAATGGCGATCTGTGTGAAGGCTGTAAAGCCACGCCTGGCCTAACCGATAACACAAGTATTTATTCTCCTATGTATTAGTATTTTGTATCCTCTAAAAAATCATATTGAGTAAGTTATAATAACAAACGTAATCTTCTGGAGGTAAGTGCCGTTTTTTCCAGCGTTATGTAAAAGCTTTTGTGATTGTAGTCTGTAAGAACGATCATATATCATCGATCTGTAAGCTAAGCTACGCTAAGCTACGCTAAGCTAATGAGACATGCCGGTTTTTGCAGCGTTATATGTAAAAGCTTTTGCATGTTTACTTGTTTGCGCACATGAATATAAATGGGGGTGTGTTAGGATACAACACTGTATGTATGTATGCGAGGGGACACACACCACGAGTAAAACGGAGCTAAAGCCCTGGTATGTTGTTGTTGACGACATGCATTTACTAATCTCAACCACTTTTTTTGTTGTGCTTTTTTTAACATTGCACAGGCTACGTGGCCAACTTGATGGACCTCATCTTCGACCAAGTCTTTGTGGACCCTGCACCATTATGAGCAACCTGACAGGGAGGAGGTCATCGCCGGGTATGCCACACGGTTCAATTTGGCTGCTGTCTGAACCTAACATAGACATTTCACGGATCAGAGGACAACGCAGGCCGGAATCACCACTCTGATCCTCTCTCCATGGAAGCCCCAGCACCAGCTCACAAAGCTCCTGTTTTTTATGGGTTCAAATAACCGTTGATTTTGACAATAAAGTTCCGAGTTGATATCAAATGTGTCGTGATTATTCATGTTTGGATGGGTAAAGAATATTCTGATTTCAAAAGCATAAGGTTGTGTGTGGACTTTTTTTGTCATACACATGGGTGCGTTATGCCATTGCTGTGTAGTATATAATAGTACAATGACAGAATGAAAGATTGCATAAAGCCATATACACCAGTATTTATTTCCATGAACAATATTAGCATTCGTTTTACAATTTCAGTCAAAACAAACCACTCAGTGCTCTATTTGCCTCAACTGTAGTCCAACTGTGTTCAGCTCTGTAAATATTCAATGCATTCTGCAGGGAAAACACATTTAGGCACACAATCCAGGATGGTCCACCACACAGGTTAGAGTCCTCAAGTTCCTGCATCCGTCTTTACACCTAGTGTGATAAACATATATTGAATGACATGTGAAAAATGTATTCTCTAAACAGACAACTTAGTGAAGCTAATGTTACGTGTGGTATCTCCATGCAGCACATGCTCCGGTTCAGAAGGCATCGTGGCGCAAGTTGCACATGTACCCCTTTAGAAAGAAGTCAATAACTGAGCTTTTAAAACACATGAAACACACATTGCTGACAACTGAGATGTTTGCACCTCCACCAAAACCTCCGCTGCTTCAGTTTCTGGATCAAATTGATAATATGCTTGAACACATGCATTGCTCTGAGATGACATGTGTATTCCACACTCGTAAACACAGCAAGCATGGTAACGTGACTCTCGCCGGCTCTTCTGCAGGGGGCGTGGTCAGCTGCTGCTCAGAATTTTCATAGGCAGGTTTGGAATAAAGCGAAAATGAGCGAAACGAGGCATGGCTAAAAAATGATCTGTTTGGTATTTTGGAAAATAAAATGTATAAATATACCTTATATAGGTATGGTCATACACTATATCATTTAAATATAGCATGATAGGTCACCTTTAATGATGTCGCGGTAATGCAAGCCCGCGCTGATGTTAGGGAGAAAGATTTATGGCTAAGACGAGGTTGTACACTTGACGCTGAGTCCAGCTTGTGGCTCCACCCGGACGGCCGGATGGTTTGTCCCCGTTCGTTCCTCCATGTTCTGGCGCATGTTGCACATGGCAAATCACATGTAGGAAAAGGAGGGATGAATGGGATTATAAAATCACAATGGTTTGCCCCAGGCATCACACTAGCCACACAGACCCTAGTAGATAGATGCATGATATGCCAGCAAACAAGAAGAAGAAGTGGTCTGGTTCAGCATGAACATCTACCGCCCCCTTCAGGGCCCTTTGTAAATATGCAAATTGACTTTTCGCATATGCCACCATGCCAAGGATTCAAATATCTTTTGGTAATAGTGTGCCAGTTCTCCAAATGGGTAGAGGCCTACCCTACCAGAAAAGAAGACGCTAGAACAGTTGTAAAGTGTCTTCTCAAAGATGTTATCCCTAGATTTGGTGTTCCAGCAGGGATTAACAGTGACAGAGGTCCAGCATTCATTTCTAAGATAACCCAGAGTCTAGCTACAGTGTTAGGGTTTAAATGGCAATTGCATGTTCCCTATCACCCGCAGAGCTCAGGCCAGGTTGAGAGAATGAACTTGACTATAAAAGAGAAACTCACTAAAACAATGTTGACCACAGGACTAAAATGGGTAGACGCGCTGCCGCTAGTTCTGTGCTCCATCAGAAGCGCACCAAATGCAACGACAGGGCTCAGCCCACACGAAGTATTGATGGGAAGAGTAATGTTCACAGGGTCTAGCCCCCCAGCATCACCCCACACACTCACCCTTCTGTGGACAGAGGATTACATGACTAACTATGTAAAATATCTAACTGACATGTTGAGAAAGTTTCACAGGCAGGTGGCTGATAGGCTCCCTCAGCCGGGGGAAGAGCCCACCCACCCTTTTAAGATTGGTGATAATGTACTAATCAAATCTCTTGAAAAAGATTCCCTGTCACACAGGTGGAAAGGTCCTTTCCAGGTGTTGATCGTGACCAGAACCGCCCTAAGAGTCCAAGGCAGAGCAGAGTGGATCCACGCTTCCAGATGTCGTCTCTCCCCTCTACCGGATGCTGGCGTATGAAGGCAGTCATCATCATCATCATCCTGGGTTTGCTGTACCTGGCCAAGAACGCCCTACTAGATGAAGCTGTGGAAATCTCAACGACAGGTGGCGAGGGCTCTCGCGCCTCTGAGAGAGAAGATAAGGTGCTCTTATCCAAGAGCGTAGACGACTTGACTACTCAGGGTCCAGACCCTGAGGGCAAAACAACACCAACGGGCAAATCAGTGCCTAGCGACAAGGACAGGTTGTATCTAAACACCACACAGACATTCAGTATGGTGCGAGAGAGACAGAGAGAGAGAGAAGGAGGAAGAGTAAAGAGGATCGTCGACATCACTCATGAAATAGAGACTATTTCTTTTAACTGTTCAACTTCAATATGTAACCCATCTAACTATATTATTGTGTTTGCTGTGTCTTCAATCAAGGGTGATGATTACTTGACATGGGGAATGTATCCGCAAAACCAGTACCAGTGGTTCGGGAGAACAAAGGAGGTGGTAAGAATAGCACTCAACACCATGCCCTTCAACATGCCCTCAGAATTATGGTGCACCACCATGGATCAATTACGAAAACTGATAATGAATGAGGTACAATGCACATCGAGGAAACCAGATTATAAAGTCCCCAATTCACCTGTCACTAAATGCACATATACTGGACCAGATAGCAAAACAGATTTTCTATCCACTCCACTTAAACAAACAGGAGGTGATGTAGATTCTTCAAAAAAGGCCTTAATCACTCCACTTAAACGAGCTAAAACTAATTCTGCAATAAGTTTATTGATAGACTACGCACATGAACGTAATGTTAGCAACTGTTGGCTGTGCCAAAACATGCCAGAATCCATGCATTCTCCAATGTTTAGCCCAATTCCGTTCAAGAAAGCTGATTATGATTTAATAAGCTGGAATGACATTGCATCCAGAATTAGCGATGAAGCTGAGTATTGCTTCACTCCATCCTACCCCTTAGATTCAGAGCAACATGTACAGTACAAGGGTTTAGTTTCCCTCATTGTTGATACAGTAAATGAAAATTACCTGCCTGACGGCTTCAAACGATTGATGTTTTTAAAACTAATATACGTGAAGAAATATGTTAACTTAGCTTTTGAATACAGATTCCAGTTAGCTCTAGCCCAGACTAATTGTTCAGTTAACCTTACAAATCTAAATTGCACAATGCAATCACACACGCCATCTTTGTTGGTTGAAGCTGTGGTAACAGTTGTGCCCTGGTTTGGGTCCAGAACAGTGGACTCCATTAAAGTCAAGATACATGACTGTACACAACCAATCCACGAGATTGCTCAGTTTATGTACCACCAATTACTGTACATGAATGGAAGAATGTGTCTATCTGTTTCCAGAATGAAACAGGATCTCATACTTCTCCAGATGTGGGACACAGCGACTGCAATGCCATAGTGAGGGTAAAATTAGCCAGAATTCCCCTCCCACAGAGAGTTTACTTAGTTTGTGGAGACCGCGCTTATGGCTGTGTACCCTTTGATATTTTCTATGGCACCTGTTATCTAGCCTATCTAATCCCTTTAATCCGTAAAGTAGAGGCTAGTGAGATTGCAGCGATACTTCCCTCTTTACATCGGAATAGCAGATCAATTACACAAGGACAACAGATAGCGAGCCTATTTTTGCCTTGGTACGGTATTTATGTTACTCAACAGGAGATTGTGGCCCTGTCAGAAGTGGTGGAAAAACATCTAAATGTATCTAACACAGCGATGTTGGCTGAACACAAAGAATTGCAGGAAGTGAGGACAGTAGCACTACAGAATCGCATGGCGTTGGATCTCCTCCTCGCTGCTCAGGGAGGCACATGTAAGGTGATTGGGTCTGAGTGTTGTTCTTTCATCTCTGATGCTACACCTGAAGTTCTGGATATGGCACATGATACTGCTCGGGGAATAAAACAATTGCATGAAACTCATGGGTTTACATTTGGTGATTTAAGTGGAACTATTGGATCCTGGGGAGCGGGGTTGGTTAAATTTGTTGTTACTGTTGCAGTGTTTATCTTGGGTGTGCTAATCCTAATTACCTGTTTGATAACGGTGCGCCAAAACTGCTCTCCAGGCCCCACAGAGGATTGTGGGGTATTCAACTGCAGATGAAATAATATTAATGTACAACAAGGAATTGCGAGATCCATGGGTCTCCATCGCAGTTTCTGCCCCATGGGTACCCCCGTTTCAGTGATTAATAAATTGATTACAGTTGACTTTCAGAATAAAGAACAGATGTTTTGATTTTTCCTTTTCAGGTTGTTATACAATAAATATCTGATTCTTCCTTTTCAGATATTGAACAAATGTATTTGAATGAAATGTAATGTAACTACTAAAATGCCTTACTCTTGAATGAAGCGTAGTAAAGTAAACGTAAAATAATGTTAAGATTGAGGACATTGAACTTTACAGATTACAGATTCATCACTGAGAATTTTATCCTGGATCTCTCATGATTCAGATTTTATACCTCATTTGGATTTCTTATAATCCTAAATTCTAATTGTGCTTAAGTAATTGCCTTGAAGTAAATCTTTGAGATGTAAGCTGACTTTGCATTTGTGTTTGAAGAATGAGATTAACTGAGTGTTAAATGATAAAAGATCTTATTTTTGAAACATATATTTTGCCATTATATTTTGTATTACATGTGTGTTTATTATTGTGCTTTTGACAAATGATATCAGACACGGAGGAGAGATGATTTTTATTATGATTGACTGTGTTCAAACAAGGTAATTGAAATGTTTCAATTCTGCTTACTTTTATGATGTGATTAATGTGTGTGATCTCAGACTCTGAAGGCGTTCATTGATTTGAGTATTGACTAAAATATTCTTAGACTAGTGTTAATTGGTTATCAATTAATTGATAAAAGGAGGGGCTGTTAGGGAAATATTTTAATCATGTCTGTCTCCTTATATGGAATTAGGACCCTATCTGCAGAGCTTCTTCTCTGGTTAAGAGTGTTGTTCTTCAATCTGTGGAATATCATCATGTCGTTCTCAGGGTCAACTCAAAGGTCGGACGCCTGGCTTTCTGAAGAAAGGGGGGCTATCCGGTGCCTCTGAGTTTCCCTGTAGTGTGCACATTATGTTATGGTTAACAGAGACAGGCGCATAAATCTCAGATCCGCTTGTTTCAATATATTGGGTGTATTTTGGTTCAACCTTTCAGAGAGTCCGCTCGGTGGAAGACGGTTAACTGTATGAAACTGAGTGTATCCTCTCCGGCCGTTACTTCAATAAATCTCCGTGTTTGATGAAAGATTCTCCGTCTCCAATTCTTCAACATTGGCTCTGCATTGAATCCCAGAAGATTATTCTTCACAAGTTGGAGTGATGACATCATCGTGTTCCATGACACAGGTGTTTATATTTGAGCTAACGAGGTGTCCAGAGATCACAGGTTTCCATTGTCCTGAATGAGAGATAAACCTCTTACATGTGAACGTTTTGTGGAAGAACCGTAACAGATATCTGTGAAATTTCACAACGTGAAGCATGTCAAGGAAGTTGAGTATCTGAAGTGTAATGTTTGTGTACTTTCAGGTTAATAATGTGGACTTTTTGGTAGTTTAACTAAAGGTGTGCGGCTGCTGCTGTGAGGAAATATCAGCCTGAAATTACAATTGGCTTTAATGGAGGAATGTTGAATGTTTTTGTCAATTCATGCCCTCAAGAGGCATTTTGTTGAATTATTTGTCATTTTTCAAGCTACGAGATGTTTTCCTACGTTTGTCATGAAAAATTATGTCTCAGGAATGCAGGGTTTGGGAATTATGGCAGTTTAAAAAAAATATATGAAGGCAAATTTCAAGATTTCCTACACTCTAGCTGTGACATCACACACTCTAGTTAATGTTAACATCTGAAGAAAGCCTCTGTACCAAGGTCTGAACAATGTTTAATATCTCTAAAAGTAAGAATCAGATTTAAAAGTTGTGTTACACGAATAATGTCAGAAAGATGTGTAACATTTTAAAGTTGGAATGAGGTTTCTGAGTGAAAGTATGAATGAACAGTTAGCTGTTGAAGTCGCATGAAGATTGTTCAAGTCTGAATAATTTTTCCATTGACTTCAATGGTTAAAAATGTGATGAATTATGGGATGTATCTCTGGAATTATGAATGATAAAAGTAATGGCAATCGATTCCCGACCGAGCTGAAAGTTTTGATGTTTGAACGGAGTTTCTGCGATGTTCAATGCGGGAGAAGAAGACCGGCAAAATAACGGGTGGAATCAAGATTTTGAACAACAGATAGTTGGAATGCTGTATCAGCATTCCCACTAAATGAGATCAATTAAGGAGGATTTATTTGGGGACTTAATGTTAGGGCGAGTAGGACTGTCTACAACCTGAGTAGCATTTAAAGAGATACAAAGGTTTTTTAAATCCTCTGACACTGTAGTCAACCAGTCCCAGTTACAATCGCCAAGTAGCACTATTTCCTTGTAGTCAAGTTTAGATAAAAGATTTGCTAACGAAGACAAAGAGTCCTTGACTGCTGAGGGGGATCTGTAACAGCCCACCACCATGACATGTTGACCCTTTGCCACTTCAATATTTGAGGCTAAAAATGTGAGTTGCTTACTGATTGATTTGGAAACCAATGTAGTTACAATAAACGTATTCTTCACATAAATGGCAACGCCACCACCTTTATTAGATCGGTCGGTACGATATACATTATAACCATTTAAGGCAATATCAGAGGCCAAAATTGATTTATTTAGCCACGTTTCTTATAAAACAATGACATCAGCGTCAGTCGAGTTTGCCCAAAAGCGGACAAAATCTAGTTTAGGTAAAAGACTACGCACATTCAAGTGGATGAATCCCAACCCAGACCTAGCTTTAAAATCAGCAGGAGTAGCGATCTGACTACTACTACTGGGCGGACCAGGATTAGGTTGTACATTACCAGATAGGAATAATAACAAAAAAACAGGCATCTTTTCCTCTTAATCGACACACCTAAATTGTCATCTACCTTAAAATCACCAGCAAGATCTGCGAAAGTGTGACTAGAGCTCAAAAAGCAGTCCTGAAGAACCATCAAGGCAGGCAAGCGAAAGAGACAAACATACACTGAACAAAAATATAAATGCAACACTTTTGTTTTTGCTCCCATTTTTTACGAGATGAACTCAAAGATCTAAAACATTTTCTATATACACAAAATAACCATTTCTCTCAAATATTGTTCACAAATCTGAAAAAATCTGTGATAGTGAGCACTTCTCCTTTGCCGAGCTAATCCGAAAACCAGTCAGTATCTGGTGTGAGGGGTAGGGTTAGGGTTAGGGTAATGTTGTGAAACGAGTGTTCGTCGTCCATTACATACGCCTGCCCATACCATAACCCCACCACCACCATGGGACACTTGATTCACAACATTACCCTAACCCTAACCCTACCCCTCACACCAGATACTGCCTGGTTTTCGGACCCCCCAGACCCCCCCAATAAAGCAAAAAAGCACGTTTCAGAGTGGCCTTTTATTGTGGCCAGCCTAAGGCACACCTGTGCAATAATCATGCTGTCTAATCAGCATCTTGATATGCCACACCTGTGAGGTGGGATGGATTTTCTCGGCAAAGGAGAAGTGCTCACTATCACAGATTTTTTTCAGATTTGTGAACAATATTTGAGAGAAATGGTTATTTTGTTTATATAGAAAATGTTTTAGATCTTTGAGTTCATCTCATGAAAAACGGTTGCGTTTATATTTTTGTTCAGTGTAGTTTGCCGAACTGATTGACTGAGACAAGGCAACTGGAAATAGTTCGCGAAACACACCCAATCCTTTGCAGGGGATGCCCACAGCGGGCGGCAGAACAGACCTGAACCCAGTCGACTTCTCAGGATAAGCAGAAACATGATAAGGGCCATTTCCGCAGACCAGCACAGCTGGACTTTTTTAGATCCGTGATGTTTTGGGGAAAATCCTCCACAGCACAACAGCACAGGACAGGCGAAAACAGGCCCCAGCCGAAACGTGGATGCGCTCCGGTCTCTCCACGATGTTCCCGGCATAAATCCTCTCTCAGCACAGTAGCACACGACAGGTGTGCCGAAAAACGTGGAGCCGCTCAGTCTCTCCGCTCCGGGGCAAAATCCTCCTCCGGAGTCGGCACCACAGCAGCACAGTACAGGTAGAAGCAGGCCTCCGCTACAGCAGTACAAGACAGGCAGAAAACAGGACCAGTCCGAGCAGCGGAGAACGTTCAGGCCACTGCCCTCAGTACAAATCCTCCTTTCCACGCCGACGGAAGAGAGGCAGCCCTGCCCTTCACTTTCCACGGTCCGTGAGGTGGATGAGTAAAAGCACTGCCAGGTGTGAGACGCTCTGCTCGGCGCTCTGCTCCACGCTCTGCTCGTATGTTATCATGTTATTGAGGCCTCAGATGACAGAACGTTTTTTATAGGTTTTCAGGAGGTTATTATTTTTATGTAAAACGTTCCTTTGATGCGAAATATTAACACGGTCATCGTCAACGTCAGATTTATTTGTAGAGCGCTTTAACACTAGAACCGCCAACGGGTACATTTGACCCGCAGCAGTTTTTTTTATTGTATGTAACTTTTTTTCAATAAAATATTCATGTCTCCCAGTCCGTGACTTTTCCTGAAAGTGTGTTATGTTACTCTGTTGTTAAAAAGTGTCAATATTAAGTCAAATTGAAAAAATGGCCCAAAGAATTGCCATTTATACCCATTAGCGTTATTGATCTTGTGCGAAAACATAAACGTGACGTGTTGCTATAGCAACGCCTGTTGTTTATCTGAGAGAGAGATATAGATAGATAATCTGCATGAAGGATAATCTGCATGAAGTAATCAAAACTCACTGTTAACCCTGTGTTCTAGTGTTACGACCCGTCCCCCTACTTAGCGGTAGTGGCTCGTGGGAAGACCCGCAACATAAAAACAAACCACACCAAACACACAGTATAATTAACGGCGAGCATTTATTGACAGCACAGCCGTAACTTAAATGCCAACTGGCAAAAGGAACAAAGTCTGGAGGACGACAAAAAGGAAGAAGGGGGCCTGGGCCAGCCACACCATGGGCCGTAGGACCCAGAACTTCCCTTCTCTACCCAGAGATCTAACACCACCTAAGGGAAAAACAAAGCCGCGAAAAACCTAATCTAACATCCTCCAGAGTTCACACAATAATAAGACAGCAAAGAGAATTACGGATCCACACGTGGGGTGAGAGGCAATCCACGGATAGAATCCCTCCGCATCAGGACAGGACAGACATTAAGGGTAAAAAGCCACTGGCCCTCCAGGCCGGTGGAATTGTATTATCACTGGCCCCACCATTGTAACCACTGGCCCGGAGCATTCGTCCAAAAAAAATCGACTAATAATGAAGAAAATGAACACATTTGTTGCTATAGTAATTTATGCACTAACTACATTACTACAACATTTGAATCATCAGTTCTTCCTCATTTTCCTCAATTGTTCATATTTGGTTTATTAAAATAATGATATTTTGGTCAACATCTGTGTGTTCTGGAGAATAACAGAACGGACGATAGTCCTTATTATTATGCCGTTCAAACCAATTATTTAAATTTGTTTGTTAAATTCGGCATCATGTAAGTTGCACTGACAGGTCCAAAAAAAATTCACCTCTCGTACAAAGCATCATTATGCTGTACAACTATTCAGTATCATTCATGCTGTTATTTCTTTCTTTCATATATTTAAATCTATTGTCCAGCTTTGAATTCCAGCAGAGAGCATGCCCTCATTGTGTCACACTGTCAATTAAGTACTGAATGAAATGAAAGTCATGTGATTTTGCACTTTGCTGAGTTATATTTTCTAGGGCTGGTCCCAAGGAGGCAGGAGGAAACGTGTTCTCTGTTTGTTGCACCTGTCAGTGTGTGTTCCCCTGGAGTCTTTAGTGCATCACACTTTACCTGATTACTGCTCACAGGTAATACAACACAACTGCTACTAATTATGGGCATCATGTATCACTTGTGTAACAAATTAAAATCAATGTTGATATGGCGTAATTTAAATTAAATACAGGGTTTTAATTTAAAGCAGTTTTAGTCTGAAAAACCGGAAGTTTACACAAACTTTTAACTTAACACTTTTATTCTGAAAATTCTTCATTTCCGGTTAGCATTAGCATGTGGCTAATGTTTTGAAACCGTGAATTGAAGGTGAAATGACATGTGATGTTGTACCCTAAACACACTGGGTTTAACACTCATTTATTGACGCTGAAATAACGTTTATCAGGGAATGTTTAAATAACCACAGACATCAGAATGATGTAATTTAGCAGCAGAAAACGGCCGGATTTGCATTGGACCCGCCCCTGCCGACGCTGGCCAATAGAAGAAGACTACAGTTGATAACCCGTGATGGACAGGAAGAATCAACCTCTTTCTTCACCCCGGCTGACCGAACACACACACAACAGGCAACAGCTGAATGGGGAGAGTGCCTCCACTCACCAATTTCATTGTATATCACCGCATAATTTGTGTAATTAAATGCTGTTAATTTGTATAAGCTTCCCTTGACTCTTTTCAGTTTATCCTGCTCTCAGAGCTAAATAAATCCTAATACTTGACATGTTTTGTGATTTTATTTAAATGAATAATGTGTGATCAATCAGATCCAATAGTAGTTTCCACCTTTACCAGCTGTCTGGATTAAAAATCATTATATTTGCATATCATTAGAAGATGTATGTATAGAGATGTACACATACAGCCATGGACGGATCCAGCCTTTCGTGACTTCAGTAGTGCGGCACACACCGTGGAGATGAGCACAGTGGCAGATTTGTTTCAGGTTGTGTTTAAGCCCGAGGCTCCAAATGGAAATCAATGAACAAAACAAACTAGTGTTTACACTGCCCACTCGTCTCGGTGAATCTTTCAATAGTTCACTTCAGGTACACAGATCAATGTATTTAGATTAATTAACTGCCCGAGCAATTCCCAAAGTTAAAACACAAGATACAATGCAGGATTACACTATTGTAGTGGTTTACATTTACATTTTTACCATTTTAAAATTTAAAATTGAAGTATCACACATGCCAATTAAAAAAAGCACTCGGAAACAAAGGCAGCTACAGAAGCATTAACATATAAAATAATTGTCACATTTTACTTTTACAAAGGAAATAACCCCAACACATCATATCATCTTGGACTTTTATTTGATACAAAAAGGTACATTTTGTTACTAAAGTTTTGTACCATCTCACTACAGGAACTCCATGAGACTTGAATGTATAGTCACTGAACACAGGTTACTGTTGGCTGTAACCACACCAAAACAAAAGAACTTAGTACTCGTACTCTAACACACATACACACTGCTAGATCCCCCATCTCCCTCTAGGGACCTCCCCCATCCCAACTCCCAACCAATCAGAACTACACAGTGACATGTTCGCTGATACTCTGTAACTGTCAATAAACTCTGACCAATGAAACACATAGAAACTCAACATTTCATCCAGTTATTACAGTTTATTTTAACGTTGTTGTTACAGTTGTTACCGTGGTCTTAAGGCTATAAGCAAGCAGCAGCAGGGCCCCCTAAGTTAGGCCTCATCTTATTGGTGAAGCTCATTAGGGCCGTGTGCACGTGGGAGAAGTTAGCCCTCAGTGCTTTCTGCCAGGATAAGTCTATTTTAACTCAAACCATGATCCTTTCCTTTACAACATTATTTGTTACCTAAACCTAAGCATATTTATGTTAGAAAGGATGATGTGGCAGAAAGAGCTGAAGGCACACATCTCCGATACATGGGCTCTATACATGCATAAAATAATACCTGTAGCCACTGTTCAAAGCTGAATACAATTATGGTTTGTTCAACTTATATTGTTGGTTAATACTTTAATTCATAGCAAATATTCTCCAGAAAATACACTTGATATGAGCATCAGTCCAAGACAAGACAATAAAGCACAATGCAATGCATTGTTATCAATCAGATATCTATAGAGACCCTATTCTTTGTGTGTTCCCTTTCCTGTAGTGTGTTATAGGTTTTTGTGCAAAATCATTATGTCACTAATTACTGCTGAATGTTCTGGGTTTTCTTTAGTATTGCTGCAATGAAGGGCTGATGAAGTCAGACTTTTTACAGTGCAAACATATTACAAAAGGAGGGTTCCTAATAGTTTAAGTGACGCCTGAAGTTTTACTGTGTGCTTTGAAATTAAGCAATGCTTTAGTCTAAGACACTTCTCCTCAAACTGACCTAACATCTGTTGAGGAGATGATTCCAGGTGTGGCTGTACACAGAGAGAAGAGTAAAGAGGAGATAGTCTGTGAATCACTTTAAATTGTGGATCAGGGTAGATAGCTCCCATTGTTCTGTGACCTGTCAATCATCAAACCGGGGGTCATATTTCATTATGTGTTCATTTTGATCTTGTACCCATGGATGTATAAAGAACAGTTCTACTGCAAAGTTATTCTCCGTGGGGACTTCGGGCAACAATCTTGATTCTGATTGGCCAGAAGACTCGAAAAAACATCAGCAAAGATGTTTTATTGAGGAGATGATCACTACGTCACAGAAGTTTTCAAAACCGTTTATGGTCTCCGGTACTTCCAGTCCAACACCGACTGCATGCACAGCGTTAGAAAATCGGGCCTTCAAAATAAAAGTTTGACTTTTTTCGAAAAGAAAAAAAAAAGATACGTTCTTTTTTTTTCTTCACTCACAGAAGAAACGGGTCCGCGACCCACTTTTGGTTCGCGACCCACCAGTTGAGAACCACTGATATAGACGGTTCGGCCACACGAGGCCGACATGGAAACGCAGAAAACGATAATGGGTCCCAAGGTGGGTAGATCTGCGGACGAAATGCTCTGGGGGGGCAAACCATGGATGTATAATAAGAACTGGATACAGCGTGGGAGGCGGGGCCTCATTCATTGCTATGAGAGTTGCTCATGAGCGCATGATGATAAAATGGCCCAACTTTTGAGAGAGCGAAACGTCACAGATTACCCGGCATGCCTGAGAAGTACCCGTATGTGCGCTCATAGCGCATGCGCAACTTTAACCAAAATGCTCGTTCACATCAAGCACGTCAATTTGCGTACACGTAACAGCACCGCACGTTCATGACACCATGGTAATGATTTGTTATTATGATGGATTTGATATTAACGAGGCGGCAGTTAGCAGCTAGCGGCTAGTTAGTAATTATGCTAATGTGCACATCAATCGTTATGTACTTATATTACGCTGTAACAGGATCTAGTGATATCCAAGCAACAGAGCTTCATTTAGCATGAAAGAATGATTGCACTGTGTATATATATATATATATACTTATAATAATAAGTAATATTAACTTTATTTAATACAACATTTACGGTACAAGATTTAATCATACAGCCCATGTAGTATGATAATGAATTACAGCAAACATGTGCAATATATCCATTATTACAGCTCCGTGGGATGGCAGAGACGATATGGGTCCGTTCTTATTGTGCATCCATGGGTAAAGATAAACGCAACTCACATAGGTTTCTCAAACAGCATCTCTGTAAACTACGTGTATTCACTGAATTTCACTCTGCCTTTAACGGCTCGTTGTAGCTCCAATAGCTCCAGCTCCCACCCTCCCTGTGAGCACAGTGTGCTCTGATTGGTCGGGACACGTAACATGAACGTGCCGGGCGGCGCGGTCCCGTGGGTTAGATGCGCGTTCATAATGCAGAGGGAAATAACTCTCAGAATAACGTTATCAGCACATTACTACAACTTGAGGAACGAATGTTTTTAATAAGGGCTATACAAGTGTTCATACTGGGTAGTTTATTTAGTTTTTAAAAAATTATCCAACGATTTACAGACCACTCTTTCCCCATGTAAGTCAATGGGAAAAAGTGTTTCCGGGCCTGGCAACCAAACAGAAGTGTAGTACCGCCGTTTGGCCAGCACGAATATTTTCATCTGAGTCCGGCGCACTTCTTGGGGGCTTGGGGCAAACAGCTCCGTGTTTACGCCATAGACTGTATATATAAATGGACGTAGTGTCTGTGAATTCACCCATAGGATTCTGCAGAGTTGCCGTGAAGCCCTTAGTAGGCGGAGGCGGCCACTAACGGCTCGACTGTGACGTCAGAGTCTAATTCCGCCTGCTCCAAATAAGGGCAAAGAGGCGGAGCCGAGGCGGGACCTGCTGCCTCCGAACTGGAAGTAAACAGATCTAGCTCAGGCTAAGAAGCTAAGCTAACATGAAATACATGCATACCAAGTTACTGCTAACAGTGTAGTTCCCCTATATAAACGTTACATTCATAATCAAATGAGACAATCTGCAATTAGCTATATTTTGTTATTCTTAATGCTTGTCATTCACACGTTGAGAAAAGACGGACTCCACTGCCCGGACCTAACGGAGCCGCAGGGGACTAGCTCCGGGACGCCGGCTGGAGCTAGCCCCCTGCGGCTCCGTTAGCTCCGGCGGCCACCACTGGGATAATTGGGTCCCCTATTAACATTTGCTCCCATTTAGACTATAAAAGTCTTACCCAAGGCTGAATCATAAACTAAAAATGTATATGTATGTATAAAGGGTTACGTCCTTAGCTGGCTAATAAGTAGCAAGCTAAGCTACCAAGCACACAAACACCTGGGAATGGGGTTAACATGTATAATATTATCATTTTAGACTTCTTGGAGGTTCTGTTAGTACATTCAAGCGCACAGCACAACATTTTAATTGTCTGGTATTTGTAACAATATTCCCTAAAAGGCAAAATCACCACGAACACGGCTAAAGGGTCAAGTTGCTGTTAGCTGACAGTGAGGCATGTACATGTCCATCAAAGTGACCACGCCCTAATTTATGCACAAATATTTAAGGCTTAATATTAATTAAACAGATGAGTTGAAAAAAATTCACCTCCCACACAGTAGTCATGAAGAGGAATCTAACTATGCAGAGAATATGGTTTTTTGAACCACGATGTAAAGTTGGGCATTTTAACATGGGGGTCTATGGAAATTGCTCCCTTCTGCAGCGTGCTCCTACTGGCCACTAGATGAACTGCAGTGTGTGGCACTTCCGTATTGGCGCCCGGCTCTTCCCCAGAGTTTGCCGCTTGGTTTACGCCTATACGATCATTTCCTGATAACGATGACGCAATAGCCCCGCCTCTCCCCACCTCTCCTGCTCAGAGATCAGCTGCTGGGCTGTCAGAAGAGGGGGAGGAAAAGAGAGGCTCCATTTATTATTCTTATATTATTATATAGAGTCGTTATCAATTTGTTTTAAAGCTCAATAAATAACAAAGAAGACCTCTGACCGGCACTTTTCTAATTTTGTCCGGAAGATTTAAACTTCAACGTTGTTGACCGGCGAAAACATATCTAACTAAAACTTTGTCACACGGTTCCCTCGTTCCTTGGAAGTGCCGGAGAGGTGGGTGTTTTTCATCTGCTGGTGGACGACCAGAGAGATTTACAGCAGGAGCAAACGCTTGCCTCGGGGAGGGAGAAAAAGAGCCAGAGCGTCCACCGCGGAGAATAAACAGAAGGGCAACCATGGCAACCATGTGTGGTGGTGTGGTGTGGCTTGTGTAAAATGCTCGGTTTGCTGACAACGCCACCTGGGGGAGTTTCGCTCCAAGGAAATGACTAAAACTAAAGTTATCCAATTTAATAAAAAGGCAATCAGGTTCATTTGAACACCACAGGCAGAAACTGTGTAAAGGATATTACCACAATGGTTATTTTATTTATACATATCACATTTCTAATAATAAACAATATAATTTTCTAAAAAGGTCTCCAGGGAGGAGGGAGAAGGACAGGGCTGGGGCTTACCAAGGTGGCAATTAACAAAAAGGGGAGGAAGGGTCCAAATCAAAATCACCCGTGACACTGCACACCAAACAAAACGGACACGTGAAGAACACCACCACCAGGGATTGGGTTTGTCGCCTCGGGCCCACAGCACCTGTCCGGCACAGGTAAACACAGTTAAAAGTCAGCAAGAGTATTAAAATCGGTTGGAGAAAGATAAACAAAAGGAAAACAACTCAAATAAACCAAATCTAAATAAATGTAAACAACAAGAATGAGTAAACTAATTAAACCAAAATCTAAATAAATGTAAACAACAAGAATGAGTAAACTAAACCAAATCCAAACATTAACAAAAGAAAATAAACGAAATCACACAATTGACGAAATACTATAAGTAAACTCAACATTTAACAACATTAAATGCACAAAACAAATCAGATAATCCAAATAAATCAACTAAAATAATAAGTGTCCTTGTTATTCCGTGTTTGTTTGCGTTACCGTTCTCGTGTGGCTCCAGTCACTAGCTACCGGTGGACAAGGGGCTTGCTCATGCCACAGTCAATGGGTATGTAGCAGCCATCTCGTCCTGCCATGAGGGATTTGGCGGCAGACCAGTCTTTAGCCAACCGCTTATGAAGCGTTTTTTGCAGGGGATCAGGAGACAGAGCCCAGTGGTGCATGTCTCCACCCCACAATGGGAACTGCCATTGGTGCTCAAGGCTTTGGTTACAGAACCGTTGAGACTCTCCCGCCTGCCTATGGGCAGGTGGGGAGAGCGTTCCCCACTGAGGTCCGTACACAATCCACACGAGGTAAGCGTGTGGGGAACATGGTTCACTTGCGTTCTCCCCATGCACCTTAGGGACCTGGGAAACGTAGTGCACAGTGTATAGTCACTTGCGCTGGCACCTGCAGGATGGAGCTATGGGCTTATTCAGAACAATTAGGCTCTACCCAGCCAAGTAAGCTGCGGCCCCGACTTCTCCACAGTCACAACCGAATGATAGGAAGTTGGGGTGCGGTGGCTGTTAACCAAAGGCCGGTCAGGGGCAGTGTGGTGGGTCGATGTTGTAGGGCGACAGGGCGTTTATCCATCGGGGCTCCACCCACTGTACCCATAGAGTCCAGTAGAGGGCGGAGCCTGTGTGAGGTAACCCTAGTTCTATGAGCAGAGGTCGGAGCCCTCAACCTAGGGGCCCTGTCTTTCCTATGCCGCTCGCTGAAGAGGCTCTAGGATGACAGTCAGGAGGTGTAGCTACCTTATATGCGCGCGCATTCAGGTAGGCTCGCCCTGATTGGCCGGCTACGTTTATACAACTTCAGTGTGTGAACGTTTGCGTATAATTGATGAGAGTAGTACCCATAGAGTCCAGTAGAGGGCTCCGCCTGTGCTTATAGAACTAGGGTTACAATACGTAACCCCCCGTTTTCAGTTGGCACGATTGTATACAGTGCCATCTATTGGCCGGAGTTTGAACGCGGTCAGACAAAATTCAATATATAAGTCGCAGGACCAGCCAGACAGGTAAAAAAACCACGACTTATAATCCGGAAAATACGGTAACCATTTCACCAGGAGACTATGCTCCAATTCAAGAGTAAGTGCTTTGAACAAATCTGACTGGATGTGTCAGAACTTTCTCCAATTAAATAAAGATAAAACTTATTACGGTTTTTGGAGCCAAGGAGGAACGAATAAAAGTCAGCACTGAGCTTCATTCGTCAATGTTCAAAACAACAGATAAAGCCAGAAATCTAGGTGTAGTCATAGACTCTGATCTGAGTTTCAACGGTCACATTAAGGCTGGAGCCACACAAGAATGGTAACACAAACGAACCAAAATCGTTATCAAAAAAGTCTTCCATCCACACGCAATAGGCACCAGAAACGTGTCCTTCCACACGAGACCGCTCGACCCACTGGAGACGCTGTTGTACATATGCCGGGCCTGTAAGTGGCGCTGTACTTACGCCACAAAATACACCAAAAGCAGCGAAGAAGACTTCCGAGCATGGTTTCCATGGTTGCCCTTCTGTTTATTCTCCGGTGGATTTAGCAGCAGAGGTGGGAAGAGACAGGGCTCTTTTTCTCCGTCAGCTGATCTCTGATCTCTCTCTCCTGTCAGATTAGACTTCACTCGTGTTTATGTCCATATCGATCAGATCTAGCTAATGATATGACTGCCTGAGTGTCAAAGGACACCTAAACAATAAGCGACATTTTGACCGGAGAATTTTAGATTTCAGCAACGGAAATTCTGCCGTGCGGGGGGGTCTGCTGGAGGCACCTGCTGGGTGCACTGTCCTGCAAGATACCGGGACCTGGCACGAAACACTCGGAAAACTGTTATTGTTGTTGGCGAAATACATCAGCAATGACGCGGGTGACACAGGGGTGAGCAGGAGAGGTGGGGCTATTGCGTCATCGTTATCATAAATTATCGTATAGGGTAGGGCTGTGCAATTAATCGTATTTTAAATCGCGATTACGATTATGGCTTGCGACGATTATGAAAACAGCATAATTGACACAATACGATTATTTTGCTGGGTGCGCTTTCGCCCCTCCCTAAAAGCCCACTCGGCCACATGGGAGTGACATGTGTTGTGAGTGTTCAGCGCGAGCGAAGATGTCAGCACAAGATCAGCAACTCGTAAAAAAGAAGGGTAAAACTATTTCCACTATTTGGAAGTACTTTGGCTTTCAGGAGTCCGACGTGGAGCAAAACAAAGTACAGTGCAGGATTTGTTACCAGGTTGTGTTGGCACCACACGCTAACACAACCAATCTCTTTAATCATCTGAAATACAACCACAAAGTGCAATACGACCAGGCAGTAATACAACAAAAAGCAGATGCCCGCTCGACTTCATCCACAACATCATCACAGTCATCGATTCAGGACGCATTGTACAGAGCAACGGCCTACGCGACGAGCTCGCAGAGACACAGAGATATTATAGGTGCCATTACATTTCACATCGCTAAAGATATGTGCCCAGTTACAGTTAGCACTGTTGGCAACCAGGGCTTTAAGCAACTTGTCAACACGTTGGACAAGCGTTAAGCGATGCCGTCTCGGTATTATTTCAGCAGGTCAGCGCTGCCTGCGCTATATGACAAATGCCGTGGGGAAGTTGAGAGAGATGAGGCTTCAGCTGACTTCTTCAAAGTCCTCCTGATTACTCACAAAGCCCTCAACAATCAGGCCCCCCCCTACCTCACAGACCTGCTGCACCACCACGCCCCTTCCCGCTGCCTCCGCTCATCAGAAGCCAACCTCCTATCCATCCCCACCCACATCAATCACCGGACCTGGGGGGACAGAGCCTTCTCCGTCGCTGCCCCCTCCCTCTGGAACTCACTCCCCCAACCCATCAGAGACTGCACTGACCTCACCACCTTCAAAAAACTTACAAAAACTCACCTCTTCAATCTGGCTTTTAATGTGTCATTGTTTTTGGATTATTTGACTTTAACTATATATTTATTTGTTGTTCCTTTATTTAATTTTATCTTCACTATATATGTAAAGCATCTTTAAGCACCTGTATAAGCACTAACAAATTAAATCTATTATTATTATTATTATTACTTTGCCACCACAACGGACCTATGGTCTAGCCGCACCATGAGCCTCACAGTTCATTATATCGATGCCGATTTCAATTTGAAGACAAAGTGTCTCCAAACCACATTTTTCCCTGAAGACCACACGGGGCAAAACATTGCCCATGAGGGAAGCGATGGCGGCTTGGGGGTTAAAAGAGGATAAACTCGTCTGTATGACTATACGGACAATGCCGCAAATCTAAAGCTGGCGGCTGAGGTCAATGGATGGATGAGGCTCCAGTGCTTCGGGCATAGACTCCACTTGGCCATAGGTGAGCAGGATTCCTTCCTCCTGTTGTATGTAATATGTCATTTTAACAATAGCAACAACAATAATAGCAATAGTAAGTCATTAACATTGATGATCTCTCTCTTAATATGATGATATTAATTACATATTATTATTATTATGTTATGTGTGAGCTACTCTGTCTTTTTCTCTTTCCCTCTCTCTCTCTCACACACACCAAATTATGCTTTGATGAAGATCATGATTATCATCATGATACTAAATAATATGTATTTGTTGTAATCTTAGAGAATGCAATGAAGGATCTCAGGATCGGCCGTGCAATGGGGCTTTGCAAGAAGCTGGTCAGCAGCTTCTCCTACAGTTGGAAAAAGAAGAGGGCACAGCAGCAGCTGAATCTGCCTGAACACTCCCTAAAGACAGAATGTCCAACCAGATGGGGATCTAGGCAGGCCATGATCGACAGGGTCCTCGAGCAGCAGAAGGCCTTTGCCCAGGTCCTTTCCAGCGACCGAAAAACCAGACATCTCTCCCTCACGTGGCAGGACGTTGATGTACTGGAGGCAATCAATAAGTCGCTTAGCCCTCTGGTGGAATTCACAGACGCACTTTCTGCAGAGAAGTATGTAAGTGTGTCTTTTTTTAAACCAACCCTGCACCTCTTCAACAACTCATTGCTGGCAGTGCAGGAGCATGACACAGAACTCACAAAAAGCATAAAAATGAAGATACTAAACTATCTCAATGAGAAATATGATGACGCAGCGACACAAGAGCTGCTTGACATGGCCTCTGCCCTGGACCCGAGGTTCAAGCTCAAATATTTCAGTGAGGACAATCGAGGATCCATTAAAGCCAGCCTGACAACTGAGATGAGGAGGATGATGACACTCATGGTAATAATAAAAAATAAAAATGAAAGATTTGACAGTAAATACAATTAAGTGAATGAATGTGTTGCCAAAGTGTTATAATGTAATTATAGGTATAAATGTTAATACCCATAACCATTTAGTCTGATTAAACATGTCATTCCTATTTTCTTTATAATACTCCAAGGAGAACACCCCTCTTGAGACGGCAGCGGTGCCTGCAGATGACACGGAGGATGCTGCTGCAGCTGCACCAAAGAAGAAAAAGAAGAAGGGACTGGGGAGCTTCTTCAAGGCCACCGTAGACCAAGCTGCAGAACCTCAACCTGCTCTGGAACAGGACAAGGCCATAGCTCTTGAGCTACAGTGCTACCTCCAGGCAGTGCCACTGGATGCTGAGGAGGACCCACTAAAGTGGTGGAGGGAATCCCGGAAGTTCTATCCACGGCTCTCCATCCTGGCAAGGAAGTATCTGTGCATCCCAGCCACAAGTTCCTCTTCAGAGAGGGTCTTCAGTACAGGTGGCAATATTGTCACCTGGCTGGTGTTTCTTGCAAAAAATCTTTAAGAGATGACATGAGCAGCCCTACCAGCATTTGCCATGGTGGCCATGTTGGCTATATGTTAACGAGTTTTCAGTAGGTTGTGACAGTGCCCTGCAACATATTTGATTTAATTTATTTTGGTCTAATTTATTTTTATTTATCATATTAATATAGGTTTAGTATGGTTTTGGAAGTGCGCTCCAACATATTTGTTGATCTTGTTTATTGGTTTTCAAGTTCAATAAATGGTCAATGAATAATCGTCAAAATAATCGTGATAATAAATTATTGACCCAAATAATCGTGATTATGATTACGTTATCTGCGTTTCCCTGTCGGCCTCGTGTGGCCGAACCGTCTATATCAGTGGTTCTCAAACTTTTTTCAATAAGGTACCCCCTGATAAGCACAAAAAAATTGTTAAGGAAAAAATGCCTATATAAAGAGGTACAGTACAGCGCTGCACCATCAGTGTCTGATTTATTAAAACAACAACCTTGTTAAACAGCATTAACATATGCATAATGCTATACTTTGCGGCCACACGCCGTTGCAACGCTTATTGTTTAGGTCCTTTGATAAGCAGGCAGTCATATCATTAACTATAACTAGCTAGATCTGATAGATTTGGACATAAACGCGAGTGAAGTATAACCGGACGCACGAGGGAGATCAGAGATCAGATCAGCTGCTGGTGACGGAGAACTATAGGTTACTAACGTAACCCCAGTTCTCAGAGTAACATGAAGTGAGATGTCTCACTATGGGATACGCCTCCCCGTGAATGCCTCAGAAGCATCAATCTCATTACGCCAATCCTGATTGGCTGGTGATCTTGACGACCACGTCAGGGAATCCGACCACCCTTTAAGTAGCTTGCGCTACGACGCAGCGTCATTCAAAATAAGCACCTCTTCTTGCTTCGCCTCAGCAAGAAGGGCTGTCTGGTGAGACATCTCACTTCCTGTTACTCTGAGAACTGGGGTTACGTTAGTAACCTATAGTTCTCATTCATAACACTCCGTTCGATGTCTCACTATGGGATATTGAGACTCCCGTATTGCTAGACATGCTTATCTCGAAAATCACCACTCAACAGGTAGAACTCTGTCCCAACACGGGGCCCAGCACTGCCCGGGCCACACTTGGAGCAGAGACATCCAATCTGTAAAAACGGACAAAAGTGAGCGGTGAAGACCAGCTCGCTGCTGCACAAATGTCCTCGATGGAAACACCCTTGAACAAAGCCCAGGACGTAGCCAGGCCACGAGTAGAATGAGCACGCAGGCCCGTTGGTGCCTGCAAACCCTGACTCGTATAAGCCAGAGCTATCGCTTCCACAATCCAGTGGGAGAGTCGTTGCCTGGTAACAGGCTTGCCCTTATGAGGGCTAGCCCAGGATACAAAGAGTTGGTCATTGCATCGAAACTCTTTAGACCTGTCCATATAGGTGCGCAAGGCACAAACTGGGCACAGCAAATTCGGCCGCTGTTCTCTAGAAGAACACAACGGTGAAGGAAATGCCGCTAGGTCAATGGGGGTGCATGAGCCAACCACCTTGGGCACAAAAGCAGGGTTGGGCTTCAGCAACACTCTTGTTTGTCCCGGGGCAAACTGAGTGCATGAAGGGTGTACAGAGAGCGCATGAATGTCACTGACTCGCTTGGCAGATGCCAGAGCCAGCAACAACACTGTCTTCAGTGAAAGGTGTTTCATGTCAACTTCTTCCAGGGGTTCAAATTAGGGCTGTGCGATTATGGCAAAAATCATAATCACGATTATTTGGGTCAATAATTGATATCACGATTATTTTGACGATTATTCATTGACCATTTATTGAACTTTAAAACAAATAATGTTTTACCAATAAACAAGATCAACAAATATGTTGGAGCGCACTTCCAAAACCATACTAAACATATATTATTAATATGATAAATAAAAATAAATTAGACCAAAATAAATGAAATCAAATATGATGCTGTCACAACCTACTGAAAACTCCTTAACATATAGCCAACATGTTGGTAAAACATATTCAACATATTCCACTCAGTTAAACGGAACGTTAAACCACCGTCATGGTCCAGAAGTAACAGGAAATACATGTTGAACAATTTAAGACCAAATAAAAAAATGTTGGCCACCATGGCAAATGCTGGTAAGGCTGCTCATGCCATCTCTTAAAGATGTTTTGCAAGAAACACCAGCCTGTTTACATGGTCTGGTTTCAGAGTTGAGCGCAGGCAGGTGACAATATTGCCACCTGTACTCAAGACCCTCCGCCACGCCTCCGACACATGGGGTGACGCCGGCCAATCACAAAGCTTTGATGCGTTCAAGTGCATTATTCTGGCACAGGAAGATTATGTTACAGGACATTAACGATAAAACAGAATATTGTTGTTCTATTTTTAGACACATCTCGCGATCGACTAGTTGGGCACCCCTGGGATAGACCATAGGTCCGTTGTGGTGGCAAAGTAGTCAGCCGAAGCCACATCTCTCTCAACTTCCACACGGCATTTGTCATATAGCGGAGGCAGCGCAGACCTGCTGAAATAATACCGAGACGGCATCGCGTAACGCTTGTCCAACGTGTTGACAAGTTGCTTAAAGCCCTGGTTGCTAACAGTGCTAACTGGGCACATATCTTTAGCCATGTGAAATGTAATGGCACCTGTAATATCTCTGTGTCTCTGCGAGCTCGTCGCGTAGGCCGTTGCTCTGTACAATGCGTCCTGAATCGATGACTGTGATGATGTTGTGGATGAAGTCGAGCGGGCATCTGCTTTTTGTTGTATTATTGCCCGGTCGTATTGCACTTTGTGGTTGTATTTCAGATGATTAAAGAGATTGGTTGTGTTAGCGTGTGGTGCCAACACAACCTGGTAACAAATCCTGCACTGTACTTTGTTTTGCTCCACGTCGGACTCCTGAAAGCCAAAGTACTTCCAAATAGTGGAAATAGTTTTACCCTTCTTTTTAACGAGTTGCTGCTCTTGTTCTGACATCTTCGCTCGCGCTGAACACTCACAACACATGTCACTCCCACGTGGCCGAGTGGGCTTTTAGGGAGGGGCGAAGCGCACCCAGCAAAATAATCGTATTTTGTCAATTATGCGGTTTTCATAATCGTCGCAAGCCATAATCGTAATCGCGATTAAAATACGATTAATTGCACAGCCCTAGTTCAAATGGAGGTCGAGTGAGCCCATCTAAAACCACTGCCAAGTCCCATAAGGGCACCAGTGACCTGGAAACAGGGAAGAGCCTGCAAGCCCCTTTCATAAAACGGCAGACCAAGGGATGTTGGCTAGCCGTCTTTCCCTCAAAACCCACGTGGCATGCAGCAATAGCAGCCAGGTACACTTTAATCGTAGAGAAAGCTCTGTGTTTATCAATCAAGTCCTGTAGAAATGACAAAATCACACCGACAGGACATTGAAAAGAGACATGTCCCTTTTGGAGGCACCACTCCTCAAACACCCTCCACTTACAGTCATAAAGAGACCTGGTGGAGGAAGCTCTTGCACTCTGAATAGTGTTTATCACCTTCTGAGGGAGCCCCATTGTACTCAAATTATACCACTCACGGGCCAGGCCCATAGTGCAAGGCATTCCGGGTGTGGGTGAAAAATCGTCCCCCCCGCCTGAGACAGTATGTACCTGCGTAACGGGAGCTGCCACGGCTGCCCGCACAGCAGCTGATATATCTCCGCCAGCCAATACATTGCAGGCCAGTGCGGAGCTATCAGGATCAGCGTGTGGCGATGCTCTCTCACTCTGGCCAGAGTCGGAGGTATTAGAGCCAGGGGTGGGAAAGCGTACAGAAGGACCGGCGGCCAAGCGTGCGCGAGCGCGTCCACGCCTAACGGTGCATTTAGACCGTGCCTTGAAAAGAACAGCTGACACTGAGCGTTTTCTTTTGACGATCTACCACGGCTCGGCCGTAACGGCTCGGCCGTAACGGCTCGGCCGTAACGGCTCGGCCATAACGTATCCACAACTGACTCACAATTGTTGGATGTAGAGTCCAATCTGCATATAGTGGTGCACCTCTGGACAACAGATCCGCTCCGAGGTTCATCACCCCCGGTACGTGCGTTGCTCTCAGAGAAAGGAGACTGCCGCGGCTACATAGTATCAGTTTGCGTGCCAGCATGTGTAACTGGAGAGAACGCAAACCCCCTTGACGGTTTATATACGATATTGTGGTCGTGTTGTCTGTCCTCACGAGGACATGATGTCCTCTGAGAAAAGGCAGAAAGCGTTTCAGGGTGAGGAACACCGCTAAAAGCTCCAGATAGTTTATATGTGACCGTTGGAGATCTCTGCTCCAGAGACCCCTCAGAGGTAGACCTTCTTATATACCCCCCCCAGCCCGTCAGACATGCGTCTGTGGTGACCACTTTCCGTGATAGGACAGCACCCATAGGTACGCCCCGTACTAGAAAAACCGGGTGCAGCCAGTGGCGCAGTGCCATTACACATTCCACAGTGACCATCACTCTCCGCGCGCCATGACGCACGGGGTCCAGTCTGAGGGCAGCCACCCAGCGCTGAAAATCCCTCATGTGTAAGCGGCCCAGTCGTACCACCAGGATGGCTGACGCCATGAGCCCCAGGAACCGCAGACATGATCTGAAGAGAATATATTTGCGTGGCCGGAAATGAGCGAGGCAGGCCCTGAAAGCTTTCACTCTCTCCCTGACAGGCGGGCTGTGAAGGGCACTGAATTTAGGCATAAGCCCAGGAAGAGTACAGTCTGAGCTGGGGACAACATGCTCTTTTCTGTGTTTAGTACGAAACCCAGGTCGAGCAGGTGTTTCACGAGGATATTCGTCTGCGTAATAGCCTCCTGCTCCGACTGTGCAAGAAGGAGCCAGTCGTCTAAATAGGTTGCCAGGCGAATGCCCTGTTGTCTCAACGGGGTGATTGCTGCCTCCGTACATCGTACACACACCCGTGGACTGAGAGACAGGCCGAAGGGAAGCACTCTGTACTCGTAACAGACACCCTGAAAAGCAAAACTCAGATATTTCCTGTGTGGATAATATATTGGGATGTGAAAATACGCGTCTTTCAGGTCGATTGATGTGAACCAATCGCCCTGACGCACGAGACGCAGCAGAGATGCTTGAGTGAGCATCCGTTCCCTCCCCGTTTGGGGACGAGGAAATACTTGGAATAAAAGCCGCTCTGACTCTGTTCGGGGGGGCACTATATTGATGGCCTTTTTTTCTAACAGCGAGAAAATCTCCTGCTCTAGAATACGGGCCGAATCTCTCCGGGCTTGTGAATGCACAATGCCCGACAAGTGAGGGGGGGTGACAGCGAATTGGAGTCTGTAGCCCCGTGATATCGTCCTCAACACCCAAGCTGAGCTTGTGAGCGCTTTCCACCTCTCGCTCATGAGAGTGAGAGGAGAAGTGGCCTCTGCCCTGCTGGCTCTCTGTGCCTTTATTAGTTGTGTTATGGGGCCCTCTAGTGTCTGAACACGATAGTACCCCTGACTGACAACCTCGGCCGATAATGCATTGACATGCATAAGGGTCCATACCGGATAGCCGACTTGGAGGGAAGGAACAATAACTGGTATGTTACTGTTCAATAATCAAAAACCTTACCGTTGAAAAAACGGCGGGGCAGAATTGAGTATTAACTGGTGTGTTAATATTCTAATCTTATGCGAAGCAAGTGTAGCCGGCAAGCATCCGGCGACCGAAAGTTAGCTTAGAGTGGTTCAGTCTATGAACAGTTAAGCTAGCCAGGCTACTACAGAGGTGTTTGAATGACGCTGCGTCTAGCGCAAGCTACTTAAAGGGTGGTCGGATTCCCTGACGTGGTCGTCAAGATCACCAGCCAATCAGGATTGGCGTAATGAGATTGATGCTTCTGAGCCATTCACGGGGAGGCGCATCCCATAGTGAGACATCGAACGGAGTGTTATGAATGAGAACACGCAGCTCTGCATGATCACAGCTCCGTCCGCTGTGACGGACCGTTGAGCGGAGCAAAATACATTAAGAGTTAGACTTAACACACTTAGCTATTTAATCTACTCTGGAACTAGCTAAACTAGTTATACATATATTTATTCTTTACTATCGGGTCACTTATTACAGGTTCAGCGAGCTGCATGACCCTGACGTCCTGTCAGGAGAGGGAGAGGAAAAGAGAAAACCCTGTTTATTGTTCCCATTTTATTATCCAGAATGACTGTAAACTTTTGAAGAAAGTAGTTAATCTACTATGAGTAGTTTGTTTAAATGCATACATTTTTTCCCATTAACATAAAATAAATCTGCAGTACTCCAACGTACCCCTAGGGGCCCGCGTACCCCATTTGAGAACCACTGGTCTATATGATAGAGAACTGTAGCGGATACGACCGTTACCGTTCTCATGTGGCTCCAGCCTAAAACAGTTACTAAATCAGCCTACTATCACTTTAAGAATATATCGAGGATTAAAAGAATAATGTCACAGCAGGATTTGGAAAAACTTGTCCATGCTTTTATCCTCAGTAGACTGGACTACTGTAATGGTGTCTTTACATGTCTCACAAAAAAATATATTAGAAAGCTGCAGCTAATTCAGAATGCTGCTGCTCGAGTCCTCACTGACACTAAGAAAGTGGATCATATCACTCCAGTTCTGAAGTCTTTACACTGGCTTCCTGTCTGAAACGGTCTGCAGAGTCAAAAACCCTCAAAGTACACCCTGTAGCGAGTAAAACTCTAACACAGAAAAGACCTCCCCAAAACACCTCGTTGGAGATTTCATTTTTTCTTCCTGGGTATCGTGACGTAGGGATACCCACTAGCCACACCCAGAGCTATGGCTGCACCCTCTGCCAGCCTTTCACAAAACAAAGCTTCCCAAACCTTTCAGCAATTCATGCTGGATATGTACAGCGTAGGGCACTGAAGAATGATGCTGTTCCTACTTTGTTTGGACCAGCGGGAGATTCGGGTACACAACCTGTAAGTATTCATATATTGTTGTTTGTGTATTTATGATGTTTAAAACAAACAAGGTATATCTACCACGACTGTGTAAATGGGTAAACGTTTTTCGAGCTGCCAAGCCATCGACACAGTGCTAACTGGGCTAACTAAGTTGCTAGCGTTTCCATATTTAAACTCCTACCGTCATAGCTCCGCCGCTGTGACGGACCGTTGAGTGGAGCAAAATTAAATACACTAAGAGTTAGAACTAACACACTTAGCTAGTTTATCTACTCTGGAACTAGCTAAACTAGCTATAAATATATTTATTCTTTACTGTCGGTTCACTTATTATTACAGGTTCAGCGAGCTGCACGAGACTGACGGGCTGTCAGGAGAGGGAGAGGAAAAAAGAGCACACCTTTATTTTTTCCATTTTATTATCCAGAATTAATGTAAACCTTTGAATAAAGTAGTTAATCTACTATTAGTAGTTTGTTTAAATGCATTACTTATGTTTTTTTTTTTTCATTAACATAAAAGAAATATCACGTACCCCCTGCAGTACTCCAACGTACCCCCATTTGAGAACACATTTGAGAACACATTTGAGAACCACTGGCCTAGACTAGCTGTAGATAGATAGATAGATTAGATATATACACACTCCTACCACAACTACTACTAACAAATCTAAAACAACTAAGTTTCTCTAATATTTTGTGATTTGCATTTGATTTCGTCCAGCCAGATCAGGAAACTCCTGGCGTATCTGGCGGACAACCAGTGGCGGCTGGCCCATAGGGACGCTAGGGGCGCCGCCCACCCTCTTCCCACATGTTTGATTGTCATTGTCAAAAATATATATAGCCTATATTTAAAAAAAAATATTTTTTATTTTTATTTTTAATGAACAAGGTCAATATTATATAATTGGTATCAGTAAAATGTATAATCTACAATAAAATCTCGTTTAAAATTGTTTTACGAAGTTACTGATAAGTCACATGTTTCCTGCCTGGCCTCAGCGTGTATCATTACCCTCTCTCGTCCGGGCGGTAGAAAGGAGCCCTCAGCCAGAGGAGCAGCAGCCAACAAGCTATGTATACTATGCCGCCGAAACATAATTTCAGCCAATCAGCGTCGTCAGATCTGATGCTCAAAGGGCGCCGTGTCAGCGCCCTGGCCTGTGTGTCTGTGAGTTGTTTGGACTTGTATCCAAGGTGACGCTACAGTAGTTGTCGAGGATGGCTGCGTCTCGGTGCTAGTGGATCGCCGGAGCTGTAGATTAACATTTACATGCTTATTGTAGTTGTAAGGGCAATGCCTGTGGCACCATGGATCATATGTGTGGGCTGGACCTGTATTTTACAGGAAAGGAGTGAGCAGAGGGTGGAGTTGTCGATTCTTGTTCAGTTTTCATCTTCCTCACCCTCTCAAACTTTGAGTTGCGCGCGCTGCTAAAGAGACGCGCTACCATAGAAACCAAACAATGGTGTAGCTGTATTAAAGTCCGAGTGGAAACAGTCGTGAGTAAATCTGATTTTGTCAGAAATCGGGAGAAATATGACCCCGGGAGGAAACCGGGGAGAAGGCAATGAAATCGGGAGTCTCCCGCGAAAATCGGGAGGGTTGGCAAGTATGACACACACACACACACACACACACACACACACACACACACACACACACACACACACACACACACACACACACACACACACACACACATAATGTTCGTATTTAGTCTCCTGATTTTAAATGGGTGTGATGCCCCTGTGGGTGCATCAGTAGAGAGGAGGTGGTGGTTGGTGATTGGTGATTGGTGATTGGTGTTTGCTGTGTGCATTTGATTGCAGTAACTCAGGGCACCTGGGTCTGGTGTCCTGCAGCTATTTAGAGCCTCTCTGCTCCTCTCTGTGCTCTCGCTGTTTTCTCCTGCAGGCACCCGGCTCTGATGAGTATGCACCGTACTTTGATTTGAACTGTTTGTGCAAATAAACACCTTTTTCTACCCGTTGACATGTTGTGTCTCCTTTTTGTTGTGGCCTTTTGAGCCAGGTCATAACAAATGGGGGCTCGTCCGACGGGTTATTTGGTTAAAAGTTTGTGTAGTGCTCAGAGCACATGGTATCATTTGAGCAGCTAATTAGTTGATGTGGTCCAGCTGTGTGCTGGCTCGGTACTGCTATTTGGGGGACACATCATGTCTTTTGGGTTTCAGGAAGCTTTAGTGTCGTCAGGTTTTGTGTGCTAATCAGAAGGTAAGATGTTGCTGCTTGTTACGCTTTTGTAAAGAGTTTTCCCCGCTAGGCTTAAGTGGCGTTTCCCTTTGGGTTGCGTCTGTTTTTTTTTTTATAGTGTTGTGGCAACGTGGTTAGTGTCAGCTGTTTTCGGACAGCTGTCTCGGGGGCACATCCGCGTGATTTCTTGGTGTTACCTGCGTGCAGGTCGCTCCATAACTCCGCCGGGTTCCAGTGCGTAATTACCCACCGCAAGCCACATGAAGACTAGGTGAGATTAGGAAGATTTTGTTTAGGCAGTTAGGGGGAAATTCTCTGTTGGGTTAATCTTATGCCCATGCGTGTTGGCAGTTTGGTACTTTGCTTTCTGATTGGCTAGTATGACTTCTTTGTCAGCGTTTGTGGATGCGCCCTCAGTGTCGTTCTTAGATAATTGCCAAAAGGCGCAGTTGGTCGAAATAGCAGAGCACTATGACATTGCTGTTGTGGGGAGCAAGCGGAAACATGACATTAAAACTGTCATTGTGTCATCTTTGTTTGAGCAGGGGGTGTTGCAGAAGAGTGAGTCTGGTGCGGCAGGGTTCGTGCCGGTAGTGGTTCAGACAGCTGGTTTGACGTTCGAGCAGCAAAAGGAGCTTTTGGCCATGCAGTTTGAGCAGGAGAAGTTGCAGTTGGAGATGAGGGGTCGGCAGCAGGAGGTAGAGAAGCGTTTAGAGGTGGAGAAGGTGCTGGAGGTGGAAAAGATGAAATGTGAGGTGGAACATGCTAGATTACGGCTGATGGGAGAGGGCAAGTTGTCTCCAAGGGAGGATGGTGGTGATAGGTCGGCATCAGGCAGTGGCGATATATTTCTTACTTGCGATTAGTGCCAAAGTTCAATGAACGTGACCCGGACATTTTCTTTACTCTATTTGAACGCATAGCAGAGGCAAGAAACTGGTCAGATTCGGACAGAGTACTGTTACTTCAGTGTGTACTCACTGGGCGAGCACAGGAAGCCTATTCAGCGGTTTGTGGCGAAAATGCTTTGAACTATGATAGAGTAAAATCAGCGGTGTTGAAGTCTTACGAACTGGTTCCTGAAGCGTATCGTCAAAGGTTCAGAAGTTGGGTCAAGGGAGATAAGCAGACACATATGGAGTTTATCCGTGATTTAACTTCTCATTTTCAGCGGTGGTGCGCGGCAGCAAAGGTTGCAAGTTTTGACGGCCTTTGTGAGCTCATTGTCTTGGAACAATTTAAAAACAGTCTCCCTCAGCGTGTGGCCACTTATGTGAATGAACAGAAACCTTCCACCGCGTTTAGAGCTGCTGAATTAGCGGACGATTTTGTGTTGACACATAAGGGCAGTTTTACTGAGAAGTATTCTAGGGGTGATTGGAAACGGGGAGAAGACAATGGCTATGCCCGCGGTGATGCAAAGTTTTCACCAGGCTCCTCCCGTAGACTTGTAGGTACAGGGCGACCCGAGGGGGCCAAAGTGGACCTATGTCATTATTGTCGAGAAGAGGGTCATTGGAAGGGGCAGTGTCCGTTGCTGGAACCTGAGGGGAGGCCTCGTTCTTCACCACATGCTCCAGCCATGTGTTGTTCTGCCGTTTTGGTTAAAAAGCCGCAGGGTGTAGGATCGGGCATGGTGCCTGATAAGAAGCTGGTTTGTGCCGACTTGGATGTGGGTTCTGTTTTTGAGCCGTTCATAACGGAAGCCGTTGTGTCAGTAGTTGGTAGTGACAAGTATGTTCCGATTAAGGTGTTGCGTGACACAGCAGCTAGATACTCATTTATTGCTGAGTCAGTATTGCCTTTTTCATCAGAGACAGAGACTGGGGATGTTGTGCTGATGAGGGGCATGGAGATGGGCTTGATCCCTGTGCCACGGCATACAATAGTGCTGGATTGCGAGCTGGTGCGGGGAGTTGTGTCTATTGGCGTGCGTCCCGCGTTGCCACTTGATGGGATACAGATGATTTTGGGCAACGATCTCGCTGGTAGTGCTGTGTGGGCTGGTGTGCCACCGCCGGTGGTGGTTTCCAGGCCGTTGGCATCTGTGGAGCCAGATGAGAGCGGTTTGCAAGTTCCAAGTGTGTCGCCAATTTATACTGTTACGCGTTTGCAGAGCCGTAGGATGTCTACTGACCTACCTGTTTCAGAGTCTGGAGAATGTGGTCCAGCACGGTACCTTGAGATCGGGACAAAGAAGAAGGAGAGGACAGTCAAAGAGGTGAAGAACAAGAGGAGGCCGAACAAGAGGAGGCAGAAGAAGAGGAGGCCGAAGGAGGTCGGCGCGCCCAAGAGACCGATGAGCGCCTACATGCTGTGGCTCAACGCCAGCCAACCCAAGCAGGAGTTCGGAGACAGTGGAGGAGGAGCATCCTCCAGTCCTAAGAAGGGAAATAAAAAAAACTGGAGTTAAGAAGGAGGATATTGGGTTGTCGTGGATCCCTTTGGGGCCCCGTCTTAAGGGGGGGGGCTGTGATGCCCCTGTGGGTGCATCAGTAGAGAGGAGGTGGTGGTTGGTGATTGGTGATTGGTGATTGGTGATTGGTGTTTGCTGTGTGCATTTGATTGCAGTAACTCAGGGCACCTGGGTCTGGTGTCCTGCAGCTATTTAGAGCCTCTCTGCTCCTCTCTGTGCTCTCGCTGTTTTCTCCTGCAGGCACCCGGCTCTGATGAGTATGCACCGTACTTTGATTTGAACTGTTTGTGCAAATAAACACCTTTTTCTACCCGTTGACATGTTGTGTCTCCTTTTTGTTGCGGCCTTTTGAGCCAGGTCGCAACAATGGGAATTAAATCATTTGAGTGTTCCCAAAGCACCAGTGTTCTGCAGTTTGTGTGGGCCTACTGTACTGTTGCACAGTTTTGGAAGATTCACAGCTAACCACATTGAAGATTATGGATTATCTCATATTTTTAAGCGTCAATTTGTCCTCCCCCCCACCCTCTAACATCACCAGATAATTTAAGGGGTCATTTCTCAAAAATGTCTTCCGGGGGAGGATCCCCCCGGACCGCCTTAGTATGGTTTGGTCCCTATTTCCATAGCCCCACCAAAAATATTTTCCACCAGCCGCCACTGCGGACAACACATGACGGGATGACCACTCCGGCAGCAGTTTACGGCAGCAAAGCCCCGGCAGCAGCTTACAAAGCTGCGATAGGCAAGATGCCGAAAACACCTATAAGGGGAGGAATGGATGATATACAGTGTATACATGTATATTTACAGCTGAATCCTGGCCACCCCAAACACCCTCACCACGGGGCCCCAAACTATTTTAGAACATTAAGAAAAAAATGTTAAAGTAACCTTTCATCATTCATCAATAATTAACATTAATATAACGTTATATTGACAATGTACTCACTAAACTTACAATTCATTTAACTTATTTTCTTCCAAAAGTTAATTATCCAAAGCCTCTGTCTGTACACCGTACGGCTCTTCTTGCTGAGCCGGATCATTTGGCTCGGCTCACCAAGAAGAGCCGGCTCTTTCGGCTCCCAAACGGCTCTTCAGTTTACCACATATTATACCTTTTTATAATTAAATCAAATGTAGCCCTGTTTTGACTAATGAATGATTTATATGTGTACACATATATCACTTAAATTATTCAATACATCCTTTGTAAGGCAAGGCAAGGCAAGGCAAGTTTATTTATATAGCACCTTTCAGCACCAGGCAATTCAAGGTGCTTTACAAAAATGAAAGACATTCAGACAAAGGCATTTAAAAACAGTAAAAGATAATAAAAGAAACAATAAAAGAAAAACAAAAAATGAAAGACATTAAGACAATGGCATTTAAAATCAGTCATTAAAAATAAATGCTAATAAAATAAACATTAAAAGATAAAAGTTACAGTGCAGTCTAAGATATGAATAGTTCAATAGTTCAATTCTTTAGGTTCTTGATTTTTAATTTACTCAAAGAACCTCCCTTTGGAAATCCGAACATTTCCGTCCAGATTTTTAATTTAGACAGACTGTTTTCACCATGTTTTGCTCGCATGACTTCCACAATCGGACCCTCAGGAGGGTGTACTAGCCCCCTACTCTGCTTTGCATTCAATAACAAAGTCTTTAAGTGTTACCTGAACACCCCGTGTTACCAAAACACTATTTTTCACCCATCGGTGATGTGATACTTGTTCCTCAGTACAAATCACCCAAAAACTGATCGTAAACCCCGGCTACGACGGATATCCCAAATATCCTACTTTCGAGCAGTCCCTCTCATAAATGTCATGGAGTTTAATTACTTTTAACTTTAAACAATTTAGATACTGTACATCTCACCGAGCATTGAAAGCCTTCTTTCCTTCACATTCATCTTCAACCTTTATATTTTCTTAAATCCACGAGGCCGAGTACTGAAGTATTCAAAAGTAAAAGTTTCATGTTTAATATAAATGATTTGCTGTGGCCAAATGTTTTCATTGCATTTACAGACTCTTGTAACTCTCTGATACCACCCAATGAATGCACTGACTTGCTTGTAGAACCACGCTACACAAAGCAGATAGCAACACTTATACAAACTTAATCATAGACATTTAAAAAAAGGGGCTACTGTATGGACATTTTAAAATTGTATTTAAAGAAAAGGCCCTGACAAAACAGCAGGGCTCTATTTCAGTAACTATTAACTATAGAAAAAAAGACAGCAGCAGCTGACATCAAATCTTTGCCGAAAATGTCCTGGCTCCGCCACTGCAGTTAGGTTAGTTAGTGTATAACATATACGGCTGTACTGACGGCTGACGCCATTGTAAGACTGATGTTCCGCTCAGAGCGAGCCGAAAAAATCACTGTTAGACATGGGCGGAGCCTCTCTGGTGGTTGACTAATCAGAACAAAGTGGCCGAGCTGACCAATCGGAGCACACTGGGCTCACAGGGATGGGGGGGCAGGAGCTCCAACAAGCCGTTTAGGATAGAGAGTGAATACACATACTTTACAGAGATCCTGTATGAGAAACCAATATGAGTTTGGAAAATTGCACAATTTAAATCTATTTTAGTAGACCTCAACAATGGAATTATGATCAGTGGAAATGGCCATGACATGGGACCTTTAAAAGTTGATAAATCAATTTAGCGAAAATGAAGGCTATTCAAAAGTATTAAAAAGTATTAAACGGCATTTACATTTTGTAGCTTGTTTTCAATAGGTATATAAATTGTCCAAAGAGATTGTATTCTACAGTCTGCCTGAATGTAATCATTGCGTAGGTGTGTAGTGTGATTCTGTGTTGTTTATTTATGGCATCCCGTTGGACGTCATCTGAACAGGACATCGCACGCTCACTGCTTGATAGCGCGTGAAGGTCCGTTTACACCGGTTGTTAAACAACATCGTTATAGGGAAATGCAAGTCTGCGTCCAAATGGTTGGAAGATAAGGAGAAAGGACAATCAATACTGTATATAGTCAATGTGAGGTAAAGTGTGTCGCCAATGTAACCGGTTAAAACTCGAAGTGGCGATGAGGTCTTAAAATGTATGGAAAGTGTCTTAAAAAAGGTCTTACATTTGACTTCAGGATTCCTGCATATACCCTGATTTCTGATCTACTGCTAAAGAATGAACCATCCAGAACTAAACATGGAGAAGCAGCGTTCAGTTGTTATGCTCCAAATATCTGGAACAAACTCCCAGCCAAACGACTCGCTGCACCCTCGCTGCGAGGGGGACCCAAGTTCCCATCAGCAAAAACACGTGGGTTTGCTATCCTGGCTCCAAAATGGTGGAATGAGCTCCCCATTGACATCAGGACAGCAGAAAGCCTGCACATCTTCCGACGCAGACTGAAAACTCATCTCTTTCGACTCCACTTCGAGCGATAGAATTACTAACAAGGCACTTATATACTAATAAAGGACTGGCTTATCTATAGCCAGTTGAGTAGCACTTGAAATGTTTGGCTCTATGATACCTGATGTACTTATATGATTCTGTTTTCTTCAAGGTTGTGTCTTCCTGGTCGAATGTACTTATTGTAAGTCGCTTTGGATAAAAGCGTCAGCTAAATGCAATGTAATGTAATGTAACAAAACCTGCAGGTCCGCTGCAACACTGACTACTTTTAAATCCAGGCTTAAGACTTTTCTTTTTGCCGCTGCTTTTAATTGATATATTCAGGCTTATTCTTTTTAGAGTTAAAGGGTTAAAGTCCCCTACGTGTGCCATTTTGGTTGGTTCACAGAGGATACCAAAAAAGTCCTAGAAAGACAAGGAAAACTTAACTATGTGAATTTACAAAAGAGGAATAGTTTCGGCGAAAACTAAAAGGTACCATGGGGTTAGATTATAATTTTCCAAAGGGGGGTTCGTTTAGCATGAAACACTTGAAATAACTAAAGGACACGTTAAACAAGAAAGTAGAAAGAAAGGGAGGTCATAGAAAACTATTTCTGCTAAAAAGTTAGGAATGATTGAGCGTCAGACCTAAACATTTCAGATCTCACACTGCACTGTAACTTTTATTCATGTACCTTTGCTTTTAAATTAGTGTTTTTAAATGTCAGTCTATAATGTTTCTTAAAGCTCTTCATGTCTTTCATTTTTGTAAAGCACTTTTAATTGCCTTGTGTTGAAATGTGCTATATAAATAAACTTGCCTTGCCATAGTAACAAACAGGTTTTACATATTTGTCATTAAAACACTGTTAATTGAGCAAAACACATACTAAAGCAAACATTATATTAAATTAAAACATAAACCACATTTTTGTGTGGGTCACGCATCTATTATCTGTATCCGCTTATCCTTTACAGGGTGGCAACAAGTCATGACATCATCATCGCTATGTTTCTCCACTGTTGGCAACTGATGTTGCTAAGCACGAGGATAGCTAGCTAGTGTATTATGCGTTCATAAACGTCCTGGACCATTCCTGGCACACATTCGCTTAGCTGTAACTGTAACTAGGACTCCTATCTTTTTTTGTCCTCTTGCTCTCTGCTACACCTTCTGACAATCTTAATCTTCTGTTTTGCCAGGAGACTAAAATGTTATCGTAAACAAGGGCACAATTCCAATCTGCCCCCTGCCCCCTACCCAAAGAGTGACCTCCGTCTGTAGCCACACTCGTAGCGGAATGAGTCACCCTTCTTTTCAAGGAGGGGGGGAACACGATCTCTCCTCTCTCCGACAGAAACGGGAAATGCCGTAACTGTTCCTAACAACGGTTTCATCAGCATCTGTTTGACAATATATAATCAATAATAATTCATATATAAACTTCAAAATTCTTTAATGGTGTTTTTGTAACACCCTCCCCACTTGTTGGTTTGGAACAGCGAGGAGTTTGACATCCTGGCTGGGGTAATGCAAGGGGACACCCTGGCCCCCTTCCTCTTCATCATGGTCTTGGATTATGCGCTCAGGAAGGCCATCAGTGGACGAGAGCAGGATCTTGGCTTCACTCTAACACCAAGGAGGTCGAGGCGACACCCCACAGTAGTCCTGACAGACCTGGACTATGCGGACGACATCAGCCTGCTCTCCGACAGCGTGGAGCAAGCACAGGAACTCCTGAACAGAGTGGAGTCAGAGTGTGCCAAGGTTGGCCTTAGGCTAAACGCCAAGAAAACTGAGGTTATTACCTATAACATCTTACCGGAACATCCACCTCTGACAACAACAGAAGGCACTGTGTTTAAAGATCAAATGCAAAGATTTTTTTACAATTGCCAGTAAAATCGAAATCATATAGCTACAACACTATCTAAGATATTGCAGTATTAAAATCGGAGATAATATGCGTCTGGCAATGCGCAATATTTATTTTGTTCAACCCCCAACACCAAGTCCGACGATTTATTTCTCAGCCGCTCGTCTCCGCAAGATGGCGTCGCGTGACGTCAGAGTGGCCAAACATAGTTCCACCTGGCTTATCGCTCACAGCTGCTTCCGCCGATAGTACAACTTAGTTTCGTTATCATGTCTGATTCTGAGTCGGAGGCCACCCAAGATCTGGAGTTGTAAAAGGGGTAAATTAATTGTTGGATGTAGAAGTGTCAGAATCAATATAGATGTTTTTATTTTAAAGTAAATTCAGATGGAACATAGTTAAAACATGTCAATTCTAATGTCCGCCCATTACTCATAGTGAAAACCACCCTTGAATGATGGGTTAGTAGACTAAAAGCTTTAGGAATCAAAACTATAACATATAATATATATATATAACCTTTTTTTTGAGAGGTTTAGAAAAATAAAGTTCCATTTGAACTTTTTCACTGTAAAAATCATTGTATTACTTTGAATTATCACTATAGGTATTCATTCCATCCAAATACAACTGTTGTGAAAAAAAAAAAAAAAAACTCATTTAACTGATCTTTTTCATTTATTTGAAGAAAAAAAAACACAATGTGAGCCTCTGAATTAGCCCCGAGCGAAACATGCTAACCTATTACTGCACCGAAAATCATTCCTAGCTCCCTTATTACTTATCCTAGCTCCACATCCAACACATTGTTTATGATCGTAAAGACACAGAATCTAACGGTGCCCACCTCTATAAGCAATACAACTGCAATTCCGTTATCTGCGTTATCTGCTGTGCTCCGTGCGCTTTGAAATCAAATCAAAAGTTGTTTACCTCAATTCTTTGGCGTTTCTGCATTGCCCGGCTCTTTCGTTCTTTCAGTTGTTTTTTGTGCTCAAATATGGAGGGGACGGCTCCGGGTTTCAGCCTCCGATGTACTTTTAATGCTTCTCCACCAACAGACTTGACGATGGCAGGATCAACATCGTATGCATCACACGCGAAGTGGTCAGAGCACAACTTGCTCCATTTTGTCGGCTGCCAGCCAACCAATAAAAATGTAGCATATTTGGAAGCTTTGCATTTGATCAGTTGAGAAGTCAAGGACTTCAAGTACCTGGGCTCATGGGTCAACTCAACCGAGCAAGATCTTAAGGTGAGGAAGGCACTTGCATGCAGGGCCCTGAACGGCATGACCAGTGTATGGAACTCCAACCTCCCCCGTCAAATCAAACTCAGCTTCTTCTATGCAACTCTATGGCAGTGAATACTGGACCCTGAAGCCAACCCTGCAAAAGTCTCTTGACGGATGCTACACCAGAATGTTGCGAGCAGTACTTAACATCAGCAAGAGTGTACATGTAACCAACAAGATCCTGTACGAGGGAATACCAAGGGTGAGCGAGAAAATTGCAGCCAGGAGAATGAGACTAGCAGGACATTGCCAAAGGCATCAAATTGGTGCTGTGGGAACCAACACACGGGCATCGGTCACAAGGACGTCCCACACAAACATATGTGGACGTACTCAAGAATGACGTAGGAGCACAAAGTACCAATGAACTGGCCAGATGTATGGAGAACCGGGATGACTGGAAGCAACAATGGAGGGCTCGTCTGAGGACGACCTAGAGAACAGCACTTAATGTGGCGGACCCTCAACTCGTGAAAGTTAGCAAAAAAGAATATTAATAAGTTGCTAAGTTGGTCAGACCGGCCCTCAGGCCACTAGTAAATGTCCCGGCCCCCCCGATGGCTAGTTTTCCGCTGGTGTGTGTAATGGACCCTGCAGCCTCTTGAGGCTTTTACACAGCATTAAATCATTCGTCTTTCTTTCTACACTTTTTGTTTTGATTCTGGCATGGGCTTTAAATAAAGAAACCGGAAAGAAACAGAAAACATTTTCACACCGAGTTTATGCTTTGTAGTTATTATATTGTACTTTACACTGAATGATAGAAATGCTTTTGTGGCCTTTCCTGAATACAAAGTACTGCAGACTGGAGACACAATGTGATGAGGCAATCTCATCTGCAGGCGTTGTTGTGTTCATTAACTCTAAGAAATATCTTCCTGATCACATCTAAGCAACAGCGGTGGCATTACATGGTCATTTGAAAAGATGCAGGGGGCGAAATATTCAATTGGCTGTCTGCAGGCGCCTGATGCTGCTGATTTCTGTAAACACAAATGGCAAGAGATTGAGCTGTGCTAATGAAGATGGTGGGGAAGACCCCAGGAAGTTATTGTCGGCAGACAAATTAATAACGTATTGTAGTGTGCCCTTGACAAGTGGCTCTCATTTGGAAGCCGGAGTTCTGAAGAGCCTGCTGTGGCTGTTCTGCACAGCGCAGGTTAAACCACAGCTTGTCCAAACTGGAAATAATTGAAAGGGGAATCGTGACTGTATGGGGCTAAGTAGCAGCACAGAAAGTGAAATTGACAGAAGTTATTCATTATTTAAAAGAGAGCATATTTCATGTAGCCAGATCTACTCTCATGTATGTATTTCACCTATTTTATCTTAACAAGGGACCAAAGCCAGGAATCTATTTGAGCTACTGAATGCAATTTAATCTACTAGCTGCCAGAGACATTACATGGTGTTCCCTGTACAATACTCTGTGCTGGTATTACTCTCTGCAGTTAATACTGGGGTCATCCCTATGCTCCCACAGCCCAATGGTCCCACATTTCTAATATTTTATAGGTGGCGCTATTGCGGAGTGCACTGTATAAATATATATATATATATATATATATATATATATACCCTACTTTTATAATATTACATATTTACATTTATGTTATCATTTTGGGTTAGGGTTCGAGGCTTCAGACAGGCATACACATACTTTTCTCTGTTATATAGTTAGATTACTTAGAAATGTGGGACCATTGGGCTGTGGGAACATAGACACGCTCCCGTAATAGTCTGTGCAGTTATTACTCTCTGTGCAGGTATTTCGTTGTGCACAGAGATTCCAAAAGATATATAGGGTCGAAGAGTAAACTTTCTTTTACTGAAGAAGCTACAAATGGGATACTCCATTTGAAATGCTTCAACAACATGTTGTTCATGTTGCGTATATGGGCTTAGATATGTCTCGTAATTCTTTGTGTGAACATACAAATAATGTGTGTAAATATGTGATTTGTAAAGTAAAACACCATCCACAAATGCATTTAAAAGATTTGAAAACTCACAAATACATTTGCAAATGTAAAACGGATCTGCAAATACGCAAAATAGTTTTACAAATAAAAAAATGATCTTTGAATATCTCAAACATTTACAACTTTCTATCAGGCATTTGTGAATCCATTTTGTATTTGTCGACCAAAAATGCGCTTGTGGATCTCACATTTCTGCTTGTGGATCGTCTTCTCACACACACAGTGTTTTGAGACAAACTTTCCGCCGGTCTCGGCTAAAATCTACTTGTGTCACTCGGTTATTTTCGGAAACCACGTGATGGCCTGCTGATGACGACATTTCCGCATGGTTTTCAAAGTAAGAGCATGATGGTTTGTTTGATGCACTGTTTTTTGAATGAACAGCGGAACTTTAGATGCATTCTTTATCACCATCATCATCATGTTATAGTGATACAGTTAGTTTGTGTTAGTTTATTGGTTCAACTTTCTTTGTTTTTTGTGTATTCAGTCAAGCGGGTCAAAGTTACAAAGCACTTCACATCTTATTAATTACCTTAGCAGTGCAGTGGTAAGGTAACATTAAATGTTATAATATTCATTGTGTCCTTTCTACTGTATATGCATATATTCCTGTCTATTGCTTTAATTTGTATTTAATGTTATGTTTATACTTGTTTCCACACATTTAACAATTTGGGATGAATTAAGTATCTATATCTATCTAGGGGCGGTGCCAGGCGGTAGCTTGCAGTTGCTACAGCAACACCATCAATTGGCCTAGCAACTGCTAAGCAACCCCAAGAAATGTATGGGTTTTTTTAATATGTGAAATTCATAATTTGAAAATGATATGCTACAGTACAGTACAAGTAGCCTACTTCTGGGCGTTTCATTCAAGCTTGGCTCCGTGTGTGTGGCACGAGCGCACGAGAGAAAGCAAGATTGTTGTTGCTGCGCTAACGGATATTAGAAGCTGTTTCTACAACTAAGTTAAAGGAAAGTCCTCTCCTGTCAGATAACATCAGCTTAGTGAGGTAAAGGACTCTCTCAGTGATACGAGGAGTGAATCAGGTAGGACCCAAATATCTAACATGGACAAACAAAACACTCCACGGTGAACTCAGTCACAAACAAAAGACGAACCAACACTGACACTCAGGGAAATTAACGACAGGAGGAAAAACACAGGGGAAAGGACCAGACAATAAACCAGGAGGAAAACATGACAGGGAGAACAGCAAAACACCCAAACCTAGACATAAAAACGTGACATAACATGAATATCGTGACACTCAGTGTTTAGATAGTTAACTTTAGTCTAAGTTATCTCAGTTGGTCTCAAAACAGTTTGATCAACATTTATGTAAACAAGTATTTCCGAGGCACAATCAATCAATCAATAAATCAATCAATGTTTATTTATATAGCTCAATATCACAAATGTTACATTTGTCTCAGTGGACTTCACAGTTTGTACAGAATATCAGTATGACAATACGACACCCTCTGTCCTTAGACCCTCTGTCCTTAGACCCTCACATCGTACAAGGAAAAACTTCTAGAGAAAACCCACAGTTTAAAGGGAACATGGGAGAAACCTCAGGGAGAGCAACAGAGGAGGGATCCCTCTCCCAGGACGGACAGACGTGCAATAGATGCCGTGTGTAAATTGAAAAGATAATACATTTGCAACATAGGTAGTCCAAATGTTTGGAAATGCATGTGTGTATAATAGGAAGATGAATCCACGAAGATGTCAGCAATCTTGTGGGAGCCATCAGGGAAGTAGTATGGTGAGAGTCAGGCAGGACCGCAGAGACAGGTTCAGCCACGACTCGAAGTCCAGGACTCAGATCCAGAGCTCAGGATAGAGGATCCAGGACACACGACCACAGCAACAGGATTAGCCTCGACTCAGGATCCCGGCGTATATATGGACACAAAAAAAGAGATTTGGGTGAAGCTGGGTTAACCGGAACATGAGAGTACACCGGTACAAACAGACAGAAAGACGAAGTAAGGTGCCCCCCCCAACAGTCCAAGCCTATAGCAGCTAAACTAACGTGTCTACATACATGCACTCCCTTAGGATAGGTAGAGGGAAAAGGGTAGCAAGTAAGAAGTAGGAAACAGAGGTGGAGAGGCACACGCAGGGAGAAAGGTCCCCACTGGAACCTGAATTGGTTAGAGGTAAGGAGTAGGTCTGTGGCTACGTTCCACACTCCAGGGCCGGGCTAGGCCTTCTCTGCAACCTGTTACCCTCTATTAGAACCTCAAGAGGTCATAGAGGGGAAAGGTTTGGATAAAGTTTTAAATATAAGATCTAAGTTTTTAGGATTTAAGTGAAAGAGTAGGAACTAAAATCTATAGGTGAAGAGACACAACGTATCTATGTCAATGCGCTCTTATTAGATTATTTTATTTTATCACTATAAGCTTTATCAAAAAGGAAGGTCTTAAGCGCACTCTTAAAAACGGATAGGGTGTCTGCCGCCCGAACAACAACTGGAACTTCATATGATCATTATAGTTAGGCTATAAAACAATAAGAGAATAAATGCAAAACAGGTATGAAATACTATATGACAGTAAAACAAGAATACAATTCAAAAGGGGAGTGATTTGTAAAATATCCATAAAGAAAAAGTACATCTGGGTGTTGAGAGATGTATCCATAGATCTCTTCATTTTGCTGTCAAAGTGCACCAGATTGATGCATTTAACTTCAATCATTGAATTTACATTTATGCCCCCGGACCCCCCCTAGGAGGCTTGTCCGCCCCCCACTTATAAAAAATAGCACTTGACCCTTCCTATATGCCATGAGCTGATTATCGAACCTTCATTGAAACAGTCGCGGGTGTAGGCTACTGTGCATGTAAAGAGTGTTGCAGTACATTTCACTAGCCCATAGCTACATTAATGGGAAACCCTACATGTTTGAGCAACCTCTATGAAGCGGCAAGCTAACCCCACAGCACCCCCAACAGAAAATCTCTGGCGCCGCCCATCTATCGGTAGGTAGGTAGGTAGGTAGGTAGGTAGGTAGGTAGGTAGGTAGGTAGGTAGGTAGGTAGGTAGGTAGGTAGGTAGGTAGGTAGGTAGGTAGGTAGGTAGGTAGGTAGGTAGGTACTTAATTCATCCCAAATTGTGAAATGTGTGTGAAAAAAAAACCATAATAACATTAAATACAAATGAAAGCAATAGACAGGAATATGCATATACAGTAGAAAGGACACGATGAATATTATAACATTTAATGTAGCCTTACTATGAAGGCTGACCTAAATACGGTGCTTTTCTACAGATTACCTTACCACTGCACTGGTAAGGTAAAATTTGGCCGATTAATAAGATGTGAAGTGCTTTGTAACTTTGACCCGCTTGACTGAATACACAAAAAACAATGAAGAAAGTTGAACCAATAAACTAACACAAACTAACTGTATCACTATAACATGATGATGATGATGATGATGGTGATAAAGAATGCATCTAAAGTTCCACTGTTCATTAAAAAAACTGCGCATTGAGAGGCGAAGTCCCTCCCCTTCCGGGGGACCTCCATGGGACCTTATTTCGGAAAAAGTATGTATTGAAGTCAATGGAGAGAGAAAGATTATCTTTCAATCCCATTTGAATTATGCCACGAATTACACATATGTTTGTCAATTTAAAAAAGAATTTTGCTGCTCAATGAACTACATCTCCCATCTCGCACCACACACCAAGACGGCCGTCACGTTGGCACATTTCACTTCTTTCTTTCAGAATGAGGTGGAAAGTATTAAAAGAGGTGAAAATCACTACACGTCTGGGCATGTTGAGAGCTGTGCATACACACAAGGCCAAGGGGAGTTAGTCGGTTCCGTATGAGCCAGCATGCGGGACCGGGATTCTGGGATTTGTAGTCTTTCTAGTTGCATATTTTTCATAGTCTTATATTTCAACAGTTTTACGACAAACTGTGACTTTTTTGACATGGAAATTATTTTTTAAGATTGACAAACATCATATGTGTAATTTGTGGCACAATTCAAACGGGATCGAGAGATACGTTTTCTCTCTCCATTGACTTCAATACATACTTTTTCCGAAATAAGGTCCCATGGAGGTCCCCGGAAGGGGAGGGACTTTGCCACTCTATAAAACAAACCATCATGCTCTTACTTTGAAAACCATGTGGATATGTCGTCATCAGCAGGCCATCACGTGGTTTCCGAAAATAACCGAGTGATACGAGTAGATTTTAGCCGAGACAGGCAAGTTTGTCTCAAAACGCTGTGTGTGTAAAAAGACGATCCACAAGCAGAGATTTGAGATCCGCAAGCGCATTTTTGGTCGACAAATACAAAATGGATTCACAAATGCCTGATCGAAAGTTGTAAAAGTTAAAGAGATATTCAAAGATCTTTTTTTTATTTGTAAAAATATTTTTCGTATTTGCATATCCGTTATACATTTGCAAATTTATTTGTGAGTTTGCAAATCTTTTAAATGCATTTGTGGATGGTGTTTTACATTTACAAATCACATATTTACACACAAATTATTTTTATGTCCACACAAATTATTTAGAGACATATCTAAGCCCATATGCGTACGATTAAAGTGAGACACCTCAATCTAGTTTTTTCATATGTTTCATTCAACAGTCCATTTTTACTAACGCTTTAAAAGAGCTTGACTCAGATGCCCTGTTTCTATTTAATGAACACAGCTACAACAGCAATTTAGTGATATCGCAAAAAAAACAGCTTTAGAATGCATCTGTATTTTCACTCCTTCCCTTGAGATCACTAAGTCATGTAGTGTTATGCTTTCAGTGTGGATGACACACACACGCTGTAGTCTTGGGCAACAGATTCTCCTCAGCCGTAGCTAATTATGGTAAACCACAGCGTTCATTAATTCTACATTTATTCCTGAAAACACCCAACACTTAATCTAAAAAGGTGTTTTATGTAGTTGCCTGCATTCATTGAAGTTAAACATTAAACCGAAAATGTATAACCAGAGGCCTAAACATCCTCTAATTAAGCCTATTTTAAGAAGTACAAAACATTTTCTTTAATTGGAAGTATTAAGGAGTGGGAGGGGGGTTCTCTTGCCTGTAGTGGATTTTCTGCATGTAAATGGGAAGTTGCTCCCCTACAATTGTAATAATTAAAGTGGACCTATTATGCTATATTGGTAAAATATATTGTACATGTCTGTGAAGCTTTTTGCTTAACATACCAAACAGATCACCCGTTGTAGCCATGCCTCATACTGCTCAGACCCCTCTTTTGCAGCCCTGTTAGAGAAACACGGATTTTGTGTCCTTAGCTCGAAAAAGAAAAAAAGAGGAGGCGGAGCTAATGCCTGATCAGAATTCTACCGGAGATAAAGTTAAATTCTGTTGTGATAAAACGCCATTCTGTTCTAAACCACATCAAGGATTATTTCTGAAACAGTATCGAGCTCAAATGCTTTTTCTCTTGCAGGTTTATCACAAGGTGAGTTCCTTTTTTTATTTCCTGCTATTTAAACACATGTGCTCTTCAGTACAGATTAGCTCTGAGTGTTAGCGAGGCTTACTAATGTAAACAAAGACAAGATTACGTCCAAAACACGTCAGGCATTGTTTCTGATAGCAACCTTCTGTGGGTCTGCCGCCGGTTTGACGTCATATCGGCAGCAAATCTGTATCTGCTCGTTGTACCCCCGTTTTTAAAAGATTTGGGTACGGAGGACAAGAGAAAGGGTTTTATTTTCTGACGCTGCGTGAGTTCCCCGACGCACCGGGGACACATATGTATGTATAAAAGACATCACAAAGTGCATTTTGCATGATAGGTCCCCTTTAAATTAATGGTAAAAGAAGAAGTTTTAATAAATACTATTTTAATATTTCTTAGGTTGTGAAACACATAAAAAACCCCAGCATGAATCCATCCTCCATCCTCCCTGGTTGGAGGAGCTGTAGTACTGTGAAGCAGCAGCTGTCAGGGGAAAGTGCTTCACCCGCACCAGATGAAGTTGTAAATCTACTGTAGTGGGTGAGTGACACATCAGGATGAAGGTAGTACCAATTACTCCAGGGAGAGCTGGGACACTTCTCCCAGGGCATGTCTCGTTATTTCCACTGTGGCAAAAAAAGGCAAATAAAAAAGAAATGAATAAAGAAATGATATTGTCAACTGTTACTGTAGGTCCTTGCTGGGTAAGCAGAAATCCTTTGCAGTTATTTAGTTACTGTGTGACTGGTGAGACTGTTGTGTTCAAAATTCCAGGAAAGAATTTTGAACGACTTCTAAGTTTAACTATTTATTATGAGAGAGCAAAAGACATATATTCACTTGGCCAAGGACTCTGTCACGTCATAGAAATTATAGGCAGCAAAGCTGTAATCTGTAAGTCTATTTCCGGACAAGAGCCTCAAACCTCGTGCGTGCATACATTTTTATTACACAGGGCGTTGCCCGTACATTTATGATTGGTCTAGACTAGCTGAAGAGATACCATGGTTTAGACTTTGTTCTATTTGGTAGGTGCGCAGACTTAGAAAAAAGTCTCTTGGCAACACGATCCTCCAATCAGCATTCGGCCGGCCTGTGGAAGTCCCTCCCTACTCTGGCGCCATCATACGTAAAAAAAAATTTCTGAAGCTTTCTGCAGATATAGTGGAATCTTCATAATGCTGCTTCCTAGCTGTGTGTGGGAGCGAAGCTCAAGGCCGGAGCGATGTCCTGTTTATGAATAACTCTTTGTATTCTGCCAGTGTCTGCACCTGATCTTGCTACTCTGTTATTGCAGGCTAAAACTTTCTCATGAGACTTTTGCCTTTGTTTTCCTATCCAATCCATCACACCTTGAGATTGATGATCTTGTCTATTTATTTTATAGTCATAGTAATCTCATGAGCACAATAAGCATATAATGCAATAATAAGAATCCCTCTTGTAATGTTATATACAAATAGACTCCACAAGACACAACACGTAAAAAAAAAAAAAATGTGCCTCTACTCCTTATACTGTAGAGCCAGTTTAATGAATTGCACTTTTTATTTTTGGGACACTTCCAGGTCATTTCTGCAGTCCTGTGAGCTAATGACAAGTTGGACAAATGATCAGTAAAAAACAAATGCTTATATCATCATTTTCAAAGTGACAATATGTATAATATCCCAACCCAGTCTCACGGCATTTCGTGTTATAGTCACGAAATGTAATCTATTGATTCGTGTTCACCATTGGTTCTATTGGTAGTATGTTTCGTGCCTGCAGCACGTCTTTTTGTCCGGTCGGGTCTTGGAAGACCGGAAGCTGTGTGGTTCATAAAAACATCTTCTTACTCAATATCAAGCCACGAATATTGTTTTTATTTTAAATTGTATAATGTCGGACTTTATTTGCCGTCCGTGAGGAAAATAAATGGGGCTCAGAGCCTCAGGATACTGAAATATGTATTTTTTAAATATTTTTTTCCTTCTAATTTGTTATTCTTTTGTAAATAACACACAATTATCCTTGTTTTTATTTATTTGTTTAATTCTATAATCTCTGGCTTTTTTGCCGTCCGTCAGGAACTGAATTTCAAAATAAAGTCATTAATAATATTATGTATGAAATTATTTTGTCTATTAATTAGAGCGCCGGGTCATGTTCTGACCATCATAATTAGAGGTTGCCAGTATTAAACTGTGTACACCCCTGGAGGTTTAGGGGATGGGAAACACATTGGTGTTATCACATTTAAAGCATATAATTAATAAATGGGTGAAAATTGCTTGTGTCCATAATGGGCAGCATTAATATACCCACATGACAGCTAAGGTCAGAAGAGCTTTATTTAACAGCTGGTCTTATGTCTGTGACCCCTCCTGTTGTTCATTGATAAGCCTGAAACATGCACTTGTCAAGGTTCAGAGGCACATTTTGCAAATATGGCAGTAGCCATCCATCATCTAAAGATAAGATATGCTTTATTGATGGTAAATGTTTTGTTACAGCAGCATGTAAAAACATGCAATTCATTGTTACTTTGTAATTCTACTCTACTACAATTCCGAAGTTAACCTGGTATTTTTACATTTATTTGAGTTACTTTGCAGATTCTGATTAATGATGTGAAATATAAACAACCCTTAAATCAGACTTTAGTTGCCAAGACTCACTACTAGTCCACCACGGTGTACCCCAGGGCTCTGTGCTTGGCCCCCTCCTGTTCACCATTTACATGCTCCCCCTCGGTCAGATCATCCGACATCATGGACTCAATTTCCACTGCTACGCTGATGATACCCAATTGTATCTCAGCACCACTCCATCCTCCCAGCTCCCCCCTCAGTCTCTCATCAACTGCCTGCATGACATCAAAACATGGATGTCTTCCAACTATCTCAAACTGAACAGCAGGAAAACAGAGCTCATGGTTGTGGCACCCAAGGCCCTGCTCCAGAAGGTTGGTGACTTCGTCCTTGAGGTTGACGGCTGCTCCATCTCCCCATCTCCTGAAGCCCGCAACCTGGGTGTCATCCTTGATTCCACCCTTTCCTTCCATTCCCACGTCAAGTCTGTGACCAAGTCGGCATTTTTCCATCTGAGGAACATTGCCAGACTCCGACCGTCACTCTCGGAGTCGGTTGCCGAAACCCTGGTGCATGCATTTGTCACCACACGCTTGGACTACTGCAATGGTGTCCTGTTCGGGGTTCCCAACAAAACCCTGGACAGGCTCCAGTATGTCCAAAACTGTGCTGCTAGGGTCCTCACACACACAAAGCCGTGGCAGCACATCACTCCCACCCTCATCCACCTACACTGGTTGCCGGTCAAGTCCCGCATCACCTACAAAATCCTCCTCCTTACCTACAAGTCCCTCCATGCCCTTGCCCCCCAGTACCTATCGGACATCCTTCACCCACATGCCCCACCCCGGAACCTGCGGTCCTCAGACTCCGGCCTGCTTACCACCCCCCGCACCAAACTGCGAACCTTTGGGGACAGAGCCTTCAGCGTGGCAGCCCCCACCCTCTGGAACGCTCTCCCTGCGGAGATTCGCAACATCCCCACACTCGATGCCTTCAAAGGGGGCCCTCAAGACCCATCTGTTTGCCAAGGCTTTCGGCCCCTAAATCGATCTGTTGTTTTGTCTGTCTGCCTTTTGTTTTGTTATGTTGTTTTTTGCCTATTACTTGTAAAGCGACCTTGGGTCCCTTGAAAGGCGCTATATAAATTCAAGTTATTATTATTATTATTAGTTACACCTGAGTAAAATTCAGGGAAGGTGATTGTCAAGTGCCAACAATCAGGAGAGATATTTGATAGTCGGTGCTTGAGAAGACTAAACATTTATCCGCAGATCCATAAGCATATTCATTACTCGTTATTCTCTTCTAACTCCTTATTATCAGGGTGTACCAAGAAGTCAGTCAGGTGGCTTCAGCTGATTCAGAATGCTGCAGCTCGTGTACTAACCAGAGTTAGGAATAGGGACCACATTACTCCTGTTCTGGCTGCCTTACACTGGCTCCCTATAGAACACAGGATAGCATTTAAAATTCTTCTTCTCGCCTACAAAGCCCTTAATGGGCAGGCGCCATCTTACTTTAAAGAACTCATTATACCCTACTGTCCTACTAGGGCATTGCGTTCCAAGAATGCAGGGTTGTTGGTTGTTCCTAGAGTCTCTAAAAGTACAATGGGAGCCAGAGCCTTTTCTTCTCAAGCTCCACATTTGTGGAATCAGCTTCCAGTTTGTGTTCGGGCGGCAGACACCCTATCCATTTTTAAGAGTATGCTTAAGACCTTCCTTTTTGATAACGCTTATAGCAGTGTTTCTTAAACTTTTTCACACCAAGGACCACTTAACCAATAAAAAAACACTCGCGGACCACCTAACTCCACAAATATCCAAAATCGCATCGTTTTTCTAGAACAGATTACAAATCGCCTTAAAATGGTACAAACAAGTGGCAGCAAGTGTGATGAAGGTGTTGCGCTGGGCTATATAATGCAATCGAAAGTGAAACTTTAGCGCGCTCCATTGCGGAGATATTCCCGCGAGAGTGCGGAAAACTTACATTTATTTATTTATTTCAAATGTGAAATGTTACCAATATACTCGCGGACCACTAGGGGGCGCTCACGGACCACCAGTGGTCCGCGGACCACACTTTGAGAAGCACTGGCTTATAGTGATAAAACAAAATAATCTAATAAGAGTGCATTGACATAGATACGTTGTGCCTCTTCGCCTATAGATTTTAGTTCTCACTCTTTCACTTAAATCCTAAAAACTTAGATCTTATATTTAAAACTTTTTCCAAAACCTTTCCCCTCTATGACCTCTCGAAGTTCTAATAGAGGGTAACAGGTTGCAGAGAAGGCCTAGCCCAGCCAGGGAATGTGGAACGTAGCCACAGACCTACTCCTTACCTCTCACCAATTCCAATTAAGGTTCCAGTGTGGACCTTTCTCCCTGCATGTGCCTCTCCACCTCTGTTTCTTACTTGCTACCCTTTTCCCTCAACCTATCCTAAGGGAGTGCATGTACGTAGACACGTTGTGTTCCTTACTTCTTACTTGCTACCCCTTATCCCTCAACCTATCCTAAGGGAGTGCATGTACGTAGACAAGTTGTGTTCCTTACTTCTTACTTGCTACCCTTTTCCCTCAACCTATCCTAAGGGAGTATGTAGACGTTAATTTAGCTGCTATAGGCTTGGACTGTTGGGGGGGGGCACCTTACTCCGTCTTTCTGTCTGTTTGTACCTGTGTACTCTCATGTTCCGATTAACCCAGCTTCCCCCAAATCTCTTTTTTGTGTCCATATATACGCCGGGATCCTGAGTCGAGGCTAATCCTGTTGCTGTGGTCGTGTGTCCTGGATCCTCTATCCTGAGTACTGGATCCTTAGTCCTGGACCCTGCATCCTGTGTCCTGGATCCTCTATCCTGAGCTCTGGATCTGAATCCTGGACTTCGAGTCGTGGCTAAACCTGTCACTGTGGTCCTGCCAGGCTCTCACCATACTGCTTCCCTGATGGCTCCCACAGGATTGTTGACATCCTCGTAAATTCATCTTCTTATTACAGACACATGCATTTCCTAAACATTCGGTCTATATGCTGTAAAATGTATTATCTTTTCAATTTACACACGGCATCTAATGCACGTCTGTCCGTCCTGGGAGAGGGATCCCTCCTCTGTTGCTCTCCCTGAGGTTTCTCCCATTTTTCCCTTTAAACTGTGGGTTTTCTCCGGAAGTTTTTCCTTGTACGATGTGAGGGTCTAAGGACAGAGGGTGTCGTATTGTAATACTGATATTCTGTACAAACTGTGCTGTAAACATTGATTGATTGATAATCGTTCATTAAAAACTGTATATTATGGCTATTTTGCACATCCCTTTCAAGATTTTCCAAGGTTTATTGACATATATACACAACTACGGTGTAGTTATGCAATGAATGAAAAACCTGGGTCACAGGTTCCTCAACAGTGCATCAAGACATCTATCAATATGTGTGTATACCTCCACCATTAAAACTGTCATATTCTGCACATTTCTTATTCTATCTACATACATCTTATAAGAGTATAATTCATATGTATAATATCAGTTAAAATAAGTGCTTCAACATAGTTAACATTGCTGGAAAGCAATATATTAGACATTAAGTACTTTGTCAGGCTTAATATTTATCTTTTGATACCCCCAAAGCTTTTTTCTTATTTAACCTGTTAAACCCAGAGCCTGTTTTTCAGGTTTCAGGCTCGAAAATGACATTCCCAGAACAAATGACCATATCTTCACTTCTAAAAGGGTTACATTTTTACTCTTTTTTCTCAAAGTAATGATAAACCTGTGAGTTGGATGTAGAAAAGTCAGAATAAATATATAGATGTTTTTTATTTTAAAGAAAATTCAGATTGAACATGGTAAAAAACTGTAAATTATAGTGTCCGTCCAAAAGATATGTTGTACTTATAGTGAAAACTAACCTTGGATGATGGGTTAGTACCCTGTATCAAGATTGATGCAAAACAAGTGATACTTGACCTTTTTAGACAGATTTAGCAAAACAAACCCTCTTCTGGGGCCATTTGGGTGGATTTTCCATATTTCTGGCCCCCCTTGCTCGATTTTGACATGTGACATCTCTTCCTGACCTTCAGAGCCAATGTAGGAAGGGCCAGATCCATTCACAGCATGGTACGCAAGTACCAGTGTACAAAGCTAAAATACGGCTCATTTACACTTGTAAGCATTATTTTGTTTTAAAAAGTGTCAATGTGCACTGTCCCGATTCAAATAAACGATTAAATGAAAATAAAAATGAAGTGGATTCTAGCAGTTACTGGAAGCCAGTGAAGGGAGCAGAGGCAGAGTCCTGCACAGGTCTGATTTTCAAGACCTGCATCCGCGACGTGCAATACCGAACCCGCCCCGCTACCTGCAAATTGCCAATTAGTTCCGCAATCCGACCCGACCTGTCGGCACAAGATCCGCAACCCGACCAGGGGCGGCGGGTACTGTAGGCTAGGGAAGGCTAAGCCTTCCCAAATATTTGTGACACTGCATCCTGGTAAAAGGCTATGCAGCCACCTGTGCCCTGTACTACGAAGCCAGTTCAACAGACCCTGGATTTGTTTGAGTTATCTTAACTAACCCTAACAAACGAGATCTCGCTAAGCGGTCCTACGACGCTGGTTATCAACTTGGTAAATCAAGCCAGGGTTTCTCTCTCCAGCTGAGAGCGTGTTCACGTGAAAGGGGCGGGGTTAGCTACATTTGACCAATCACAAACAGGGACAAGTGTACTGACAGCGCAGCGTCATACTTCATTAATGAAAAGTAAACTAATATTAGACAAATATGAACTTTAAACATCCATGACTTAAACATATAATCCAGGATACAAGCCACAGAGTTGCACCTGCAAGGAGAATACAGAACAACTGGTTAAAAAATAAATAAACTACCGAGTGTTTGAAAGCGTACAACAGTTTTATGATACTGCCACATCTAAGACACGAGTGGATCTGACTTTAATTACATTTGAGTGTTTCTTCAACTTAATGTGTTGCTTAAAATAATACTTCTGCATACAGTATGTGACAATGTAAGTGTTGCACGGCCAGACTCAGATAAGGACATATTGTGATATTATATGATCGATGATCTGATTGATGATGTGATATGAATGATAAGTGCGACACGTCGGCGTCTTCTCTGCATACGGTAGTTTAAACTGTATTTCCTTTATCCTGTAATATGACTTGATAGATTTAAACTCCGCACACTGAGCTCTGATTGGTCAGCAGGCGGTGCTTTTACTGAGTTGATCTCTTTGCGTCAGGTAAAAAAAAGTTATTTAGCCTTCCCAAACCTGAGCCTCACGCGCCGACTATGAACCCGACCCGAACCCGCATATATATGAGCAGTGAAAACGTGCAAATATTAACACACGCAGTTGCATATTTGTCTCAAGAAGCGTGGGATGTTGGTTATTTTCTCCATCTAGGACAGGGGTTGGCAACACGCGGACCGCGGTCCGGATCCGGACCCAGACGCCTACCTATACAGACCCGGACCTATAATCAATACATTATTAGGGGATTTCAATTTTGACTGGCCGATTCTATTTTAACCGCCGCCGACAGGGGGCGAAAGAGACGAGTGAGCGATACAGGGAGAGAAACACAGAAGAAGAGATGAGAGCGCGGCAGAGAGAAGCGGAGAGGAAAGTGAGTGAAGAGAATAGTTAGCGATACAGGGAGTGAAGCGGAGAGGAGAGTGAACAGGCGTGTTAGCGGCAGACAGGGAGAGACAAATAATTACTAGGGCTGTCAGTCAATTAAAATATTTAATCACGATTAATCGCATGATTGTCCATAGTTAATCGCGATTAATCACAAATTAATCGCACATTTTTTATCTGTTCTAAATGTTCCTTAGAGGGATATTTTTCAAGTTTTTAATACTCTTATCAACATATGAGTGGACAAATATGCTTTATGCAAATGTTTGTTTATTATCATTTGATCAATGACAAATATTCTCATGAATATTAAACATAACAACTTCTGAACATTAAAAATATCCGCCTCAATTCAACCTGGAACCTCTCTCATACAGTAATACAATACAAAGTGTGTGTGTGTGTGTGTGTCCTGTTAGCCGGTAATTACCGGACTACGACCGGTAAAATATGCTGAAGACCGGAAAATCTAAATCTCTCCGTTCAAAGTGTCCGCTCAAAATAATTTCCACTTAGCGCAATACCGCATCAGTTGTGCAACTTGCGCCATTTATTTGACAGACAAAAGAGTATGTGACAGACAAGAATAGTCCATTCTAATGTCTAACACTTAATGTGGAGAAAGAGATGTCCTGTATGGGTTGATTGTCGAGACGAAAGTCAATATGAAATAATATCGGTGAAAAACGGACTGAGAAATAGTTATGTGTTTTCGTTTAGAGTATTATTATTATTATTATAAGTATTGTTCAATACCAAGAGAGGGTATTTGTTTTATTTTGGACCAAGGCTACCTTTTATAAGTGAGCTGTATTGAAAAAATATGAATGCCGCTTCCGGTAACACGGCAACATAAGGGCCGGAGTTTGTGATGGCCGGTCTCTTGTTCTCAAAGCCACGGAGGGAGAACTAGGCGACAGTGTGTGTGAGGCTCCGGAGACGCCGTTGGTATGTTTCTCCGGTGTTTATTGTGTTTATTGTCAGTGGCGTTTTCTCCCGGAGGCCAAGGGAAGCCAGGCTTCCCCTGTTTTTTCAGATTGTAGTTATAATTTTAATAAATAAAAACACTTTGTTTAGTTTCGGAAATTCTTTGTTGTGTGTTGCTGCCGGCCCGTCTCTCCCCCATTCTCATTGAGTATTTTACAAAGAGTGAAACAGCGCCCCTGTAGATGTTATGGTGAAACAGTAGATTGCACTCTCTGTTGCGAGAGGAGGCTAGCCGAAATTGGCTTCCCTTGGTGAAAAAAAAGTGGAGGCCAGGAGGGAGTTGCAGTAGTCTGGGCGTGAGATGACGAGAGCCTGGGCCAGAACCTGCGTGGCTTTCTGGGTCAGCTGGGGACGTATCCTCCTGATGTTGAAAAGCGTCTATCTGCAGCAGCGGGTTGTAGCAGCGATGTTTGCAGTGAAGGACAGGTTGTTATCTAGGGTCACACCCAGATTCCTTGCAGTCTGAGTCGGGGAAACAACAGAGGTGCCGATGTTGATTGTTAGGTCAAGAGTGGGACAATCTTTTCCCAGAAGGAAAAGCAGTTCAGTCTTGTCAAGGTTGAGCTTGAGGTGATGAGCAGACATCCACTGAGAGATGTCAGCTAGACAAGCAGAGATGCGTGCGATGACCTGGGTCTCTGAGCGGGGTAAGGACAGAATTCTCAAGAACGGATGATCGAAATATATATATATTTTTTAGACATACTCTGGGGGTGAGTATGAACTGATATTTAAAGTGTCGCAACCAGCGCCATATAGATAGAAGAGTTACGACAACGGAAGTCCAAAAACGGTTATCGTCACGTGGTTCATGTAGACGAGGATCGTTCCCCGGAAGTTCATGGCGGGCAATGTGAATGCATTGATAACAGGAGATAGAACTACGATTTTTGGTAATTATTAGTGAATAAAGGTTGTATGTATTTACATCAATATGTTTTAAAAAATAAAATAGAATTAGCTAATATTAAGTGATAATATTAGGATTAGTGTGAACAACTAGTTTACATGTTAGGCTAACAGTGCCTTGGTTAAAGAGCCTGTTGCTGTTTATTTATAGCTTTGAATTCTTTAAAACCAATATTATCTTCTTAAACTTGTATGGTAGTCAGGAGCATCACTTGCTAATGTTTATTGATATATTTAAAGGGAGGGTATCTAAAGTAATGCTTTAAAATTCATATTAGATTAATTTCTACCATTTTCTTAAATTCATGGTAGCTTCAGTAATCCCATGGTAATTGAGGACACAAATGATCTAAATGACTAATGTCATCTTTATGGCTTTCAGAAAGGACAGGAGACCGACAGGTGACTATCAAAGGACTAGCAGCAGCAGCATGATGATGATGATGATGTTAAATGTGTTGTTTTAGGAACATCCATTGCAAATACATGGAATTCAATAAACATTGAATAGCATATCATGCAGTTTGTCTGTGCCTTTTCCTCCGTGTTGTCCTGGTTTGCTGTGCTGCCTCCTAGTCGCCACCATGGTTTGCTGTGCTGCCTGGGGATGCTCCAATCGCTACGAGAAAGGAGTACGAATGTACGGCTTCCCCACTGACACAGAGAGGAGGAAAAAATGGCTGGCTCAAGTCAGCAGGGGTAATTTCATGACCAACAGCAAACAAATATGTGATGTAATTATATACAAACACTGCATTTGCACTTTTTCACAAAACGAAAACCACACCATTGGGAAAGCTTAATGTTTTGTTTGATACAAAAAACAGGGAAAGGCTTGAAAAACACAGAGTTGAGACTCAGGTTGCAGGGTGAGGGTCTCAGTGCTGGTATTCAGGCTCCATTGAATCTCCCTCTGGTTCTTGTGCTGAAAGACGGAGTAACAGACAGGAGAAAGGGTTATACACACCTATATAGCACACCTATTGGATGGGAAATTGCCTTGGGGAGATAAGGTGTTTACTTATATAAAACAGTAGTATTACACTTACCTTATGTTTTCACTTTCACTTAAGTCCCTCTCCCTTTGCCATCAATCCAAAATCAGCTGAGCTGCAACATAATACAGACAGGTAATAATCAACAGAATCACAAAGACATAATATGGCTCTGCTAAAAACACTCACTCTTACACGCACCAAAGTTATATTTATCTAATATTTAACTCCCTCCACCCCCGCATACAATCGCGTTTAGAAGCCCCTCTTCTCTAATTCAACAATGTTGGACGAAATGACATTAAGAGAACGGAATTTACAATTAAAAGGCTGTTCAACGTGTGTTGCTAACTTGCTTCGGTATCCTAGCTTACTCTGTTATCTGTAAACGTTCCCTAAATCTACTAATTTAGGGATAATCCACTGACATCCTTTAATACACATGTTAATTTGAATCAGATGTACTGATAATATCCGCAATATAAATCTTTAAACTTCTTCTTACCTTTAAAAGTCCGTCACGAACGGTCTATTATGCTGCAACTCTACAGCTATGCTAGCCTTGGTGCTAACTTCCGGGGAACGATTGAGAGGCTCCACGATCCGCCATTGCTGTAAAAAAGTGGTCCATTGGAGTGAACGGAGATGACGTAACTCTCAGTTTATATGGCGCTGGTCGCAACGAATGACGAATGTGATGTGCTAAAATGAGCTTGGGACACACGTCACAGCCCACGACCGTTTCGAGAATGTAAAAAACAATCGTAGGGTTAAAACAGCTAAGTAGCGCCCCCTATTGTGTGGTAGTAACATATAGTTTCTCCAATCTTCACGAATCTGGGCACAGATATTCCTCATGGAATTGCGGACATATTTCTAATTGGCTTCCATTAGCCCCGCCCCCTAGAAAGTCGGCCATTTTGAAAGATGTGCGTTTTTCATGCATTTTAAGCAAATTTTTGCAAACTCCTCCTAGGGAAATGATCGGGAAAATTCCAATCTAGGACAAGTTAAGCGCATATCCAATGTGATGCTACTTTGCGAAGGACTAGTCGTTCGCTTGAACGGGGAGCTCGTAGGCTAATGGAGAATGTACCATTTTTGATCATTTATATGTCAGACACTACCTTAAAGTGGACCTATCATGCTATTTTTAGGCAATAGCATAGGTCTCAGATATATAAAAATATATAAAAAACATGTCTATGAAGTGTTTTGCACCCATTCTAGCCATGCCTCATATCCCTCTATTTCACTTCCTGTTTCAAAAGTGCTGATTTGGGGTATACAGCTTTTAAAAAAAAAAGAGGGGGCTGAGCTCATGCGTACAGAACGTTCCCCGCTAGCTGGGAAGACACACCTTAAATATCCTAGGCTCTAGGTAATATGACAGTGACATCCTATGGCACACATACTGAATAATACATTTAAATAAACACATTATTACAGTTTCAACCCAAACATCACATTGCATTAAATGGCACCTTATGTAAACATAAAAACATTATCTGCCTGTAATCATCTGAGTAATGATTCATGATAATCAGGCCAACTTTTACGGCATACATGTCAAGATAAAAGCAGACTGACAGAATGAAGTGGAGGTGACTTCAATGCATCTACTAATCTACTGTAGGCTCCCCAGATGAAGCAGATAGCCAGGCTTGCAGACAGGCCCCCCGGCATAGGCGGCACGTGAGGCTCAGGTTGGGAAGGCTAAATAACCCTTTTTTTACCTGACGCAAAGAGATCAACTCAGTGAAAGCACCGCCTGCTGACCAATCAGAACTCAGTGTGCGGAGTTTAAATCTATCAAGTCATATTACAGGATAAAGGAAATACAGTTTAAACTGCCGTATGCAGAGAAGACGCCCACGTGTCGCACTTATCATTCATATCACACTGATATCACATCATCAATCAGATCATCGATCATATAATATCATATATTTCCTTATCTGAGTCAGCTTCTCGAGCCGTATCTGGCCGTGCAACACTTACATTGTCACATACTATGCTGAAGTATTATTTTAAGCAACACATTAAGTTGACGAAACACTCAACTCAAATATAATTAAAGTCAGATCCACTCGTGTCTTAGATGTGGCAGTATCATAAAACTGTACGCTTTCAAACACTCGGTAGTTTATTTATTGGAGAGAGCACGCTCGTGAACTGTCAACAGGGGACTGTTAGCGCTGTGTTATGCATGTCCACTGCACCTCGCGGGAGCGCGCATAGCGTAAAGCAAATACTCACAGACATTTCAATGATCTGTTCGGCAAAGTTAGGTTTGGAAACGGTATAATTTCCTTATGGGCGGGCATTGAAGGGAACCTGCTGCCCCAACTCGATTGTTCAATCTGACCATTGATTGACAGTATTAGAATTGACCTGCTCCATATCTGGGGATAAGATACTGTTTGATGAATGTTGACATGTTTCTAATATTGATTGAGTTATAACAGGTAACACAGATGCAGAATCAGTGGCCAAGGGGCTACTGTGAGAGATGTAATTCCAGAATGGAATACTGAAGAAGTTGACCTGTGAGTAATGTTTCAACAGGTATTAAAGTAACTGAGGTTTGAAATGTAGAAAGAACATATTACAGTTAAGCTAAAACATAGTAATGTAATGAGAGAGAATTTAATTTAGACAACATCATGTAACTAGCCTGGTAAAGAAGTAAAAGCCATAGACTTTATTGTTTAGGTCATTATGGGGATATACATTTCATCTAAATTCATAATAGAAAGACATTTGATGACAGTTTGTTGAAATTCTGTATTCATTTTTTCAGCTTGATAATATCTAAGCACTGACAGGTAGAAGCAGTATCACCAGGAAATCATTCACTTTGTCAGTATCGTGATTTTGGTTGTTTTTGAATCTATAACATTAGTGTGTTTCTTTACCAGAAACATTAGCAGTTCATATTATATTTAGATTTTAAATGGGATCTCAGGGATTTCATTAAGAATAACACAGATGCTTGTCAGAAATTCGGAGCTATTGAAATATGTTATTTGGTTCACCTAGAGATGTTGGAGTTTTATTTTGTTGCCATAGGCCAAGTATTAAGATTCTGAAGCTACGCTGGCAGATAGGAGGTCTACAACTAATTTAGAAAACCTGTTCACAGACGTCTGTTGTTTTAAGACACCCCACCAACAGGCTCCAAGCGACTTACGCAGGGGTGGGTCAAACAGCGGAGGGCCCCGGAGCCCTGAGCGTAGGCTTGAGGGATTTGTATCAGATTTTTCCACACAGGTTGGTGATGCCAAAGGGGGACCCAGGAGGCGGACACAGCGGAGTTCGTCTGGTTGAAGGTCATCAGGACAAAGTGGCTCAACCCCAAGCTCTCCGGCCCCGACCGAGTGACCCAGCGGATCTCTCATGCCGTCCGCATAGGAGGAAAGGGGGACAGCTCGTACCACGGGAGCCAGTGTGCGGCGGGGAAACCACCTGCTAGGACCGTGGACGACATCAGGATGGACGTGGCCCTCGCAGAGGAGGACGACTCGGAAGCTGTCATCAGTGGACTGGACGAGAACGACCCTGAAGACATCCCTACAGCAGACTACTCGGAAGCGGCTGTCAGCGGGCTGGGGGACTTGTCGAGGCAGCAGAGGAGTCTACTTCTCTCTGATCAGTTCCACCAGTGAAGGGAAAGCCCTCTCCCTATCAGCTTCCCCTTGTTGGCGTATTCCTCTGAGGGGGGGGGGGGGGGGGCTGTGATGATTCACCACACAAGGAGACTGCTTGCTTTCTAGCGCTCAGGTTCCACCTCTGATGGTTCCTTCACTACCATGGACAGTTGTGTTCTGTTCTCGATGGATGGATTTATACAATGTTTGGGGGACGGACACAGTGGAAAAGAATGACAGTAGTTATGTTTCAAGTGCCTTGTGTAAGTTGGTCTCTTAAGAGGGAGACCAAAAGAGGGAATTGTGCGATACAGAAAGTTTAATACAGCGTATTTCTGGTATATTCATTTTTAATGTCATCTAATATATGTGTATTAAAACTTGGATGGACAAGTCAAGTTTTTCCTCTTAATCATAGAGAGGTTTTTATATTGATGTTACCAAATGAAGTCCCATTTTTAGTAGAAGTACATTTAGCGCACATTTTCTTCCACTTGACTTGTTAATAATCAGGAGGTGGTTTTTTGGCTATTTTGTGAGTAGGTAAGGATACAGGGCAATCTGTGATCTCTGCGTTAAGTAAAATAATTACCCATTGATAAATGTTTCAGAGAGTCATTTTGGGCTTTCAAGGGCAGAACTCAGTAGATTGTCTGTAAGAGTTTTCATTATAATCTGGACGCTTAAATTAATGAGAGAAATGTATGTGCGTTCATTTCAAGACTGCTAAAGAGCAGGAGACGAGTGGGTCACACACAATTAGAGAGACAATGGTCCTTCTGATTCTGGGTGAGCTGACTTCGGAGTGGAAGGGAAGTTCAGAAATGGCCTTAGGGTATAGGAACAGTTAAGCTTAGTTGGTTAGCTGGTCCTGAGGAGGTCATGAGATGATGACTGGTAAACCTCAACAAATATGGCTTTCTTAGAGAAAGACATGTGACATTGGTGTGGTGAGCTGGAGGATAAGAGGTGTGTGCGTCAAACATGCATAGGGAGGATGTGTGTGTTTATTGTAGTAGCTAGGTATAATTACTGCTCAAACTGGGTGTTTGTGTTTTATTGATTTATCTGTTTTTTCATGTTATAAGTACTAAATTGCTGCCACATTTTGGAATAATTGGTTTAAACAGATGTGTGTGTTAAAGATGTTTTCGGGGGAATGTGTGTGCGTTCTGTTAAAGAGTCCTCTGTCTGTGAAATTATATGACTCCAAAGCATGACTGTGGGACTGCCTAAGGGTAGACACACACACACACACACACACACACACACACACACACACACACACACACACACACACACACACACACACACACACACACACACTGTAAGGAGATGGAATCAACAAACTGCTGACTCATTGCCTAGGCAAACCGGCCAAACACTCCTCCCCGCTTATGTGTATAAATACTGTAACGTTTTTATGCTCAGGGCTCTCTTCCTGACTGGCTGTCGTGGTACGTATGTCACCCGGTGGTAGGAATTGAGCCCGGAGTACTGTTGCAGAGTGCTCTGTATGGTGTATTGTGTTTTACCATTAAAGCAGATTATTGTTTAACCCCTTATCCTGGCTGTTTTGAGTTTTCCTTCTTTTAAAACAAACTCATATAGGATCGGCGCGGAGCAGAGATATCTGCCACAACAGCATGCATAACACGGCATAACACCGGAGCCTCGGTGCGGGGAAACTGTGGCGCTGTTCTGAGTTTGTTCTAATCCGTCAAAATGACGGACGGCTTTCAGATTTTTCCGTCATTGTTAAAAAAATCCGTCATAGACGGAAAATATTCGGTTAACGCGACCTCTGGGAAGGAAACATGTTTTGTCAGGAAATATAATTTCACCTCCTTTGGCACAGAAAGTCATTTAAACCTTATTTCAGTGCTAGCACACAAGGGCAGAAGGTGTGTGATGAAGTGAAGGATTTAAGCAAAGCAATATTACGATAAGAACATTTCTACTTTGCATTTGGGACGGGGGGGTGACCTGTTTTTTTGTTTAATATTAAAGCTTTTTATACTTTTTAACAATGGATGTGACACATCTGCAAAGAATATCGATCGACTCTGCAATTCTGCTTTACTTCACTTTATTTCAGCAGCCAGTCGAGAATAAAATCTTAAAGCATATTCATTTACGTCTGTCAGTAACACGGCTCCATAAGAATGCTAATGTTATTATCTGCTAAATGTTTAAGTAACCACCAAAAGCACCAAAGTTGTTCTGGAAAACTGTCCAACACCTCAGGAGGGGGAAGCAGGGAACCATCCAAGCTGTGTACAGTAAGGATGTGACGCTGTTGACCTCAACTGAATGAGTGTTAGGGCGTTGGAATGAACACTTTGAGGAACTCCTGAACCCGACAACTCCGCCCTCTATGTTAGAGGCAGAGCTGTAGTATGACGGGGGATCAACACCAATCTCCCGGGGGGAGGTCACTGAGGTCGTCAAACAACTCCACAGTGGCAAAGCCCCGGGGGTGGATGAGATCCGCCCAGAAATGCTGAAGGCTCTGGGTGTTGAACGACTGTCATGGTTGACACGTCTCATCAACGTTGCGTGGAAGTCGGAAACAGTACCGAAGGAGTGGCAGACCGGAGGTGGTTCCCCTTTTCAAAAAGGGGGATCAGAGGAAAAAAGCCTCCCCGGGAAAGTTTACTCTAAGGTACTCGAAAGGAGGCCGATTGTCGAACCTCAGATTGAGGAGGAACAATGCAGATTCCGTCCTGGTCGTGGAACGACGGATCAGCTTTTTACTCTCGCAAGGATCCTGGAGGGGGCTTGGGAGTACGCTTATCCGGTCTACATGTGTTTTGTAGATTTGGACAAGGCGTATGACCGAGTTCCCAGGGAGTTACTGTGGGAGGTGCTGCGGGAGTATGGGGTGAGGGGGTCTCTACTCAGGGTCATCCAATCTCTGTACTCCCAAAGCGAGAGCTGTGTCCGGGTCCTCGGCAGTAAGTCGGACCCATTTCCGGTGCAGATGATGTGGTTCTAATGGCTTCATCGGTCTGCGACCTTCAGCACTCACTGGATCAGTTCGCAACTGAGTGTGAATAAACTGAATAAACGAAACGCTGCAAATACAAAATGCTACAAGGAGTTCAACACACAACGGAAACCAGGGGACACTAAAACGGACACAGCTGGGAGACCAGGGGACACAAAAAGTGACGCACACAGCTGGGACCGGAGAGCTTGGTGACGTTCAGGATTATTAAGTTGGACAACTGTCTTTGTTGACAGAGTTAGTCAGTGTTATAATTGTAAGTGTCTTGTCAGTATATATTTGAAATGATTAGGTTAGCTGTGTTAGCTCACTAGCTTACAGCTGATCTGTAATAGTATCGGAAGAGATGTGATGACATTGTTAAAATAAGCTAATAAAACGTACATTTCTAGGTACGTTTCACGTGCCAGTTAATGTAAAATATAGCGCGTTTCTCCTACTGGAATTTTTTGGCCGTTTGCACCTGTCGACTACCGTACTATTCATCTGTTTCTCTTCAATCTAAGTGAGTCAAACATCAGCAAACTAACGATTACGTTGTCATTTAATTCAGTCAAACTACAACCATTCTTTATGGCAGACAAATAACTTCTGTGTAAGAAAAATGTTGTAGTTTGTCCTGTTTAATGATGTCTTAATCTCCACTTAGCACACACTATCAAAGAGTTTAAACATGCTCCTGCTTCTCTCTGCAGTTCAGATAAATACACCGCCACAGTGTTTACTTGTTTCACAGTGATTCTTAACAAAGAAAACAAGTTCACACTCTAAGGAGGTTAAAGACACAGACTCGCCTCACCTCTACCTGAAATGTGTCTCAGTGTTCCACAGCCGTACTGTAGCTGCCCTCACAATCCCCCTGCCTGTCTGTTTTTGAAAAATATCCTGAGAGGCCATACTCACTTCACTTTGATAGAGAGTCGGGAATCAGAGCCGTTCAATTACGCAGCCCAGGCCCACCTGGAGAGAAGTGACAACACATCCGACACTCACTCACGCCTGCAGAGGGAACAGACTGGGAGGAAGAGGAAAAGAGGCAGGAAGAGATGCCAGGAAGGGGTGAGAGGGAAGCGACAGAGACAAAGTTCGCCCACAGTACACTGAGTATAATGAGTGCTTTGCAGAATGGTTGGATAGCCCCAGAGTGCAGATAATTATGGCATGGCAGCAGCAATGAATCTCCGCAGAATGAACAGATCTACTATTCCTCTCTCCATTTGTCTCCGGCCCAGTGAAGCCCTCCGGTCTGCAGCCTGACCTAAAGATTATCTATCAACTCTCGGCTATGATGCAGCACTTTTCCTGAAAAGTCAGGTTTTTAAACCTTTACAATGCACATCTTTGCCTTTTAAACTTATTGATTCAATAAAAGCAAAGTAGAGAAGGATTTGAGGATTTGCTATTTTGTTTTGGGGATGTGTTGCCGTCTGGAAAGTGGGAGGAGGGGTGATAGTGATGGAAAAGGGATAAGTAGTGAGGTGTATACCAACCAGAGTGATGGTTCAAGCTATGTGTTTCTCATGCAGACCTATGGGGCACAATGTAAACAAGCAAGACTAGGAGAAGTTCAAATGAAGCAGGGAGATAAAAGAGGTCTACGGTAGACGAACTGTACCTGCTGCTGCTAGACTAACCTTTCTTTAGACTGGTAATGGTGTCCTGCCTACAGACAGACAGGAGAATATTTAGCAGATACTTTTGTTTGCTACAAGTGATGTAACCTGCTGTTGGAGAGCATTCCCATTTTAACTGGTGAAAGAGAAACATTTATAGTATGTCACTCCTGGCGGGTCTGGCAGTGCCAACCGACCGCTGCATCGTTTGAGTTTTTGATTTGATCCTCTTGATTAATTAACATAATTGTGTTATATGTACTGTATATATTATGATATACAGTACATGTACGCTACAACTCCGCCTGGGGTAAACACCTGGGACATATCAAGTCAATATAAGGAACTCGGTCAAATGTTGAGTATTACCTGCACTCAATACAATTTGTGCCGGAAGCATCTATTCAGTGTGCAGGCGGCTTTCTCTTGAAATTGTTTTGGGTTGCACACATGCGGAAATGCTAAAATTGAAAGACACACACACACACACACACACACACACACACACACACGCAGTGTTGGAAATGGCTCAGACTTCCTGGGGGACTCGGCCTGCTACTATTACGCCGGCAGAAATGAATCATCTGCTATTGATTTCTGCACACTCTGCTCCAGCAGCATATTCATCACAGCTCGATTTCAAAATATTTTTCTTTCCAACCATTTCCATAAAAGCCTTATGATTGATCCTTGAATTGTGCCAGAGCGGGGTGTTTCACTTCTCTCTGGTTCTAAGGCGGAAGCAGGATTTGTCCCTTGATTATTTACAGGGAGCCAGCCTGTGGCACTGATTAATTCCCACCTAATTGTAACCTGTGTGTGCTGTATTGATTTTGTTGACATGACTTCGCCCAGAGCTGCAAATTAATAATATCGCAAAGACAAATGTGTCTAAAACTTTAACCTCACCCTTAAAAATGATGACTATTATAGAAGCAATAATTGATTTGCAGGTAAATATTGATTTCTGACAAAACTGGCCCTCAGCCCACAATGTTACAATAAGAACACACATTACAGGAAGCAGGGAACACCACATCACCTTATTTCCACCTGAGTGTATAAACTGTAGATTTTGATCTGCCTCTGGCTGGCCTGTTAGCAGGTGGACAGTGAAACTACAAAGAGAAATACTATTGACCACAGTTTCACTTATCAAAAGAGGAGCGTATCAATTATTATACTAGTTTCTACACAGACGTGCTCTGCTTTAAAGTAAAGAGTGACTGTTGAGTCGAATAAACGAACCAAAAGGGCAGTACAAACGGTGGAGGTGGCATTATATTTAATTCAGCTTCACCGCTGATGGGTGACAATTATAACCTCCATGCGTTACAGTGGTCAGCACCCACATAACATAAAGGTGTAAGGCAAGGCAAGTTTATTTATAGAGCACTTTTCAACACAAGGCAATTCAAAGTGCTTTTCAAAAAATGAAAGACATTTAGAAAATGGCATTTACCATCAGTCATTAAAAAGAAAAGCTAATAAAATAAACATTAAAAGAAAAAATACATGGATAAAAGTTACAGTGCAGTCTAAGATATGAATAGTTCAATTAAAAGCAGCGACAAAAAGAAAAGTCTTCAGCCTGGATTTAAAAGTATAGGAGACTTAAGTTACATACTGCATAATACTACATTCTAAATAAAACAAGCGTTTGTAACAAGGACAGATACCGGAAATCCTTTCAGCCTAGAGCAACAACTCTAAACCTCTGGCCAGCAGACCCAGAGATCCAGAGGGTCCTTGAGTTGCTCTTTGTTTCACCAGATCCCACTCACTTGTTCCTTCTCAAATCACTAATTCACTCCTTTGTATTATTGTTTTCAGGTGGTCCCTTGAGGATTTAAATGTAACTTAAAAGCATTATTATTAATACTCTGCTAACTAAAATGTGCATATTGTATTCAATATTTACATTTTGTGAGACTGATAGACTGACAAGCATAATGAACACTGCCTTCTAGTCTGTGTATTTATATTGTGTATTCAATATATACGTGTGCGTGTATATATATATTCTTCATTATTGATATGTATATATTCACTTTTTGTGTGTATTTTATTTATCTTCTACTGCGTCCGGCAGTGGCTCAGTCAATAGGGGCTCACAGTAGAGACTGTGAGCTGTAGGATATCCGGTTCAAGTCCCGACCAGACCTAAAATATGGAGTGTGGACTGCTACTTGGAGAGGTCCCAGTTCACCTCCTGGGCCCTTGAGCAAGGCACCGGACATCCCCCTTCCCCCCTCACTCCCATTGCTCCCCGGGTGCTGTACAGTAGCTGCCCACTGCTCCTAGTACTAGACTCCTGGTACTAGGATGGGTTAAAAGCAGAGAACACATTTCACTGTGTGCTGTGTGCTCTGCATGTGTGACCATTAAAGAGGGTTTCATCCCGATCAATAATTCTGCTGTGACAAAAATAAATTCCAAATTAAATCAATAAAGTATATCTTATCTTACCTTATTGTCAGGGCTCGCTGGAGGCGACAGAACTGAATCCACGATGCAAACACAAAGATGAGCAGAAGCTGGGTTTAGACACCGTCTTCTAATGAGCAAAGGGGGAGAGCAGAGTTGGTAAAGGTTTCCAAAGGGAAGGGGGAGGCAAACCGGGGGTCAGAGCCAGGGGGGAGAAAGGGAGAGGGGATCAGGAAGAGCAGGCCAGGAGGAAGGAAGTGGACGGGAGGGACAGCGTGGCCTGCAGTTAGGTAGGTGGATCTGTAACTAGAAGTAACTAGAACAGTCGGCCTAGCGCTTCACCACTTGCGGAAACAGGATGAACTGCCGCAGACGTGAGGTGAGGACCGGGCCTTTACACAGGCAGGTGAATGATGGATATCAGGTTGATGATAATTGGCGGAGTAGGTGTAGAGGCGGGAAGTAGAAAGTAGGTCAGCAAAACACAAACAGGGGACAAACAGATCCTAACAATATCCAACGTTTTAAATAGTCAATACAATCTAGAAATGATTTATCATATTTTTTTTTATGGCAGGTGTGACACAGGGGATCAATACAACAAAAGAAAGATAGACATTAAAGCTCCAAAACCACCAAATACCACAAGGCTTCTCTGTTTTCATAATGCCTAACATCCTATAGAAAATCCAGAAATCAAACCTAACCAAACTCTGCAATACTGAATGTTTGACCCGATTGTGTTTTCAGAATGATAGAGGTGTTGGAAGTCGTGTACTGCTCACTCTGTAAGTCGTTCACTTGCCACACTGTGTCTCAGGAACTCTTCCAATATATTCTCCCTCAATCATATGGGTGTTTTCTATATTCACACATGTACAGCTGGGGGCCAGTGGGTGTGCTCTGCCACAGTGGGTGTGCTCTGCCACAGTGGTAATTATGCTGATAGGCAGGTAAGTTCTGATAAACTTCCCAGGAGGTATAGGCTGTCCTTGATATGTATCTCCTGCTCCTTTTGCAGCACTGTGTATTCACTGTGTTGCTCTACTAACAGAGACCTTTCCTTTAACATTCTGGAGGTGGTTCTGTTCGCCCATTGCTCTCATTTTCCCCTGGACACTGTTCATTCCCAGCGTGAAGGTAACCAGAGCGTTGCTTTGCCTTTGGAGGCTGCTGCAGCTTGAGGAGCTGTCAGGAGGCCGAAGAGTGGAGCAGTGTGGGTCCCATTGAGAGGATTTATCGGGAGCTGAAATTAGCATAGCCGCAACCACATAGCAGATGATTGGTTGTAGCAGGCTGTGATGTAGCAGATGAGGAAATATCAGAAGTGCACAATGACCAAGACATAACCTTAGCAGGAGCAATCTACATTTGAACATAAACCCTGGATGTGTGTTTTCCATGTCAATCATCCTTCATGATCCTTTCAGCATGAAGCCGTTGTTTGGCAGCAGTCAGATGATCAGATCAGATAAACGCTGCAGGTAAAGAGATCAAAGCATGAGCGTGCAGGTTGTGCAGGACTTTGCAGAAACCATCAACACCTGAACCCACCAGCTATTCAAGTACACTTTTCCATGGGGTGATGGATGAATTCATCTTTTTGCATCCTTGCGCTGTCACTATCCATCAAAGGACCACACTCTTTCTAGGGACAAGCATGTCTGGGTTTACCACATATCATATCATAAGGTATCTGACGACATCCTTTCTGAGCAGCTGCACAAACAGATCAGTGATTCCCAACGAGGCATTCCTGTAGTGGTCACGTTATATTGTACAAAGATTGTAGAAAAAGGAAAATGTTAATGAGGAATAAATATATACAGTATATATCTATTGAAAAATGGCTTGCAAGCCAGTAGTTAAAATGGTTAGCCAAAAAATAAAAATAAAGGGTTGATGGGTATACGTTATATTGGCTTAGTATAGGAAATAGAGAGCTACGAGTAAAGGATGAGCAGAGATAGATAGCTTCGGGCACCATATCCACCTTAATAGGGTTTAATAGTGATGATAAAAATAGAGGCATGAAGAGGGGGGGGGGGGGTTCAATGGCCCTTCCCACACTTCTTATCCCCTTACCTGGCCTTATTTTTGTTTTTAACTTGGCTCATGGCACTATCGAGGTAACCCAATCTGTCCACCGACTGACAGAAAGCTTTCCCTCTGGCAAATCACTCCAAACATCTTCTATGGTAGTTCTGCTGACAGTTGTCTCCACACTTTGTTATGATGAAACACACTAAGACTCACATTTGGAGGATGATTGGTGGTGTCTATGAAGAGTTACTTCAAGTGTCAGGCCTGTCGGGGTACGTGTAGAAAGAGGTCGTTAGCCCCTGGCATAGAACCCTATAGAACAGCTGTGCTGACGGATGACCTGTGTTTGAACGTTCACCGTTTGTTTCACAGCTGATTACAGAGACTTGCATATCTGAAAGATTGTTTATTCCCCTTCTCGTTTCATCTCCATCTGAAGTTTCATGACATGCCGAGGGGGATGTGAATCAATGTGAGATCTGAGGGAGATTTTACTGTGATAAGTTTATTCCAAAGACATGAAAGGGAATGCCATAATAAGCTGTCTGCCCCAAAGTATCTTAGACTGTGAGAGCGTGTGAGAATTTTAATCACACAGCTGTCTTCTCTGGTAGACTCGGTTCCCGCCAACAGATGACATCTTTTGCGTGGCAAATGAGAGCTTCATGGCGTATTGAGGTTTCATTTGGAGTCAGAAGTGCATTTTCAAAGAGGAACAATGAATATTTAGCCACCGCTCATCGTCTCTCTTTAACAGATAAGCGTCTAAGAACACAATTTCATCCCGAGCACGATGTGGAGCAGACAGTAAGTGGGTTATTTGGCGTGCAGCTGTAGCTGGAGGAGTTCATCGGTTCAGTGTGTGCGCCCTCATCAAGTGTGACAACAGCGTCTCTCCAACAACTTGTTATAAGGCAATGTGAGGGCAACCCAGCAGGAGCAGGTTTCACTGTCAAGTAACAAGCATTTGACGTTTCCTCATATTGAATACAAAACATTAAGATATAAACAACAGACATGTACACATAGCATGCATGGTGTGATACTTGATGTATAACACAGCAAATGGCTGAATGGGACCAGTGTGGTCAAACATATTTCCGATATGTGAATACTTGTCCCTTCCATTCAGTATTGCATTAAAATATTTCCTTAAATAGTCCCTATCAATTTGGTATTTATTGAGAAAATGAAGTTAGAAAATGGGAGGGGAGGTTGGGAGGTCAGACTGGTATAATAAATATACTCCCTGAACAAAAGAAAACATGCTTTTCTAAAGTCAATATTATAGAATGATTGTCAGAACATTTCCAAATGATCTCCAGCAGTTTGATACCCATAAGACAGTTTCATTTATTTTAACATTACAACTTTAACTCCATTTGTAAAGATGACTTAATATGCTTGTTTTAAGTTTTATTTTTCAAAGAAATGATCCGATTTAGTGTTACATTATACCCTCAGTTTTGAACAGGGTTTAGTAATCACATTACTAATGGTACTTTACAATGTAAGTCCCACTAATGTCAATCCCAAAAAGTGACCTATGAAGTCCATTGTATTTGTGTAATTGTTTAATTACCTTTTTATAGCATATGTTAGTGTATGTATGTCTTGTAATGTTTCTCATTAACTATCTCTGATTCTAGATGTATAAACTATTTATTTATTTAAATAGTATGTTTAGTGTCTATTGTCTATCTTTGAATAGCATATCGATGTGTCCCCAATCTCCATCCCATTGTATTTCTTTACTTGTGAATAAAATAAATGATGATGATGATGTCTTTCCTTTTTTAAATGAAACACATTCAGAACTTAAAAAAAACAATTTTAGTAATTCTATAGGCATGATTCATTTTCATGTGCATTGTTTTAAAGAAACAGAATATACTGTGCTATTTATTTGTAGTTCAACGTTGTGGAAATGGCAGCTGCAGCCTGTCATTATTGACTAAACACAAACAAACCTTTAGCAACTCTACAAATGCATGCACACAGTCTAACATCAAGCCCCCAAGGCTTCGTGCCCCTGCAGCTCTTCAATATTTGCTCTAAACTCTGGTCCAGGGTCTGTGGTTAAAACACAAATCCTGTATTGGAGTTTGGGTTGCTCTGCTGTTAATATAAATAACTACATGCTAACAGAGCAGCTGTCATTGGTGCAAATAAGACAAAGGAGAAGATTACCCCCTCTGGCCTCCATGTCTCCTCACTATCTGAAACAGTGGTGAACAACCAGTGGCGGTTCTAGAACATTTTACATGGGGTGGCAAAGGGGGGGCAAGAGGTCATGCCAGGGTGGCATGGGAGGGTGGACAGTACGTGGTATTTTACACTGTATATGTGATTGTTTACTATATATTTATTTGTCGTTCCTTCCCTTTCCCTTCACTATATCTGTAAAGCGTCTTTGAGCACCCGTAAAAGCGCTAACAAATTAAAATCTATTATATAACCTATTTATTGTTAATTCATGCCCTAACACAAGTGTTCTTAATGCACAAGAGAAACAAGGTGTTCAGACAAACAATCGGGTGCCCTTTGAGTCCCCCAAGCTTACTTCAATCATTTTAAATGAAAAGAAACTACACAATGTATTTTAAAGCTATTAATTAATGGAACAGGTTGTTTTGCATTACAAAAAATGTGTTGTCTTAGTATTAGACAGACATATTTGCATGTACTCACTAAGCATTATTACATATTAATTTAATATTAAACAAATCAAAATGGCCAATTATTCCAAAATGTTGCTGCTAATATAATCATATGCTTGTCAACTTTAACTGATCAAAAATGAATTCTGAAAAAATACTTGAATTATCTATGAAATTGCAATATTGACACACGTCCCTCAGTTTGTTTCAACCCCGTCACGCCAAACCATTTACCCTCCTATTAAAACAATGGATCAGTCCATGTGTGATCTGCATTGAGGGAATTACACCATTTACCCTCCTATTAAAATAATGGATCAGTCCATGGGTGATCTGCATTGAGGGAATTACATCACAAAAGTGTCAGGTTCTTCTCTTACCTATATTTCAGTTTTTGTATTTTCAGATTAAGATTGACAAGCTCAACATTTCAACTCTGTTATATGAATTAATAATAGTAAATAATTGTTTATTACAAAATAAACAATAGTTTTGCAAAATATTACAATTTTGTAATGTCCTTGATTTCCATGTGGTGCCATATCTTAGCTAAACAAGGTCTCATGCCTACTTTTTGTCAAAAACTTCAACCCTGTTACATTTTTTCAAGTAAATTCCTAGTAAGTATTTATATTTTGTGCCTGGGGTGGGAAAATGTAAGTAGTCCACTACCAGATGTTATGACCAAACATTTTGGTTTAATTTTTCAAAGATATAAAGACCCAAAAGGCACCCGATTCAGAGAATACTCTAATTCTGCATACTGTAAGTACTTAGTTATAATTAAGTACACAAATGACATGACCCATCTCTTCAGAGAGCTAAAGGTGAGCTGTGCAGCAACACATTTCAATCAATAATTGTCAATACTAAGAGCTGCTAGATTGTGCTGCTGTAATGGAATATGTAAGGAGAATAAGAACATACCATGTGGTCCAGCTGGAGTTTCATCTGCCTCCTGATCCCTGCCTCAGTCCCTCTTTCTGATACTTCATCTTTATTCCTCACATACATTTCTTCTTCTTCACTAATGTCTTCATCTCCTCCTCTTCCTCCTGCTCTGACCCTCCTGGGCTGCAGTCGAATAGTCCGTTTAGCTTAGGAACCTTCCTAACGGAGTGAAATTACCCGGAAGTCCCTCAGTGGCAGCCATGATAAGTGCCGTTCGAATTCTCTAGAATGATAGGAAACTTCCTTTATAACCTCCTTTAGCTTAGAAACCACTGGACCTCCCTAACCGAAAGTAGAGGAGAAAATGCTGCCCCACAATGCCTTGCAGCCGCAGCATTTGACGTCACACAACAGTCGGCCGTTCACGGAAACAACCGATTATGACGGAGAAATTATATCATGAAAGTTACGGTGCTTATTAAGCATTTTAAAACGTATGTGGTAAGTTGCCAAAGTGCTTTGTTTTGAACGTTCATCAGTATTATAATCAAAGAGAGAAATATGAACGTTAGTTTTTACTGAAATGATCAAATAAAGTCAACATTTCACTGAGCTGTGTGGGGTTTGTTCAACTTTTAAAAGATGTTTGAATGGTGATGTAGACAGTGATAGGTGTTAAGGACTAACGTTTATAATAAATACATTTGTATTGATTTTAAGATCTTTTCATAGTTCATACAATCATACTGGGATCATTTGTATTAATGTGGACCGGAGGGAGAGGGTGACGAGCATACGTTTCACTTTCCTTTTTTATTTCAATTCCAACTTTGGTCATGAAGAATATGTTTCTCTGCTGTCCACGTTCATAAAGCAAAGCAACAGCATCAGAGCACGGTGCAGAGTCTCTAGATGAGTTTACAGTAGTCCCTCCTTCTTATTAAACATCCATGTTGTAGTCCGCTGTATAGAAAACTGTAGTTTATCTCTTCTCAGATATGTCTTGTCGTTGTTGTTGAATCACTCCTATACTCTGGCCTGCAAGAGTCTACTTGTGAAAAGCACTGGTACAAATGCTTGTATAACTTTACACGTTAGGGCCATGTAGCCTAACTAATAAGTAGCATATCATCAGAAAGTATTTATCAAGCGCACACAGGCAGCTGTGTTTAGATCCAGTTTTTACGGTAAAGGATGTATCCTGGTTTCATTGATCTGGCCTCATTGCTGTGATGTGTAGTTTACGTGGATTTAATAGTAGGCTACCGCATAGTTTAGCAAAGTGATCGATCTTCCAGCTAACGCTGTATGCGTAGTATTTTGTAACGTAACGCCCCAAACATCGCCCATCTGTTAAACGCTATCGATTCAAACGGCAGCGTTTTATTAATATTTAGTTTCAAGCTCTCGTCCTTAGTAAAAACAAAACTAGTGGAAGGGGAAATGCTCCCAGGGGAAGCTGACCCATAGGTGCTGGGACAGCTCGCTCCCTCTCTGCAGCTCTGTGAGCCGCGGTCTGTGTAAACGCCGCTCCGCAGTTTAATGCAGGGCCGTAGCTGCGTTTTTAACGGGCCTAAAATGATATTTAAAATGATTCACTTTTAACTAATGTAATGCTTGTTTCGTTGCTTGAGAAGCTTGTGGAAATAGTGTGGGTTTGTTTTAGTACAGTTTTAGGGAAACAAAAGTTAGGGGGGCAGCTGGGGGGGCAAGTCTCTACAGCAAGGGGGGGCAGCTGCCCCCCGTAGATCCGCCCCCCGTAGATCCGCCCCTGTGAACAACATATTACATGCTCCAGTAGTGTCTTTCTGTTTCTCTTGAAGGGAGTCCAACACACTCTCATGCTGGAGGCTTCTCGCTGCTGGCTTCAAAATAAAGTTCATAGTTTAAATCCAAAACTTCGAACAATGTCTGAAATAAACCTACCAAATAGCTTCCAGAACATACATATTTTTAGTGCTTTAAAGGGGAGGTTATTTGGAATGATCTGGCTCTTTATAAAGTTGTGGTTTGACGGATAGAATAACCGTAATAATTCACAATTGTTGCACGGTGTATCTCACAGCAGTTTCCTCCAGATTCCTTTGGATCCTTTAAAGCCAAAACCTTCACGCTATTTATTCTGGCATTCAGTCTTCAAATAGTTTCTTTGAAAAGAAGAGACTTATTTCATTATTTTCTTTAGAGAGACTTCTATGAAAATGTATCAGAAAAAGTCCAAGCAAACAAATGTTATTTTTATTGAAGAGTAAAATCCACATATTTATCTGACGATTTTTACCTAATTGCTCTAGGATAAATTAGTCTTACCCAAAGCTTTTAGAACTGAGACTATCCACACAATAAATCTAGTTTTGAATGAGTGATTTTATCTGACTTTTAATGAAGAAACCTCTCCTCTCTTCCAATGAATTGCCTTCTTTTGCTTTCTTCTTTTTCAACCAACAAATTAAAATTGTTTTTGATGAAAGGCCTTTATGTTGAATATTCAATGTGAAAGATGGTGGCATGGCATAGGACACATCTGAGTTTCATTGTAAAACCCACTGTTGTACGGCAGGGCAGTGCTGCTTCAGACTGCCATGACAACATTAGCAACCAAAGAGGTGAATGTGATTCACCAGCGGCCAACCATTTCAAATGCTGCTGCATTAGCTTAAAGTAAGCCAAACTTTTTAACTGTTACAACCACATTTTTTTATTTTATAGGCCAAGGTGAGTTTTCAGTTTGCGACTGTAGATATATTTAGACTTTCTGCGGCCCCATCAAGCGTGGAGGTATGGAGGAATATCGGTTAAGATTACTTATCGTATCCCTTTGAAATATCATAATAGCTGGTCTTTTGTGATGCCAATGTGTATACACACTTTTAATATCTTTATAAAATCAACTTTTTTTCTATGTTTAGTATTGTAACCTTTATCATAACAATGTTTTTCTTAATAATCAAATACCACATTGTACTGTCCCCAAGTTTTAGTGTTGACAATGTCTTTTTATTTGAGTTAATTGTCTATCATTATGCAATGTAGCATTATAGCATTTAGGATCATTTTCTATCTGGAGATCATGTATATTGCAGAGATTAAATATGAAAATGTTGTTTGATAACTTTTACTTGTGCTTTTGGCTTGGCTTGAATCCCCAGTGGTGATGATGATTGGCTTCATTGCTTGGACCCAGAGTCTACGCAACACTTTTCCAACTGACAGACCTCTTCCGAAGACGTTGACAAAGATAAATAACTTAATTTCAGAAAAATGTCCCGCATCATTACACATGGCAAAGCTATTAGTTTGGAGGGGAATCCCACAAGAGATCAGCTAAATAAGATCCACTGCAGTAATCATACAAAGAGGGAGGCTAGGCTTTGTCAGCTCAAACACATAGAGGATATAACATGGCTCTTTGTTCATGAATACAAAAGAGGATGGTTCCCTTGAGCAGCACTCAAGTTATATCTCACAGGCGCCTCCCTCTACTGGACTCTATGGGTACTAACCCTTGACCTAACTATGCAAGCGTTCACCTACTGAGATATCTTTAAACGTAGCCGGCCCTCGGGCGGGCCTACCTGAATGTGCGCGCAAGCCCACCCTATATAAGGCGCCCTCGCCTCCTAACTGTCATCCTTTTCTCTTCAGCGAGCTGGATAAACAACTGAGGCTGAGAGAGAAGAAGATTGAGCAAAGAATGGAAAACTTGAGCACCGAACCTGTCCTACGTGCACCGGCCTAATCGCAGGTGCCGATCCCCACCGCCTCCTCGTCGAGGAGGAAGATGGCGAGGGTTCCTTGATGTCGGGTGCTTCCGGTTCCGGTGCCCAGGACAGGCCGCCACACTGGTCCGCACGTCAGGACTTCCCATCAGTGATCGGTGATGGCCATTTTCTGCAAACCTTCTTGTAACATAGTGACATCACCATGTAACACTCGTGCTGTTATTGGCTAGCGCTCCAACACATTGTACGTGATATGCAAAGGGCGGGACATTTCCAACACATCTCTAAGCAATTGACCAATAGCACTAGAGCTAACCAATCAGAGCAGACTGGGCTCTGGTTTCAGACAGAGGGTGAAAATAGGTGCTGCAGAATAAAGAGCTTTTTGAACATTAAAACATGGAGACATGTGCCAGTGGAGGCCAAAAATACTAATATGAAACCTGAAAATGTGTCTTATATGTTCTTTGTAATTCACATCATCTTTGCTAGTGTGCATGTTACATTGTCCAATTCTACATTACCTTTCCCTTTTAGGTACGCTAACCAAAAACCTCTAGAATAATACAATAAAGGAGGGGTTTTGTCTCTTTCTGAGAGTCTAATTGGTGCTGTGTGTGACTCAGGAGGTACACAATTTGACCCTTAGACTAAAATCTTCTTTCAATGAACACAGGTAAGAAACATAATCCATCTCCTTGCTGTGAGTCCTGCTTCTGAGAATTATTGACGGTTGAAATTGAGCAGTTATAGCCCCTGAGTGAAGCTCTCCTCCCAGAGCTGCTGCACCCCCCTCCCAGCAAAGCAATCATATGTCGGCACAGAGGACCAAGCAAAAACACAAGTATTTTATTTTTCTCTGCCCCGGAACCAAGCAAAATACAAAATATCAAAACAGTACAGGACCATTTAACCGCTTATGTGTACTAATTAGAATCCTGTATATGTATTACCAAGTATACCCTACTATATCAATAAATGATCACTCTGGAGTGGTGCATGGGGAGCCACAAAAAAACGTTCACAAACTTGGATACACAAGGAAAAGGACTCAAATGCACGACCCGGGAGACAGAGGTAAAGTATAAGTAATATACTTTATTTCCAAAATGTTTAAATGATTAAACAAAAACATGAAACGTGACTGAACTCAACACTTCTGACGGGTCACAACAAAAAAACACAAGTGAACACTTAACACTGGACCTTCTGGGGCTGCAGACTTCTTATCTTAAGGTATAAGTGGACATTATAGTTCAAATGTGAAACTCAGATACTGCCTGTGTGTTCAGAGAGCAACGGCTTTGGTCCAAATAAGGGCTGGATGTGCAGCAGCATGCCTTTTGTTGTGGGTATATATTAACACTTTACACTCCAGTAAATTAGGTCAGACTTTGGTCCAGATGTGGGTGCAATGCCACAGATCAAAGGCTACTCAAGGGAAAACACAGGAAATAGACACAGCCTTTATAATGGGCTCTTTCTTTTTCTCAGGGCCAATTGAGTCAGCAGGCCAGCAACATATGTATGCTTCATAACTATATAGTCAATACGCAGACAGCACATATAGTATGAAAGCTGACTCCTGACTACAGTGGCCGGTGAAGAAAACTGTGATGCTCCTCTCGCTCCCAGGAAAGAAACTTAAAATAACGAGACCAATGGAGTCTCTGAGAAGGTTAAAATGGGTACTTTAATTAAGTAACGTGGTAATAGAACAAGCAAAAGGTAAAGAAGAGACAAATGCCGGTGTTGTCTTGGTGTGGCTGCAGCGAAGAAAAAAAGGGCAGAGCCCCCGCCTTAGTCTTCAATGTCCGATATCGCGTCAAACAGAGGATTTCGACATTTTACATTCATTGCTTACATCCACACACCTTTTCTCCTCCTTATCTCTTTCATAACTTTTTATTTAATACATTATAACGGCTTTATAAGTTAGGCCCAATCCCAAACCACTCCCTCGACCCTACCCCTCCGTGACGGAGTGAACTCCGGCTGTAGCCACAGTCGCAGCTCAACAAGGCTCCCTCCTGTCAGATGGAGGGAGTAAATACAGCGGCAAGCTTTGGGACGGCCTCCCCTCTCTCCGGCAGAAACAGGAAATGCCGTAACTGTATGTAACAACGGTTTCAAATCAGCTTCTCTTAGACAAAAAATGTAAATGAATAACTCAAATAAAACTCCAAACATCTTTCATTGTGTTTCAAAGCTCTTTTAGTTTTAAACCTGATCAGTGGCGGCTGGTGGAAAATATTTTTGGTGGGGCTATGGAAATAGGGACCAAACCATACTGCGGTCCGGGGGGATCCTCCCCCAGAAGACATTTTTGAGAAATGACCCCTTAAATTATGACTTCTGGTGATGTTAGAGGGGGGGACAAATTGAGGCTTACAAATATGAGATAATCCATAATCTTCACTGTGGTTAGCTGTGAATCTTCCAAAACTGTGCAACAGTACAGTAGGCCCACACAAACTGCAGAACACTGGTGCTTTGGGAACACTCAAATGATTTAATTCCCATTTAAAATCAGGAGACTAAATACGAACATTATGTGTGTGTGTGTGTGTGTGTGTGTGTGTGTGTGTGTGTGTGTGTGTGTGTGTGTGTGTGTGTCATACTTGCCAACCCTCCCGATTTTCGCGGGAGACTCCCGATTTCATTGCCCTCTCCCGGTTTCCTCCCGGGGTCATATTTCTCCCGCATTTCTCCCAATTTCTGACAAAATCAGATTTACTCACGACTGTTTCCACTCGGACTTTAATACAGCGACACCATTGTTTGGTTTCCATGGTAGCGCGTCTCTTTAGCAGCACGTGCAACTCAAAGTTTGAGAGGGTGAGGAAGATGACAACTGAACAAGAATCGACAACTCGACCCTCTGCTCACTCCTTTCCTGCCCTTTGAGCATCAGATCTGACGACGCTGATTGGCTGAAATTATGTTTTGGCGGCATAGTTTACAGATAGCAATAGTCAGCTTGTTGGCTGCTGCTGCTCTGGTTGAGGGCTCCTTTCTACCGCCCGGACGAGAGAGGGTAATGATACACGTTGCGGCCAGGCAGGAAACATGTGACTTATCAGTAACTTTAGACATCGTAAAACAATTTTAAACGAGATTTTATTGTAGATTATGCATTTTACTGATACCTACTATATAATATTTACCTTGTTCATTAAAAATAAAAATAATTTTTCTTTTTTTTTTTAAATATATTTTTTAATTTTTAATGACAATCAAACATGGGGGAAGAGGGGGGGCGGCGCCACTAGCGCCCCTATGGGCCGGCTGCCACTGAACCTGATGTTCATAAGCTTCTTAGTTTTTGCAACGGGCTGTAAATATACACAACTTTATAATAAAATGCACACATTGACCTTTTTCTAGACTAAACACAGGTTTGATCCTAAGTTAAAAACATATGAGGTTATCATGAGGTTGTTAACATCGCAGTTTATCAGTGGATGCTGGAACTACTTGTTAACAGCGTGTTTCCTGACAGACACACACAGCGTTGACTCCGGTCAGGTAGAGACCGGTCTCAAATCAGCACCGATGCAGACTCGCTGTTTGAGGGCTTGATAGCCCACTCCCCCTCCACACCGCTCCACACTCGTTGGTTTGGAACAGCACTTAATATGGCGGATCCTCCGTGTGAACGCGCAAACGGAGGAGTAGGGTGTAGGGGGCGGTTTGGTAATGGGCCTTTCTTTAATAATACTGGAAGTACTTTACGGCAGTTATCATTTATGGTAGCCCCGGATGTCGTCATGAAGGATTTTCAGAATAAAAGCTTGGCATTAAGACTGTGCGAGAACTTCCGTTTTTTTTCAGAATAAAATAGCTTTTAAGCTTACGGTACATCCAAACCAAGTCATGCCATAAAACATTGATTTTAATTTCTAACACCTGCAGCACCCCCTAGCGGCAGGCAGGTGCTGTGGAGCTCCCCTGTCTGAATTATTATTTGACCAGTGGCGAGCCGTCAGGGCCCTCTAGGCCCTCTGTGAGGGCCTAAGATATTCTACAAAATAATATTTAATAACATTAAAAAAAATTATATATTTTTTTAGTTATATTTTTCATTAGTTTTATCAAAATAACTTGATTTAATTGTATTTAAAATAACATTTCCAAATAAATAAATCCTTCGAATCTGCCTATTCAGTTTCTGTTGGAATGTGAAGGGTTAAATGAAAGAAGCTCGTCTCTGCGAGTTACGGCCCCTACACACGGCGGCGTGCGTTGTCGCTTGCCGGCGGGGGGGGGGGGGCTGAAACTCGATCAACAACCAATCATATGAATCTCCCGCCCCAGACACACAAGCACGCGGTTTGATTTGCTAGAGCTTGTACTGGCATATGATTTGATTGGCTGACGCCTCCATCGAGGCGTCAAAAGTAGAACATTGCTCTACTTTTGCAGCGAGCACCGCGAGAGAAGCTACGCTTTGCTCCCACAATGCAGTTCGGCGAATCGTGACGTCACCCCATTCAAAGTGAATGGGCAGAAGCGTTGAAGCGGCAACGCACGCCGCCGTGTGTAGGGGCCGTTACTGTGAAGAGAGGAGCTGTTGGACGTCCAGGCGGTCCAGCAATGAATTCACAGAGGGCCCGCTATAGTAACTGAACGAGAGAGTAATGTCAAATGACAGTACAATTGACCAATCATATCTTCCCTCTAAATGGGTGGGTGTTATTATCGCGGACTTTATGACAAGTTCCGCCCGCTGTGAAACCTTTCTTGTTTCCATAACAACAACAACTTCCTGTCAATAGTGTTAACTCCCCTTCAAAATAAAAGCATGCCAAATTACACTTAAGACATACAACTGCAACGAAAGAAACAAACACAATGCAATATCCTTTTCAATTTCAAAGAACACAAATAGGGTTATTTACAGGTGTTGTTCTGTGTGGTAGAGGGTTGCTTTCATTTATGCGTTTTGCACCCCGGGCCGTTGTTTTGATATTCTGCTGAAGTATACGCTGTCACGTAATAACTCGAGGGAAGGGGTGGGGGTCAGAGGGCCTAGGTATAAAAGTCATGGCTCGCCACTGTATTTGACGGTTATTGCTGCTCCCACTGTGCATAATCTATGTAATATGTAGCCAATAAATACCACATTGTTGGTAAAATAATATTTTACATCTTTGTAGTGTGTGGGCCTGGCCTGAATAAAGGAAACACAGTTATGAAATACTATATGGCAGTAAAACAAGAATACAGTTTGAAAGGGGAGTGATTTGTAAAATATCCATAAAGAAAAAGAACATCTGATTACAGTTGTGTTTCATATGGATGTTGAGATATGTATCCATAGATCTCTTAATGTTGCTCTCAAAGTGCACCAGATTGACAGTTTCACAGTTTGTACAAAATATCAGTATGACAATACGACACCCTCGGTCCTTAGACCCTCACATCGTACAAGGAAAAACTTCCAGAGAAAACCCACAGTTTAAAGGGAAAAATGGGAGAAACCTCAGGGAGAGCAACAGAGGAGGGATCCCTCTCCCAGGACGGACAGACGTGCAATAGATGCAGTAAATCGAAGAGATAATACATTTTACAGCATAGGTAGTCCAAATGTTTGGAAATGCATGTGTCTGTAATAAGAAGATGAATCCACGAGGATGTCAACAATCCTGTGGGAGCCATCAGGGAAGTAGTATGATGAGAGTCAGGCAGGACCACAGTGATAGGTTCAGCCACGACTCGGAGTCCAGGACTCAAATCCAGAACTCAGGATAGAGGATCCAGGACACAGGATGCAGGGTCCAGGACTAAAGATCCAGGATTCAGATCAGGACTCACGATAGAGGATCCAGGACATACGACCGCAGCAACAGGACCAGCCACGACTCAGGATCCCGGCATAGATAGACACCAAAAAGAAATTTGGGGGAAGCTGGGTTATTGGGAACATGAGAGTACACAGACAGAAAGAAGAAGTAAGGTGTCCCCCGACAGTCTAAGCCTATAGCAGCTAAACTAACGTCTCTGCGTACATGGACTCCCTCAGGATAGGTTGAGGGAAAGGGGTAGCAAGTAAGAAGTAGGAAACAGAGGTGGAGAGGCACAACGTGTGTTAAGCATTCCAACTGAATGATCTTCTAAATTAAGTGTTTACCTTAAACATTATGTGTGCAGCAGGAAATAATGTCACAGGACTCCAAATATTATATTAAGCAAGAATTTGTTATGACTTGATAGCCCATTATAAAACTGAAATCAATCCAGGATATGTATTTGGTTTGCATCTAATGTCGCCCCAAATGTAACTCTCTGTCTGTCAGATGTCACCTGAATTGTATTATTGCATTCATACAATGGAAATTGAACAAAGGCAATGAGAGAAACTGTTACATTTGCCAACTATTTTTTGATCGGTAGGTCCAGTGAGACTTTTTCGGTGTTCAACTATCTTGCAAATATCATTTAAAAATAATACTCAGAGGTGGGAGAAGTACTCATATGTTTTAATTAAGTCCATGTAGAAGTGTAAAAATACTCTGTTACAAGTAAAAGTCCTGCATTCAAAATGTTACTCAAGTACAATTACAAAACTACCAAAAGTAAAAGTAGTCATTGTGCAGATTGGTCCATTTCAGAATAATATGTATGATGTGTTTTATAATGATTGATCATTAACTTTGTTCTCAAAGCTGGTAGAGGTGCAGTTTGAATGACTTTGTATACTGCAGGGTAGCTTGTGAATTTACTCCAGGTGGAACTAAAGTCTAAATCTGAAAAGTAACTAAATGTATAAAAGAAATAAGGAAGTAAAGTACACTATTAACCTCTGAATTATAGTGGGGTAGAAGTAAAAAGTAGCAACAAATTGAAATACGTAAGTACAAGTCACTCAAAATTGTACTTAAGTACTTGAGTAAATGTAGGCCTACTTAGTTACTTTACACCACTGAAAATACTATCACCATATAGCAATGTACCAGATGCAGTACATTTCCTTAATCTCCAGCTGAATCATGTTGTATGTGCATCTGTAGAACTCAACAAGATTTAACAATGAACTACAAAACTTTTAAAGCAAACTTTTGATTGCTGTACATTACAAAGGCCGGTGCTTGACTAGAGATGGACTGATCATATGGCCACAGTCTCGGTTGTCATAGCATTCTATTAAGGCTTAATCTACCGTCTGACAGAGTTTGACCTTATGTTAGCCCTTGGCGCTGAAACCAGAATGGAGGCAGCTGGGCTGCTGAGAGAACGGTCTGAGAGCAGCTTCATGTTTGTTGCACATTCTGTGGACAAGGTTCTCTCACTACTTCCCCCTAACAAGCAACTCTTAAGAAGAGCTATACTTTAGTTATGGCATGTAGCCAGTCACCACTGCCACAAGCTGAACTCCGATGAGATTTAGTTTTCCAGAGCCAGAAAGTTCTGCCTCCCAGAAATGTTGTTCAACTAAAACAACAATCTGCTCGACACACACAAACACACACACACACTTTTGTGTTTGTTGGCGACTCGGATGATGTATGGGATCTATGAACCAACACATCAGAACAAACTGATACTGACAAGGGTGTAGTCCAGCCAAAATAATTTAGGGGGTGCAAACTGACTAAATCACTAGAGAGTATAGACATATAAAGCAATATAAAGCAGGAGAGGGACTTTCCACCACAGGCACACATGGATAGGGGACATTTATTTCTGCTGTTTCTTCTTCAAAATACTCCTGTCAGCCAGATGTCACCTATCTTTAAGACACAATCCCATCACTTTATTGTCCATGACTAAGACGAAAACATTTGGATGCCAAAGTTTCCAGAGGTGGTGTTTTTGTTTCAGAATGGGAGGTAGCCTGAGGTGCTAAATGAGCTGTGTCTCATCCCTGACAGATTATAGCAGTTGCTGATAAACTCTGCTTTTCAACAACTGCAAAAGTTTGCAGACTCTGACAGCGCCTGACAGTCAGCCACTCTGTTGTTGTGGAGATGCATTAAGTAGGACGGTTGTAGCTGATGCAGAGTGTGGCAAGGTGCTTATTGCCTCACTTTATTAAATAAGGCTGCATGTTGGCTTCCGGGCATTATTTCTGGGAATAAACTTGAGATTTTTTATAGTTTTGCTTTTCGTTGTAATGTATCCCTTTAACAAGCAGTATTCACCAGGGGTGACTGGGACAAAGAAAAATCAAGCATTTTGTCCCAGACCAGCAAAACACAACGTTTTCACACACACAACCATATCAACTCACTCCTTGTTGTGTGTGACATGTCTCCATGCTTTACTGTTCAAAAAGCTCTTTATTTTTCTCATACTGCCTGTGCTGCAGCACCTCTGTCTGAAACAGGGTCCAGTCTGCTCTGATTGACCCCGGGTTGCCGAGGGTGCTGGAGTTGTTTGTTCGCCGCTCCTCCACCCCATATCTTGTACTTTAGTCCAGATCAGAACCTTTCCTGTCTGGCTCTCCACTTTTTAAACATCAGTCATCAGCAAAAATAGCAGCATCTCTCTATCGAATCGACACAGGTCTTTGTGTTGTCATCTCATACCTGCTGGCTCTTTCCTGCTCACCGGTCTCTAGCCCGCTAGCTAGCTAGCTAGCATTATCGGACCTAGCAGGCTGCTACCTAGATGCTCCTCGACTCCCTGAAGTCTGCTGAGCTAACATTTCTGTCTCCACCCCAACTCCACCCTAACTCCGCGGCTCGTGTGGGTCTTCCCATCCCGCTGCGATCAGCCGGCTTCCCCGCTGACATCGTCTCTCCCTGCCGCCTACAGCCGGTGGCTATCAAGCTAGCTAACAAGCTAGTAGGCTGGTCACCCGGCTCCCACTCTGCACCAGGCTGTCAGCCCCTCCTACGATTCTCCTCCGGAAACCACTGGAATTATTCTCCTGATATGCTGTGGCTTATCCTTCTGATTTTATCTGGACTCACACCGCTCCTTCCATGGTCATCCGGCTCCTGGTCTCTGCTGCCCGGGTCCCCAGTATTAGCTAGCTCCGTGCTAGCGCCACTTCACCGGATCATGCCGCCGCTCTACTCCCTGTCAGATCTCCACTCCTTTAATAACCGCCTGCCTCCGGACTGCATGGACATCCTCGCAGATTATGAAATACTCCGCAAATGCCGTCCTCCACGCATCTTTGAGTTGTGAAAAGCGCTATATAAATAAAATGCATTATTATTATTATTAGAGGCTCTGGCCGTAAGTTTTTATTTCATTCCACGTCTCCACACTCCATCCCGTCCATTCGGTCCTGTCACACGCCCACACTACGCCATCACAACAAACAACACGTGAATCTGACCAATCTCATCACCTCAGAGCATCCCTGCTCAACACACGCTCCATCCGCAATAAAAGCCACATTCTGAATGAATTCATTAAAGACAATAACCTGTACTTTCTGTATCTAACCGAAACATGGCAAAAACCCCTGGACTATTTTTCTTTAAATCAAATCACACCAGCAGGATTCACATACATTGACAAACCTCGCCCATAAGGGCGGGGTGGTGGTATAGCTGCTATTATCAGAAAGGAAATAAAAGCTACCATAATCCCCATCCCTGATGTTTCTTCATTTGAACACCTGATCTTCAAACTCTCTGGTCCCACTCCCCTGGTCACAGCCATCATATACCGTCTCCCGAAGCCAAACCCCTCCTTTCTCTCCGACCTCTCTGACATTCTCACTCAGCTTTCTGCCATATCCCCATCTGTTCTCCTCTTAGGTGATTTTAACATTCATGTTGACGACCCGACCTGCAAATATGCCTCTGAATTTAAGGAAACCTTCCACTGCTGCAACTTCTCTCAACACATCAACTTCCCAACACAAAGCCGTGGTCACATCCTGGACTTGGTCTGCTCCACTGGTGTCACCATCCATCATCTGTCCAGCCTCAATCTCCACATCTCTGATCACCTGGCCATCATCATGGACATCAACATCCCCATCCCCGCCCAAAAGCAAAAACGCACAATAACCTACAAATCCATCTCACCTTCAGCAATTACTGCCTCCATTACCTGCAAGATGTCTGTCTCCCCCCCCCCCCCCCCCACTTTCTGAAAACCCATCTGAACTTGTGGACTATTATAACAGCACCCTCTCCTTCTGTCTCAATGAACTGGCCCCCACAAAAACAAAACATGTCTTTCATACACTCCGCCCCCTGGTATACCCCCAAACTACGCCAAATGAAATCAAGGAAACGTCAACTTGAACGCCAACACAAGAAAATCACCGAACAGTGCAACTCCTTCTTCTCGTGTTTCCAAACCAAAATCAGCAACATTTACAGCAATCTGACACCCTCATCAGCACCCCCCACCTCCCCTCCTGGCTCCCCCCTTCACCTCACAGCCCCTGTCCCACTTCTCCCCTGTGACCCCCATGCAACTGTCCGACTTCATGACTGGGATTAACTCCACCTGCACACTTGACCCAATGCCCTCCAAATGTGTTAAAGAGAGCCTCCCTGCCATCTCCCAACTCATCGCCACCATCATTAACTCCTCCCTCAGATCTGGATCAGTTCCCCCCTCTCTCAAACTGGCTGTTGTCACACCCATTCTCAAAAGACCTGGACTCACACCTGACATCATATAAAACTTCCGGCCTATCTCAAATCTCCCCTTTCAGTCAAAAATACTTGAACGTGTCATTGCCTCACAACTTAAATCCCACCTCAGCTCCAATGACCTCTTTGAGCCATTTCAATCCGGTTTCCGATCAAAACACAGCACAGAAACAGCTCTTTTGAAAATCACAAACGACCTCCTCCTCTCCTCTGACTCCAGCAACCTGAACATCCTCATCCTCCTCAACCTCACGGCAGCATTCGACACCATCAACCACACCATCCTGCTGTCCCTCCTCGAAACATCACTCAACATCACAGACACTGCACTCTCCTGGCTGAAATCCTACCTCACCGACAGACATCAGCAACTGCACCTCCTCCACTGCTCCTCTGTCCCAAGGCGTCCCCCAGGGTTCGGTGCTTGGCCCCCTTCTCTTCATCCTCTATATGCTCCCCCTTGGCAAAATAATTAGTCGCCACAACCTTCAATTTCACTGCTACGCCGATGACATCCAACTTTATATCTCAACAAAAGCCATCACCCCCACAACACACTCCACTCTCACCAACTGTCTCTCAGAAATAAAAGCATGGATGCAAACAAACTATCTCCAACTGAACAGTGCCAAATCAGACATCATCATCATCGGCCCCCCATCCCGTACCAAAGCCATCCAGAATTTCAACTTCACCATTGACAGCCACACTCTATCCCCCCCCCTCACATCCGCAACCTCGGAGTCATCTTTGACGGTCAGCTCAAATTCAATCACCACATCAATCACCTCACCAGGACCGCCTTTTTCCACCTCAAAAACATTGCCCGTCTTCGCCCATCACTCTCCTCCGCTGCTGCTGAAACCCTGATTCATAAATTCATCACATCACGACTCGACTACTGCAATAGCATCCTCTACGGCATACCATCCAACATCCTCAATAAACTCCAACATATCCAGAACTCTGCTGCTCGCCTCCTTACCCACACCCGCTCCCGAGACCACATCACTCCCGTCCTCCAGAACCTCCACTGGCTCCCCGTCTGTGAAATAGTCAACTTCAAAGTCCTCCTCATTACTCACATAGCCTCAACAATCAGGCACCCCCCCTACCTCACAGACCTGCTGCACCATCACACCCCTTCCTGCTGCCTCCACTCATCAGAAGCCAACCTCCTATCCATCCCCACCCACATCAATCACCAGACCTGGGGGGACAGAGCCTTCTCCGTCGCTACCCCTTCCCTCTGGAACTCACTCCCACAACCCATCAGAGACTGCACTGACCTCATCACCTTCAAAAAACTCACAAAAACTCACCTCTTCAATCTGGCTTTTAATGTGTGATTGTTTTTGTATTATTTGACTTTAACTTTAACTATATATTTATTTGGTGTTCCTTTCTTTTCTTTTCACTATATCTGTAAAGCGTCTTTGAGCACCTGTAAAAGCGCTAACAAAATAAATCTAATATTATTATTATTATTGGTTAGCTGGCCGGCTGTGTTGTGATTGGTCAACTGCTTAGAGATGTCCCGGGTTAGTTTGGACATTAAAATGCGTTTTGATGTAATTTGATGCGAGAAATGTGAGTTTTTATTTCAGATTATGTGTGCAGTGGATGCACATGATCTTTAGTTTGCTAGTTATTGCGAAGTTTACTTCAGGAAATTGTGTCCATATAACGTTTTCATTTTTACCAAGGTGGTTGCTAGGGACGCTGCTATCGATATTATTTCTGTTATTTGTGTAACTGTTTAATGGTGTTATCTTTATTGCTACCCCCTTCCCCATCAATTTATAGTGTTTGTCCACAGCGCAAATATATTAGTTACAAACTATTATAACGAACAAAATACGCATCTAAAATGGTGGCATAGATACTAGGGGTGTAACGGTTCACAGAAGTCACGGTTCGGTTCATACCTCGGTTTGGGGGTCACGGTTCGGTACAACAAGGAAAAGCAAAAAAAAGTCCCAAATGCATAATTTTTTTGCTGTTATTTATTTTCAACAGTAGTGCAAGTTTTGGTATGAAAATAAGGAACTCTAACATTTGGAATCATTAACTGTATTACACAGTTAAAAACAAACCACAAACAGTAACACACACACTCAGATGGCCATATTATTTATAATGGCTGATGTCAAACAAAAAGGTTAAATAAGTTGTAAAACTAAAAATAATGTCTTGAAAATATTAAAATAAATAATAAGAAAGTGTTTAAATCACAATCAATAAAAGGCAATATAGAACTGTATAACATCTCCTGATGTCAAAATATAAAATAAATACAATGATAAATATATAACAAAATAAAATCTGTGGCAAAGCCCCGGGGGTGGATGAGATCCGCCCAGAAATGCTGAAGGCTCTGGGTGTTGAGGGACTGTCATGGTTGACATGTCTCATCAACGTTGCGTGGAAGTCGCAAACAGTACCGAAGGAGTGGCAGACCGGAGTGGTGGTTCCCCTTTTCAAAAAGGGGGATCAGAGGGTGTGTGCCAATTACAGAGACATCACACTATTCAGCCTCCCTGGGAAAGTTTACTCTAAGGTACTCGAAAGGAGGGTCAGGCCGATTGTCAAACCTCAGATTGAGGAGGAACAATGCGGATTCCGTCCTGGTCGTGGAACGATGGATCAGCTTTTTACTCTCGCAAGGATCCTGGAGGGGGCCTGGGAGTACGCTTATCCGGTCTACATGTGTTTTGTAGACTTGGAGAAGGCGTATGACCGAGTTCCCAGGGAGTTACTGTGGGAGGTGCTGCGAGAGTATGGGGTGAGGACCCATTTCCGGTGAGGGTTGGCCTCCGCCAGGGCTGCGCTTTGTCACCAATCCTGTTTGTAATATACATGGATCGGATTTCGAGGCGTAGTCGTGGTGGAGGGGGTCTGCAGTTCGGTGGACTAAGGATTGCACCACTGCTTTTTGCAGATGATGTGGTTCTAATGGCTTCATCGGTCTGCGACCTTCAGCACTCACTGAATCGGTTCGCAACCGAGTGTGAAGCGGCTGGGATGAGGATCAGCACCTCCAAATCTGAGGCCATGGTTCTCAGCAGGAAACCGATGGACTGTCCACTCCAAGTAGGGAATGAGTCCTTACCCCAAGTGAAGGAGTTCAAGTATCTCGGGGTCTTGTTCTCGAGTGAGGGAACAATGGAGCGTGAGATAGGCTGGAGAATCGGAGCAGCGGGAGCGGTACTGCAGTCGCTTTACCGCACCGTTGTGACGAAAAGGGAGCTGAGCCAGAAGGCAAAGCTCTCTGTTTACCGGGCCATTTTCGTTCCTACCCTCACCTATGGTCATGAAGGATGGGTCATGACCGAAAGAACAAGATCGCGGATGCAAGCGGTCGAGATGGGTTTTCTCCGCAGGGTGGCTGGTGTCTCCCTTAGGGATAAGGTGAGAAGTTCGGTCATCCGGGAGGGACTTGGAGTTGAACCGCTCCTCCTTCGCCTCGAAAGGAGCCAGTTGAGGTGGTTCGGGCACCTAGTTAGGATGCCACCTGGGCGCCTCCCTATGGAGCTGTTCCAGGCATGTCCAGCTGGGAAGAGACCAAGGGGTAGACCTAGGACCAGGTCGAGGGATTATATCTCTTCGCTGGCCTGGGAGCGCCTTGGGATCCCCCAGTCAGAGCTGGTTGATGTGGCCAGGGAAAGGAAAGTTTGGGGCTCTCTGCTGGAACTGCTACCCCCACGACCCAACCACGGATAAGTGGGAGAAGATGGATGGATGGATAACATCTGTACCTTTAGGAGCAATGTCTAACATGTGTAATTAACTTGTGAGTGTGTGAGGCCATTATGCCTAAATAAATATTTTTTATTTCTATAGCGCTTTTCTTGAACCCAAAGATGCTTTACATTTGGGAGGGAGGGTAGACAAACAAAACAAAAACAAAGACTAAGCCAAAAAGAAACAAAACAAAACAGAAAAGCAGTCAGGAGGAAGTTAATTGAGAGGGGGGGGGGGCTTATGGATACAGAGTTGAAGAGGTGGATTTTGAGGTGGGACTGGAACAGGGTGAGGGACTCAGACTCACGGAGGTATTTGGGGAGGGAGTTCCAGAGCTTCGGGGCTGCCACAGAGAAGGCTCTGTCCCCCAAGCTCCGGAGTTTGGCCTTGGGGATGGAAAGCAAACGGGCTGAGGTGGATCTGAGGGACCGGGGTGGTTGGTTGAGGATGAGGAGGTCAGTGAGGTAGGGGGGTGGGGGGCAGATGGTGGAGGGCTTTGAAAGTGAGGACCAGGAGTTTGTAGTGGATGCGGTGTGAAACGGGGAGCCAGTGGAGTTCTTTGAGGACCGGGGTGATGTGATGCCAAGATTTGGTGTGGGTGAGGAGTCTGGCGGCTGCGTTCTGGACACGCTGGAGTCTATTGAGGGATGTAGTGCTGATGCCGTAGAGGAGTGAGTTGCAATAGTCAAGGTGGGAGGAGATGAAGGCGTGAATGAGTCGCTCAGCTGCAGGGCGGGTGAGAGAGGGACGGAGTTTGGCAATATTGCGGAGGTGGAAAAATGAGGTTTTTACAACTTGACGGATGTGGGGCTCGAGGGAGAGGGTGGGGTCAAATATAACGCCAAGGTTGCGTGCCTGGGTGGAGGGGGAAACAGGGGTGCCATCAATGGTGACTGTCAGGTTGGGGGTTTTGCTGAGGGTGGATTTGGAGCCGATGAGGAGGAGTTCAGTTTTAGTTCAGGTACTCAAGCTTTACTCTATTTTCAAGCTTTTATTCAAAAATATGAGTTTGTCTACGTTTGTCAGTAGTGAGGGCAGATCTGTTGGCGGTAACTATGTCACCTGCCGTCGAGAAAACCCTCTCGCTGGGGACTGAGACTGACTCGGATGTGATTGAGCATGTTTGACGTGTTACCACTAGCATAACGCACCACTGTCGAACAACGCCGACACACCGTCCTAGTCCGATCCACAACTCGCACCCCATCATTGTTGTAGTCCACAGGGAACCCGAAATGTTCCCACACACCTGATTTAAAAGAAGCAGGTGGGTCTTCTAGCTCCTGTGTGTTGGGTGAACTCGCCATAGCTACTAACTTTTCTTCTTCATATATTGTGTTTGTTTTGTTTTTTGGATTATATATAGTGTAATACTGCCCTGAGTGACAGACTTTTTTCCCACTCGTAAAAAAAGGCGTATTCACCGTGTGACTGCATGTGCCGAACCGTGACGTCCGAACCGTGACGGTACGGGACGAATACAGATACTGTTACACCCCTAATAGATACGTTATTTTCCCCTGTGCAATTCTCCAACCCAGTCTCACATCTCACATCTCACATCACATCGTCATAAGCAATACCGGAAACAGACGTAGGCAAGATCCTCAGCTCGGTGATTGGATGGTTTACTCGCATGCACGTTGGCAGATGGTGTTTATGCGATGTGAAAAAAATACGTTTTTTTTTTTTTAAATGAAATAATACATTATTCCGAGTGTGCTTGCTTTTGTCTTTGAAAGTCATCACATAACGGCATTGTAATACACGGTGCGGCTGCATTAAATATTACATATCTGCCGTCAGGCCCGGACTGGCCATCGAGAGGACCGGGAGGTTTCCCGATGGCCTGGTCTGCTAAGTGGCCTGCTGGCCTGAGGATTTTTTTTATATGTATGTATTGTGAACGCAATGCTGCGCAAATATAGGTCTGACTCTGCCTCACAGAGAGTGACTGGCTGTCTACATGATGTGGTCTGGCGACATGGCCACTTTCATACAGATCATACACTAATGCCCTCGATTGGTCTCTGTGTGTCATTCAAGCTCGGGAGGGTGTGTGTGTATGTAGTAGTAGTAGTAGTAGTAGTAGTAGAACCTTTATTTATCCAGGAAAATCAATTAAGAACAAATTCTTATTTACAATGATGACCTGACAGGAGGCAAAGGCTTCCTGAGGGGATGGGGTTTGGGAGGAAAACAAAATAAAAAGACAGACTCCGGGCACTACAGAACCCAGGAGACAACACAAACACATAGAGCAAAGATGACAGGCATAGCAGTTAAACATATAAAACTCTAAAACAATATTGCTGTGGTTCAACCAGTCATTAAAATCAGCATCAGGCAAAGCAGCTGCATGTGTGGCGTGAGCGAGCGGGAGAGAGAAAGCGCGCGCACCGGTTATGTGTATTGTTGTTGTTAGCATCTGGTGCTAGCTAGCTGCGCTAACGGATATAAGGAGCTGTTTCAACAACAAGGTGGGGGGAGAGTCCTCTGCTGTCAGACTGAGAGGCTGATAACTACAGCTCAGGTGAGGTGAAGGACTCTGAGTGTTTAGATATTTAACTTAGTCTAAGTTCTCAGTGGGTCTCAAACGGTTTGGACACCATTTATGCAAACACATATTTCCATTTGAGGGGGAGTGATTAGTAAAATATGCATGAATAATACAAATAAAATGTTAACTAGGTGAAAAAAGGTAAGATAAACTTTATAAACTTGTTGAGAGCTAAAACTAGTCTTTGCTGCTGCCTCAAAGAGGAGCAGGTGGGAGAGGAGAGAGACAGGAGAGGCTGATTCAGGAGCCCGGACACACTCACACATATAAATGAACCAAAATAAAATATACAAGTTTCAAGGTGTTTTCATATTGTATGTTATTGGTTATGGGCATGTTCTTATGAATATTTAAATGTATACTGTTCTGTTTCATATGGGTGTAGTCTCTTTATTTCCCCCTCAAAGTGCACCAGATTGATGCATTTAAGTCCAACATTTAAAAAAAACCTTACTGGGGGAGCATGCCCCCGGGTCCCCCTATAGGATTTGAGGTCCACCCCCACTTAAAATATGTTCACATGAATAGGTTCCTAAATTGATTTGCATATTTTTTTAAATAGTAACCCATCTCCATATGTTTATTTTTGGATAGTAGATTTAAACTAGAGGGCTATCACTATGGGCAGCAACGCTGTAAATATTGACAAATAAATCCAGCAAAATGGCACAAAAAACTGGTAGTGGCCTGGCTGGGTGTATAATTCCCGGCCTGACTTATTGTCCCAGTCCCGCCCTCTCTGCCGTAGTTCTCTATTTATAGAGCCCTGGAAGAACTGCCGCCAAAACTGAAACGTGACGTGGATCATAAATATATCAGCAATTAAACAACATGTTACATTTCTTTTCACACAATCTCCTTGCAGTGTCAACACTTATTCGGCTGACTTTTATATTTGATCCAATTGGTAGATAGGCTGTATTTACACCATAAAGGTGCACATCTGATAGAAAGTGGTTAAAGCACAAATTGAATTTTATTATTAGATATTAATAGGATCCCTATAAAGTATATTCATTACTCGTTATTCTCTACTAATATTTAATTAAAGACTGTATATAATGACTATTTTGCACATCCCTTTCAAGATTTCAAGATTTTCTAAGGTTTATTGACATATCATATACACAACTACAGTGTAGCTATGCAATGAATGAAAAACGTGGGTCCCAGTTTCCTCAACAGTGCATTACAAGACATCTATCAATATGTGTGTATACCTCCACCATTAACCTGTTCTACACCGCCCCCCTGATACCGGGGGGGAAAAACGCGTCATCTGCAGGAAACAGCGTCTGAGGGCATCTTAATATTCAATAAACTACGAATGTTTTATATCCATGTAACGGAAAGAAACTCAGCTAACTGATCTTTTTTGTTTTTCTCCAAAAAAAACCCACAAAGCTAATGCTCTGCCTCTGAATTAGCCACGCATTACTGCACAGAAACTCACTCAGAACACCCTTATTACTTATCGTAGCTGCACGTCCAACCCATCAATCTGATCGTGAGAAGACACAGAATTGATCGGTACATACATCATCACTCCATGATAAGAACTCGCAAAGATATTAACAAGAACAGACATTAAAACGTGTGGCGCTAGGTAGCTAAAAACGGCAAAATGGCTTACCTTGTCGTTGTCTGGTCAAAAGTGGTCTTCAATGGCATTAAAATGATAAAAACGCTGCTGAAGGTTAATCCATAGGTTTGAAATGATTTCTGATAATCCATAAGCAATAAACCTGCTTTTCCGTATAAAAAGCAGGTTTTTAAAAAAAATTAGAGCTGTGTATACACAACTTGTGAAACTGCACTAAACGGGGTTCTTTGTAGTACTTACATTTACTGACGATGGGGTGCTGCATAACTACGTAGCCTCGATTAAAGCAAACAGAAGAAGACGACATGTATCAACCATAGACTGTATATATAAAGGTATCAACAAACCACCGCAGCCCGGACTTGAACCGGAGCAGCGGAGGAGTGATGATGTATCTAGAGATCTGAGCCCAGCGGGCTGCTTGTGTTTCTGTTCCTCACAGGACATCATATGACCAGCAGATCCTGTGTGAACTCTCTACGTTAGTCAGTGGACGTCCGACAACATGCACAATAACTTATATTGCAGCTATAGGCTATACTTTGGTTTAAATTGCGTGAATAAACTAGCTAGAGAGCTAAAGTTAGTTATGTTCATCCAATGTCAGAAGGATTACCTTTTAACAAACGTTGTAATGCTTTTATTTCATTTCAATTTGAGTAAAACATTGAAGATATAACATTGTATTGTTTTATTTTTACACTGACTTAGATATAATGAAAATACTTCGTCAGTCAAAGCTCATTTTTGGTAAGGAAGAGACAGGACAGGCAGAGAGAGAGAGACAGTGATGGAAGTCAGGGCGGAACTGCAGGTACAGTCACACAAAATAATGTAGGCTTAATAACCCCATCTATCTATCCATCTATCTCTCTATCCATCTATCTCTCTATCCATCTATCTATATATCTATCGATGTATCTATAACAATAGTCTTCATTTACAATAGGCATATTTTTAAAACATACATCTATTGCAGTTATGATGTCATAATAACATACAATTGTATAAAACAAAATTTGCTTACATCTTTGTTCTCTTTTGAGAATCAAACAAAACAGATTTAAATTAAAAAAAGAATGCAAACAAGTTAAATTAACTTTAATTCACTTTAATTGATTTTAATTCACTAGCAGGAGCAACAAGTGAGAAGGAGCAAAACGTGAACAACGAGGGAGAGATTGAACAAAGAGAAAGAGTAGAGGACAGAGAGAGTAATGAACAGGAAGAAGAAAGAGAGACTAAAGAAGATGGAAGAGAGGCTGCAGGTTATGGAAAGGAGAGAGACATGGGAAGTGAATGTTGACAATGTTTTGTGATCCTTTTAGCCTCTTCTGCATGTCCAGGTCATTAATAGTAACAATCAACTGATTCTTATATATTACACTATAAAAATATTAAATACAAATAATTGATGCTGCATCCACTGACATGGTTTGAAATCAATATATTATCCGATTTGTGACCACCCACAGGACTTAAAAAGCACCTAACTAGATCATGAAAATCCCAAAGATCTCGGGGGGTATACCCTCGAACCCCCCTAGCATGTTTGGACCTCGGTATTTACGAAATCCTAAATCCTGCTTACCATCATCACTATAAGTAAAAAATAATCTTTGGACGGACACTATAATTTTCAGTTTTTTACTATGTTCAATCTGAATTTTCTTTAAAATAAAAAACATCTATATTGATTCTGACTTTTCTACATCCAACTCACAGGTTTATAATTACTTTGAGAAAAAAGATTATACATTTTCCCCTTTTAGAAGTGTAGTTATGGTCATTTGTTCGGGAAATGTCATTTTCGAGCCTGAGACCTGAAAAACAGGCTCAGTGCTGAACAGGTTAAACTGTCATATTCTGCACATTTCTTATACTATCTACATACATCTTATAAGAGTATAATACATATGTATAATATCAGTTAAAATAAGTGCTTCAACATACAGTAGTTAACATTGCTGGAGGTATACACACATATTGATAGATGTCTTGTAATGCACAAGACACAATTATATGGAGAGAAATTTGAAGATCACATGAAATGTGAAGATCACATGAAATGTGAAGATCACGTGACATAGACGCCAGCCATTGGAAATGAATGGTGAAAAAAAACGTAGGGATCCTACAATTTCAGAGGCGTTTTTGTAGAAATACTACGTCCCAAGTTGTGGACCAACATAGTTATTACCCGTTTAGATGAGAGACTGGGTTGTTTAAATGCACATAAACCTATAGAACACACTGCAGGAGGGAAAAAACCCTAAAAGGCAGAATAGGGCCTCTTTAATGTATGACCTAATCAATCATTCCTTGTCACCTGATAGGCAGAATTGTAAATAATCAGATGTATTGCTGGTGATCTGCATAGTGATCTAGATCAGTGGTTCTCAACTGGTCAGGCCTCGGGACCCACTTTTTACTTGGTCAATACATCGCGACCCAACATTTTGAAGCACTCAAATCTATTCAACAAAAAATCGTGCTGTAATATACTGTATACGCTTTTCAGCATACGATATTAATAAAAGTGAAGTACAGTGCATATATCCCTTATATCCCTTCACAGAACTAAAGTATGCTTTTAAAAAAGGTTTAATGAGATGATGGAATCAAAGCTGAACTATATAAAAAGGCACGCATGCTGAAAACCCAACCCCAGCAGGGGGTCTGGGGGGATTCTCCCCCAGGAGATTTTTAGAAATACTAACATAAACTATGCATTCTGGTACACTGAGAAAAAAATAAATAAATCTATTGTTAGCTACCCGACATATTAATAATATTTTATGCCATTGTTTTTTTCACTTTATTCTGACATCTTGCTGCGAGAAGAGTAAAGAGGAGATAGTCTGTGTGACATATTTCATTATGTGTTGATTTCTATCTGAAGTTGTAACCATGGATGTATAAAGAAGAGTTCTACAGCAAAGTTATTCTCCGTGGGGACTTCCGGCAACAATCTTGATTCTGATTGGCCAGAAGACTCGAAAAAACATCAGCAAAGATATTTTATTGAGAAGATGATCACTATGTGACAGAAGTTTTCAAAACCGTTTATGGTCTCCGGTACTTCCAGTCCAACGCCGACTGCATGCACAGCGTTAGAAAATCGGGCCTTCAAAATAAAAGCTTGACATTTTCCCCCAATTTTTCCCCCAATTTTTTTTTCTTCACTCACACACCCGCGACCCACTCGAAACGGGTGGAGTGCGGCAAAACATTTCACAATACTTTTTTCTGGCGTTAGACTATGATGTACTGCTATGTGACAAAAACATAATAAACCAAGGCTACAACATACACTTGATTGATTGCATTACAATGATTGTCTTTTAATCAATTAAAAATAACCATGGATTAGAGCATGATTTGTGCTAGTAATTTCTGAAATAATGATACAATCGCATCAAACTCCTGATGATATATTGCAGTCATTTTGTGTAACATAGCAATAAAAAATCCTCTCTATTGCTCTCTTAAGTGTTGGAGGTCATGATTGGAGTCATCTTGAACAGAGTGACAGAGCAAATAGTCTCTCATATTGTTGGCTTAATACAGTAAGACTTCACGTTGACAGAGTAACCAATAATTCTAGCACTGTAAGTTTCCTAAAGTCTTTCTCTTCTCTCTGTGCAGGTGTATCATTTAAATATAGCTGTGCAGTTCATAAAGCCAGGACCATCAGAGACGGATTGATACTTCCGGGGAGCCGGAGGACACAGTGTCACAGGCGTCAGAGAAGCATCTGTAGACGAGGATGCTAAATGTTATCTCTCTGCAGGAGTGAGCATCTTTATTAAAGTGGAGGTAGCAATAATGTCGTTGGCAGCAGAAAGCTCCACATAACCCCGTTCAAGCCTCAGTTCTTCAGTCTGTTAAGATAACAGCTCAGACTGCTGAGTCTCTGGTAAAGTGACGGCCTAAGGCATTGTTACTGCTAATCCTCAACTTCCATCAATCTGGGTTCTGTTTATTAACAAGTATCGGACGTCTGAGTGTCATCAAACTGAGCTGGATATGCAATTATTCTTTAAAATTAGAAGCGTTCTCAATCCTGAGAGCTTCCACATTCATCATATCCACCTAGGACCGAAAAAATAATAACTTGTACTTGTCTGAGGGGAGAAATGCATCGAGTTATAGCCATTCCCTCCTTCCCTTAGCTTGAACTTTCTACGTCGCTAACCTTCTGTAAAATCCAACCATAGCTCACCAATGACATTTAGAGTAATATCTGTTTGGGGATCCGACAATCTCTCAAATGTGATTGTAATAACGTCCAGTGACAAGCCTGCTGCAATCTTACTTTTTGTTGGGCTGAGGTTAGGGTTTACATTAGAGTTGATATCATACAAATGAGATCATGATAAGGAGAGTCATGGGGTCCCTTCCCTAGATGAATTTCCTGTTTCTTGTTAATTAATATGGCTTTACTAATAAACTTTTCTCTTTGGCTGCCTTCCCAAACAAGGCTGATCACAATCAGTCAGAGGAATGCATTACCACAACACAGGTTGGCAGTCATTCATTAGTCACTAATCAAAGTGAGTAATGGCATTGTGGAGGCCCTCCATTATGAGAATATAAATCTCCTATATTAAGGTGACCAGATTTTCAAAACTAAAACCGGGGACATTTTGAGTTTTGCCGTCAATATATCATTAACATATCCAATTTTCTTCACTGTTAAAAAAAAAGGGGGACAATTCTGGTTCAATGTAATTCGAACATTTGAACTGTTGGATACAAACAGAAGGACGATAGCTCATATATGAGACTTCAAAGGTCTTTTATTTTGAAACTGTACATCAGATTGTCCAGATTCTTTCTGTGTGATTAGATGGGGTGTCCTGCTATCACCCTGGAGTGAAATAAGTCTTTGATAATTTGACAGTTTTTTATTTATTCTTGAGTACAAACAGAAGGACGATAGCCCATATATGAGATTTCAAAAGTATTTTATTTTGAAATTCTACAATTCTCTGATTGACTAGATGGTCCCTTTCTGGAGCCAGGCCCAGAAGGAGGACTCGTCGGCGAGCGTCTGGTGGCCGGGCTTGCCACGGAGCTCGGCCGGGCCCAGCCCGAAAAGGCAACGTGGGCAACACCTCCGCTTCTCCGTCCCGCGGGCCCACCACCTACGGGAAACAGCGATGGGGTCGGGTGCGCTGCCAGAAGGGTGGCAGTGAAAGCGGAGGGTCTCGACGGACCAGACCCGGGCGACAGAAGCTGGCTTTGGGGACGTGGAACGTCACCTCTCTGGGGGGGAAGGAGCCGGAGCTTGTGCGGGAGGTGGAGCGTTACCAGTTGGATCTGGTTGGGCTCACCTCTACGCACAGCGTTGGCTCTGGAACCTTACTTCTGGATAGGGGTTGGACTCTATTCTTCTCCGGAGTTGCTCAAGGTGTGAGGCGCCGGGCGGGTGTGGGGATACTCACAAGTCCCCGGTTGGGTGCTTCGTTGTTGGAGTTTACCCCAGTGGATGAGAGGGTCGCCTCCCTACGCCTGCGGGTTATGGGGGGGAAAACTCTGACTGTTGTGTGTGCTTATGCACTCAACAGCAGTTCAGAGTATACGGCCTTCTTGGAGACCCTGGAAAGAGTCCTGTATGGGGCTCCTGAAGGGGACTCTTTAATCTTGCTGGGAGACTTCAACGCACATGTGGGCAATGATGGAGACACTTGGAGGGGCGTGATTGGGAGGAACGGCCCCCCTGATCTGAACCGGAGTGGTGGTTTGTTACTGGACTTCTGTGCTAGTCATGGATTGGCCATAACAAACACCATGTTCGAACATAAGGATACTCATAAGTGTACGTGGTACCAGAGCACCCTAGGCAGAAGGTCCATGATCGATTTCGTATCATCGGACCTGAGGCCGTATGTTTTGGACACTCGGGTAAAAAGAGGGGCGGAGTTGTCAACTGATCACCATCTGGTGGTGAGTTGGGTCGAGTGGCGGGGGAAGCCTCTGGATAGACCTGGTAAGCCCAAACGTGTAGTTCGGGTGAACTGGGAACGTCAGGAGGAGGCCCAAGTTCAGGAGGCCTTCAACTCACACCTCCGGCGGAGCTTTTCAGGCATTCCTTTGGAGGTTGGGGACATTGAACCAGAGTGGTCGGTGTTCAAAGCCTCTATTGCCGAAGCCGCGGCGGGGAGCTGTGGTCTCAAGGTCCTAGGTGCCTCAAGGGGCGGTAACTCTCGAACCTCCTGGTGGTCTATAGTGGATAGTGAGGTGGGCTGAAGATCGGAAGGTTGTGAGTTCAAATCCCGCCAGGAACACCACCACAAGTGTGCCCTTGAGTAAGGCACTTAGTCCTTAGTTACTCCAGGGAGAATGTCCCTGTAATTGGTAATTGTAAGTCGCTTTGGATAAAAGCGTCAGCCAAATGAAATGTAATGTAATGTAATGTAATGGACACCGGTGGTCAGGGAAGCCGTCCGACTGAAGAAGGAGGCCTTCAGGGATTTGTTATCCCGGGGGACTCCCGAGGCAGTTGCAAGGTACCGACAGGCCCGAAGGGCAGCAGCCTCATCCGTGGCCGAGGCAAAGCAGCGGGTGTGGGAGAAGTTCGGAGAGGACATGGAAAAGGACTTTCGGGCGGCACCAAAGTTGTTCTGGAAAACTGTCCGACACCTCAGGAGGGGGAAGCAGGGAACCATCCAAGCTGTGTACAGTAAGGATGGGACGTTGTTGACCTCAACTGATGGAGTGTTAGGGCGTTGGAAGGAACACTTTGAGGAACTCCTGAACCCGACAACTCCGCCCTCTATGTTAGAGGCAGAGTTGGAGTATCACGGGGGATCAACACCAATCTCCCGGGGGGAGGTCACTGAGGTTGTTAAACAACTCCACAGTGGCAAAGCCCTGGGGGTGGATGAGATCCGCCCAGAAATGCTGAAGGCTCTAGGTGTTGAGGGACTGTCTTGGTTGACACGTCTCATCAACATTGGGTGGAAGTCGGAAACAGTACCGAAGGAGTGGCAGACCAGGGTGGTGGTTCCCCTTTTTAAAAAGGGGGATCAGAGGGTGTGTGCCAATTACAGAGGCATCACACTACTCAGCCTCCCCGGGAAAGTTTACTCTATGGTACTCGAAAGGAGGGTCAGGCCGATTGTCGAACCTCAGATTGAGGAGGAACAATGCGGATTCCGTCCTAGTCGTGGAACGACGGATCAGCTTTTTACTCTCGCAAGGATCCTGGAGGGGGCCTGGGAGTACGCTTATCCGGTCTACATGTGTTTTGTGGACTTGGAGAAGGCGTATGACCGGGTTCCCAGGGAGTTACTGTGGGAGGTGCTGCGGGAGTATGGGGTGAGGGGGTCTCTACTCAGGGCCATCCAATCTCTGTACTTCCAAAGCGAGAGCTGTGTCCGGGTCCTCGGCAGTAAGTCGGACCCATTTCCGGTGAGGGTTGGCCTCCGCCAGGGCTGCGCTTTGTCACCAATCCTGTTTGTAATATACATGGATCGGATTTCGAGGCGTAGTCATGGGGAAGGGGGTCTGCAGTTCGGTGGACTAAGGATTGCACCACTGCTTTTTGCAGATGATGTGGTTCTGATGGCTTCATCGGTCTGCGACCTTCAGCACTCACTGGATCGGTTCGCAACCGAGTGTGAAGCGGCTGGGATGAGGATCAGCACCTCCAAATCTGAGGCCATGGTTCTCAGCAGGAAACCGATGGACTGTCCACTCCAAGTAGGGAATGAGTCCTTACCCCAAGTGAAGGAGTTCAAGTATCTCGGGGTTTTGTTCTCGAGTGAGGGAACAATGGAGCGTGAGATGGGCCGGAGAATCGGAGCAGCGGGAGCGGTACTGCAGTCGCTTTACCGCACCATTGTGACGAAAAGGGAGCTGAGCCAGAAGGCAAAGCTCTCTGTCTACTGGGCCATTTTCGTTCCTACCCTCACCTATGGTCATGAAGGATGGGTCATGACCGAAAGAACGAGATCGCGGATACAAGCGGCCAAGATGGGTTTTCTCCGCAGGGTGGCTGGTGTCTCCCTTAGGGATAAGGTGAGAAGTTCGGTCATCCGGGAGGGACTCGGAGTTGAGCCGCTCCTCCTTCGCGTCGAAAGGAGCCAGTTGAGGTGGTTCGGGCACCTAGTTAGGATGCCACCTGGGCGCCTCCCTAGGGAGGTGTTCCAGGCACGTCCAGCTGGGAAGAGACCAAGGGGTAGACCTAGGACCAGGTGGAGGGATTATATCTTTTCGCTGGCCTGGGAGCGCCTTGGGATCCCCCAGTCAGAGCTGGTTGATGTCGCCAGGGAAAAGGAAGTTTGGGGCTCTCTGCTGGAACTGCTACCCCCGCGACCCGACCACAGATAAGCGGAAGAAGATGGATGAAAGGATGGATGGACTAGATGGGGTCTCCTGCTGCTATCACCCTGATGTGAAATAAGTATTTGATTGACTTCGAATGACTCTTTGATTATGGACAGTTTCCATTAAATAATAATCAAAATATAGATGGACAATAGATCTAATTTGAGATTTTAAACAGCATACATTTTAAAGTCACTCAGTGGAAATGTCAGATATGTCTTCATAACTGTATTACATGTTACTTGTTAGACGCTTTTATCCAAAGCGACTTACATACAATACTGTGGGCAATCCCCACAGGAGCAATTTGGGGTGAAGTGTCCTTCCCAGGGACACACCGACATGCTGACTGCAGTGGGGTTTGAACCTGTGACCCCCTGAATGTATACTTACATTTTACATTCACTCAGTTATAATGTGGTAGTTATACGTAGTTTGTTTTAAATTATTATTGATCACATTATATAGTACATATTTCTTAATTTAAGCTCCAGTGTATATGAATATGTTTGGTGTGTTTTTTAGGTATATCTGTTATTGACCGAGTAAACGCCTTTATTTTGAAGGCAGTTTTTACAGGCCTCTACCGTAATGCATAGGATATTCGTGCACCGCAATACAACGTGCGGGCTGGCTTGACTGTGTTTTCCGAAGTGGGGGCTGGCTTGACCACAGTCTGTTTACCCAGTGTTTCCTGACATGAAACGTTTTATTTCACCTTGCTATGTGTTTTTAACGTATATTAAAAAACGGGGACATTTCCGGGGACAGTTTCAACCGGGGACAGGCCAATACAAACGGGGACTGTCCCCGGAAAACAGGGACGTCTGGTCACCCTATCCTATATTAATGTGGTGGAGCAAAACGGCCAGTGGTGAACCGTCAGGGCCTTCAAGGTATTCAGAGAATACTCTGGAACACTCAGATAACAAAAACAAAAAATCGATTTAATTATATAAATACAATGTATGTAAAATTAATAAATGAGAATCGTATCTGTGTTGTTGATCTGTAATATTACAGTGTTACGTTGATTTGTTTTTCCTTCTCAGTCCATGCACTACGCATTTCAGTGGTTTTGTGGGTCTCTGGGTAGAATAGAAAGAATAGAATCGGAGGGATGAAACCCTCTTTAATGGTCACACAGTGACATGTGTTCTCTGCATTTAACCCATCCTAGTACCAGTAGTCTAGCACTAGGAGCAGTGGGCAGCTATTGTACAACACCCGGGGAGAAATGGGAGTGGGAGTGGGGGTGGGGGGGGGGGGGGGGGGGGGGGGGTGTCCGGTGCCTTGCTCAAGGGCACCACGGCAGGGCAGGAGGTGAAATGGGACCTCTCCAAGTAGCAGTCCACACTCCATATTTTTAGGTCTGGTCGGGGAATATCCTTCAACCAAGGTATTCTACATCCTTGATCGAATGCCCTGGCCGTTGCACTGAATGAGAGCGTACATTTGGATTGACAGTTTGATCAACCAATCATATATTGATTTGTAGCCAATGGGCGTATTCTTTCAGAGTTTCCCTCGGTTCCAGGCTATTCCAGAAGGCCCGGTAGTTCACTGGCTCGAGACAGAGGATCTAGATAAATGCCACGAAGCAATTCATATGACGATTTATTGTTTTTAGGTGAAGATGATGTTGTTGCGGAATTGTTGTGAGTACCCTTTTCAAGATGACAATTCAGTGAAAAGACAGACATTATAACGGCGGGGGGGGGGGGGGGGGGGGTCAATAACATCTGAGTGTCAATAACGCCTGCTAACCCCTGAGTGAACATTAGCATTATAAAATATATTGTAGGATGGCAGAGGACTGCAACTCAGACATCACTGATTCAGCTTGACTTCTTCCACATGTGAACAGTAGCCTTTAACACACACTTCTTCATTGACTAACGGTATATTCAGAGTTAAAACTGCACACATTAAAGGACAATGCTCTTTACTCACAAAAAACGAAATATGAAGATGAACATAAGGAAGTCCTGATTATTCATTGGTGGAGCTATGTAGCAGCTGATCAACAGTTAACGTTAAAACTGAGTGTTGTTTCCAGAGCTCTGACTATTGGTTTTATGAGCAGTAATCAATAAATAACAGCCTTTGATGCCTTGTTAAAGAAAGCAACCCGGTATCACAGCAAGACGTGAACATGTGACCATTTACCATGCTGGGAGACGTGAATATGTCACGGTTTCGTCCCTTCAAACGTGACAGTTACACGATATTGTTAACATGGCCCAACCAATGGAGAACTACCCGGAAGTGCCAAGGGTGCCCAGCAAATGCTCTACCGAGCCTATTGGTTGTTTTTTATTGTCAAAATTAGATGTTTTTAATTAATTTTTTAATCCTCACACTCGATTTCGCCGATTTTCTTGTGGCCCTAGCTGGTCGACACCTCTTTTAGCAGAAACAAAGGCTACATTAATGTATTACATCAATGTTAGGGTTAGGGTTAGGGTGTCCGTCCAAAAATTATTTTTTACTTATAGTGAAAACTAACCTTGGATGATGGGTTAGTAGACTAAAAGCTTTAGGAATCCAAAGTACAACATATAATAAGTACCCTGTATCAAGATTGATGCAAAACAAGTGACATTTTACCTTTTTAGAGAGATTTAGCACAAAAAAAACACTTCTGGGGTCATTTGGGTGGATTTTCCATATCTCTGGCCCCCCTTGGTAGATTTTGACGAATGAAATCTCTTTATAACCGCTAGAGCCAATGGAATCGAGGGGAAGTTCTACAAACACCAACACATGAACAAATAAGGAGTGAGAGTGACGCGTAGCCAAAACCGGAAGCTGCATATACTCTGGTGGCTACCATTAGCAGCTAACTTTTGTGCTCCGATTTTTACATAAAAATGGAATTATTATCCCAAAGCCACAGATACATTATTAACCTATGGATCAACCGATTCACCCGCGTTTTTTCTCGTTTTAATGCCATTGAACACGTCTTTTGATCAGATTGACAGCTACGGTGAGACGATCTCCCGTAAAAGCTCCGTAAAGGTATGTGTTGTGATGTCTGTGTTTGCTTCCCCTGTCGCGAGATCGGATCGCTTAGTGATGATACTATACTTAAATAATCTGTGGAGTCTCAGCTTTAATCGGATATATTGTATGTGCAGTTTCGATAAGTAAGGGTATCTTTATTTTGAATTCTGTGCTAAAGTGTGTTAGCATTTTTTTTTTTTTAAATGAATAAAACCGCACGTCCCTGCGGTGTGAATATCGCGCATGCTCATATCGCGGTTATCGCCATGACACGATATATCGTTCAGCCCTAATCTGCATCCTGATCTTGTCAGCCTGACTTCTCAGATAAAGGCAGTGCTGCCTCATCTCCCTCACAATTATGGCCCTCTCCTCCACAAGTCTCCTTTTGCACATGTAGGCATCGACAACTTTTTTTTGGGCCAAAATGGACACCGATTCTGAAGAGAGAGGAACAGCAAGCATACCCTTACCGACCAAGACATGCACCAGTAGGATAAGTGACCAGTCATAGTCCATTGCCTGGGAAGCTGGTGTTATAGGTCTTGCTTAGTGCCAGAAAATAAACATATTATATAAACACAAACAAGAGAAGCTCTTACCATCACTTTGCACTTCCCATGGCCATATTAGACTGTCTGTTGTTTGCCGTTCTGCAGACAGTCTTCTCTCCACCTCTTCTTCCTGGATTTCTCCTTCAGGAGGCTGTCCGGTGTTGTACTGGCGTATTGCCGCTAAGAGTTTGGTCTTTTCCTCCCTTAACCTTTTGCGACATAACTGCCGAATCTTATTGCTGTCTATATGACGTAATTCCAAAAATGATTACAGAAACAATGTTCAATGGAATTTTTTAATTACATGACTGCAACTGAATAATAATAACTTACCAGTCTGTCTATAGAGGCAAGCTTTCTTTTGGCACAGCCCTAGAAATAGCTGCTCAATGGACATCTGGAGAGACTGATTGTCGCCTGATGTGTTGTCTTGGGTAAATAACAAGAAACACAGTTTGAGGACAAAGACAACATAGGTGTTAATACTATACGTTAAATAAAAATGTTATATTATCAAGTTAGGAAACAGCATACCGTTTGTTGCCCAGTCTCTAACATCATTAACCCATTGTTGTACTTTGTCCTCAGGGCATCCAAGCTCTTCGCAGGTGTCCTTCATTTTTTGAGTCTCACCCTCCAATATTTTGATTGTCTGTTGTAAAAAAGATGTTGCAGATACAGATGTATTTTCAAGATTTTCACCCAAATTTCCATAACTTTTCATGTCTTGAAAACAGTAATTAATCATTCAAACTTTTCCAGACCTGCGCAAGCACTCTAATCTTGTCATGCCTATGCTTACATGGCCAATTACCTTGACATATCTCTTGTCCAACACCACATGAAGGTTTTCCTGTTTCCGTCTGTTCCATCCCATTGCATGGACAGTCAACATGTCATTGCGAGCTGTTTTTAAAAGTAAAATTGACAAGCAGATAATATAACTTGGGTATTTGGAAATCAACTCATAAAAACTCTAGTACTGTTGAAACAGACTACATCAAAGACAAAGATAAAGTAAAGTAAGAGATGGATAATAACTTCAAGACATAATTATGTTGGTCTAATGACAAGAGGGCATACCTGATTTTGTCATGTACTTAGTTGTGATGGCACAACGTGACAGAAAGCTGTTCACCGAATCTCCACTTCTTCCTCGGCCGTCGAACAAGCACCCTCCAAATTTCTCCCACTCCACACAATCTAACAAGTACACATATATTATATGTCATAGATGAATTACAAAAAGTTCTTACAATCACAATAATATAAGAGTGGGCCTACCTCACACTTTGTGGAATGGGCCTTGGCATGACCGAGAGAAACGGTTGCACGCTCAGCAAAGGTCGCAGTTCTGGCATTGTCTTTGCCACTTTCTGGAGGTAGGACCAATATTTACAAGCAATATCTGTGCAATAAAAATGCACGTTTGTAGCTTGAAACTGCGTTTGAAGGAACAAGGGGTAGGCAAATATTTCTCCTCTGAACATGTTGAGAGCTTTCAGTAGCACTCCATGTCTACATACAGCCACCTCTAACCCCTCTTCATCAAGCCTGCTGGCTCTTTTTGCTGTCTCTCAAGCAGCTTACCACTGGCTGGTACTACCTTTTCCTGGGGTCTACAATTAAAGACATCTTAATGTTACACTCTCAAAACAATAAAGGCTAGAAAAATTATAGGAAAAAAATGTTGTGCTTACACATTTTACATTTGTTCTGACTTTGTCAACAAAGTCTGTGACAGCCGAGTCTTCCATGATGAACGGCCCTTTAAAAAGTGGTTCATCGATCCTAAATTCAAAAATAAATATTCAATTCATTATTATCATCATTGATAGGCTACTTCTTAAATTCAATTGACATACAACAAAGATGTATCTCTGTGACTGTCGGAAACGGTACTGTTTCCTATTCCCATCCACTGACACAGCCAACATGTTGGGAGTACAAGCTGGGCATGAGAAGGGTTCCTCACACGTCATTTTCTGGCACTCGTACTGGCAGGCCATATACTCCAGAAAGCTCCTTTGGAAGATATCTCCATGGATGGTCTGGAAGTTTGAGAAGCAAAATTGTTACCTTACACATGTCAGAATAATACGATCAAACAGGAAGACTTTCACAGTGGTTGGAGGCAAGAGGGGGGCTACTAGGAGTATCCCTAACACACGATATCCTGAAAAGTGAAGGTCAGGTTAGGATTGGCAGATGCTGGAAGAGAAGGAACATTATTTCAGCTTTTGTCATATGCACCATGACTCTATACAGTACAGTACAGAATCCCATTTGTTCCCACAGAAGAGCACAATGTTTTTCATCATACAAATTGTGTTCTTCAGCAAAGAACAAAAGTTGGATTATGATATGTTTGATTTTATACAGTATGTCCTACATCTACCAGTGCTAGGTTTTTAGCTCTAATGTAACACTAGTTAAACTACTTTCAGTAACATTGTAAGCTTTTTAATTGAGTTATTTTGACATAAACATATTTCCAATCAACATATTTCATCTACACAAAATAAATGCATCCTTTCACAATGCCCTCTACTTATGCAATACTCAGTGAAAGTCATCTTACCCTCCCATAATGCTGTGTCCTCCGTTCCAGCATCTGTAAAAAGGCCTGTCTGGACAAACCTGGTGCCACAGTCTTCAGGTCCTCAAAAGATTTGAAGACATCCGTGGAATATAACGTGTCTCCGTTCACAGAAGCTGGCCAGTAACCGCTTCTAATGAGGTCTCCCCAATCAGGTGTCCATTCGTAATGGCATGTGTTGCACACCCTCTTGGGGAGATGCAAATCATAACGCCCTAATAACAAACACAGTTTAGTAAAAACAATTGCATTCATTACCTGTATTAGGGTGACAAAAAGAACACTTAAAATCATACCATTAATGCAGACGAAAATGACAGGCCTGCTGATAGACTCTGTAACACCTTCAGGGTTACACGAGTGTGAAGGCCTACCAGTGGGCAGAAGACGATCTGTGAAGAGAGGTTAAAAATATGTCTTAAACTACCAGCACATTAGGAAAGTTATAAAATAACCACTTGGGGCTAAATTGCACTAAATTGCAGCACTTTGGCGCAGGCACCATGAGGAAGAGGTTGATGGTTGATCAACCAAAAGCTGCTGCAATTGCTGAATCTCATCTTCTGGAAACAAACAAAAAAGAAAATGTTCAGCATCACAACAGCATACTCATATTGCATCACGTATTCGTTTGATGTTATGTTGACACATTTCCTAACTTTCAGTGATAGTAAATGTCATCCAACCAAAAAGCTGAGGGGGTACTGCAGAGGTTGCTCCAGCTGGTTCCACAGTCACTGGACTGTCAATGGCAACAGTTCTGGCTGATAATATAATAAATAATAATAGATATATTGATAACAGATAATAATTACAGAGAACAGGAGGCAATCACAGGCAAATGTTATGCATTAAAAGAGTTCTAACAGTTCTAACTAACTATTTATTACAATGGCCTATTTGTATACGTACGACGGAATAACAGATATTTGTTCAATACCTCTCTAAGCTGAAACATGCTGGACCAATCATGTTGCGAACAATCAAAACAAAAAGGACATGTTAATCATGAATACCTGTATACATGCACAAACCTTTAGTACGTCGGCAGGTTGCCCCTTCTGCTCCTCCTCTTTAGAGGACACCCCTGAGCATCTTTGCCTACCCAGCTGATTCTGCTCCTGCTAGATGCTGCTCTGGCCCTGTCTTCTTTCTCCTTCAATAAAGTACTCATGCATTACCACAACAAGCTGCTTTTCCTTCCCAGTGTATTCTTATTCACTTTGAATTACAAGCACATAATCAATCAACCTAATCAGTACATCGGGCACAAAACCAATACAATTGAAATTAAACAATTTACCTTCAGTTGTTTACAAAGTAAATCGGCAAGGAAAATGGCGTCTTCTAGCTGTTCCTCGCCTTGTTTAGCAGCCATTTCAGGAACTAGAAATCAAAACACACACCGGTGTGTGTGTTTGCTCGCGTATACATACAAAAGAGAAAGTGGTAAAGAGACAGAGATGAAGATGGTAAAAATGGGGAGAAGACAGGAAGAAATGTAGGGAATATAGCTCTGAGGAGGGAGAAGAGAAGAAATAGAAAAAGGCTCTTAAAAGTGCTGTTAGGTCTTGCTTTGGTTTGGAATCTGTTGAAGGAAAAAAATACAGTGAACACTTTAGAATACATGACAATTTACAATCTCACATATCAACAAGCTTTAACATTGGGGGTAAATTACTAGTTAACCTGTTAAACCCCGAGCCTGTTTTTCAGGTTTCAGGCTCGAAAATGACATTCCCAGAATAAATGACTATAACTTCACTTCTAAAAGGTTTATATGAATAATATTTGATATCAAAGCAAGGTTACATCTGTGAGTTGGATATAGAAGTGTCAGAATCAATATAGATTTTTCTGTGTCAGAGTAAATTCAGATGGAACATAGCAAAAAAATGTAAATTCCTGTCTCCGCCTAAAGAAAACCCATTACATATAGTGAAGACCACCCTTGAATGATGGGTTAGTAGCCTAAAAGCTTTAGGAATCCAAAGTATAACATATAATAAGTACCCTGTATCAAGATTGAGGCAAAACAAGTGACATTTGACCTTTTTAGAGAGGTTTATGAAAATAAAGTCCAGGCGGAATAAGCTTTGGGCACATTTGGGCACATTTGGTTCCATCAGTGCCATTTGACCTTTTTCAGGTACCAGACTATAAAATCATTGTATTACATTCAATCATCACTATAGGTATTCATTCCACCCAAAACAAACAAAAAAATATTTAAAAAATAAATACATATTTTTTTTAAATATATATTTTTTTAAATATTTGTTTGTGTGGGAGTGTGTGTAGATGTGTGTGTAAGTGTAGGTGTGTGTGTGGGTATGTATGTGTAAGTGTAGGTGTGTGGGTGTGTGTAGGTGTGCAAGTGTAGCTGTGTGGGTATGTGTAAGTGTAGCTGTGTGTGTGTGTATGTAACTGTACCAACACACTATACAATAAAACTACACTGTAGGTCAGTGTGTGTAGGTGTACTTGCACAATAAAAAAAAACGGAAACATAGGTAACATTTGACTCCAACTGGGGCAGATTTATTTCAAACATTTTACCAACACTATAGGCATGTAAAAACAAACATTTTACCAACGTACTATACAATAAAATCACACTAGGTATATAACATTTTTTAAATAAACACTCGCAAATGTTATACCTACCTGAACTTTATACCTACCTGAATGTTCCAGTATTTAGGTCGTGCCACTCCCTGAAACAGTTCTTTTTGGTAGTGAAGCACAGAGGGACCTGGCACTTCCTGCAGTACACGGGTGTCTTCACCCTTTTGAGTCCAGCATCTAGGCACCTCCTGCAGTTCTTCCTGACCTTGGTGGCATCTTCCCCATAATACTCGGGCATGCATGTGAGTGGTGGTGGAGGAGGGGGTGGTGGTGCAGGCCCTTCAGCAAACTCCAACAATTCTGCAGCAAGCTGCTCCCTGAAAGTCTTCTGGGTGTGTGTCTTTGTCCTGCTGGGGTCACTCCTCATCTAACACATGTGGAAAAACAAAGAGATTAGATTAATTCACTGGCTTAAACTTATAGGATAATATTGGACTATAAATGAATAATATTACACCAAATAAATAAGTAAACACATGTATATTCATTCACTGGCCATTCATTTAGAAAATGTAACTCCAAAAAGACAAGTAACACTATTTAGCATTTTGCCTAATCATTTTTTGTAGCTTCTTGGCTAAGCTAACACTGTGATGCAGTTTTACCAAACACAAAAGTAATATATAAAAAGGATAATATTGGACTATAAATGAATAATATTACACCAAATAAATAAGTAAACCCATGTATATTCATTCACTGGCCATTCATTTAGAAAATGTAACTCCAAAAAGACAAGTAACACTATTTAGCATTTAGCATCATTTAGCATTTAGCATCATTCCTGTAGCTTCTTGGCTAAGCTAGCACTGTGACGCAGTTCCACCAAACACATAAGTAATATATAAAAACGGAGAGATTACATACCTTTCCCGTGGTGGAAGTTCAACATCCGAGTCACTACTGTCTGGATCCAGGTCTGGCTGGAGGAGATCTTCATCATCCGAAGAAGAGTCATCTGGTATGATCATAGCTCCACTATCGTCAGCTAGCATCTCTAGCACCAGCTCGGTGGTGAAGCTCTCCCTTCTGGCTGCCATTATTTGCTAAAATGGAAAGAGGATACACAAGAAAAATATCTAAAAGCAAAGAAATCAACGTCCTTGAAATGTGCTCTGTTACCTGTTACCTGCTATCGTCGCTGCGTGCTGTGGTGCTGTGGTGCTGTCCTGCTGCGTGTGCTCTGTTGTGGCTCCTGCTGCGGTGCAGTGCTCTGTGGAGCCTGCTGCGTAATGCGTAATGGAGGCGGAGCAGGCGTAGTTTATACTACGCAGGATCATATCTTTGGAACCCATTGGTCGATTTGGGTGATTGACACCTTTTCTGAACCGTTAGAGCCAATAGAATCGAGTGACAGTTAGTAAGTCCCGCTAAACACTTACGTCAAGTAGAGAGAGGTTTGCGTAAACAGCATGTGAGACAGCATTAGCTTGGGACTGCGAAACTTTATACCTACTCTGCTGCCATGAATGTAATGATAGATTATCAGGAACAATTCTAAAGTGACTAAGAGACATTGGATTAACCTTGAGGAGCGTTTTTATTCCCTTGAACACGAGCTTTGATCACAAAACAGCAACGGTAAGACATAATTATTGTTATGTTTTTAAAAATTGTTGTTTTTTTTCTTCTCTGTTCTGGCTGCTAGCTCAGTGAGTTTGTGTCCTACAGGGATGATACTTATAACAAAATAATCTGTGGAGTATCAGCTTTCCAGATGATATGTAGTTTGTGCAGAAAATATTAAGTTTTAAAGATCGTTTTTGCTAGTTAGCACTGGAAGTAGCATCTGCCCGTTTTAGCTAAGGGCTAATGCTAACGCTTCTTGTGAGACTTGTGTTTTGTTTCAGTAAAAATGGTTCGTATCGTCAGTTAGCTGAGATTCTTCTCGTTAATCTGGTATAACACATTAATAGGATTTTAAATATTAAAATGCCCTGAGACACAGTGTCGTGAAAAAAAAAACGGGGTCCCCGCCGGCGGGGACCTTGGGGCTTAACAGGTTAAAGCACTAATCAATCAGGGGCGGACTGGAACAAGGACAGCTCTGAACGTTTTGTCCTAAATAGGACCAAAACAATCAGCGTGCAGTAACAGTCTGTAGATGGTTGTCATGACATTTCTTCACAAGTTGCCACTGTATGCAAGTATGACAGCCACAATAGGCATTTTTCCAAGCTTTGTATATACAGTGCCAAAAGTATTTAACTCAACATTTTCTTACATTAACTTTTTTTCCAACACACACAGCATTTACATTGTTAGCAGTTATGTTTTGGTGTACTTCTAAAGGTAATTATTCTAAAGGTTCTTATTATACATCCATGGTCTGTAGTTTGTTTATAGCATAACGTTAGCATTTTGCTTCTGGCCATTAGATTTATGATTAGAAAATTATAAAAGTAGGGTAGATATGTGGAGATTATCCGGCTGAACAAAACGTGCATTTATCAAGCAGGTTCGTTTTCCACAGATCTTATTTCGAGCTATTTTCCAAAATCCTATGGAGAAATCCCATTGACTCTGAGACGAGGGAACCAATAGTTGTAAAATGCTAACTCAAGTAAATATGTGTTTAGCTAACTCGTGCTTTAAAAAAGATGTAACTACAACTGATTTACTTGCAATACACATTAAAATATTGGAGGCATGCGGTGCAGCACATTACCTGCTTGGCAAAGTCAGACAGAGAGAAAGTTGTAGCCGATGTCCGGTGCGTTCATGCATGGTCATCGGATAGTAATCGGTAGCATGGTGTTCACTTACTACGCGATCGCACAACGTAACGTACAGTAATTCCACAACCACATAAATGGATTAACATCGATTTAGCTGGGGCAACAAAAATAAATAAATGAATGCATCTACTGGTTTCATTTGAACCAAAAGTGGTGCATTTTGCACTATTTTTTATTTATCTTTATTTATTTTCTTATGTCCTATTTATATTATGTTGCACTGTTGGAGGAGCTCGGGATCTAAGATTGTAAATGCCAAAATTACACTGTAGCTAGCATCTGATAACAAAAACCCTTGAACCTTGAACCTTGGTGTTTATTTTTCACGGAGTTCAGTTGCTAAGCGATCACACAACGTCATGTCATGTATTTCCACAACAACACAAATGGATTAACATCGATGTAATACATTAATGTAGCCTTTGTTTCTGCTAAAAGAGGTGTGGACCAGCTAGGGCCACAAGAAAATCGGTGAAGTCGAGTGTGACGATTAAAAAATAAATTAAAAACATCTAATTTTGACAATAAAAAACGACCAATAGGCGCGGTAGACCATTTGCTTGGCACTTCCGGGTATTTCTCCATGGCCCTTTCTCATTTCATCAAATCCCCCTCCTCGACTCCTCGGTCCTCCGGTAGTGACCCGGAAATGAATTTCAGCGCGCCATGTTGACATCTCATTTCTCTAAATGCACTTCGAGGACCGAGCATCGAGCATCGAGGAGGCTCTCTGGAGGAGCTCTAACCGTGGATACACTAATGGGTCCTCCACGGCTCCTTCGTGGATGCATTTCCATATATATATACATATATACATATATATCAGGGTTTCCTCTAGGATTTTTTCTCGCCGGTCAAATGTCCGGGCAGGATTTATTTTACCAGACAAATTTGAAACTTACCGGTCATATTTCAATAATAATAATAAGAGTTGTGTAGCAGAGTTTCCGTTAGCAGGTAATTACCGGACAACAGCGTCCTGCACAGGTCTGATTTTCAAGACCCGCTCCCGCCCGCACCCACGAAGTGCAATACCGAACCCGCCCCCCCGCACATATTGCCAATTAGTTCCGCAACCCGACCCGACCTATCGGCACAGGATCCGCAACCAACCCGGACCCGCATATATATGAGCAGTGAAAACGTGCAATTATTAACACACGCAGTTGCATATTTGTCTCAAAAAGCGTGGGATGTTGGTTCTTTTCTCATCTAGGAACCAAAAGCCTCCAGACGTTGGATTTCGCTCTTGAGGAAGTGTTATTGAAAATGCTGTATTCTCCGCTGAGGATTTAAACATTAAACAAAATTATTATTATTGTAATATATTTACTATGCAACACCCGCGACCCAACCCGCATCATCTTTGTTTTACCCAGAACCGAACCCGGAAAAAAGCGTTTGAAAAAATACCACCCGCGAATCACCTTTTTTGTGGGTACCCGACCCGATGCAGGACTCTGCCGGACTATGAGCAGATATGCTGATGTTTAAAACTCAGTTCACGGGGCTCATTTGTATATTGCTTCAGTTTATAATCGTAACAGATCGAAACAAATTCAGATTCATTTTTCAATAAATTATTCCACAAACAACAAACAACATCATTATTACATTCAAACAAACTACTTGTAGTAGATAACGTACATTATTCAAAAGTTTACATTAAAGGTGACCTATCATGCTATATTTAAATGATATAGTGTATGACCATACCTATATAAGGTATATTTATACATTTTATTTTTCAAAATACCAAACAGATCATTTTTTAGCCATGCCTTGTTTCGCTCATTTTCGCTTTATTCCAAACCTGCCTATGAAAATTCTGAGCAGCAGCTGACCACGCCCCCAGCAGAAGAGCCGGCGAGAGTCACGTTACCATGCTTGCTGTGATTACGAGTGTGGAATACACATGTCATCTCAGAGCAATGCATGTGTTCAAGCATATTATCAATTTGATCCAGAAACTGAAGCAGCGGAGGTTTTGGTGGAGGTGCAAACATCTCGGTTGCAGCAGGACGTTTCTGAATGGTTAGTTGACAAGCTGTTGTCCCTATTTATTTTTACTCTGTTACGATGCTTGCTACTTATTCCATTCATATTTTGGCTAATTAGCAAGAATGCAATGTGTACAGTTTGTAACTTAGAGTTTGTAACGCAAACACAGCGATACATATATATATATTTATAAAGGGAGACATTCATATTTTCAGCATATATACAATGGCCTCATTGCGTTTAATAGTTTACAGTCCTTTTCTTCCAACATCGTGCAACAACCGTTGGAAAGTTCAATAACTTAGGGTGATAAAAAGTATAACTCCAACACCTCAGTTGTCAGCATTATGTGTTTCATGTGTTTTAAAAGCTCAGTTATTGACTTCTTTCTAAAGGGGGTACATGTGCAACTTGCGCCACGATGCCTTCTGAACCGGAGCATGTGCTGCATGGAGATACCACACGTAACATTAGCTTCACTAAGTTGTCTGTTTAGAGAATACATTTTTCACATGTCATTCAATATATGTTTATCACACTAGGTGTAAAGACGGATGCAGGAACATGAGGACTCTGTAACCTGTGTGGTGGACCATCCTGGATTTGGTTTTGACTGAAATTGTAAAACGAATGCTAATATTGTTCATGGAAATAAATACTGGTGTATATGGCTTTATGCAATCTTTCATTCTGTCATTGTACATGTACTATTATATACTACACAGCAATGGCATAACACACCCATGTGTACGACAACAAGTCCACACACAACCTTATGCTTTTGAAATCAGAATATTCTTTACCCATCCAAACATGAATAATCACGACACATTTGATATCAACTCGGAACTTTATTGTCAAAATCAACGGTTATTTGAATCAGGATCAGAGTGGTGATTCCGGCCTGCGTTGTCCTCTGATCCGTGAAACGTCTATGTTGGGTTCAGACAGCAGCCAAATTGAACCGTGTAGCATACCCGGCGATGACCTCCTCCCTGTCAGGTTGCTCATAATGGTGCAGGGTCCACAAAGACTTGGTCGAAGATGAGGTCCATCAAGTTGGCCACGTAGCCTGTGCAATGTTAAAAAAAGCACAACAAAAAAAGTGGTTTAGATTAGTATGCATGTCGTCAACAACAACATACCAGGGCTTTAGCTCCGTTTTACTCGTGGTGTGTGTCCCCTCGCATACATACATACAGTGTTGTATCCTAACACACCCCCATTTATATTCATGTGCGCAAACAAGTAAACATGAAAAAGCTTTTCCATATAACGCTGCAAAAAACGGCATGTCTTATTAGCGTAGCGTAGCTTAGCGTAGCGTAGCTTAGCTTACAGATCGATGATATATGATCGTTCTTACAGACTACAATCACAAAAGCTTTTACATAACGCTGGAGAAAACGGCACTTACCTCCAGAAGATTACGTTTGTTATTATAACTTACTCAATATGATTTTTTAGAGGATACAAAATACTAATACATAGGAGAATAAATACTTGTGTTATCGGCTAGGCTAGGCGTGGCTTTACAGCCTTCACACAGATCGCCATTACGGCAGTCTGAACATGTTCGCAAATGCCTGATAATTAAAATAAAAGACAAAGCAAAGACTGCGGAGCGTACAAAATAAAATGTTACAAGAACATATAAACACCTAACCGATTACTAGTTGGGGTTGAGGCGACATTGATACGGCGAAGCTACATGCTACATGCTACAAGCTAGAGATAGCTTTATCAGGAAAAACACCGCTAAATAAAAACTTACAGCTTCAGAATTGGATGTGTCCTCACTGGCCTGGTCCCGGATGGTTGGTATTGATCCCGGGTGTAGCATTAGTTTGGAGGCATATCCGTGTTGGACTTGAGAGAAGTTCATAAACATGTCCGTGGTAAAATGTTTGGAACACACACACAGAAATCTGCCGGGGTCTTCTGGCACATGTCCCTTGAAAATGAAGTCTAGCCACAGATTATTCTCTTTTTGCACTGATGGCATTGCATGCAGTCCCCTGTTCCGAGTCTTGCAGCCAACAACAGCACAACGTTTAACTGGCTTAGACATCCTAGCAAGAGCAGGCAGAAACACAGATGTGACTGGGGTTGATTTAGCCTGCCGATAGCCTATATGCGAATGAGAGGTTTGGCAATGCACGTGGCCGTGGCTCATTCCCCTGATAGGTGGAGAGTTGACCAATAAGCGGAGTACGTCTTTGTGACGTAGAAAAGTGTCGGAATGTGGATCCATTTTTTTCAGATCCGTTGCAGCCCCTTTTTTAGAGATTTGGCGAAGTAGGAAAATAGAGAGGGTTGTGTTTTCTGACACTTGGCGAGTTCCCTGGAACACCGGGGACACATAATCATGTATAAAAGACGTACAAAGGTGCATTTTGCATGATAGGTGCCCTTTAACTTTGAATAATAACACGGGAGAAACGGAGCCTCTCTTTTTCCCTCTCCCTCCCTCTCTCTCCTGACAGCCCGTAAGTTTATCATGCAGCTCCTGCAGCTCGCTAAACAGTGGGCGGGGCTTCAGGTGATCATGCAGAGCTGCGTGTCTCGGTCTGACTCAGCAGCTGATCCGATCTCTCTCTCGCGTCCGGGTATACTTCACTCGCGTTTATGTCCATATCGATCAGATCCAGCTCTCCTGATCGGCCTTTATAGAGAGCACCGATCAAACTATTAAGAGTGAATATCGGCCGATAATGAGCGGCGGCCGATCTATCGGAGCATCCCTAATTATTACCAGACATTTTGACCGGCAGGTTTTGAATTTACCGGTTATTAATACATTTTACCAGCTAAAAACCGGTAATTACCGGCTAACGGAAACCCTGATATATATATATATATATATATATATATATACATGTGTGTGTGTGTCCGCATCTGTAGCCTGTTATTGTCTCATTATACCGCACTGTGAATGAATCAAAGTAAATATATAAGTCATCATGAACACATCTGTCCATCAGACAGAGGGCTGCTGTGCCTCCTGTCATCATTAATGGACGTCTCTTTAAAATGACCGCTCACAGGAGAGGAGTTCTCATTTCTCTAACCGCCTGCTGCTTCCCCTCCTCTCTCCTCAGTTCCCCTCCTCGGCTCGCATCTCCTGTGGGCGGGACTAAGTCTCGAGGATAGGAGTCGAGGAGGGGAGTTAGAGAAATGAGAAAGGGCCCATGTTAACAATACCGTGTAACTTTCACATTTGAAGGGGATTAACTAACATTGATGTAATACATTAATGTAGCCTTTGTTTCTTTGTCTCGGGCGGACGGCCTGGGGGCAAGGCAGAGTTCATTAAAGGGCGAAGGCCACAGCGGGCGAACTCAGGGGGCTGAGCATGAGGGTGAAGGCAGCGGCTGGAAGAGTCAGGGGGCCGAGGGCCGCGGCCGGGAAAGTCAGGGGGCCGGGCTCGAGGGCGAAGACCGCGGGACTCAGGGGGCCGGGCTCGAGGGCGAAGACCGCGGCTGGGAAAGTCAGGGGGCCGGGCTCGAGGGCGAAGACCGCGGCACTCAGGGGGTCGGGCTCGGGGGCGAAGACTGCGGCTCTCAGGGGGCCAGGCTCTCAGGGGGCCGGTCTTGAGGGCGAAGACCGCGGCTGGGGAACTCAGGGGGCTGGGCGCAAGGACGAAGACCGCGGCTGGGGAACTCAGGGGGCCGGGCGCAAGGACGGGCAAGAAGGTGGCGACGGGACAACTCCGTAGGACGGGCAGGTAGGCGCTGACCCGGTGTCAGCCGGACAGGAACCGGAGCCGGTGGGACAGGCGTAGACGGGATCCTGGACAAGACATGGGCTGGTGTCAATGGGACCCTGGATGGAGCAAGGGCTGGTGTCGATTGGACCACCAACGCAACAGGGCAAGGAGTAGGCAGGACCCCCGGCGGGACAGGTGTCGGCAGGATCCCCCATGGAAGAGGATAAGGAGTTGGCAGGACCCCCGGCAGAAGAGTAGTCGGCGGGACCTCCAACGGCACGAGACATAGGGTTGGCAGGACCCCCGGCAGAAGAGTAGTCGGCGTGATCCCCAACGAGACAGGACATATGGTTGGCAGGACCCCCGGCAGAAGAGTAGTCGTGGGACCCCCAACGGGACAGGACATGGAGTTGGTAGGACCTCCAGCGGAACCTCCAATGGCACAGGACATAGGGTTGGCAGGACCCCCGGCAGAAGAGTAATCGGCGGGACCCCCAACGGGACAGAACATAGGGTAGGGACTTGAGTAGGGACTGGAGAGGGGACTTGAGATGGAACTCGAGAGGGGACTTGAGATGGAACTCGAGAGGGAACTTGAGAGGGGACTCGAGAGGAGACTCAAGAGGAGGCTTGAGAGGATACTCGAGAGGAGACTCAAGAAGGGACTCGAGAGAGGGCTTGAGAGGTTACTTGAAAGGAGACTCGATAGGTGACTTGAGAAGGGACTCGAGAGGAGACTTGAGAGGTGACTGGAGAGGGAACTTGAGATGGTCGGTTCGCCGACAGAACAAGGGGGGCTGGAGACGGCCGGTACGCCGACAGGACACAGGGAGCTGGCGTCGGCCGGAGAGCCAACAGGACACGGGGAGCTGGAGACGGCCGGTACGCCGACAGGACACGGGGAGCTGGCGTCGGCCAGGTAATGGAGCACGGAAGCATGGCTGTGTGGGCCGGTACTGGTGCACTGATCCATGGCCCTGTGGGCCGGTTCTGGAGCCAGAACCATGGCTGCTGGGGATGGAACCATGGCTGCTGGGGCCAGAACTGATGCTGGAACCATGGCTGTGTGGGCCGGTTCTGGAGCCGGAACCATGGCTGTGTGGGCCGGTACTTGAGCAGGCACCATGGCTGCTGGGCACGGAACCGAAACACGGAACCATGGCTGTGTGGGATGGTACTGGAGCACAGTACCATGGCTGTGTGTGCCGGCACTGGAGCACGGAACCATGGCTGTGTGGGCCGGTACTGGAGCCGGAAACATGGCTGCAGGGGCCGGTGCTGGAGCCGGAAACATGGCTGCAGGGGCACGGGCTGGTAGCCTGGACCTCCTTCTCTTAGGAGCCTTTTGGAGGCTCTGTGGACCTCCAAAAGCCAGACAAGACCCATCAAAAGCGTTCTCGAAATAAGCTATGTTAGCATGCATGCCTGGGGCTAGCAGGCCGGGAAACGCATGTCTGGAGGAAGTCCATAATCCAGCCAGGTAAGAATTTTACTAACCCTGGTTTCTCTGTTGCCCTGGTACGCCTCTGCCAGGGCAGCCCTCTTTTGCTCCACACTGGTTACTCCCCTCCATTTACCATAGCTGCAAGCCAGCAAGTAGGTAAATGAATACAACTCCATTTCAAATGGACAAAACGGGATACAAACATGGAATAAATAACATCATAAACAACACGCATGTCAATCCAGACATAAACACAGTCTCAGGTTTATGCAGCTGAGGAAAACAAAAGCAGGTGGAGGCTGTGGTGAAGGAGGCTCCTGCCAGCAGCAGCGAGCAAACATCATTATACAGAGTTAGTGACAGAGTGCCAGGTCAGCACCGAGCTGAAGGCTGTGGTAGCCCAGCTGTCGAGGCACGAGGTAACATCCAAACAAAAGGTGACTGTGACCAACATGAACAACAAACAATGAACCAACACCAAACACAGGAAGAGACAAGACTAAATACAGGGAGGGGTATTCACGAGACGAGAAACAGCCGGGCAGGGAAGGAGAAACACAAGGGCCACAGGTGAACACAATCAGACAACTAGACACACCAGGGAAACTAACGACAGGGAGGAAGACAAGACACAGGGAGAACAGAATTACAGTATTACTCTTTTTACGGCTTTAACTCATACTGCTCTGTATCCGCCCAAAAAGCATTCACGTAAAATAGGTCACTTCTGTGTGTCAAAGAGTGGTGATTGCTAATGACCAAACCAACACAACTCACAGCAATGCTGGGTGCTAGGATGGAGAATTATTGGATACAAGTTGGGGGACGCTATCACAGCTGAACAATAAATAACATTTATTTACTTTTCAGTAATAAGAATTATGACCAGAAATATACTTCTTTGCACAAGTTAATTAATCTTCTTGAAATAAAAACAGTGTGATAACAATATAGCCCTGTATTCATTTAGTTTCGGCTGTAATTACCTTAAACATTCACATGTGTTTTCTTTACAGGCACTTACCTTCTATATAGTGGATATATTGGAGCTTTCACAGAAAAATCCCCGGCATAATTGCATCTTGGTTCTCGGCACTAATTGTATTAGAAATGAGTCAGAGTTCATTTGAAATCTTCACAATTCAACACACTAATTACACATTCAAATCACAATTAAAATTGACAGAATTGCCCACTATTTTATATTAGTACAAACTAAACATTGTTTTTCCTAAGGGAGACAATAAAGCTCTATCTTATCTTATCTTATCTTATCTTATATACACAAGCCTATATATTAAAACCTCTCATTGAATGTGCCTTTAATTACTAAAGCTTGCCAATTAATGCTTTCGTCTTAAAGAGCAGAGATTACCGTCTGAAGTGAAACACTAACAGTCAGCATGGGAGGGAACTGTCGAGAGAGAATTAGTTATGTCATTACTCTGAACAATGAAACACTGTCTGAGAGGGACATTTCCAAAACGATGAAAGGTTAAGTCCTTTTCTTGTATTTAGTCTGTCATACTGTTAAATAGTAAGTAAGTGCCCATGCAAATTCTGGTAAGAATGCTGGTAATGACCCCTGTCACATTCAACAGTTATCCGTCACACTTCTCTTTTCACAAAATAGAAATTAGGTCAGGTGTAGGATAAGAATCTCAGGCAACATTAGCGCTTAAGGTTAAAAAAAGAAACCGTCATAATATCCCAAAAGGTTCTCATACAATAAAGAATAGAAAAGATCATCCCAGCCTGCCCCTCCATTTTTTTTTAATGGAAGGAGATTAAAGGCTTATGTAAGAATGTATTTATTTCTTTATTTTTGCAGCAAAAAGGCTTTGAGAAATGAAGCTTCTGTCACACGTTGACATACGTAGGGTAGGCAGTTGGTGCAGATGTCTTATGATGGTGGATTTAAACTGAATCATTGGGCAAACGTTGCCTTGTGTTTTTGCTCATGCAGTCAGTGACAATTTAAAACAAACAGCTAATATACCAACTGTTAAGCTGTTTAAGATGTTGTCTTTCTCTTAATAGGCAGTATTTGTTCATTCCCTGGTGGTGGTGATTTTGATTTGGAATTGCGGAGTATATAAGAGGAGCTAGATAAAACGGTAAGAGTTCAAAAAGGAGAGTCAGGATAGCTGTAACCTGGAGGGAGCAGAGTTAGCGCTAAGGAGCTCAAGGCAGCAAACCAAACCTGATGCTGGGAAGAACCCGGCTCCCAGGGCCACATCCTCTGATCCTCGGTGGGATCAGGGATTCTGTTGTCCAGCTGCTGTTTACAAGGTCTTTGAGCACTTATTTGAGCTAAGTGTCTCATCATTCCACTTTAGTGAACACCTCTGCTCAAGGCACCGGTCAATGTCATTGAATTCAGTAACACTTTATTTGTAGCCTTTCCTTATGGCCAATCTTCTTATATCTCTTGTACTACACTTTGCCAAGGTTGCATTGTATCTGCTGTGGAATGACAAACAGCTGGGCAGCCTCACATCTCCCAGGCTGCATACTTTGAACACGCAGCAATGTGTTGACTTATGATGATACAGAATATAGTGCAGAGGAGACACATTGGTTTGAGACGCTACATACGTTTGAATAAAAACAAAAGCAAAGCACCGCAGCAAATTACAAAGCAGCACATTTGAAGCAGAAGATAAAATATGCATGCCTCTGTCGACTTGGCTAACAAGCAAAGGCAGTCTCACCTGGGTATATAAAAACCTAAATTATTAAATACACGATTGCACAACGTGACTGAGCAAACAAATATCAGATAATCATTGCTGCTCTGAGGACGCCAGAGTCAACAAGCCCCACGTCAATTATAGCCGGCATGAGAACAGAAAGGATGCTTCGGCACATCGTCAGGGGTAAATTACGCCGCCTCATAATTGCTAGTGGTGTGAGCTTTAATGTTTTTTAACCAGGCTGTTTTCTAATCATTAAACCACAAATAAATCATGAGGAGCATAATTGAATCCCTTGTACTTTTTCATTATTGTTATTCGTGATGTGCGATAATCAACCAGCGGCCCACAATGGTTGTTTGTCGAAGTTTGGAGGGGAAATTGGAAAATGCTGTTCACAGAGTTGAGTTCTTACTTTTCTCACTAGTCTGTTCAGAGATTTCAAAATAGTAGTGGAGTATTTCTGCATGGCAACATCAAGGTGTGGGGCAATTGGAGCTAATGCCTAAGGACAAGAGGAAGGCCTGCAAAATATATTGGTTGACAAATAAGCTTCTTGTCAGACATGGTAACTGTGCTGATGTTTTGAGAGTACATCAGTTTTCTTTCACTCTGGTTGAATAGTCGCTGCTGGAGATGATCTGCAGCCATTCTTTAGCATGTTGTATTCTCTGCTCTCTTGGTTGGTGCAGGTCTGTTTTTGTCCAAGGACAACATGTTGCATTGAAAAGTGATGTGATGGAAAGTTGTGGTTGTGACAAAAACTATGATGAAGGTCAGCCAATTAGACCACTTGAAAGAAAGAGACGCTCTTCGAATGATGCAGCCTGTCAGTGAAAGAAATTGCTCTGATTGGCTCTTTAGCCTCAGCCAATTGTGTGTCTCCTACAGCTAATAATTGTATAATTATTGAATATCTCAAGAAAAGCCTGGAGACAGGACCTTATGATTTAAAGTGTTTAAAAAACCATCATCCATCACAGTCTCTTTGTATCGTCACACAAATTGCATAACCTTACATACTTCCCTCATTGACTCTTATTCTGCTCTTTGGACAGAGTGTCTCCTATTCTATTTATTTAAATGATATAATCATACTGTACTTTACTCTCTGCGGCATGCATAGTTATGTAGGAAACTAAGTGCAGTAAAATAAAATCTGACAAATACTACTGTATTCAAAGTGGAGAGTTATACTTATTTATAAGAGGTAGAATGGAGCAGAAATGTGCAACATTCAAAGAACAAGATGTTGTTGTCATGATGTGCATTAATGTAATGGTTTTCAGTATCTTGATCTCATCTAATCCGATACTCTGATACCGTTACACATATTGACTGAAATGAATCTAAGTGCTTAGTGAGGGTGTGACAATGTTCAGCAATCTCTGCTTTGTTTTAAAGGTCCCCTATTGTACTGTTTTTCATTCATATATTATAGGTCTCAGATATATAGAAAACATGTCTCTGAAGTGTTTGGCTCCAAATACCAAACAGGCAATTGCAGCATTACCCATAATCCCCTCTGTTTCAGTCCTGTTTCCAAAGTGCTGATTCTCTAGCCTCATCCCAATACCCCTCCTCGACTCCTCTCTTCCCCTCCTCCGGGACTTGACCCTGAAATCGATCAAGACACGCCATTTTGAAGGACGTCCCAATAGCTGAAATGCACACGGAGAAGTCGAGGAGGGGTGAGGGAGGAGGGGTGAGGGAGGAGGGGTGCGGGAGGAGACGAAAGGGAGGATACACGCGAGCAGACTACGCGGAAGTGTTTTCACTACTCGCGTATAAAAGCCCCGCCTCCACCTTCACAGCTGGTCCATTTCAACAGAGGAAAACCAACAACTGGAAGATGAGTGGAAAAGCGTCACAAGTGCTATAAGTGCTCACAGCTCTGTGGGAATTATTATGTGCAATTCATTTCTAAAAGGCTTTCACATTACTATAATTATATTTTTATTTAAATGTAGGCTACATTTTACACCAAAACGGAACACAAAAGCAGGACCAACCATCATACATTGAATTCCTTGACTGACAAGAGAAAAATTCATTCATAAATATTTAACAACAAATGGGCCGGCTCTAAAGGGTTCTTCATTTAAGCCCTATGAGAGGGGATACAGCTGTGCACATGTCATCATTAACAGACGTTGTTTAAAAGTGACGTTTGAGTGAACGAGGACATCCCAATTAATACCTGAGGACTCCTCTGTCCTCGCGTCACCTCCTCGTGTCTCTCGCTCGCATCTTACAGAGGCGGAGCTAAGACGCAAGGAAGGGAAGTGAGTGAGGGAAAGGAGGAGTCGAGGAGGGGTATTGGGATGAGGCTTCTGTTTGTTACTTTAGATGAAGATAAGGAGCCCCTCCCCACGCCCCTCTGAGAGAGATTTGGTTAAAAATAAATCAATGGTGCTCTAGGAGGAGATTCAGGTGATAAGGTGTTTATGTAGAAAATACATGAAAAACACGATTTTGCATAATAGCTGACCTTTAATGAATACATCCTGGCAATGTATATCCGCAGACTTAGGTCTTTCTTTGGCTTTTTAAATGAGGCCGCCACAGTTGTCTCTGATGAAGGTCTGTGTTCGGACCTTGAGATCTTTACAGTCATGAAGAAGATCCTATTCTGCAGTGTTCTCTCTCAGAGCAAACCGCACACATATACATTATTTAATTTCAGCTGCTCGATTTCTTCAGCAATACATCTCACTTGAAGAATAATACTCACACCATGATAGTCAGTACAGTCTGGTATATCAGCATATTGCTTTTTTTCAATAAGCTGCCACCAGCAGAGAAGCTAATGTTGACTCTCTTTCAGCTGCTCACTGATCACTATCATTATTGTACTGCAAAAGGCTCATTTATTAACAGATTGTAATTCTCTGTGTTGCCCATGCTGACTGTGTGAATGAAAAGAGAATACAAAAGCCCTTGAAATTGTGAGATTTGTCATGTGCTGGTAGAAACGTATTAAAGCTGGAAAGGGATCAGTTTATCCTGAGAGTGTAACACTTTGATGCTGCAGCCGTAAACCTCCAGGATTTGGTTTCAGCCATTTTTGCTGAAACTTGACTTTTTTCCCTGGGAATCTTCAAAGCTGCTTGGCGCATCTTAAGAGGGCATGAATAGATGCTAGAGCAATTAAAAACGGCGAGATGAAATCATCCCTGCTCAAATGTTGTGCTCTATTCCCTTGTCAAGGAAACACGGCCTCTCTACAGTAATCCAGCTTTAATAGGAAGGGTTCAACCAGAGTGTCAAGAGCAGCCAAAAGCTGAGCTGTCTGACAACTAACCCACTTCCAAAAAGGACTCCATAAGCATCCGGTTAATGAATCCTTTACACCAGCCAGAAAGTATGGCACAGTGAGAAAAACATAAATACACTTCTATGTTATAATTAGTGCTCGGGGTTCATGAACAGTGTTGTTTTTCATGTACACAAGCACTGGAAAGGGAACACTGTTACACAATGTACGACATGCTGTTTCTGCCTCGGTCTTAGAGTTTGTTTGTTTGTGTGTGTGTGTGTGTGTGTGTGTGTGTGTGTGTGTGTGTGTGTGTGTGTGTGTGTGTGTGTTTGCCCGGCATTGGGAACGCTGAAGCACAGTTTCTGCCTGACAAATGTAGCAACTGCAAAATCAAATTAACATAATAATACATTCCTTGAGATTGCTGTAACATGTCATTATAATGAATGATACAATGTTATACGTGGCCATTTAAAAGGGTGAAACAATAATTAAAAACATTTGAATAAATAATGTTAACCATGGTTTGAATAACTCATTAAAATGAGAAGAATGTGATGGATTGTCTATTAATTCTTCTTTTTATTTTGTAATTGTATTTCTTTTAAAATAACTAGTTATTGGAATATTGTTAAATCAATTGTATTTCAACCTTTTTTGTTATGATTTAATAGTATTTAATTGTTTGACATATCAAGTGTTATAATCATTATTCATAGTGTGCTCGAGGACAACATGTCATAATCTCAGATTTACAAATTAAATCCCGGTTTAAAAATGTGTTTCTACACACATTCATTTTCTATTTTTAATCACTGTCCCATTCATTGTCTTTTGAAATATTGTTCAAATGCATTCCTTCATAATGAAGGCCCGATGATGAACCGTGAGTTGTTCTGTGTTTCAGTCCACTCTGCTTTATGGTATTGAGAAATGATGTGTAAAACAAAATACATGTCATGTAAATATGTTGAGCCAAACAAAATGAAAATCCTTTCTACTGCTTTCATTATTTCCCAAACTGAGACACTTCACAGTGCATTAGGCTGAAACCTAAACCTGCATTAGGCTGAAACCACGGTTCATTTTCTAATTGCATTGCGTAGTTTAGCTCATAGTAATGTTTGGTTTACCTGTGAATTGGCAACAAGAATTACGAGTTAGTATGGTTGCCATGGTTACAAAACGATTATTTTGTGGACCAAGATCAGAAGTTAAAGTTGTGACAGAAGCTGTCCTGATGATACAACAACAACAACAACAACAACAACAACAACAACAAAGAAAGGTAGCTATTCAGAAAATAGTGTTTTTGAATGGCAGTAAAATAACAATTCAGCATCACAACAACAAGGCATTTAGACTTTGTAAGCAGCTTAGTTTTAAAATACTGGAGTAACTGTTTTATATTACTGGCAACAGAATCAGGCTATTTCCGTAAAGACTTCTGTAAATAATCATGCTGAGCTGATTTAAATAAATGAAAGCTTTAATGGCAGATTCTGTCTTGTTTTTTAGATGCATTTGATGAAAGATGAACCGCGAAGAACACTCAGGGATAAAAACGTACTTTTTTCTTAATGCCTAACAATAAATGTCACGCAATGTTTTGACGAAAAATAACCAAGCATTGTGTTAAAGAGGCGCTATTATTTAAAACAAAATGTTGGTGGGTATTTTCGGTGATATGTGTATATCATGAAAAATGTAACTGTTGAACTCTATGGGCCCCATTATAGAGCCTTGTGGAACTCTGCATGCCATTTTGTTCTAGTCGGTTTAGTAATATGTTTATGTCAACCATTGCAGTGCTGAGATCAGCAATAGAAGTATCAGTGCTGAGGTTTGGCCCAAAACCTGACAAGAAGACATCAAACTGTTTTAATAAGGTTACATGATAGAAGTTAAAATAAATCATTGCTGCAACAGCTTGGAAAAAATGTAATAAAAGATAATTCATTCTGTTTTTTCAGACAACTTCACACCAAACGAGTGCTGCTTGCCTACTGCTGACTTAAATTACTCCAATTAATAATGTGTGGACTAAAATATGTTATAACTGGGGACCGGTATATCATTAAATTGAGGGCACAAATAAAAAATATATCTGATTCCTCCAATTCCTCCAGATCATAGACATCTCTTTCCACAAATTATAAAGATTTCCTCTAATAGAAGGTACAAAGTTCAACATGAACTGAAACACATGTTCAGCAGGCTGGATGCTTGCATTACTGTCATTACATTTAACTTTATGTGTGTTTTTGCCTTTCCAAGTGTCTTATAATAAATGTTACATCTGATTAGCTCGTGACATTGTTTCACTGCATTAACATCACTTTAAATAGTGGAGTTGAAGTAAAGGACAGTCTGGTCCCCGTGCCCTGGGCTGTTCCAGACAACAGTTAGGGTTGGGAGTTAATCGATGTACAGGCAGCAGGGTGCTTTTGATCATTTGTGTATGAAGGGGCAACAGTAGAGTATTCACAAAAATATATGAACACTATATGACCTCAATCTTCTTAACTTCACTTGAGTTAGGAACCACTTTAATCACTACAATTAATTGGTTTCAAACTATGTTCATAATGAGAAGAATGTAAAGCCTTAATGGAATGATGGGCTTGAATAGGGCCAGTTCCAACAGGGTTTACAGGGGGGGGGGGGGGGGGGGGGGGGGGGAATACCTGACGTACATTCACAGAAATATCTCATAAAAAATAACTATATTTTTTATGATTTTGTCATTCTAATATGGTGCTACCGTCTCAAAACCGAATTTCTTCTTAGGATTAATAATGTATATTGATTAATTTATTGAACTATTCTTCATGTCAATTTATTGATAGATTTATAAATTGATTACTTACTATATACAACTTTATAACATTTCACAATGAAGACTTGAATTACAATGAAACTAAATAAATTATACCATCACTGCAGAACAACTACTGATTTAAATGTCTTGTTATTTGAATATAATGCCATCAAAATGTACTTGTGCTTTCCAAAACAATTACAAATTACTTTGTTAAGATTGTCACACTTACAATAATACAAATGTGGTTAAGGTTTGGAAAATGATAGTCACTTTAACATAAACAGATGTGAGGTGAGGTCACTTGAAATTAGGAGGGTGTGAATTAGCCTGGTAATGAAGCTCCTGCCTCTCTACACCTCTTTGCCAGATTGGTCTCCGCGCTCTTCCCCGGACTGATTTCTCGTAGCAGACTCTGCCTGTTTTGGATCTACCTGTTATCTGGATTCTCCATGGAACGCCTCAGCCTTCTGTCCCGGACCTCGAATCCAGCCCGTGTGCTTCCTGGTTCCTGTTTGCCTGTTCTGGAGGCTGCTAGGCGTTTCACCGGTTCGTGTTCCAGTGTGGGTTTTTCTCTATTTTCTGCTGTGGATTTATCCTGCCCTGATCTGAGAGGCTACATCACTTCTGAGAGTTTCTGTGGAGGATGTTGTGTTGAACATTGCAAAACCGCTTGTTATACATATACCTGCATCAAGTTTAATAAAAGTCATTACGAACTACACTCTGGTCTAACGTGCTGCAATTGAGTCCTTGCTGAGGCCCAGGAGGTCATCCACCAATCGGAAGGTCGGCCCCTGACTAAAGAAAGACTAGAAAAGCTCTATATAAATGCAGTCCAATCAACATTTACATGTCCAATCACTGCGTAAAGTGGGCATGATTGTAATTGTGATTTTAAATGATCAAACACAGCCTGTACTGATTCTGCAGTCATAGATGGAGATTTAGATATTATTAGAGGCTCTGATGAGCACTTTGTGTACTAAGGCTATAAAGTACAGGAATTACAGAGAGGAATGGCTGAAACTGACCAGAGAAAGAATAAGAAATGGACACCTTTGGATACATTGTGTATGACGTGGAATATCGGAAGAAAAGCCCACCAAATGACCAAAGTGTCATGTCATGCTCTGGACATGGTGCATTGACAATTCTCTTTGTAATTAACTGAAACACTGGACACATTTGTAATATAAAAAGGTATACACAGTTTAAAAACCTAAACAAGTAATCCTCTCATACTATGACAACTGCATCCTGACTAAAATTATTTTCATGAGAATGAATACTCTTGCAACTGCAGCTTATATTAACACTGATGGAAATGGAATGTGGAAAGTGGTCCCTTCTTAATAAGCATTTCTGCTTTACTGATTACCAAAGCGCTTCCCAAAAGAGAGAAAAAAGCAATCATCATCCAGGGTATATCCAGTGTTCCACAGGCACAGTGGGCACTGCGGTGTAGTTAGCGGGAGTTTGGCCTCAGACGGGGGTCCGCTCTGGCTCCTTGATGATAGGATGATCGGGGGTTCTATGCTATCTCTAGCCCACCTAGCTGATTGATTTACTTGGACTCCCTCGAAGACAAAGATGAATGTCTTCCACTGATGGTGTAGAGATTACACAGTGCAATACATAATTTCAACTTTTCTCCTGACTTGGAAATTATGTGGATCCACATTTCTTTCATGTTTTAACCCTCTGAGACCCACATAGGACATTTCTGTTTTTGTATATCTTTGTGTTTTGCCTTATAAATTGTAATTGCTTTGCAGTATAATCAAGTTTTACACATCCCAGAAATCAGCACAACCTCAGGTAATGATATATGTCACTCATTAGAGATATATATACACTATAATAGGGGATATTTGCCCATAAATACAAAATAAATAAAAAACGGAGCTTACATTTTTGACTTATTTCATTAAAAGGAACTGCTAACCATAACATTGAAAGAAACATTCCACACATAAAATTCCACACATCTATTATCATTGTATCAGAACTGATTAGAAGATGCTAACTTATTCTGTTCATTAGTTATGCCCATTCTTTTGGGCAGTGTCCATGGGCGTTTTTTTGCGAGGAATTGTCATTTTTTTGTCCTGCCAATTTTGAAGAGTATATATATCATGTCCACAATCACACATGGCATGCTGAGCAGATTCGTCCGAATTTTCATCAACATCATCCCCTTGAAAAATCAGCTCCAAAGCCTCAGCTGGAGTAAACTTCCTCAGTTTACTTTCAAAACACTAAAAGAACGTTTTCCAACTTTTATTTTGTTTTCGCTCTTGTTTCAGTACATAACAACGGAACTGACAGGCAACCCTCTGAATCAGACTTCGATTGGTTGACTGCATCCACTCAGAGTGTCCGATTCAGAAACGTGACTCTTATGGCACATTTCCACTGCAGCGGGGTAGCCCTGTTTAAGCGTCCCTAAGCGTCCTCGCTCAGGCCCGGGCTGCCTCGCTGGCCGTCCGAGGCCGTGGCGCATTTCCATTACAGTTTAGGACCTGGGGTAGCAACGCAGTGTAGGCGGGGCGATCGGCTTCACATTTCGAGTTGTTCCGTTGAGCTCCCGCTGGATTTTATCGTCCCCAATGAGATGTAGGAACGTCGTCACCTCCTCGGTCGACCACGGTGTGCTTTTCTTCGACGTTGCCATTTTTGTAGCTCCTCCGTTTACAAAAATGCTGTGTATAAAAATGCTGCAAGCTTGCTTCTAGATATATATGCGCCGCTAGGGATGATCTCACACGCGATCTTGTGACGATTCTCTCTGACCAATCAGCAGTCAAGAGTGTTGACGTCACTAGTTCAGCCCTGGCCCTGGCCTGATAGAACCACGATTTTATGGGGCCGGAAAAAGAGGGACAAAGTACCCGCTAGCCGGGGCTGCGCTATATGGAAAGGCCACCAAAAACTGGCCTGGCCGCTTGAGGACGATTAAGGACGCTTAAACGGGGCTACCCGCTGCAGTGGAAATGCGCCATTACACTCTATATGTCGCAAACAAAGATGGTGGATGAGAATAGACCTATAAAACAGAAAACGACAAGCAATGCGCCAGAATCAAGGTGAGACTATCCGCATCTTTTAAAACTTTACGCACATTCGTTTCACCGAAATAAGCAAACGCCTCTCAATGAAAAACTTAATGGAGTTGTTTATTGCCGTTTCTGTAGTTTAAGAGGAAAAACACGGCATGTCTCTGGCTCAAACAGCTGAGAGGTTATGACGCTTTGAACACAACGAGATATTTGGGATCAGTGGTTGCGTTAGACTTTTTCGTTGTCCGTCATTTTGACGGACAGGATCGTAACATTTCCGTCATAATCTATTATTACCTGTCATTTTATTTTTCATGTTTTAATGATGAGATGAGACATATTTAATATGTATGTTTGGGTACTGAGCAGCAAATGAACAGAGACACCGACCGTGTGGTCACTTTTCATGTCAACACGAACATGAATGATTTACTTTTTCCTGCACTGACAGCAGAGGGGGACAGAGCAGAGGCCGCTAAAAACACCGCGACCACTGTGCCTAAACAGGCAAATATGAACAATGCCATTGTTTTAAATGAGACAATTACAATCAAAATATGAACAAAACATTTACAAGAACAACTCAATTGACCTGCTGTAGCCTGAACGCTGATTTCTGCATTTTCGTGCACCCTCGGACAAATCCATTACTCATCTTTTCTACAGATGTCGCAGAACACTTTGCCATCTTCCCTCCTCAGCCACTTAAACTCTTGCTCACACTGAACCCGGTACTCCCGCTTGAACTCCTTGCCTCTTGCTTGCCCCTCTGCTGCTGGCTGAACGTTGTCAGTTTTAGTCTTACTGGCTTGTCCCTCATCCTCCACCGCATCAATCCCTCTTTTTTCACCTCGTTTATCCACACCATCACAATTACTGGGCTTATTAAAAAAGCTTCGGACGATCAGCTGCGATTGCTAAAGCCGGTTAAACAACGAGGTAATCAACGAGGTCAAAACAAGACTAGACAATAGCTACTTAATATACACACACTCGCCACCAACTGGATAGGGGTGTGAATGACTAAATACTAGTTACAGTCTACAGTAGAGTACAGTAGATCGCCCTTAGTCTACCTGGCCACTAAGGATGTAATATAATGTGGGCCGCTGGTGGACATTTTGGCGCTGTTCCGAGTTGTGTTCTAATCTGTCAAAATGACGGACTGCTTTCAGATTTTTCCGCCATTGTTAGAAAAAGGCATTTTTCAGCGTTATCTGCATTTGGGTCCTGCTTGCTTCACTCACCGTAACAGTACGAACCAACCAAGGATGGGCCCAGCAGATCCATTTGAGCAGGAATTATTGGATTTTTCCTTTTCTCTGGCTTATTGCTCTGATCGATGGAGGGGAGCGTCCGGAGTTCAGCAGCGAGAGGCTGCTCTGGCTGAGGCGCACCAGAGGGCTATGGAGAAACCAGGTTTAGTTCAATTCTTACCTGGCTGTATTTTGGACTTCCTCTCGGTGTGTGATTCCCGGCCTGCTAGCCCCAGGCATGCTAGCTCCCTGCCTCCCAATTCCTAACCTGACACCATACGCCTCGGTGTGTTCCGTCTGGAGTCAACCCTTGCTTCTGCCCCAGTTCCTGCTCCTGTCCAAGAACCGTTCTCTGGAACTTGTCTGGCTTTTGGAGGTCCACGGAGCCTCCAAAAGGCTCCTAAGAGAAGGAGTCGCAGGTCCAGGTTAGCAGCCCTAGCCACAGAAGCCATGCTTTGGGCTCCAGTACAGGCCCCAGCAGCCATGGTTTTGACTCCAGCCCCTCGTCTCTGGCCGACGCCAGCTCCCCGTGCCCTGTCGGCGTTCCGGCCGACTCCAGCCCCCCGTGTTCTGTTGGCGAACCGACCGTCTCAAGTCTCCTCTCAAGTTCCTTCTCGAGTCCCCTCTCAAGTCACATCTCCAGCTCCCTCTCGAGTCTCCTCTCAAGTCCCCCCTCGATTCCCCCCTCAAGTCTCCTCTCGAGTTCCCTCTCGAGTCCACTCTCAGGTCACCTCTCGAGTCCCCTCTCAAGCCTCCTTTCAAGTCACCTCTCGAGTTCCCTCTCAAGTCACCCCTCCAGCTCCCTCTCGAGTCCCTTCTCTAGTCCCTTCTCTAGTCCCATCTCTAGTCCCTGCTCAATTCCCTTCTCAAGTCCCTCCTCTAGTCCCTTCTCTAGTCCCATCTCTAGTCCCACCTCTAGTCCCATCTCAAGTCCCCTCTCCAGTTTCTTCTCGAGTCACCTCTCCAGTTCCCTTCTCAAGTCCCTTGTCTCTCCTCTAGACCCTCCTCTAGTCCCCTCTCTAGTTCCCCCTTGGTTCCCCTCTCGAGTCTCCTCTCGAGTCTCCTCTCGAGTCCCCTCTCTCTCGAGTCCCCTCTCTAGTTCCCCCTTGGTTCCTCTCTCGAGTCTCCTCTCAAGTCCCCTCTCAAGTCCCCTCTCGAGTCACGTCTCAAGTCCCTACCCAATGTCCTGGTCCGTTGGAGGTTCCGCTGGGGGTCCTGCCAACTCCATGTCCTGTCCCGTTGGAGGGCCCACCGACTACTGCTCTGCCGGGGGTCCTGCCAACCCTATGTCCTGTGCCGTTGGAGGTCCAGCCGACTACTCTCCTGCCGGGAGTCCTGCCAATCCTGTGTTCTGTCCCGTTGGGGGTCCCGCCGACTACTCTTCTGCCGGGGGTCCTGCCAACCCTTTGTCCTGTGCCGTTGGAGGTCCAGCCGACTACTCTCCTGCCGGGAGTCCTGCCAATCCTGTGTTCTGTCCCGTTGGGGGTCCCGCCGACTACTCTCCTGCCGGGGGTCCTGCCAACCCTGTGTCCTGTCCCGTTGGGGGTCCCACTGCCGACTCTTCTGCCGGGGGTCCTGCCAACCCTATATCCTGTGCCGTTGGAGGTTCCGCTGGAGTTCCTGCCAGCTCCATGTCCTGTCCCGTTGGGGGTCCCGCCGACTACTCTCCTGCCGGGGGTCCTGCCAACCCCATGTCCTGTCCCGTTGGGGGTCCCGCCGACGACTCTTCTGCCGGGGGTCCTGCCAACCCTATGTCCTGTGCCATTGGAGGTTCCGCTGGGGTTCCTGCCAGCTCCATGTCCTGTCCCGTTGGGGGTCCCGCCGACGACTCCTCTGTCGGGGGTCCTGCCAATCCTATGTCTTGTGCCATTGGAGGTCCCGCCGTCACCTGTCTCACCGGGGGTCCTGCCAACTCCTGGTCCTCTTCCGTGGGGGATCCTGCCGAAGCCTGTCCCACCGGCTCCAGTTCCTGTCCGGCCGACACCGGGTCCTGCCCGGCCTCCGGAGCTGTCCCGTCAGCGCTTTCCTGCCCGGCTTCCGGAGCTGTCTGGTCTTCGCCCTGAGAGCCCGGCCCCCTGAGAGCCGCGGTCTTTGCCCTTGAGCCCGGCCCCCTGACTCTTCCTGCCGCTGCCTTCGCCCTCATGCTTGGCCCCCTGAGTTCGCCCGCTGTGGACTTCGCCCCACCATAGACTCTGCCTTGCCCCTGGGCCGTCCGCCCGAGACCCCCACCTTGGACTCTGCCTTGCCCCCGGGCCGTCCGCCTGAGTCCCCCACCTTGGACTCTGCCTTGCCCCGGGCCGTCCGCCCGAGTCCCCCACCTTGCCCCCGGGCCGTCCGCCCGCCCGAGTCCCCCACCTTGGACTCTGCCTTGCCCCCGGGCCGTCCGCCCAAGATCCCTTCCGGGTCCTCCGCTGTGCTCCTGGGCTGTCAGCCCAAAACCCGTCCTCCAGACCCCCTCCACCCACCCTGGTGGCCCTAAGTTTGTCACTTTTTCTGCTGTTGTACATGTACAATATTTCACTTCTCAACAACAAAATAAAAGTCAGTGACAAATATTAAACCTTGAGTTAATACAAGCCACCGCTCTGTGCACAGTAAAATGCTGCATATCGTTCTACACTCCCACAGTGACTGGCATTCTTGATGACGACACATTTGTACTCTGGATGACTTGTGGAATCCCGCTTAGCCTACCAACCATTTGAAAGCTAATCCTCTTTCACAACGTCTTCATGAAAACTGCTATTGTGCAGATCTGTTTCCAATTAAGAGGGTAAAAATAGAAGCAGACACATCCCTTTTACTGGGAGCACGATACTTATTCAAATATAAACCCTATTCCCCCCTGATTCTTCGACAGAGCCTTGCCACAAATCTAGACGGAAACATGTTTTGGGATTTACAAAGAATAAGGACCGAGGTAAGGCGTGCACTGTGTTTTACATTATAAAAAATACAGCACTTTTTACAGTGAACAGTGTTCAGACATTCCGTTTCTGAGTTGTGCAAGACCCCTTCCTTGTTTAAACACAGTTCTGAGAGCCATGACAGCAGGGATACCCATAAGAGATGGCATGTCAGGGTGAGGAATATGTTAACTAATGAGGACTTTCATATTCCTTTAGCTCAGGCCTAATGGGGCATTTCAAGGAAGACAATGCATCTTCTGGCACATAAACCCACTCCTCTTTACACTCTCATTTGTAGGAAATCATGTTTCAAGGGGAGCACAATTAGCTAAAGCAGTGATAAAGCGCCACAGAGCTTTTTCTTTCTAAAATAATATCACACTTCAGAGCGTGCATTAATCAGTAATGCCACTACATTATAATACTCACAGGCATAATCCACCCATTGGAGCCCATTAGCACCGTTCAGGATGGGATGTGCTACATCTCAGGTGCACACATTCTTCTTCAGATCATCTCTTCATGAATTGTTTTAAGTGTCAGTGATTCTTTTATATATTTCACCTTAATGAGATCATTTGTTTTTCTGCAGTGTGATATGATTGATACTAAGCTGCCACGGTGGCTGTGAATAATTGTATCCCATCCATCTTGCTTTTGGTGCTCAGAGCTGAGGTCCTGCCTCCTGGCTGCCGGCCCGGAGTGAAACGATCCGCTCCAGTCGGAGGAGAGGGTGCAGTCACAGGCTGGGATCTCCTAACTTCCCCGCTGACACCCCCCTGCTGTTCACTGTCTCCCTATTATTATACTATGACCTCATCTCTGGTTGATCCAGTGCCTGCCCCCTGTGTGCTCCGGCCATGAATATGTATGCCAGTGAATAATAACAGGAAAATCATTGTCAATTTGCCGCTGGCTGTCTCAGCTGTGGAGCCTGGATAAAAACCAAGCTCTCCTCTTCCCTGTCCTGCATATTATTATTCCTGTTAAAGGCTAATCCTCTCACAGTAAAGTCATGATAAATCCCCAGCGTCACATATTTGTAGACCAAGGTGACCAGGCTTTAGCAGGACAGGTGACGTTTAATTGATTTTACAAGTGATGCCGCCCTAGTCATCTGTAATATTGGTTTGAGTCTTTAAAACACAACTTATGAAAAGGCACCTGAGATTTAACATATTCCAATATTTGATATGCGTCCCCTAACACACTGTTAATAACAGAATGCTGTATTTAGCCTTTAAGAAGTAAAATAGTCTGTGTCATGACAAAGGCATGTCACATAAGCATAATAGCCTTCTGCACTCCTCCATAAAGTGTGACCAATATAACAGCTTATATATTCCTCCTGCCTCAGGCTATCTTCAAAAATAATGAGATCAGTGGTATTTCACTTTAACTAAAGGTCAAAGTAGTTTAATTATGACATTTCTCACGTGAACAGATACTGTGTGTGTTTCCACCCAACATTAACCCACATGCATTATTGCAGCTGGATATTCAGCCGAGTGTGGGCAACATATTTAACCTTTTGTTCTGAAAAAACGTGTGTTAATGCAGGAAAAGCGTCAGACGGAGGTGAGGAGTTCAGGGACAGAGAAGGCTGAACGCGGCAGGGTGTTCTGCACTCTGACATCAACTGGCATTGAAAAAACGTAATCAAATGTATTCTGTCAGTCTGAAATCTGCTGGCATATTACATTTAATTAAAGTCAACGTTTCAGTTTTTCAGTTATGTAAAACTACATACCCCACAGCCACTTTTACACCTTGCTAAATAACCAACATGTATGATACATATTTTCAGACCTGCTTTGACAGAACAGTAATTATACCTGACTAGTTGAAAATGTACTTCGACAAGCAAAACATGGTTTATTGTGAAAAAACAGATTTACCACATTACTATGTGCTCCTCTCCATCACAGCCAAATATAAGCGATGGGTGCTTCCTGAATTTATCGTTACATGACCTCAAATGTGCACAGTTCCCTAGATAAAGGGGATGGGTCAACTTCCCCACTGGTTCATCTTGCACCAAAATGCTTCACAAAGGTACAGGCGTCTAGATAGTTTTGAAAAGTAAAAAGAGATTCAAATAGAACGTTCAATCACAATTTAACACAGGAATTCTGATAAACCAGCATAGCCTGTGGTTTAGGTCATGCCTTCAAACATCAAAGGAATAGTTTGATAGTTTCCAAAAAAGCTATTAATCACTTACCTATCTCTTACTTAGATTAAGATAAATATTATACAGATACTATGGTTATAATCTGTTTATTGAATTTGAAACTGGAGCTTTTCATCACTTTAGGGTTTCAAAGCAACCAGCCGAGCCTCATTGCCTCTATACTCGTGTGATGTTGTTGTTCCTCGCAGATTATAGCTATTACTGTTGAGTGCAATGTCCCCAGACAATAAATTGCCCAGGATATGCAATAAACTAGTGAATTTGACACTATAATGACCGAGAGCTATAACAGTAAGAAGCAAGTCATCATCTGTCAAACTTTGGAAAACACCTCACTCCGAATGAATCACAGAACAAGGAGCCCTTCTGAAATTGGTTGTCTTTCCTATCTGTTGATTTGTGAATAGCACCAGCAGCAAAACACCAAGGGGCAACTACAACTGCTGTGTGTGTCAAATTACCATGGTGATATCAAAAATAAGTTGTGATACTTTCACCTTCATGGTGTGCCTCTGGAGTGGGTGATTAGGGCAGCCTCCAAACTGGAGTTGTTTTGTGTTGCTGCAAAATCACCCAACAGGCGTGATGAGAGAAGCAGCCATGAGGTCCATCCCTAGATATTGTGTCTTCATTATAATCCACACAGACTCGGGGGGGGGGAGCATTGTTTAGCGAGGCAGCCAGCGTCTCTTAAGGCTAATCTGCAGAAGCACCAGCAGGAGCCTAGAGTCTGGGCATTCTGCAGTTAAACACCACCTTCCTGTGCGGTGTAGAGATGTTGAGGCATTGATAATGGCGCAAAGAAGAAACCGAAATCCACCTCTTGGGAATGCAAATGTTCCATGAAATATACAGTCAGTAATGTGGAGCATAGAAGTTTTGATACATCACAGCTCACCTTCTGTAAACTCTCAGCAAGATGGCTACCTATTGAAGTCTTAATATCAGGAGTCATTATCCTGGTGTGAGGTGTGTTTTGTTTTTATTTGCAGGGGTACACTGTTTGGGAACAGTGCTTGTTAAAAAATCTATAAAAATGTAATGGTAGCAGTATGCTGCTATCCTGCCCATGCAGTGATGACGGTGCATATTTCCTCTGTTTAAACTTTGAAGTTGATTAGTGCAGGGAAGGAGTGTGTGGTGCTATGGAGGCGTCTTGATAAGGCGGGAACACACAGCAAAGCGCCCTGGGCCACAGCACATTTTCAATGATGCTATTAACTATCTTTTAATTCATGTATATCTTAAGACTGGGAAAGCCAAACAGGTCAATTATAGCCAGTGGCCAGCAAAAAGTTGTTAAAGTGAGGATGTGCATTACCTAAGTTGATTTGCTATAGTTTAATATGGATCAAATGAGTATTATGAATGATGGCTCAGTGAGTGACACTGAGCCATAATTTTCTCTTTAAAACCATTTGATCAGAAGTCAATTAAATTCATTTTAGAGCTCAGTGGTTAACTGTGTTTGAAAAATGTTTTTACATATTATTTCCTGCCTGCCTGTGTTCCTGCCAAACTCTGCCCCTGCACTCATCTCGCTTCACCAGTCTTCCAGAGGCTGCTAGTACTAACAATAGTCATTTTGGTTATTTAAGTTATAATGTTTGTGCGTGGAGTCAGAGATGCAGTACACCAGGTTTCATAATATCATGCGGCTGGGTTAAGGGGGAGGATGATGAGAGAGAAGTAATATACAAATCTCAATTCTCCCCCTCAACAATTTACACTGACTTTCCCTCTCAGTCACACAAAGCAGCACACCATCTATATCAGCAGTAATAACCTTGAACATACCTTCTGCTTTATTAATACAGCTCAGTCAGAACAGAGCTTATTTGAAGCTGAGCCAGCATTGATTACATTGCCAGGGAACCTTGACTCAGAGGCATATAGGAAGGAGTTATTACGTCACAGCGTATACTTCAGCGGAATATCAAAACAGCGGCCCGGGGTGCAAAACGCATCAATGACAGCGACCCTCTACCACACAAAACAACACCATTTATATAAACACCTATCATGACAGGGCACCCACAACCAAGTAACAATTACAAATGAATTAAGTCGCCACAGCGGCCCGCATTGAAAATGACTTAGGCCTACCTTTGATGATCAAATCACTTAAACACAAAGTCCATCCTCCTGTCCTTTTCGATGAAGCACTTGATGGCGGGGTCATGCAGCTGATCCTTTGCCACTCCAGTTTAACATTGTCACTCAATCTTGAAAATGACTCTGTTAATAATTTCGCAACGATGTCATCACTATGATTAGAAAATTATAAAAGTAAGGTAGACATGTGGATATTATCCGGCTGAACAAAACCTGCATTTATCTAACAGGTTCGTTTTCCACAGACCTTATTTCCAGCTATTTTCCAAAATCCTATGGAGAAAACCCATTGCTTTTTTGTCGATGGAATCCGAGCGCAGCTTACTTCCGAGTTTTAGGACGCGTCTCTGCACCACTTTATACACATGTATAAACCTCACAGCGGGTGGAACATGTCATGAAGTCTGCAAAAATAAAGCCCACCCATTTAGAGGGAAGATATGATTGGTCAATTGTACTGTCATTTGACATAACTCTCTCGTTGAGTTACTATAGAGTGGCGAAGTCCCTCCCCTTCCGGTGGATCTCCATGGGACTTTATTTCGGAAAAATTATGTATTGAAGTCAATGGAGAGAGAAAGATTATCTTTCGATCCAGTTTGAATTGTGCCACGAATTACACATATGATGTTTGTCAATTTAAAAGATAATGTTGCCAGTCAAAAAAAATAAATGTCGTAAAACTGTGAAGTAACACATTTTTGTGTGTGAAACACTCAATGAACTACATCTCTGGTCTCGAAGAATAACACACGTCACCAAGATGGCCGTCACTGCTGTCTTGCTAAACAAGGGATTGAATACCCTCAATATCTCCACAATGAAACACGTCCAGAAGAATGTCATGCAAAGCTGCCTGCCTGCCTTCCTTTGATTCTCTCTGAACTGCCCGATCTTTTTAATGTTTAATGTCAACCATTTGTGCAGATAGCATGAAGTAGAAAAGATCGGCGATGCTAATGTAGCGTTAGCATTTCCCCCGGGCTTAAATGGTGTAAAGAATGATCACACCGGTGTGACAGTACTCTTCAAAGGGTTCACGAAATATGAACTACTCTTACTGTTTAACATTTTGGGTTACTTAATGTTACTTCATGTTAAGGCTAATAAAAATGACAAGGCTAAGGCTGTAATGCTAACTAACGTGCTTGCTACTAGCTAGGTAGCTAACTTGATCCAGCCACTCCTGATCCTTTCATCAGACGGGAAGCGAAAGATCGAGCAAGACCCATTGCTGGTATGATAACAACCTGGTACTAAGCACACAGGCATCTTGTTAAAGTTATCTTAGCTATCTCTTATATTTAGTGGAGGAAAACAATTGTGACATCAGTTTTGACATCACTTACATCACTTACATCACTCTGGGATTTATAGTCTTTCTAGTTGCGTATTTTTCATAGTCTTATATTTCAACAGTTTTACGACAAACTGTTAAATTATTTTTTTTAAGATTGACAAACATCATATGTTTAATATGTGGCACAATTCAAACGGGATCGAAAGATAAGTTCTCTCTCCATTGACTTCAATACATAATTTTTCCGAAATAAGGTCCCATGGACCGGAAGTAGATGGGCGTGACTTCTATAGCTGGGCCCTCTGTGAATATACAGAGGGACCAACAAGCTCTCCCGTCTTCACAATAGGCTTGTTTGAGACAAGCGAGACCTGTGCAATTGCGATCAACGTCTTGCTAATGCTAGTCCCAATGAATAACATTTCTATATATAGTGCGTTGCATGATGGTTAGTCATTTTGTCCGACTTGCTCTGGAGGCTCGCCTACATGAGACGTTGAAATCTCGCGGGACAAAGACGGCCGCAGACTTGAGAGCGAGGCGCGGCGAGGCGGCGTAGTTCCTCTCCACGGGCTGCGGAAGCAAAATGCTTGATGGGAAACGACTCGCTGGTATCTAGAGCTGAGCGCTGTCACGGTTGTCATGCCAGGTCACGGGTCTATGTCTAGGTTTGGGTGTTTCCGCTGTCCTCTATGTCATGTTTTCCTTCCGTCGTTAGTTCCCTGGTGTGTCTCGTTAGTTGATTGTGTTCACCTGTGGCCCTTGTGTTTTCTCCTCCCTCCTCACCTGTGTCTAGTTAGTTGATTATGTTCACCTGTGGCCCTTGTGTTTCTCCTCCCCTGCCCAGCTGTTTCTTGTCTGGTAATTATCCCTCCCTGTATTTAGTCTTGTCTCGTCCTGTGTTCAGTGTTGGTGCTTCTTTTGTTTGTGACCTGGTTCACCGTAGAGTGTTTTGTTTGTTAAAGTTTATGTATTAGATAAGAGACCTTGAAATAAAGGTATTATCAAGTGTTATCTGCGTTTGGGTCCTACCTGCTTCACTCTGCGCTATCAGAAAGCACCAACCAGAAATGGGCCCAGCAGATCCGTTCGAGTGGGAATTATTGAATTTTTCCTTTTTTTTGGCTAACTGCTCGGATCGATGGAAGAGAGCACCCGGATTTCAGCAGCGAGAGGCTGTGTTGTCGGAGGCGCACCAAATGGCTAGAGAGAAACCAGGTTTGGTGAAGTTCTTACCTGGCTGGATTTCAAAGATCCTCACGGTGCGTGATTCCCGGCCTGCTAGCCCCAGGCATGCTAGCTCCCTGCCTCCCGATTCCCAACCTGGCACCATACGCCTTGGTGGGTTCCGTCTGGAGTCAGCCCCGGCTTCTTCCCCATTTCCTGCTCCTGTCCAGGATCCGTTCACGGGTACTCGTCTGGCTTATGGAGGTCCACGGAGTATTCAGGCGGCTGCTAAAGGAGTCGTCGCAAGGCCAGGTTAGCCCGAGCCCTAGCAGCCATGGTTCCGGTTACAGTTCCGGCCCCAGCAGCCATGGTTCTGGCTCCAGTACCGACGCCAGCTCCCCGAGTGCTGTCGGCATACCGGCCGACTCCAGCACCTCGTCTCCTGTTGGCTCCCCAGCCAACGCCAGCTCCCCGTGTCCTGTCGGCATACCGGCCGACGCCAGCTCCCCGTGTCCTGTCGGCGTACCGGCCGACCCCAGCACCTCGTCTCTTGTTGGCTCCCCAGCCAACACCAGCTCCCCGTGTCCTGTCGGCATACCGGCCGACGCCAGTTCCCCGTGTCTTGTTGGCTCCTCAGCAAACACCAGCTCCCCGTGTCCTGTCGGCGTACCGGCCGACTCCAGCACCTCGTCTCTTGTTGGCTCCTCAGCCCACACCAGCTCCTCGTGTCCTGTCGGCGTACCGGCCGACTCCAGCACCCCGTGTTCTGTTGGCGAACCAACTCTCTCAAGTTTCCCCTCCAGACACTTCTCAAGTCCCCTCTCGAGTTCCCTCTCAAGTCCCCTCTCAGGTCCCCTCTCGAGTTACCTCTCGAGTCACCTCTCGAGTTCCCTCTCAGGTCCCCTCTCAGGTCCCCTCTCAGGTCCCCTCTCGAGTCTTTTCTCGTGTCCCCTCTCAAGTCAACTCTCCAGTGTCCTCTCGAGTCACCTCTCAAGTTTCCCCTCAGGTCTCCTCTCGAGTCTTTTCTCGAGTCCCCTCTCAAGTCACCTCTCAAGTTCCTACCCGAGTCCCCTCTCAAGTTTCCCCTCAGGTCTCCTCTCGAGTTCCCTCTCAAGTCCCCTCTCAGGTCCCCTCTCGAATTCCCTCTCTAGTCTCCTCTCGAGTTCCCTCTCGAGTCACCTCTCAAGTTTCCCCTCAGGTCTCCTCTCGAGTTCCCTCTCAAGTCCCCTCTCAGGTCCCCTCTCGAGTTACCTCTCGAGTTACCTCTCGAGTCTCCTCTCGAGTTCCCTCTCAAGTCCCTTCTCGAGTTATCTCTCGAGTCAACTCTCCAGTGTCCTCTCGAGTCACCTCCCAAGTCAACTCTCCAGTGTCCTCTCGAGTCACCTCTCAAGTTTCCCCTCAGGTCTCCTCTCGAGTTCCCTCTCAAGTCCCCTCTCAGGTCCCCTCTCGAGTTACCTCTCGAGTCACCTCTCGAGTTCCTTCTCAAGTCAACTCTCCAGTGTCCTCTCGAGTCACCTCTCAAGTCAACTCTCCAGTGTCCTCTCGAGTCACCTCTCAAGTCAACTCTCCAGTGTCCTCTCGAGTCACCTCCCAAGTCAACTCTCCAGTGTCCTCTCGAGTCACCTCTCAAGTTTCCCCTCAGGTCTCCTCTCGAGTTCCCTCTCAAGTCCCCTCTCAGGTCCCCTCTCGAGTTACCTCTCGAGTCACCTCTCGAGTTCCTTCTCGAGTCCACTCTCCAGTTTCCTCTCAAGTTCCCTCTCAAGCCCTCTCTCGAGTCCCCACTCAAGCCCCTACTCATGTCCAGTTGGAGGTCCCGCAGACTAGTCTTCTGCCGGGGGTCCTGCCAACCCCATGTCCTGTCCAGTTGGAGGTCCCGCAGACTAGTCTTCTGCCGGGGGTCCTGCCAACCCCATGTCCTGTACCGTTGGAGGTTCCGCTGGGGGTCCTGCCAAACCCCATGTCCTGTCCAGTTGGAGGTCCCGCAGACTAGTCTTCTGCCGGGGGTCCTGCCAACCCCATGTCTTGTCCAGTTGGAGGTCCCGCAGACTAGTCTTCTGCCGGGGGTCCTGCCAACCCCGTGTCCTGTACCGTTGGAGGTTCCGCTGGGGGTCCTGCCAACCTCATGTCCTGTCCAGTTGGAGGTCCCGCAGACTAGTCTTCTGCCGGGGGTCCTGCCAACCCCATGTCCTGTCCAGTTGGAGGTCCCGCAGACTAGCCCTCTGCCGGGGGTCCTGCCAACCCCATGTCTTGTCCAGTTGGAGGTCCCGCAGACTAGCCCTCTGCCGGGGGTCCTGCCAACCCCATGTCTTGTCCAGTTGGAGGTCCCGCAGACTAGTCTCCTGCCGGGGGTCCTGCCAACCCCATGTCCTGTCCAGTTGGAGGTCCCGCAGACTAGCCCTCTGCCGGGGGTCCTGCCAACCCCATGTCTTGTCCAGTTGGAGGTCCCGCAGACTAGCCCTCTGCCGGGGGTCCTGCCAACCCCATGTCTTGTCCAGTTGGAGGTCCCGCAGACTAGTCTCCTGCCGGGGGTCCTGCCAACCCTTTGTCCTGTCCCGTTGGAGGCCCCGCCGACTACTCTCCTGCCGGGGGTCCTGCCAACCCCATGTCCTGTCCCGTTGGAGGTCCCCGCCGACTACGCTCCTGCCGGGGGTCCTGCCAACCCTATGTCCTGTGCCGTTGGAGGTCCCGCCGTCTACTCTCCTGCCGGGGGTCCTGCCAATCCTATGTCCTGTGCTGTTGGAGGCCCCGCCGACTACTCTCCTGCCGGGGGTCCTGCCAACCCTGTGTCCTGTCCCGTTGGAGGCCCCGCCGACTACTCTCCTGCCGGGGGTCCTGCCAACCCTTTGTCCTGTCTCGTTGGAGGTCCCGTCGTCTACTCCCCTGCCGGGGGTCCTGCCAACCCTTTGTCCTGTCTCGTTGGAGGTCCCGTCGTCCACTCTCCTGCTGGGGGTCCTGCCAACTCCTGGTCCTCTTCCGTGGGGGATCCTGCCGAAGCCTGTGCCGCCGGCTCCGGTTCCTGTCCGGCCGACACCGGGTCCTGCCCGGCCTCCGGAGCTGTCTGGTCTTCGCCCTCATGCTCGGCCCCCTGAGTTCGCCCGCTGTGGCCTTCGCCCCACCATGGACTCTGCCTTGCCCCCGGGCCGTCCGCCCGAGACCCCCACCTTGGACTCTGCCTTGCCCCCGGGTCGTCCGCCCGAGTTCCCCACCATGGACTCTGCCTTGCCCCCGGGCCGTCCGCCCGAGACCCCCACCTTGGACTCTGCCTTGCCCCCGGGCCGTCCGCCCGAGTTCCCCACCTTAGACTCTGCCTTGCCCCCGGGTCGTCCGCCGAGTTCCCCACCATGGACTCTGCCTTGCCCCCGGGCCGTCCGCCCGAGACCCCCACCATGGACTCTGCCTTGCCCCCGGGCCGTCCGCCCGAGACCCCCACCTTGGACTCTGCCTTGCCCCCGGGCCGTCCGCCCGAGTTCCCCACCTTAGACTCTGCCTTGCCCCCGGGCCGTCCGCCCGAGATCCCTTCCTGGTCCCCTACTGGGCTCCTGGGCGGTCAGCTTAGTCCCGTCCTCCGGACCCCCTCCACCCACCCTGTTGGACTATGTTGGAATTTTTGTTTAGGGACGTCTGGAATCCGTCCCTTGAGGGGGGGGTTCTGTCACGGTTGTCATGCCAGGTCACGGGTCTATGTCTAGGTTTGGGTGTTTCCGCTGTCCTCTATGTCATGTTTTCCTTCCGTCGTTAGTTCCCTGGTGTGTCTCGTTAGTTGATTGTGTTCACCTGTGGCCCTTGTGTTTTCTCCTCCCTCCTCACCTGTGTCTAGTTAGTTGATTATGTTCACCTGTGGCCCTTGTGTTTCTCCTCCCCTGCCCAGCTGTTTCTTGTCTGGTAATTATCCCTCCCTGTATTTAGTCTTGTCTCGTCCTGTGTTCAGTGTTGGTGCTTCTTTTGTTTGTGACCTGGTTCACCGTAGAGTGTTTTGTTTGTTAAAGTTTATGTATTAGATAAGAGACCTTGAAATAAAGGTATTATCAAGTGTTATCTGCGTTTGGGTCCTACCTGCTTCACTCTGCGCTATCAAGCGCTCATTGGTGGTTTTTACCCCGTGCTGCTGATGAAACTCTCCAATTGGCTCGGCAAAAGTTTGTTGTTGTTTTGTGTCAGTTTTACGTCGCCACTTCCATTCACATTTTTCATCATTGTTCCACAATGTTTATCATCATGAAATTAATATCTATATATTTGTTATACTATACTTGCACTGCTTACCGTTTTTATACTTTATATATCTTAGCATATTCATACACACTGTTCATACTGCTCACAGGCTGCTGTGTATATCTAGTGTATTCATACACACTGTTCATACTGCTCACAGGCTGCTGTGTATATCTAGTGTATTCATACACACTGTTCATACTGCTCACAGGCTGCTGTGTGTATCTAGTGTATTCATACACACTGTTCATACTGCTCACAGGCTGCTGTGTATATCTAGTGTATTCATACACACTGTTCATACTGCTCACAGGCTGCTGTGTGTATCTAGTGTATTCATACACACTGTTCATACTGCTCACAGGCTGCTGTGTATATCTAGTGTATTCATACCCCTCACTGTTTGTTCATCACTCCATTAATTCTATATTTTATTCTGTAGATTGTATACATTACTTTTCACTTTACTGCTTGTTGCACCTGGTTAGAAGCTAAACTGCATTTTGTTGTCTCAGTACCTGTAATCTGTGCAATAACAATAAAGTTGAATCTAATCTTGAGCAGGAACAAATGTATTTACTTAGTACATGTCTGACATTAATGATTGAACACATTTGTGCATTCTTTATAAATGCAAACCGGGTCAAGTCGACTCCGGAGGTGGCGGTATGCACCTTAAAGTTTTTGCAATCCGCCAAAAAACCGAGAGAAGAAGAAGAAGAGGAAGCCGACTCCGAGCTGTCCGACTTCAGGCGAGCTTTTTGAGACCTCCCCCGGCTGCGATCGGCTATTCTCGTCTACTTTCGAGGCGAGCCGCAACGCGTCTCAAACAAGCCTAGTAACTCGCAGACCGCATTTAACCCTTCACATTCCAACAGAAACTGAACAGGCAGATTCAAAGGATTTATTTCTTTGGAAATGTTATTTTAAATACAATTAAATCAAGTTATTTTGGTAAAACTAATGAAGAATGTAACAAAAAAAATATAAAGAATAATATTAAAAACGGCTGATCAAATGTATTATGATAACAGATTTCACATAACTGTATTAGGTTAATTGAAAGCAATAATATTATGTTTAAATTGAAATAGGTTCAACTTAATATTATTGCTTTCAACTAACCTAATACAGTTATGTGAAATCTGTTATCATAATACATTTGATTAAAGTCAGCATTTCAGTTATTTCAGTGTATTTGATAAAATTGCAAGAAAATCCTCGACCTTCAGTTTTAATAATGTATGGAATGTTAAGTTCGGTGTGGTTGATCAGTTGATGAATTGTATTTGTGCAACATTTCTATCCAGAGAAAGATATTGCTGCATTACTGGTCAGATTGCTGTGAAATATCAATCTTCATGGTTTTCAAAGATGAAATTACCATGGACTCTCCGTTACGTCTTCACTTTCATTATAACCATCTGACAAAATATTCGACAAGAGCAATTTAAAATTGTATTCACACATGGAATTTACTGGACACATTCATTAATGCTCTCCAGAGAAGGGATGTGAAACTGTTGGTGTGAAAGGAGAAGAGCCAGGCAGCGTGGGACGTCAGTGCCGAGGTGTTAAGGGCAAGATGAAAGGCCTCTACTCTCCGCTTCAGATCCAGGGACTGTCCATGTCCATCAAGAGTCAGGGTTCTCCAGGAGTTGCCGTTCACTAGTTTACCTAGCACACCAACCCTGCTCTTCAGAGCAGGGTTGGTGTGCTAGGTAAACTAGTATCTAGGATGAATTGGTCGTGGTTTTACGTAACGAATGTTAATAATTGGAAGTCAACTCTTAACTATGGTCCCTTATTGACCAGACACCCTAACCTCTTCATAATACAGGTTGTGTTGCCTTATAATATTCTCACAATTGTTGCTACTGACAGAGAAGAATAGTACTTCACACAACAACGGAAGATATATTATTATTAAAATATAAACACACGTGTTAAGGCATTAAACACTTGATGCTGACAATTTTCTTGGGTGGACGGTTTTTACCGTTTTGTTTTAACTTCATTATTCAGTCTGATATAATGTATGACTTAGCCATGTTCTGCTTAGAATGGGGTTTGATTAGTTCCTCACTAATCAATATTGACTGAACTGTTCACCAGCAGCTTGCAGTTTCTCTGAGCTTACTCTAATGTTTGTTGTGTTGATCAAAGAAATGTGCACACTAAAACCCAACAACAACAACTTCTGGTACCCTTATCTCGAAGTCAGACAAGGGTGGGCACGCGTGGTCAGCAGCAGCTCGTTTACATTTAAAGGGCCAGACACAGAATCAGCACTTTAGTAACAGGACTGAAATAGACAAGGCATGCTACAAAGGGTGATCTGTTTGGTATTTTGAGCAAAACACTTCAGAGACTTGTTTTGCGTAAATATGGCCCTATGATAGCTTTAAGACATTTTTGCACAGCATTTTGTACAGCATTAGCGATGTTATTTGACATGATTCCATATTAACCACACTTAATATAATCGCACTATGCTGTAAAATGTAGCAGTATCATCTTTCTTAATATAACCAACGTTCCTTTCCAGTGGGCCTGTGTAGGTTTGTAAGACGTAACCTTGCAGCCAGAGCAGCTCGTCCCTCCGAGGAGCCGCAGGCTGATCAGCTGTGTCTCTCTGACAGCCCAGTATGAGAGGCCGCCACCGCTGCCCTTTATTAGTGACAACTTGAAATAGAGCAGCACTGTAATCATGTCGGTGCTGACCTTCGCCTTGACCAGAACTGCACAATTGATGTTATTAACTCCTTGAGGAAGAAGGATGGTCCTCTGAGGTTGTGTTGTGGCTCAGTGCTCGTCACAGGTGAAATATTCTCTCAGCAAAATTGCCATACTGACAATATAGGATGCTTGCCATATGGGAATGTTTTTGCAAAGGTGATGATGATGAGGATGATGATGATGATGGTGATAACAACATGGGAGAGATAGGAGGGGAAGTGGAGTTGTAAATATAGGAAATACTTGAGGCTGCAGAATATAGATGAGGTGGTAAATAGTTGTTGGTCCTGCTGTAATGACATATTTTCAAAAGTTGCTGTAGGAACCACATGCAGCTCAAATGACAAATCCTGCTTTGAGTCTAGAGATTGTTGTGACTGAATGGCGGGGGAAGTGTTCGCACAGAGCCGCGGGCTGAGGATGTTAATCTAAAACTGTATCAAAGAGCGGGGGGCTCCTGGAAAATCTCTTGCAGAGCTAGAGAAAATTAACCTGTAAGAGTCCAGTCTCCATTATTGCATCCCTGGCAGAGGGTCACCATCTGGCAGAGATCTATTGCACAATTACTGGAGGCGCTGCATTGACTGTCTGCAAAATAAAGAAATCATAGAGGAGCAGCTGAATCTTATAACCAGGAGCCCATCTGCAAATACAGATGTAGTCTGGCCTTTTTGAAAGCACCAATTTGACTGCAAACTTGCAGGCTCAAAGCAATTACATGACAAACTATTGCTTCATTGAAGTTGAATTACTTACTTTTTGGCAATTTCAGGGCTGCAACACAGTGTTTCATTTTCACTTGAAAAAATGTTACAAACTACTATTTGTGTGGGCACTGAAAACACTGTAAGTGATTTTAACCTGTTAAGCCCTGAGCCTGTTTTTCAGGTCTCGAAAATGACATTCCCAGAACAAATGACTATAACTTCCCTTCTAAAAGGGGTAAATTAATAATATTTTTTCTCAAAGCAATGATAAACCTGTGGGTTGGATGTAGAAAAGTCAGAATCAATATAGAATATTTTTTATTTTAAAGTAAATTCAGATTGAACATAGTAAAACATTTTAAATTATAGTGTCCGTCCAAAGAAAAAACATTACTTATAGTGAATATGATGGGATAGTAGACTAAAAGATTTAGGAATCCAAACTATAACATATAATAAGTACCCTGTATCAAGATTGATAAACAATAAGTGACATTTGACCTTTTTAGAGAGGTTTAGCAACAAAAAAAACACTTCTGGGGTCATTTGGGTGCATTTTCCATATCTCTGGCCCCCCTCGGTCGATTTTGATGATTGACACCTCTTTTTAACAGTTAGAGCCAATAGAATCGAGGTGAAGTTCCTAAAATCCATCTAAACATTACCCATTGGTGAATGAGTGATGCGTAGCCAGAATGCCCAAAACCGGATGCTGTCATACACTCTTGTAGCTCTCATAGCAACTATATATGAAAACTCCGTTATTGACATAAATGTGAAGATGGATTATCAGTAATCATTTCAGACACATTGGATTAACCTATGGATTAACCTTCAGCAGCGTTTTTATCGTTTTAATGCCATTGAACACGACTTTTGATCAAAACAACAGCATAGGTATACAGACAATGTCCCGTTTTTGCTCCGTAAAGCTCTGTGTTGTGATGTCTGTGTATGCTTCTCCTGTCCCGAGTTCTGATCGCTCAGTGATGATACTTATACCCCTATAATCTGTGGAATTTCAGCTTGCTAATCGATATCTTGTTTGTGCAGATCCGATATGTAATAAGTGTATTTATACCTAGAGTTCTGTGCTAACTGTGTTAGCATGTTTTCGTTCAGGGCTCATTTAGACGCATCTTGTGAGACTTGTGTTTTGTTTCGGTAAAAATGGTTCATATCGTCAGTTAGCTGAGTTTCTTCCCATTAAATGGGTATGACACATTCATAGGTTTTTGAATGTTAAGAAGCCCTGGGACACAGTTTCGTGAGAAAAAAAACCGGAGGGGGGCCTCCGGGTTGAACAAGTTAATTAAATGTATTATGTCAACAGATTTCACATAACTGTATTAGGTTAGTTGAAAACAATAATATTAAGTTTAACTAACCTAATACAGTTTCATGAAATGTGTTGACATAATACATTTAATTAAAGTCAACGTTTCAGTTTTTCAGTGTGATTTCTGTATGCATAAATGCTGATTGGTTGGTTGGTCGGTTATTGACCTTAATGTATTGACTGAGGTTATAGGGTTGGGAGGGTTACTTCAAAAATTCAATCTGTTACAATTGCTAGTCTCAAAATAAAAAAGTAATGTAACTTGATTACTTTCCATTTTGGATTAGAGCAATATAAAATATAAATCAAATAAAGTCCATGTATAAGACAGTGACAAATCTACGGTGGCCGGCAGGTGCAAACGCGGAACAACGGCCAAAACCCATACATAAGCAGGAAACAGCTGCAAGTAATGAAATGAAAAACAAACAAACACCGAAAACAAACGCAACAGAAAGATGCTGCAAATACAAACACGATATGCAAAGTAAAAAACACATACAAACCCCAAAACACATAAAAAACCCAAAGCACACAGTGCTCCAGGCCTCTCGGGGGCGCGTTACGTGGAACAGATTGATGTCAGACCAGACATAGAGAGAACGAACGAGAGTGATGGGAATTGAAGCCGGAGGAAACAAAGTTGATTGAAGTGGACAAAGTCGATATATAAGAAGGTACGTTTTGTTTTGTTGTTATACAAAGAGTGTCATATTTACCCAGCTAGCATTAGCGTGCCTACATTAACTACTACACCAGCTGAGGAGAGCTTCACGTGAAGAGAAAATAAAGTGAGGAAAGAACATTGTTAAAAGAGATAACAAATCGAGTGCAGGTAAATAACACGGGCCATAGTGAGTACCGCGGAAATATTTGAAGAGAGAGAGAGACATTCTTAGCAGTTTGTTTATATGCATGTATTTGTGTATAGATGTTCAACTATACAGAGCTGTAGCAATACTATGTGTAACTATGGTCGGTGAATAAGTGATAACATTTGAAGCGGGACAAAGTAATGACAGGAGAGTAGTTTGCATTAGACATGCTCTGTTAGGATCTGTTTATTTTATGTTTTATTTTGGAATTGTCTAGGACTGTCGGCTTCCTGTTTTTCATTCAAGGATGTTCACCCCCTGTCTTTCATGTATGTATTTGTTTCCTGTCTGTGTTTTCCCTCCTGTGTGATTACCTGATTCTGTTCACCTGTGTCTTTGTGTTTTCCCTCCCCTCCCCAGCTGTGTCTTGATTGGCCATGTGTGTATTTAAGTTCTTGTTTTCTGTTGGGGTTTTGTGGGTTCTTTTTTGTGCTTAGAGGAAGATAGAGTTCCTGTCTGTTTTTTTGTTGATCCTGTTGCCTTGAATAAAGTTGTTTTGCTGTTAAACAATCGTCTGTCTGCACTTGGGTCCTCCCTGCGCTGCTCAACCTTAACATGCTCCAGAACAAATATAGAGAAGACATTCAAGGAGAGAGACAAAACACAGATTCAACGGTAAACATGATGTATCTTTCTATTTATTTAGCTAACCACTATTTAGACTGTGTTTTTGATTGACTTGATTAAATGGATTTACTCCATCAATGTATGTCTTTTAAGGCTGCCATGTTTTGTCCTTTCTGTGGCCAACATCTGGGGACAGTTCAAGTGTTCTGTGGCTCCTGTGGCAAAAATGTACAGTTTTTGGCAGAAGTTGAACACAACAGTAAGTTAACTTTTTTTTATTGTCCATCCATCCATCCATCTTCTTCCGCTTATCCGTGGTCGGGTCGCGGGGGTAGCAGTTCCAGCAGAGAGCCCCAAACTTCCTTTTCCCTGGCGACATCAACCAGCTCTGACTGGGGGATCCCAAGGCGCTCCCAGGCCAGCGAAGAGATATAATCCCTCCACCTGGTCCTAGGTCTACCCCTTGGTCTCTTCCCAGCTGGACGTGCCTGGAACACCTCCCTAGGGAGGCGCCCAGGTGGCATCCTAACTAGGTGCCCGAACCACCTCAACTGGCTCCTTTCGACGCGAAGGAGGAGCGGCTCAACTCCGGGTCCCTCCCGGATGACCGAACTTCTCACCTTATCCCTAAGGGAGACACCAGCCACCTGCGGAGAAAAACCCATCTCGGCCGCTTGTATCCGCGATCTCGTTCTTTCGGTCATGACCCATCCTTCATGACCATAGGTGAGGGTAGGAACGAAAATGGCCCGGTAGACAGAGAGCTTTGCCTTCTGGCTCAGCTCCCTTTTCGTCACAACGGTGCGGTAAAGCGACTGCAGTACCGCTCCCGCTGCTCCGATTCTCCGGCCCATCTCACGCTCCATTGTTCCCTCACTCGAGAACAAGACCCCGAGATACTTGAACTCCTTCACTTGGGGTAAGGACTCATTCTCTACTTGGAGTGGACAGTCCATCGGTTTCCTGCTGAGAACCATGGCCTCAGATTTACTACATCAATGTATGTCTTTTCAGGCTGCCATGTTTTGTCCTTTCTGTGGCCAACATCTGGGGACAGTTCAAGTGTTCTGTGGCCCCTGTGGCAAAAATGTACAGTTTTTGGCAGAAGTTGAACACAACAGTAAGTTAACTTTTTTTTATTGTATCTGTTTCAAATGCAAGAAATAAGGATTCAACACACTACTTTGTTTAGAATACTAATTGCAGATGCATACACAGTTATCAGCATGAAGGACACATTTGTTCATTGTCTGTTTATGTGAAATATGTAGAAGCCATCATTCAATTGTAGACCAATGCATGATTAAATACACAAAACAGCTTATATTATACATTCATAATTGTATATTAGTTCTATCTTTAAAGAGAACATTATACATTTAGAATCAGATTTTGAGACCGTGAGTGGCTGGGAAAGTCACACCTCCATAGGGCACAAACAGTTGCTGACGTGATGTTTTCTTCGCATTCTAAGAAGGAGGGTCAGGAACTCACGCTTGGGACCACCAGTGTCCACTCCATCCTCATCATCAGTGAACTTAACTGACATCTCATGAGGGGTCGAATGAGGCACCTTTGAAGCCGCGGATTGTTCCATCCCATACATTGGCTCTATTAATATTGAACCCTGCTGCAAGATGTATTTGTTATTTTTGCAGAGAGTTCTGCAACAAAGTCCTCCGCAATCAGGTATTCTGTGCTGGGAAAGACAAAGTGATGTATTGTAATATTAAATGATGAAGCTAGTAATAAGATTTACACTATCGAATAGAACAATTAAAGGTCCCATGTCATGCTTTTCCGGTTGTTACCCGTCCACTTGTGTGTTATGAAGGTTTTTATGCATGTAAACGGTCTGCAGAGTCAAAAACCCTCAAAGTACACCCTGTAGCGAGTAAAACTCTAACACAGAAAATACCTCCCCAAAACGCCTCGTTGGAGATTTCTCATTTACTTCCTGGGTATCGCTACGTAGGCACGCCCAGAGCTATGGCCGCACCCTCTGCCAGCCTTTCACGAAACAAAGCTTCCCAAACCTTTCAGCGATTCATGCTGGATATGTACAGCGTAGGGCACTGAAGAACGATGCTGTTCCTACTTTGTTTGGACCAGCGGGAGATTCGGGCACACAACCTGTAAGTATTCATTGTTGTTTGTGTATTTATGATGTTTAAAACAAACAAGGTATATCTACCACGACTGTGTAAATGGGTAAACGTTTTTCGGGCTCCTACGTTGGGATTGCGGAGAAAATGCTCTCCGCAGACCCATGCTCACAGCGTTATAAACCTTTTTCTTACTCAATATCGAGCCACACTTATTGTTTTTACTTCGGCTGTGAGTGTTTGTGTGTGCTCAGGATGAATTTTGCTTGTTCTCGCTGTATCTGTATTGCCAACACGGAAGCCTCTCTGCTCCTCACAGCAATGAGCAGCAGCTGCGAAACAGCCGCGAGCAGCAACGAGCCTCCAGTCAGAGACCAATCAGAGCACACTGGGCTCACAGGGAGGGGCAGGAGCTCGAACAAGCCATTTAGGACAGAGAGTGAATACCGGTGAATACACATGCTGTATGAGAAACCAATGTGAGTTTGGAAAATTGCACGATATAAATCTATTTTAGTATACCTCAACCATGGAATTATGATCAGTGGAAATGGCCATGACATGGGACCTTTAAGTGGTAATAGTAACAATGAATACCTTTCCTCTGCAGTATGCTCCATTTTGTCTTCTGGCTCAGACTGGCTATCAATAATGATTGGTGCATACACATTTGTGTAGTTGCTGCAGTGAGAAGACCGTTGAATAATGACTTTAAAATACATAATATATGCATGATACTCATATTTACAAAAGGATGTCGATCCTCTTCCTGTTTGTTTTTTTGTCACAGCACTTTTGTCATACTCCTGCACAATCCTTGTAAACATTTTAAATGGATGCAACAAACAATATCTGATCTTTGAAAAATATTTGTAGGTGTTTTTTGTATCGTCTTCACTAAGATGTCAGATGTTGTGGGTGTCATTTGGAAATGTATAAAAGTATAATTGTTCTGCTTCCTGGCAATGCTACCCACTGTGATCGGAGGCTATACAAACAAAGAAATGTACAAATAAAGATACACACCAAACAACTGTGTCACGATGCAACTGTCAACATCGTTTACCTATAGAAGTGGTTCTGACCCGGGGCAGACTGGACCTCTTCCTGGAATGGGGTTGGTGCTCCATCCTATTTTTACCCCGGAAATAAGTGCAGTTGATCTAATGACAGTGTCATTGGCACACAAAGGTATTTATTTATTGATTTCATGTTTGCAAATTCAAACCTACATGGTATAATTACATTTTTAATTAATCTTTCCCGATCAGACGCTGGTTGTGGGCCTGAGAGGTCTGATAAAGGTAACCAACAAATATATTCAAACTACTGTACTGTTAAAAAATGCTGCTTCTTGTGGCACAACATAATATGTTGACAATGTTTTATTTTACCCTGGCAAACTGTTGTCCATTCGTGGAGTGCTCACTTTTGGAACATTTGGAATGTCCCACACCTGCATTCACACAAATGACTGACTGCCTTGCCCCCGGGTCGTCCGCCCGAGTTCCCCACCATGGACTCTGCCTTGCCCCCGGGCCGTCCGCCCGAGACCCCCACCATGGACTCTGCCTTGCCCCCGGGCCGTCCGCCCGAGACCCCCACCTTGGACTCTGCCTTGCCCCCGGGCCGTCCGCCCGAGTTCCCCACCTTAGACTCTGCCTTGCCCCCGGGCCGTCCGCCCGAGATCCCTTCCTGGTCCCCTACTGGGCTCCTGGGCGGTCAGCTTAGTCCCGTCCTCCGGACCCCCCTCCACCCACCCTGTTGGACTATGTTGGAATTTTTGTTTAGGGACGTCTGGAATCCGTCCCTTGAGGGGGGGGTTCTGTCACGGTTGTCATGCCAGGTCACGGGTCTATGTCTAGGTTTGGGTGTTTCCGCTGTCCTCTATGTCATGTTTTCCTTCCGTCGTTAGTTCCCTGGTGTGTCTCGTTAGTTGATTGTGTTCACCTGTGGCCCTTGTGTTTTCTCCTCCCTCCTCACCTGTGTCTAGTTAGTTGATTATGTTCACCTGTGGCCCTTGTGTTTCTCCTCCCCTGCCCAGCTGTTTCTTGTCTGGTAATTATCCCTCCCTGTATTTAGTCTTGTCTCGTCCTGTGTTCAGTGTTGGTGCTTCTTTTGTTTGTGACCTGGTTCACCGTAGAGTGTTTTGTTTGTTAAAGTTTATGTATTAGATAAGAGACCTTGAAATAAAGGTATTATCAAGTGTTATCTGCGTTTGGGTCCTACCTGCTTCACTCTGCGCTATCAAGCGCTCATTGGTGGTTTTTACCCCGTGCTGCTGATGAAACTCTCCAATTGGCTCGGCAAAAGTTTGTTGTTGTTTTGTGTCAGTTTTACGTCGCCACTTCCATTCACATTTTTCATCATTGTTCCACAATGTTTATCATCATGAAATTAATATCTATATATTTGTTATACTATACTTGCACTGCTTACCGTTTTTTATACTTTATATATCTTAGCATATTCATACACACTGTTCATACTGCTCACAGGCTGCTGTGTATATCTAGTGTATTCATACACACTGTTCATACTGCTCACAGGCTGCTGTGTATATCTAGTGTATTCATACACACTGTTCATACTGCTCACAGGCTGCTGTGTGTATCTAGTGTATTCATACACACTGTTCATACTGCTCACAGGCTGCTGTGTATATCTAGTGTATTCATACACACTGTTCATACTGCTCACAGGCTGCTGTGTGTATCTAGTGTATTCATACACACTGTTCATACTGCTCACAGGCTGCTGTGTATATCTAGTGTATTCATACCCCTCACTGTTTGTTCATCACTCCATTAATTCTATATTTTATTCTGTAGATTGTATACATTACTTTTCACTTTACTGCTTGTTGCACCTGGTTAGAAGCTAAACTGCATTTTGTTGTCTCAGTACCTGTAATCTGTGCAATAACAATAAAGTTGAATCTAATCTTGAGCAGGAACAAATGTATTTACTTAGTACATGTCTGACATTAATGATTGAACACATTTGTGCATTCTTTATAAATGCAAACCGGGTCAAGTCGACTCCGGATGGTGGCGGTATGCACCTTAAAGTTTTTGCAATCCGCCAAAAAACCGAGAGAAGAAGAAGAAGAGGAAGCCGACTCCGAGCTGTCCGACTTCAGGCGAGCTTTTGAGACCTCCCCCGGCTGCGATCGGCTATTCTCGTCTACTTTCGAGGCGAGCCGCAACGCGTCTCAAACAAGCCTAGTAACTCGCAGACCGCATTTAACCCTTCACATTCCAACAGAAACTGAACAGGCAGATTCAAAGGATTTATTTCTTTGGAAATGTTATTTTAAATACAATTAAATCAAGTTATTTTGGTAAAACTAATGAAGAATGTAACAAAAAAAATATAAAGAATAATATTAAAAACGGCTGATCAAATGTATTATGATAACAGATTTCACATAACTGTATTAGGTTAATTGAAAGCAATAATATTATGTTTAAATTGAAATAGGTTCAACTTAATATTATTGCTTTCAACTAACCTAATACAGTTATGTGAAATCTGTTATCATAATACATTTGATTAAAGTCAGCATTTCAGTTATTTCAGTGTATTTGATAAAATTGCAAGAAAATCCTCGACCTTCAGTTTTAATAATGTATGGAATGTTAAGTTCGGTGTGGTTGATCAGTTGATGAATTGTATTTGTGCAACATTTCTATCCAGAGAAAGATATTGCTGCATTACTGGTCAGATTGCTGTGAAATATCAATCTTCATGGTTTTCAAAGATGAAATTACCATGGACTCTCCGTTACGTCTTCACTTTCATTATAACCATCTGACAAAATATTCGACAAGAGCAATTTAAAATTGTATTCACACATGGAATTTACTGGACACATTCATTAATGCTCTCCAGAGAAGGGATGTGAAACTGTTGGTGTGAAAGGAGAAGAGCCAGGCAGCGTGGGACGTCAGTGCCGAGGTGTTAAGGGCAAGATGAAAGGCCTCTACTCTCCGCTTCAGATCCAGGGACTGTCCATGTCCATCAAGAGTCAGGGTTCTCCAGGAGTTGCCGTTCACTAGTTTACCTAGCACACCAACCCTGCTCTTCAGAGCAGGGTTGGTGTGCTAGGTAAACTAGTATCTAGGATGAATTGGTCGTGGTTTTACGTAAACGAATGTTAATAATTGGAAGTCAACTCTTAACTATGGTCCCTTATTGACCAGACACCCTAACCTCTTCATAATACAGGTTGTGTTGCCTTATAATATTCTCACAATTGTTGCTACTGACAGAGAAGAATAGTACTTCACACAACAACGGAAGATATATTATTATTAAAATATAAACACACGTGTTAAGGCATTAAACACTTGATGCTGACAATTTTCTTGGGTGGACGGTTTTACCGTTTTGTTTTAACTTCATTATTCAGTCTGATATAATGTATGACTTAGCCATGTTCTGCTTAGAATGGGGTTTGATTAGTTCCTCACTAATCAATATTGACTGAACTGTTCACCAGCAGCTTGCAGTTTCTCTGAGCTTACTCTAATGTTTGTTGTGTTGATCAAAGAAATGTGCACACTAAAACCCAACAACAACAACTTCTGGTACCCTTATCTCGAAGTCAGACAAGGGTGGGCACGCGTGGTCAGCAGCAGCTCGTTTACATTTAAAGGGCCAGACACAGAATCAGCACTTTAGTAACAGGACTGAAATAGACAAGGCATGCTACAAAGGGTGATCTGTTTGGTATTTTGAGCAAAACACTTCAGAGACTTGTTTTGCGTAAATATGGCCCTATGATAGCTTTAAGACATTTTTGCACAGCATTTTGTACAGCATTAGCGATGTTATTTGACATGATTCCATATTAACCACACTTAATATAATCGCACTATGCTGTAAAATGTAGCAGTATCATCTTTCTTAATATAACCAACGTTCCTTTCCAGTGGGCCTGTGTAGGTTTGTAAGACGTAACCTTGCAGCCAGAGCAGCTCGTCCCTCCGAGGAGCCGCAGGCTGATCAGCTGTGTCTCTCTGACAGCCCAGTATGAGAGGCCGCCACCGCTGCCCTTTATTAGTGACAACTTGAAATAGAGCAGCACTGTAATCATGTCGGTGCTGACCTTCGCCTTGACCAGAACTGCACAATTGATGTTATTAACTCCTTGAGGAAGAAGGATGGTCCTCTGAGGTTGTGTTGTGGCTCAGTGCTCGTCACAGGTGAAATATTCTCTCAGCAAAATTGCCATACTGACAATATAGGATGCTTGCCATATGGGAATGTTTTTGCAAAGGTGATGATGATGAGGATGATGATGATGATGGTGATAACAACATGGGAGAGATAGGAGGGGAAGTGGAGTTGTAAATATAGGAAATACTTGAGGCTGCAGAATATAGATGAGGTGGTAAATAGTTGTTGGTCCTGCTGTAATGACATATTTTCAAAAGTTGCTGTAGGAACCACATGCAGCTCAAATGACAAATCCTGCTTTGAGTCTAGAGATTGTTGTGACTGAATGGCGGGGGAAGTGTTCGCACAGAGCCGCGGGCTGAGGATGTTAATCTAAAACTGTATCAAAGAGCGGGGGGCTCCTGGAAAATCTCTTGCAGAGCTAGAGAAAATTAACCTGTAAGAGTCCAGTCTCCATTATTGCATCCCTGGCAGAGGGTCACCATCTGGCAGAGATCTATTGCACAATTACTGGAGGCGCTGCATTGACTGTCTGCAAAATAAAGAAATCATAGAGGAGCAGCTGAATCTTATAACCAGGAGCCCATCTGCAAATACAGATGTAGTCTGGCCTTTTTGAAAGCACCAATTTGACTGCAAACTTGCAGGCTCAAAGCAATTACATGACAAACTATTGCTTCATTGAAGTTGAATTACTTACTTTTTGGCAATTTCAGGGCTGCAACACAGTGTTTCATTTTCACTTGAAAAAATGTTACAAACTACTATTTGTGTGGGCACTGAAAACACTGTAAGTGATTTTAACCTGTTAAGCCCTGAGCCTGTTTTTCAGGTCTCGAAAATGACATTCCCAGAACAAATGACTATAACTTCCCTTCTAAAAGGGGTAAATTAATAATATTTTTTCTCAAAGCAATGATAAACCTGTGGGTTGGATGTAGAAAAGTCAGAATCAATATAGAATATTTTTTATTTTAAAGTAAATTCAGATTGAACATAGTAAAACATTTTAAATTATAGTGTCCGTCCAAAGAAAAAACATTACTTATAGTGAATATGATGGGATAGTAGACTAAAAGATTTAGGAATCCAAACTATAACATATAATAAGTACCCTGTATCAAGATTGATAAACAATAAGTGACATTTGACCTTTTTAGAGAGGTTTAGCAACAAAAAAAAACACTTCTGGGGTCATTTGGGTGCATTTTCCATATCTCTGGCCCCCCTCGGTCGATTTTGATGATTGACACCTCTTTTTAACAGTTAGAGCCAATAGAATCGAGGTGAAGTTCCTAAAATCCATCTAAACATTACCCATTGGTGAATGAGTGATGCGTAGCCAGAATGCCCAAAACCGGATGCTGTCATACACTCTTGTAGCTCTCATAGCAACTATATATGAAAACTCCGTTATTGACATAAATGTGAAGATGGATTATCAGTAATCATTTCAGACACATTGGATTAACCTATGGATTAACCTTCAGCAGCGTTTTTATCGTTTTAATGCCATTGAACACGACTTTTGATCAAAACAACAGCATAGGTATACAGACAATGTCCCGTTTTTGCTCCGTAAAGCTCTGTGTTGTGATGTCTGTGTATGCTTCTCCTGTCCCGAGTTCTGATCGCTCAGTGATGATACTTATACCCCTATAATCTGTGGAATTTCAGCTTGCTAATCGATATCTTGTTTGTGCAGATCCGATATGTAATAAGTGTATTTATACCTAGAGTTCTGTGCTAAGTGTGTTAGCATGTTTTCGTTCAGGGCTCATTTAGACGCATCTTGTGAGACTTGTGTTTTGTTTCGGTAAAAATGGTTCATATCGTCAGTTAGCTGAGTTTCTTCCCATTAAATGGGTATGACACATTCATAGGTTTTTGAATGTTAAGAAGCCCTGGGACACAGTTTCGTGAGAAAAAAAACCGGAGGGGGGCCTCCGGGTTGAACAAGTTAATTAAATGTATTATGTCAACAGATTTCACATAACTGTATTAGGTTAGTTGAAAACAATAATATTAAGTTTAACTAACCTAATACAGTTTCATGAAATGTGTTGACATAATACATTTAATTAAAGTCAACGTTTCAGTTTTTCAGTGTGATTTCTGTATGCATAAATGCTGATTGGTTGGTTGGTCGGTTATTGACCTTAATGTATTGACTGAGGTTATAGGGTTGGGAGGGTTACTTCAAAAATTCAATCTGTTACAATTGCTAGTCTCAAAATAAAAAAGTAATGTAACTTGATTACTTTCCATTTTGGATTAGAGCAATATAAAATATAAATCAAATAAAGTCCATGTATAAGACAGTGACAAATCTACGGTGGCCGGCAGGTGCAAACGCGGAACAACGGCCAAAACCCATACATAAGCAGGAAACAGCTGCAAGTAATGAAATGAAAAACAAACAAACACCGAAAACAAACGCAACAGAAAGATGCTGCAAATACAAACACGATATGCAAAGTAAAAAACACATACAAACCCCAAAACACATAAAAAACCCAAAGCACACAGTGCTCCAGGCCTCTCGGGGGCGCGTTACGTGGAACAGATTGATGTCAGACCAGACATAGAGAGAACGAACGAGAGTGATGGGAATTGAAGCCGGAGGAAACAAAGTTGATTGAAGTGGACAAAGTCGATATATAAGAAGGTACGTTTTGTTTTGTTGTTATACAAAGAGTGTCATATTTACCCAGCTAGCATTAGCGTGCCTACATTAACTACTACACCAGCTGAGGAGAGCTTCACGTGAAGAGAAAATAAAGTGAGGAAAGAACATTGTTAAAAGAGATAACAAATCGAGTGCAGGTAAATAACACGGGCCATAGTGAGTACCGCGGAAATATTTGAAGAGAGAGAGAGACATTCTTAGCAGTTTGTTTATATGCATGTATTTGTGTATAGATGTTCAACTATACAGAGCTGTAGCAATACTATGTGTAACTATGGTCGGTGAATAAGTGATAACATTTGAAGCGGGACAAAGTAATGACAGGAGAGTAGTTTGCATTAGACATGCTCTGTTAGGATCTGTTTATTTTATGTTTTATTTTGGAATTGTCTAGGACTGTCGGCTTCCTGTTTTTCATTCAAGGATGTTCACCCCCTGTCTTTCATGTATGTATTTGTTTCCTGTCTGTGTTTTCCCTCCTGTGTGATTACCTGATTCTGTTCACCTGTGTCTTTGTGTTTTCCCTCCCCTCCCCAGCTGTGTCTTGATTGGCCATGTGTGTATTTAAGTTCTTGTTTTCTGTTGGGGTTTTGTGGGTTCTTTTTTGTGCTTAGAGGAAGATAGAGTTCCTGTCTGTTTTTTTGTTGATCCTGTTGCCTTGAATAAAGTTGTTTTGCTGTTAAACAATCGTCTGTCTGCACTTGGGTCCTCCCTGCGCTGCTCAACCTTAACATGCTCCAGAACAAATATAGAGAAGACATTCAAGGAGAGAGACAAAACACAGATTCAACGGTAAACATGATGTATCTTTCTATTTATTTAGCTAACCACTATTTAGACTGTGTTTTTGATTGACTTGATTAAATGGATTTACTCCATCAATGTATGTCTTTTAAGGCTGCCATGTTTTGTCCTTTCTGTGGCCAACATCTGGGGACAGTTCAAGTGTTCTGTGGCTCCTGTGGCAAAAAATGTACAGTTTTTGGCAGAAGTTGAACACAACAGTAAGTTAACTTTTTTTTATTGTCCATCCATCCATCCATCTTCTTCCGCTTATCCGTGGTCGGGTCGCGGGGGTAGCAGTTCCAGCAGAGAGCCCCAAACTTCCTTTTCCCTGGCGACATCAACCAGCTCTGACTGGGGGATCCCAAGGCGCTCCCAGGCCAGCGAAGAGATATAATCCCTCCACCTGGTCCTAGGTCTACCCCTTGGTCTCTTCCCAGCTGGACGTGCCTGGAACACCTCCCTAGGGAGGCGCCCAGGGTGGCATCCTAACTAGGTGCCCGAACCACCTCAACTGGCTCCTTTCGACGCGAAGGAGGAGCGGCTCAACTCCGGGTCCCTCCCGGATGACCGAACTTCTCACCTTATCCCTAAGGGAGACACCAGCCACCCTGCGGAGAAAACCCATCTCGGCCGCTTGTATCCGCGATCTCGTTCTTTCGGTCATGACCCATCCTTCATGACCATAGGTGAGGGTAGGAACGAAAATGGCCCGGTAGACAGAGAGCTTTGCCTTCTGGCTCAGCTCCCTTTTCGTCACAACGGTGCGGTAAAGCGACTGCAGTACCGCTCCCGCTGCTCCGATTCTCCGGCCCATCTCACGCTCCATTGTTCCCTCACTCGAGAACAAGACCCCGAGATACTTGAACTCCTTCACTTGGGGTAAGGACTCATTCTCTACTTGGAGTGGACAGTCCATCGGTTTCCTGCTGAGAACCATGGCCTCAGATTTACTACATCAATGTATGTCTTTTCAGGCTGCCATGTTTTGTCCTTTCTGTGGCCAACATCTGGGGACAGTTCAAGTGTTCTGTGGCCCCTGTGGCAAAAATGTACAGTTTTTGGCAGAAGTTGAACACAACAGTAAGTTAACTTTTTTTTATTGTATCTGTTTCAAATGCAAGAAATAAGGATTCAACACACTACTTTGTTTAGAATACTAATTGCAGATGCATACACAGTTATCAGCATGAAGGACACATTTGTTCATTGTCTGTTTATGTGAAATATGTAGAAGCCATCATTCAATTGTAGACCAATGCATGATTAAATACACAAAACAGCTTATATTATACATTCATAATTGTATATTAGTTCTATCTTTAAAGAGAACATTATACATTTAGAATCAGATTTTGAGACCGTGAGTGGCTGGGAAAGTCACACCTCCATAGGGCACAAACAGTTGCTGACGTGATGTTTTCTTCGCATTCTAAGAAGGAGGGTCAGGAACTCACGCTTGGGACCACCAGTGTCCACTCCATCCTCATCATCAGTGAACTTAACTGACATCTCATGAGGGGTCGAATGAGGCACCTTTGAAGCCGCGGATTGTTCCATCCCATACATTGGCTCTATTAATATTGAACCTGCTGCAAGATGTATTTGTTATTTTTGCAGAGAGTTCTGCAACAAAGTCCTCCGCAATCAGGTATTCTGTGCTGGGAAAGACAAAGTGATGTATTGTAATATTAAATGATGAAGCTAGTAATAAGATTTACACTATCGAATAGAACAATTAAAGGTCCCATGTCATGCTTTTCCGGTTGTTACCCGTCCACTTGTGTGTTATGAAGGTTTTTATGCATGTAAACGGTCTGCAGAGTCAAAAACCCTCAAAGTACACCCTGTAGCGAGTAAAACTCTAACACAGAAAATACCTCCCCAAAACGCCTCGTTGGAGATTTCTCATTTACTTCCTGGGTATCGCTACGTAGGCACGCCCAGAGCTATGGCCGCACCCTCTGCCAGCCTTTCACGAAACAAAGCTTCCCAAACCTTTCAGCGATTCATGCTGGATATGTACAGCGTAGGGCACTGAAGAACGATGCTGTTCCTACTTTGTTTGGACCAGCGGGAGATTCGGGCACACAACCTGTAAGTATTCATTGTTGTTTGTGTATTTATGATGTTTAAAACAAACAAGGTATATCTACCACGACTGTGTAAATGGGTAAACGTTTTTCGGGCTCCTACGTTGGGATTGCGGAGAAAATGCTCTCCGCAGACCCATGCTCACAGCGTTATAAACCTTTTTCTTACTCAATATCGAGCCACACTTATTGTTTTTACTTCGGCTGTGAGTGTTTGTGTGTGCTCAGGATGAATTTTGCTTGTTCTCGCTGTATCTGTATTGCCAACACGGAAGCCTCTCTGCTCCTCACAGCAATGAGCAGCAGCTGCGAAACAGCCGCGAGCAGCAACGAGCCTCCAGTCAGAGACCAATCAGAGCACACTGGGCTCACAGGGAGGGGCAGGAGCTCGAACAAGCCATTTAGGACAGAGAGTGAATACCGGTGAATACACATGCTGTATGAGAAACCAATGTGAGTTTGGAAAATTGCACGATATAAATCTATTTTAGTATACCTCAACCATGGAATTATGATCAGTGGAAATGGCCATGACATGGGACCTTTAAGTGGTAATAGTAACAATGAATACCTTTCCTCTGCAGTATGCTCCATTTTGTCTTCTGGCTCAGACTGGCTATCAATAATGATTGGTGCATACACATTTGTGTAGTTGCTGCAGTGAGAAGACCGTTGAATAATGACTTTAAAATACATAATATATGCATGATACTCATATTTACAAAAGGATGTCGATCCTCTTCCTGTTTGTTTTTTTGTCACAGCACTTTTGTCATACTCCTGCACAATCCTTGTAAACATTTTAAATGGATGCAACAAACAATATCTGATCTTTGAAAAATATTTGTAGGTGTTTTTTGTATCGTCTTCACTAAGATGTCAGATGTTGTGGGTGTCATTTGGAAATGTATAAAAGTATAATTGTTCTGCTTCCTGGCAATGCTACCCACTGTGATCGGAGGCTATACAAACAAAGAAATGTACAAATAAAGATACACACCAAACAACTGTGTCACGATGCAACTGTCAACATCGTTTACCTATAGAAGTGGTTCTGACCCGGGGCAGACTGGACCTCTTCCTGGAATGGGGTTGGTGCTCCATCCTATTTTTACCCCGGAAATAAGTGCAGTTGATCTAATGACAGTGTCATTGGCACACAAAGGTATTTATTTATTGATTTCATGTTTGCAAATTCAAACCTACATGGTATAATTACATTTTTAATTAATCTTTCCCGATCAGACGCTGGTTGTGGGCCTGAGAGGTCTGATAAAGGTAACCAACAAATATATTCAAACTACTGTACTGTTAAAAAATGCTGCTTCTTGTGGCACAACATAATATGTTGACAATGTTTTATTTTACCCTGGCAAACTGTTGTCCATTCGTGGAGTGCTCACTTTTGGAACATTTGGAATGTCCCACACCTGCATTCACACAAATGACTGACTGAAAAAAAAAAATTCACTTTAATTAAGAATAAATGCCACGATAAATCCAAACTGACCAAGGTACATTATATTGTTGACCGTCCTTTAACTCTCACATTAGGATTTACATTGGGGCAACCAACTCTTCTCTGCACCTATAATATATCTATATAATGTCACGAGTTACATTTAGGTGCACAGTGCTGTCTCTTGACTTGCAAGCTCTTTTACCAAACAAGCTAACGCTAGCTGGGTAAATATGACGCTCTTTGTATCAAAACAAAACTTACCTTCTTATATATCGACTTTGTCCACTTCGATCAACTTTGTTTCCTCCGGCTTAAATTTGCATCACTCTCGTTCGTTCTCTCTATGGTTGGTCAGACATAAATCTGTTCCACGTAACGCGCCCCCTAGAGGCCTGGTTTGTATGTGTTTTCGGGTTTGTATGTGTTTTGACTTTCCATATCGTTTTTGTTTTTGCAGCGTTTGTTTTCGGGGTTTGTGTGTTGTATTTAGTTTGCATCATTTCTGTAAATGCAGCGTTTTTGTTGTTGTATTTGTTTTCAGGGTTTGTTTGTTTTTCATTTCATTATTTGTAGCTGTTTCCTGCTTATGTATGCGTTTTTGGCCGTTGTTCCGCGTTTGCACCTGCCGGCCAATCATATGTTCAAATTGATTTAATGTCTTAAAATGACCTAAAGGGCATAAGAAAATACAAGGTTTTAACACATATGGCTTCATAAATGAAGGAAAGTGGAGCCTGAGATACTGTCAAAGGCTCTGAAAGACACATTGTTCTCCAGTAAACCTCTTTGAGGGAACACGACAGGGCTGCATGCCTCACTGCTAAGCCAGATTTGCCAAGCACGTCAGGCTGGAAATTTGTGGTCTGAAACCTTATCCTCTGCAATCTGCGTCAGTCAAATCCATTTGACAAGTGGCATTTGAGACAGAGGGCTTATTTTTTCGTTTTGCACAATCACAAAACAGTTTTGTCTTGAAGGAAATGGTTTCTGGTGAGCAAGGTAGGAAAACAATATATCTGTACCAACTGACAAGTCTTTATCTGGTGTCTGTCAAAACGTTTTGCCCAAATGCAACGTGTCATTGAATAATATTCTGGTGACAAGTTGTTGATTAGAAATATTATCGCTATGAAACAAGTCTGAAGTATCCATTTTAAACGATTTTAAAATACAGATAATTCCAATAACATCAAAGGGTACAAAGTGAAGTAATCTGTGTTATGATACAGTAATTGGATACATAAATGTAACTGTAGCTGTTAACAATCTAAAGATTCATAACTGAGGAGCATCAAACATCATTGAAGTTCCATCAACTACTGTATGTCCAGGAAACAGACCATGGCCTAAACATAGGGCTCTTCATTTGACTTAAAGGGGACCTATCATACAAAATGCACTTTTTGATGTCTTTTATACATAAACATGTGTCCCCGGTGCGTCGGGGAACTCACGCAGTGTCAGAAAATAAAACCATCTCTCTTTTCCTCCGTACCCAAATCTTTTAAAAACGGTGTACAACGAGCGGATACAGATTCCATACGAACTGACTTCAAATCGGCAGCGGACCCACAGAAAGTTGCTATCAGAATCAATGCCTGACGTGTTTTGGACGTCTTTGTTTACATTAGCAAGCCTCGCTAACACTCAGAGCTAACCTGTAATGTGGGAAAAAGCAGGAAATAAATACCCCGCAAGAGAAAAAGCATTTGAGCTCCATACTCTTTCAGAAATAATCCTTGATGTGGTTTAGAACAGGATGGCGTTTTATCACAGCAGAATGTAACTTTATCTCCGGTAGAATTCTGATCAGGCATTAGCTCCGCCTCCTCTTTTTCTTTTTTTCAAGCTAAGGACCCAAGATCCGCATTTCTCTAACAGGGCTTCAAAAGAAGGGTTTGAGCAGTATGAGGCATGGCTGCAACGGGTGATCTGTTTGGGATTTTGAAAACAAAACTTCACAGACATGTTTTGTATAGGTATGGCCTTACAATATATTTTTCCAATATAGCATGATAGGTCCACTTTAAATTGGTTGATGTGTTTTTTTTAAAAGCAGGTGACAGTGAAACCCTGCAATTAAACAATAACCAGTGGTCAGGATGAGTGGAATAGATGTTAGCAACTGGGATTCAGAAGGGTTGCATGTCCTATATTCTTGAGATCTGATATCATCTTCAGCCATGTTTCTATTCGACCAATGTGAAGGAGCTGGCAGTAATTGCTATGTGATACCAAATCCACGTTAAAAGACGCACTGCTTGAGATCATTATCTTGTCTGAGGGAATGGTGTTTGCAAAAGTAATATCTTCCTTGAGTAATAACTGTCTTGAACATGGGTCAGGTTGTTTGCCTCACTTTTCCTGATAGAATTCATACAGGTGAAAGTGGTGCTGTACTCTGTGACTCAGTACAGTAACACAGAGCAGGTCCCAGGTTCCCAGTTGGAGTTGAAGTGTCACTGCTTTCTGTGGAAACAGTGGAGCATGAAAAGTTTTCTCCCCAGGCGACAGGCACACAAGAGTGTCAGAGAGGAAGAGTGTGTTCTGTGTGGCCACATGGTGCCACAGGAGAGACATCTACTGTGAGGGAGTCGGGTCAGCATGCAGAACAGACTCACAGCCGTGAGCTCCTGAGCATTACTGCAACAGGCAGGGTTTTCACTCTCTGACCAACATGAGATGTGATTGCTTTGAGTTATTCTGTTCCACGTTTTGATTTAGCCAAGTTTACTGTGTGAAGAGTGTTACTGTTTACTACTAAACAATAGGAGGGCCATGTTGCACCTGGCATACACATATTTCTAAGTACACTGTCAATCAAATTGGACTTATACTAGTGCTTGTTTGTTTTCAATGTAAGGGTGCATTTGGAATGACATTGCATGAGACACAGAGGTTATTCCATGTTGCTCTCACAGTAATGTTTTGAGTAGGTTACGAAAAGGCAATTCATTCTGTAAAATCCCAAATGATGTTGATTTGATGTTTTTTAAGCCCCTACATGTACTTTGACAATTTTGGATTTGGTGACTAAAAACAGTAAAAAAAAAAAAACAGACAGAAGAACAACAGAATGTCTGATGCACAACAAATCACTCACTCATGCACACTACTTTTCTACACCAGCTCTATCCTCAAAATAATGAAGTTCACAGTGAGTGTTTCTACACAAACAATGTCAATGGGGCGTTTTATAGCAAACTGATCCTTGTCACAAATGATTGTGTGTCTTATTAATGATGTGAAGGCCTATGTCAAGTTTACAAATGGGGGCGTACAAGACCTTCAGATCTAGAGGCACAATGATATTCATCTGGACAGAAGTAAGAAAGCCAACGTTGTGCTAACTGCACAACGTTGGCTTTTCATAAATACTTCATGGGCGATATGTCATGTTTTAAAACATATTGCCTGTGTGGTGGTTTGTGTTAATGTAGTTCAGTTATTCCTTTTGAACAGAGCAGTAACGGTGAGCACATTTCTGCCAACCAAGCATTAAGCGACTCTTGCTGATGTTGGCTACATCTTCCTTGATACCTTTGCGTGTCAGAAAACAGTCAAATGTAATCCCATGGTCACTTTTTGTTTCATTTGTTGGTCATGGGATTGGCTGTTAAAGTCAACCACACAGCAGAGCCTACCGACCATCTTTATAAGGTTTGGAGTGAACAAGCTATGCTACTGCGCTAGCTCAATAGGTTGCGTCTGCTGGTATGCTCCAAAGATGACTTGCTGTTGATGACATCACATTCCCCTTTCCCTATTGGGTATCCGAATTCTGACATGCAAGTCATGATACATTTTTTACAACACCCCACTAACAGATCTGGAACAATTCCACTCTACAAAAAGACACGCTGGTTAGCAGGATACAAGTCCTACTGGACCTCCACCACTCTCAATGTTCTGTTTGCTCATTGAAGGTAGAGCTCTTTATTTCACCTGACTAAACTCTATGAGATCATGTTGAGGTATGTATTCGCATACTTCTCCGCTCCGTGAAAACATGTGTGTTGGACTTCCTTTGGATTCAGTTTATTATAGATCTTTATTAATTTCTAGATGTTTGCCACTTATTCCAGGCATCTAGCGTTAGCACTTTGTGAGAAAGCTTAAGGCAAATGTAACTATTGGTCTACATACATGATATGTATATATATGTATTGCTTTTTATTAATTCTACCGTGTTGTGTAATGTTTATTTATACTGTTCATGCTCACTACTTGTAGCACTTCGGGATTTGAAATCAAATATGAAGTGCTTTATAAATGGAACCCATGATTATTATTATTCTTATTATTATATCCTCAGTAATGGGACTTTTGCCCATATGGGCTGTTGGGCCCATGACCTGAGAACATCTTCTCCCCTCTCCACATTGACTCAGCAGACAGTGAGCAGGCCAGACTCTGCTCCAGGCTTCTACTGTACTCCATGATTTCACCTCGCTAGCATACAAAAATGAGACCCGGTTACTTTCCGGAATAACTTCTCCAAGTGTAACCCTGGCACCATAAAAGTCTGTTTGAAATGTGGCAATTAAGGCTATATCTTGCAATCTTTTTATATCTGCAACACACTGGTAGCTAAGGACTGGAAATATCAATTGAAATACTTTTTGAACTCCATCCAACCACCAATATGTATTGCAACGGTATACGCATTACAGTTATGGTGTTTGTTTTAGAAACCTGATACAGCTTATTCCTCTGTGCTATGGCACACTATTGTTGCCCAGAAACTTTTAAAACACTTCAACTGTTGCTGTGGGTGACATATTACTTCATTACCATGAACACACACACACACAAGTTTATTTTGACACATGGACAAATTCAAATATCCTCCATAAATTACAGCATAGGGCATGAAGAGTAACATGGCATTGGCCTTGAGAATCTCACTGTCTGTGCAGACCACGAGCACACAGTTTTAATGACCTCTCTCTCAATGACAACATCACACACAGTTTCACAGAGTCATGCAACAAAGAATTCCAATGACTTGTGAATGAGTCATGTCAGCAGAGCTCTGTCGCCCTTAATAAGCCTCTCTGTCGGCCCGCCAGAGATATGAGTAACTGTCACAATGTTGACAACATGCAAAACTGCAGAAAAGTGTCAGGAAACAAATTCAATTTATGCACTCTGGAGTTATCATTATGCATGAAGAGAGACGCTGCCTCGGCTGGCTAAAAGCTTACGCAGCACTGAGACAGAAGCACGCAGGGAGAAGAGCAGCAAAGTTCCTGTGCAGCTGCTGCATGACAACTATCCCTCTCAGCCGTTTTCATCTATGTTAACATGCCATTCAAGGCACTGCTAGAATGACACCGTTGTGGAAGGTACACATCATTGATGACCACCATGTGGGAGTTCAGTGGAGGATCAAAGTAAAGAGAAAGGACTTGCACCCCATTAAGAGAGGACATATTAGAAACACAGATGGGGTAATACTTATATGCTTACTTTCCTGACGTGCAACAAAGAGTAGTGGGTGCAAAAAAAACGTTTGATGTGTTTCCTGAGCCTCATGGCCATTACAATCATATGACTGTTGCAAATACATTTGACATTTCCACCAGGGTAATAAAAGTGTGCAGAGGATGAAGAAGACTCCTGACATTCATGGTAATAAAAACAGTGGTAGGCAGGGCTCTGTATGTGTTTGACCTTATCTTGGGAAGGGAGTTGACTATGCATTGCTTTTTGAAGTGGCCAGGCAAATGAAAGGCAACTAGTGAAACAGAAGGGTAGAGGGGTGCCGGGATGCACCGGGCTTGAGGTTGGGGAAAAGGGAACAAAAGAATGACATTCTGCTCGTCGCAAACAAACAAAAAAGACATTTGTAATCCCTGCGATCACCAAAAGTATATCAGGTAGCACGCATGACCTGCCTCACAAGGTCGGGGGGTCACAGCGTGTCCATCAACACTTCAAGGAGCAACACAGCAAAGAGCTCATTTCAGCTCCACTCCCACATACACACTGATGAACCGTGCATCCAGATACTGTCACCACCGCCAACTTAAAAGGGACATTTGGGTTCCTTAGAACCAATCGATCTTTAATAGCTTATAGTAATTCACAACACACGGGGTTCCCCGGGGGAAAGGGAGCGGAGCATCCAAGAACCAAGTGTGTCCTCACATTAGTTTTGAGAAGAGCCATCATGTTTGATAACTTCAGACCTCAGATGTTGGAACAGTGTCAAGTCCAGTTTTTCTCAAAACTATTACTGCAGGGGGTCCGTGAGATTTTTCAATGTTATTTTTAATATGTGCAGTTAACCATTTTTTTCTAAATAATTATACGATAAGAATTTAAAAAAAGACATGTTAAGACATGCAAAGTAATAGAGAAAAATAGAGATTACATTCAATTTTGTATTTATTTTTACTTCTCAATATTTTAACAATATTTGCTTTCTACAATATCTGAAGGAGGAACTACAGATAGTGATTTTGGTTAAGGTCAGATAAAGATTGTGGTTATAATAAATAAGAATGCTAACTGTTGGTTCCCTGCATGGGAGTCAGCGCTGAACATCTCTCCATCACCCTAACCTTTGCATTTTACCTTAACTAGAAATATAAATCTTAGATTCTGGTGAACTTGAATTGAAAACTTCACTAAAATCATGAACAATAATATCAGTAACCCTTTAAAATCTGCTGGAAGATATGTATAGATGTGTATATTGTGTGTTGTGCTAACATTGCCTGAGACTGAATTGATGCATTGTTCTCTACTTCCTGTCATTTCTTAGAGGACTGAAAGGAAATGAGTGATCTGCAGAGCTGCACGCTGACACTGAAGGCGAGGGATTACACAGGAAGAAGAACCTGCTGGCGGCTCACTCTTCAGAACTGCTAGCTTGTGTTAAAAAGGGCTGTGAAATGATTTCAAATGACTTTGTTGTAAACATTGTCCTTCGCTACTATCCGTGGGTAATTCAAAAGCATACTTAAGGGAAACACATAGCAGGAGAAGCGAGTGAACTATGCCAGTAAAAGACAGAATAAAAGCTCATTCAGATACAGGAGAAAGCCTCGGGGTAGTGGAGCGCTGATGTAATCGTCGATTTCTTATGGGCTCTTAACTGCCTTTTATACTGAAAAGATGTACTTAGAGTTTTGTTACAAGTATTCAAGGTCCTCAAGGAGAAATTGTTATTGCTATCCACACTATGGAATCATCCGATTGACTAGATAAAGAGTGATTTATCCCGCGGGCCCTCCCCTTTCCTTTGACTCCGGCTGAACAATCGCAGTAACTCTTCTGGATGTCCAGACTGTCACTTCTGTAATCAGGGCCTGCCACACTCCAGAGTGAGGAGCACTTTTTTTTAGAACATTCCACATTCAAGGTCCATTAGCTCTGTGTGTCTGCGGTGCTTCACACTACTATAGCATGTCCTTGAAAGAACACGGCCGGAGAGCCACGAAATGTTGATCACATATTGGCTGGTTCTGGTTTGGCCCTCCTTGAGGAAGAGGGAGATATTACTACATTGTGACTGATACCATTTATCTCACCAAGCCCTGAAATGTGATGGCCTCCTGAACACCGGAGTGAAACGTTCATTTGCTGTTTGAGCAGTAACCAGGTTAAATGGGCCTGGTGGAGTAAATGGAGCCATCTCTGCTGCAGTGAGGCAGAACTTATCTAGAAACCCTTGAAAATGAAATGTGGTCTGTGTACATGTGTCTCCTTCATCCAGGTTAATGCAATACAGACTCTGAGGTGAAAGGAAAAATCCACCTGTGGATACTCTCACTGTTAGATATCATCCATTTGTGGTGTTGAGTGTGTCACTGGAGGGATTTAGTGTGGTAATTTACTTTCTTTGGTAACATCATGTTCCCTCCTGCTGCTTCATCTACTTCTACTTCAAGTACCGATTTCCTGCGTTTCCCAGAATGGCTTTTGACACTCCCTTGCTGCTTCTCTGTAGGAGGAGAGAAACAGTGCCGTGTGGTTTCCAGCTGGGAGAAAGTCAGGATGATGACAGAAGAAGTTACTGTGTCTACTATCAGAAGTTAAATACCATAAACCTAACATTCTAACAATGGTATCAAAGCTCTGCAGCTGCACTCAAGGTTCCTCTCTGATCATCTGGTTATCTGCAGGAGGAGGGAAATAAACCAACACACAACCAAATGTGCACTGGAATGCAAATACACATTGTGTTACATTGTTAATATTCTTTGGTTTCAGGCAGTTATTCAGGGAGAGTTTCTCTCTGGAGGGACACCATAGCAATTCATGTGCTGCATGTGGTGATTTGTTCAGTCTTTTTGTGCGTGTGAACAAATCTGAAACATTTACTTTAATAAATGTTTTAATTTCAAACTGAATTAGGTTAGTTGAAAGCAATAATATTACGTTTATTTATTTAAACTTACTACGTTCAACTTACCTAATATGCAGCCTGCATGCTTCTATGCATTATATATTATTATTGTGTGTGTTCAAACGGTGTATGAGTGATGATATGTGTATGTATTTTAATGTTTACTATGTTTGTATATGTACATGAACACATTTATATGAGAGGCCGTCTAGCTCACAACTCATACTTGGTCTTACAAACAATATCAGAATCTCATACATACTGTACACCATTAAACTCTTTTATACATATTGATAAACACTTTTACACGCACAATCATACTCTCTTTCACACACTTTTGTCTGGGCCATAAATCAAACTTACTTACATACCAAACTGTACTTTCTTAGAAACACTATTATTCCCACTTACAGACAACATCATACTACAATATAATACTCTAGTAGTGTATGCAAGATAGAAAACGTTGTGTGTGAGAGAGAATGATAGTGTATGTGAGAGAGAATTGTAGTATGTATGAGGGTATAGTAGTGTGTGTGAGAGAGAATGATAGTGTATGTGAAAGACAATGCAGGGCTGCAGTCGAATAGTCCATTTAGCTTAGGAACCTTCCTAACGGAGTGAAATGACCCGGAAGTCCCTCAGTGGCAGCCATGATAAGTGCAGTTTGAATATGAACGTTAGAACGTTAGTTTTTACTGAAATGATCAAATAAAGTCAACATTTAACAGTCTTTACTGAGTGAGCTGTGTGCTGCAGCCTTGGAGGAAGCTGACGATCTTCAGTCATCATTCAATCAGTTAACTCTTTTTAGGGTGCAGCTATATGTTTTATTTATTTCAAAGTGGGCCCATTTTAATTATATTCATTTTCTTCAAATGTGCAGAGGACTCCCCAAGTGCTGTGTTGGTTTATTTTAAAGTTGGTCTGTATTTTTTTTTATTCTCCTTATAAGAGTTATTTGTTTATTATTAGAGGTAAATCTAATAAATAATAAATGCAAAAAAACTGTAGTTTTTGTCTATGATGTAACAATATATACAACTTTATAAGCTATCAAGCTATCAAATATGTTTTGCGGCTCCAGACAAAAGCAATTGGTGGAAAAGGGGGCAAAATGGCTCTTTTGGTCAAAAAGGATGCGGACCCCTGGGTTAGACGATAGGAGCTGATTGTTGGACTATTCGACTGCAACCCTTGTGATTTTGAGAGCTTATGACAGTTTATGTGAGAGGACATTGTACTGGTTGTGAGAGAGCATACTTTAAAAGGAAGTCAGGTTGGTCCAACAGGAAGCAAGTTTAAATATTCATTCATTGACTTATTTACAGCCTTGAAAACAAAGCCTGAAGCTGCTCAGACTTTTGGTAACACTTTATATTAAGGTACACAAATTCACCATCAACTAGTTGATAATTAACGTGCATATTAGCAGTATATTGGCTTTTTATTAGTCATTATAAAACACTTATTAATGCCTTATTCTACATGATCAGATTCTACAAGTAATAAGCCATTAGTAGAGAGTGTTTCCTCAATAACCCTCTAATTAGTGCTTATTTATCGCAAGTAAGGAAGTTGTTGTACATGAGTTTTGGTCTTAATATGCTCTGCTCAATATGGGCCCAATAAGACAGTAGTACCTAATTTTGAGTTATTTAGACTTAATTAACACTTATAGTTTAATGTCTTGTTAAATAATAATAGATCATATTTGATCTAAAAAATATCTATTTGTGATCATACTGTGTGACCTGCTTGTATGTACTTACACAACAGGTGTACTGTTCTCTCTATGTGTTGTACTGGCTCAGTGTGAACATAGATTAAACAGCCAGCCAAACTCTTTTGAGAGACAGGGAATGAGCAGCCATGCTCCTTTATTGACTTATTTGCAGTCCACTGACATTCAAACGGAGTGAAACTATAAAAAAAGAAGATACAAGGCACTTAAGGATCTCATACATGCAAGTGTAACATATGCAGATTAACACATAGGACCGCTAAATTTAAACAAGGTAAATAGCTAATGCTAGCTGTGCAATAAGCATGTAGGCCAGGGTTGCCAACTTTGGGTACCTGGCTGGAGTGAGATTTTGATATCATGGGTTTAATTACATATGCGCACGAAATGACTGCTATCGTGTCAGCAGCGGGACCTTAGCATATATACAAACACACAATATTGGACACAGACTATAAAGGGCACAAAGTTTAATTCACTATTGAAAGTCAAACACATGTTTGTTTCCACTGTTTTATTGTGTGCCTGTCGCGATAAGCAATTAATTGACGTATCGTACGATAAATAAAAATGAACTCGATAAATTGCCATTTACATGAGGATGTGACTAGCAGTTTGAAAGGATGTACTTGAATTATTATATATATTATCATTATGTCAGTGGTCTAAAATGGTCATACAACAGTGCCGACAATATTATCCTTTATCGCAATAATTTCCGGGAAAATGTATCCAACAAAATAAATTATCGTGAGAGGCCTATACATGAAACACACACCCAAACAAATCTACAGACTTACTCCAAACTGCCAAATATATTAATTAACACACTCACTCTCATACACTCTTTGACTCTATTTTGGCCTAGTAGAACAATAAGCAGCAGACTTTTACTTTTTTATCATTTCTACTGGATCTCAGATCTGCGCATGCGCAATACGGATCGGCAGTGGCGAGAGAGTATTTGTGTTGGGTAATCTATGGTAGGGCTAACCCATACAGTGGTGGGGCTCAAGTCAGTATTTGCAATGTAATTACATACACGCTCCCCTTGACAGTGAAACGCCACGCGTGAGGTTTAGATTATTTCCCTGTCTCAATCCAAATTGAACTGAATGAAATAAAAAGGCACATTTGTCTTGTAGTAAATAAAAAGGGCGACCTGGAGCCAATCCTGCAATTTCCCCACAGGTGAAAGAGTTGACCTGCTGAAAACCCAACCCCTGTCTGGGGGGATTCTCCCCAAGGAGATTTTTTTTTGTTTGTTTTGAAATAGGCTACTAACATAAAATACACATTCTGGTACTCTCTTGAGAAGAAAAATAAATAGATCTATTACTACACGACATATTAAAAAAATTAATGCCATTTTAGTTTGTTGTTACTTTGTTCTGAAAGCTGAACCTGCTGCTCCTCACAGAGAGAAGAGGGAAGAGGCTGTGTGAATGATACATTGTGGATAAGGGTGGATAGCCCCCATTGTGCTGTGTGTCAAAATGAAAGACAGCCCACACACCTATCAATCATCAAACCGTGGGGTCTTATTTCATTACGTGTTGATTTCTATCAACACGTAATGTTGTATCGATGTATAGAGATGTACTACAGCAAAAGTATTCTCCGTCGGGACTTCCTGCAACAACACCACGCCGTTATCTTGATTCTGATTGGCCAGAAGACATTATCAAAGATGTTCTATTGAAAAGACGATCACTACGTGACAAAAGTTTTCAAAAACGTTTCTCGTCTTCGGTATTCTTGTTTTTGGCGTGAGAATAGTTTGGGCAGCGTGAGAGCGTGAGATTGAGAGTGAAAGCGTGTGTCACACGCCAGATGCGTGAGAGTTGGCAACCCTGATGTAGGCTAGTATGGCTAACGCCAGCGTGTATGCTAGCGCAAATGCTAACGCATTTTAACGCAGTTTAAACATCTCCAAATGTCATCACAAACACAATACATGTTACTAATCCTTACAGTCATTTTAAGTGTTAGGCTTAAACTTGCATTCATTGCTTTCGGACGGACTTGACCCTACTCTGCCATCGTGGGCGGTGTCCGTCAAACACAAAATGTAGAGCCAATCAGGAACTGAGAATTTAGTCCAACTTCCTTTTCAATCAAACTCACTTCCTTTTCAATCATACTCTCTCACACACATAACTATTCTTATGCACACACTCAACCCTGTCTCCTAAAAATGACGTTCCCACAGAACTAAACTGCATTCTCAATTACGTTTAGCTAGAAACTTATTTTCTCCCACGTTACGTTCGTTATGAACGTATCTCAAATACGTTTATTTTCTACATATCTTCTAGAAACGTATTTTCTCCCACATTACGTTTCTTATGAATGTATCTTAAATACGTTTATTTTCTACATATCTTTGCCATTTATTGTCTTGCTTATAATAATGATAATAGTCATTTATAAATATCATTTTGGAGCACATATTTGAAATCAGTAGGCGAGGCTGTAATTTCGCCAGCTGTTACTCTCATGAGCGAGGCAGAACATAATAGTTTTATCATGCCAAAAAGCTGCTGTGTCGTTTATTGCACCTCAAACATTAAAACAAATCCAGAGTTACGTGTTTCTGTACTTCCTCTAAGAAGAAAGGACAGTAACAGAATATCTCTGTGGCTTCAGGCTTGATCGTCGTTCAAATGACAGCGTTGGTTTCCCCCAAAGTGGGCGGGGCTGTAAAGTGACGTAGATTTTACTCTCATCTATTATTCAAAACCATTCTATTTATTATAACGTCAATTATATGCCAGTGTTTTATCTTTTTTTTTTATCGTATAATGTCAGACTTTTTTTCCCGTCTGTGAGGAAAATAAATGGCTCAGAGCCTCAAAATACTGAAATCTGTATTTTTGAAAATCTTTTTTTCCTTCTAATTTGTTATTCTTGTCTAAATAACACACTGTTATTTACTCAACAATAACACACAATTATCCTTGTTTTTATTTATTGGTTTAATTCCATAATCTTGGGCTTTTTAGCATGCTTTATAGCCGTAAATAAAGTCACCGGAAACAGACGTAGGCCTATAAGGGACATTTCGAGCGATACACACCACAAACCCACTGAACTGATTTCCCAAGATCCTCAGTTTGAAGCTCGTTGATTGGATGTTTTAACCACAATGCATATTGGGATATGATGTTAATGCGATATGATATCCGAAAACATTTTACAAAAACACATCTGCCGTAGTTCATTATTTATAGAGCGCTGATGAGAAGACTTCTAGACAAACAGGAGAGCTGCCGCCAAAACTGAATATGTGACGTGGATCATAAATATATCAACAATTAAACAACACCTTGCATTTCTTTTCACAAAATACGTCTCCTTGCAGTATCAATAGTAATTCGGCTGACTTTTATATTTGATCCAATTGGTAGATAGGTTATATTTACACCATAACGGTGCACAGCTGATAGAAAATAACTTTTTAGATATTACTGATTTTCTTTGAATATAAGAATGTAAATGCTGAGTTGAGAGAATAGTCAGGGGATGTGGGTGATGGGAGACACATCTATGGAATCACAATTTCAATAGCTGACCATTAAATGACGGGTATGCCTTTCTGTCTGTGATGTTTTACAAATCAGATATTAATGTGTAGAAGTAAAGCATGAGAAATAGTATAGCAATATCCTGTAAAATTATTTAAAAACATGAATAAAACTACACATCTTCAGATGTTATACATACATAAGTGTCCTACACTAATAATACAAAGTTATTATTAGTATGCTGTGTGTACCTTGTGTGCACCGCCTAGTGGTTAAAGCACGTTATAGAATTATTTTTGTTGAATAATGTTATTCGATGAAAAAAATGATGAAAAAAAGTGTACATACTTTCATAGGGGGAAAGTAGAAGGTCAATGATATACATATATCATATAAAAAATCAAGAAGATACTGTAAGTGATCTCTACAATAAAACAGTTTAGTGCAGGATGTACAACACATATATTAATAGTAGGATGTGCAAAACAGACAAACTAATTTACCTTTATTAACACATTAAATAATACTTTAGGTTAAGGTCTTCTTTCAAATAAGAAAAAAGCTTTGGGGGTATCTATCTACAGATAACTATTAAGCCTGACAAAGTACTTAAGGTCTAATATATTGCTTTCCTGCAATGTTAACTATGTTGAAGCCCTTATTTTAACTGATATTATACATATGAATTATACTCTTATGTATGTAGATAGTATAAGAAATGTGCAGAATATGACAGTTTAATGGTGGAGGTACACACATATTGATAGATGTCTTGTAATGCACTGTTGAGGAACCTGTGACCCAAGTTTTTCATTCATTGCATAACTACATCGTAGTTGATATGTCAATAAACCTTAGAACATTTTGAAATCTTGAAAGGGATGTGCAAAATAGCCATAACATACAGTCTTTAATGAACTATTAGTAGAGAATAACGAGTAATGAATATACTTTATTACTCATTTCCATTCATGTCAATTGCAGATAAATGTTTAGTCTTCTCAAGCACCAACTATCAAATATCTCTCCTGATTGTTGGCACTTGACAATCACCTTCCCTGAATTTGACTCAGGTGTAACTAAAGTCTGATTTAAGGGTTGTTTATATTTCACATCATTAATCAGAATCTGCAAAGTAACTAAAATAAATGTAGTGGAGTAAAAATACCAGGTTAACCTCTGAATAGAAGTGGAGTAGAATTACAAAGTAACAATGAGCTGTCATGTGGGTATATATTAATGCTGCCCATTATGGACACAAGCGATTTTCACCCATTTAGTAATGATATGTTTTACATTCGTACACACCAATGTGTTTCCTGTCGCCTAAACCTCCAGGGCTGTACACAGTTTAATACTGTCAGTGTCAACTTCTAATTTTGGGAAAAACGTAAACGTCTTTTAAAACTACAATTCCCAGTAGAGACGTGCCATAGAGAACATGTTGTGAAACACAATAGTCATCATGTGTAGTTCTCGTGGACGTTCGAGTCCAGTTTTGAATAGTCTGCCGTGGTTTCGTTCCATTTCAAAGAGCTTGATGCTCGGCGTAACCTTGGCGCACTGCCACTCCAACATCCAATCCCAGAGCTTGAAGATTAATCACGGGGTTTGTCAACGGGACTGTAGTCCCAAACGATAGCTGGGGATTATGTGTAGTGTAGTGTCTTCGGCCATCCTAAACTGAATTTTTTTTCGGATAAAATATTGCATTAACAACACCACATCTGGCGTCACAGAGATCTTCTGTTACTGTCCTTTCTTCTTAGAGGAGGTACAGAAACACGTAACTCTGGATTTGTTTTAATGTTTGAGGTGCAATAAACGACACAGCAGCTTTTTGGCATGTTAAAACTATTATTTTCTGCCTCGCTCATGAGAGGAACAGCTGGCGAAATTACAGCCTCGCCTACTAATTTCAAATATGTGCTTGTTATCTGTGTTGGTTATTCTCGCGTCCAGGAGAGAAGCTTAAAAAGGAGACTAAATGGAGTCTCTGAGATGGTTTCAAATTGGTACTTTAATTAAAAATAAAGGCGCGGTTATGTTACAAACAGAATATTGTTCGACAGAAAAGCAGCTGTGTCTCTGGCTCTGGCAGGTGAAGAAAGAGGCCGAACCCCTCAGGTCCCGCTGTTTATATATCCTCTGCTGGCTCCTCCCTGCGGGCCGGCTCTCCAATGTTTTAATGTCCGTTGTTACGCATATCAGAGGATACAGACATTGTACATTCAATATATCTAAACACGCCTTTTCTCTTCCTTAACTCTTTCATGACTTTTCACTTAACACATTCTAAACACTGTAATCAATACTCCAAAAAATACAGGAAATACTTCACGGCAGTTTGGTTTCCGGTCGTTCCTGATGTTGTCACATGCTACCCACATCTGTAAACAATAACGTACACAAATAAACTGTACCTTCATTTAAATTCAACAATAATAATATCTCGACGTCTATAGTTGTAGTGTTGAAATCAGTAGGTTTCGGTGTGCAACATCATATCATATCGCTGCTAAATTCACCTCTATAGTAAATGGTATATTAGCCTCATGCTAAATGCTAACCAGAGTTGAAGGATTTTCAGAATAAAAGCTTAACAACTGGTTGTGCACAAGAACTTCTGGTTTTTCAGTATAAAACAGCATTTAAACTGACGGTATGTTTAAGGTACATTATGCTATCAAAACATTCATTTTAATTTCTAACAGTCCCTCCTTACACACCTAAAAGGTGTGTATAATACTGAAATCAATGAGTTCTTCATCTGAACTCTGCATAGTACATAACTCATATCAAAAACATACAATCAAAATGGAATGTTTCGAATAGCCTCAACTTTACAAAAATACAAAAAATACTTTGACTGTGTTCAAACATAAAAGTTTTCCCTTGTGCATAACTTCGAGTGTTAACATTCAATATGGTTCTTCAAAATAGCAGCAATGGCTTGGTATCAGAACATTTCTTCCTCCCTCCTTTCACAGAAACCGTTCTCATACCACGCTCAGTGTTAAGGCACTTGTGTTTACAAAGTGAAAAGAAACGACCCATTTTAGAATAGCAATGATTTATAAAACATGGGATCCATCATATTAGAACAGTATAAAATAATAAAGAATAAAATAAAATATCCTGGATAGTGTAAAATAAATTGGTAAATAAAAATATACTATCTTGGAATAGTATATTATAAATTGAAATGGATTCACTCCATTTTAACATTTTAGTTTGCTCACTTCTTCACATGATATCATTTAAAGAATCACATTGGCTGGACATTCATTGAACAATCTCATCTCTGAACATCGATATCATTTAACATCATTCAAACTAACTCATCATTTTCCTCCTCATCTGTATATGGGGGTTGATCGTCCTGTTCTACTAGCATTGGAAACTGTCCCCCCATGATAAATGTACCCTCCCTCCTTTCATACCATTTAAGGTATGAAAGTAATATGTTCTCTGGAAGAGGCCGTCGTGATCAACCGGTATTTTAGGACATGGAATTAATGCAACTTCTAGGCCTCCCCTGGGCGCCCCTATGCTATCCTTGTACCCTGGAGCCTAAACTCCCCCTGGGACTGGTCTCTTAGCCCTACTAGCTTTGGGGTGTTTCGCCATGTTGATTTAAAACATCACTGGCTGTGCTAGGTCCCAGCCCAATCCTGTGGCAAGACTGAGTACAAGGTTTTAGTTCCACGATACCACCAAACATCTACTCTGGGGTACGGCATTCTAGACTGTCATTTCTGGGAGAAGATTTTGGTCAGTTACAACAGTTGTAGAATTTCATCACTTAAAAGTTCCTACTTCAGTAGCTTTGGGTGGTCTGTTCCAATGATGTGATAAAGTCCCTGAAATGGTGTGAAAACCGGTGGAATATCACTAACGCATTACACTAATTTATTTTCAATTCTGGTCTACTTGAAGAACTATGCTAACTCCTTTTACAGTGTGTGGAAACTTTGGTGCCCGAGCATGTGATAATTACTCCCTCCTTTATCAAGGACTTTAAAAACAGAAGTCATTTCATCAATGGTTTGTAGTTCAATTCAGGAATTTTCACTCATGGCAGATATGTTTCTCCTTTTAAATAACATCTCTAAATGTCAGGTCATCACTGATTACATGGATGAGCATTAGGAGGTGGTGGCACTTGTCTTTAAAAACTCATACTCTGGTGCTGTGCGCTCCCTCTGAAGCTGCAAGTAAGATTTCAAAAATATGCACCATTAAAATGAGTGATCCAAGGCCCCGCATGCATTACTCCCAATTATACTAGTTTTTCAACATTTTAATTTTCAATCGCTCTTTGCCTAGTGTGTTTTTTTTTTTTAAAACTCTACATCTTGGACGACAAACAAATGTTGTTTCCACCTTAAGAGTTCTCCTGTGGTAATAACCATGCTACAATGTAGAACCCAATACTCCAGATTGGAATACTTTCTTTGGCTTGGTTCTAGCTCTATCTTTTCAAATAAAGATTTGCCTGCTATCTATATTGTAACAAATTAAATCTTCCCCAAACTCTCACATGAATAAGAATCTCTAAAAGAATAATTTGTTTATATGATGAAAAGATTGAATAATATGTTCTACCCTCAGTGTGTTTTTAGGATTATTTTCTAATAAGTGTGTTTATGTGTAAACTCACTCACTCCGTGTTCCTTCTCTCTCCCTCTGGTTGTCAAGCCACGACCCCCTCACGTTCTGCTGGCCCATGCCAACTCCTCCGGTTCTGTCCTCTCCTCTGTCCTGCCTTCTCCTCAGTCCATCCGCTCTTGGATCCTCCCGCTGTAACTCTTTTCAGTGGCCCAACTGCTTTGCATTTCATCTCCTCCTTTTCAGTCTCTACGCTGTTGCATGGAGGGCGTATTCCGCTCTCATGTCCCACACTCTGCTCTTGTGCCAAATCTCGTGGCTCAGGCTGGAACTTCATGTCCTGTCTGAGGGACCGATGAGAGTTTGCCTCTTTGTCAGCATGCTGGTTTGGTTCTGGATGCCTCAGGTGGAGATGGTTCTGGATGCCTCAGGTCGTTGTTGGTTCAGCTCGGGTTCTCTGTCTGTTCGATGGAGGAGGAGGAGTCTCCTGTGGTGAGGTCATTTGTCTGAAGATGGGGTCGTAGCGTTCTGACAGGCAGAGAGAGAGAGATCTCGGGACGCATTACCTATAGTTAATTCTAACACACTGAGGTAAAATAAATTCAATCCTTTCCACTCTATTTTCCTAATCTTACTATCTGTCTTAGATGTTAAATGTAATTAATGTCAACTAATAGTTGTGCCATATCCCTAAACATTGCTTTCACCCACACATGGCTACTCTCTTTCAGGAAACCATTTTCTTCTATTAATTTAAAAATACCTACATGTTTCAAGCACCACATATTTCACACACTATAAAAGAACGTCCCCACATTTTCTCCATCACTTTAAATCTCACTGTTATTTAGAACATAAGTAACTTTTGTGACAGGACATATCTGCAATGTCGCCACAATCTGCCGGGGAATTTTGTTCGTAGAGTTGGTACGTACAAAGCTGTACTTGCAGCTGCCTGTTTCTACTGTAATCATTTTCAATAATTTTGCTCAGGTCACCGGTCGGTTGTCCATAAACTTAACAGGGGGTGTTTCTGGTACAGACTAAAACATGGATCCAGTGTATTTGGAGATTCCCCTAATCTGTAAATCCCCATCACTGATTATCCCGATCACTAACATGCTCCAAAATGATATTTATAAATGACTATTATCATTATTATAAGCAAGACAATAAATGGCAAAGATATGTAGAAATAAACGTATTTAAGATACGTTCATAAGAAACGTAAAGTTGGAGAAAATACGTTTCTAGCTAACGTAATTGAGAATGCAGTTTAGTTCTGTGGGAACGTAATTTTTAGGAGACATGGTTGACACACCCTATCATTCTGTTTTATACACATACCTATAGTCATTCACATGAACTATTAGTACCTCTTATATAAACTATTATTCAGCCTTTCATTCACTGCCATTCTGTTTTATATATATGACTTTTGTTATTAACATGAAATACTATTCCCTCTTACATAGCTTATTATTCTGTCTTACATACATTGTTTACCGATTACACACATACTACTATCCTCTTTCACATACACTATTATAATTTATAACGTTCTATTAGATCAGTGGTCACCAACCTTTTTAAGCCCAAGATCACCGACCTCGGCCTAGGTGAAAGGCGAGATCTACCTATTGCAGAAAGGAGTGAAAAAGCCCAGTGGTAGGCAGACAGTGCTTCCAATTTGAGGCCTTTTGTATAGGCTAATTGCCTCTGAATTGCTGTTACAATGAAGGTTCCATAATCAGCTCACGGCATATAGGCAGGGGTAAAGTGCTATTTTTTACGAGTTGGGAGTGGACCTCACCTCCTCTAGGGGGGTCCTCACCTCCTCTACGGGGGTCCGGGGGGATGTTCCCCCGGGAAGATTTTTTTTTAAATATTGAAGTTGAAAGCATCAATCTGGTGCACTTTGAGAGCAACATGAAGAGATCTATGGATACATCTCTCAGCACCCAGATGAAACAGAACTGTAAACAGATTTTCTTTTTATTTATGGATATTTTACAAATCACTCCCCTTTTAAACTGTATTCTTGTTTTACTGCCATATAGTATTTTATACCTGTTTTTCATTTATTCTCTTATTGTTTGTATAACTATAATGACCATATGAAGGTGTGCCTCGGAAATTATCTTTTGAATAATTTGTGACAAAACCGTTCTAAACACTCCTTTAGTCCTTTAGCTCACCTGAGCCCCTCAGTCTGACAGGGGAGGAGTCTCCTCCAGCTTGTTGTGGAAACAGCTCCTTATAGAGAACCGCAATGATGCATCCTAAAACCCAAATGTAAACTCCTTCCGGTTCCTTCGTCAAAAACGCAATGCAATTTCTCCATAGGATTTTGGAAAATATCTCGAAATAAGGTCTGTGGTTGACACACATTTAAGAGAGGGATCACATTTTGTTCAGTCGGATAATCTCCACATGTCTACCCTACTTTTATAATTTTTGAATCATAAATCTAGTCGCCAGAAGCAAAATGCTAACGTTATACGAACTACAAGCCAGTACAGCAGCAGGGTCGCACGACTTCAACGTCACGCCAACTTAAGATCGTTTCAATCAATCAATCAATAGGATACGGCTGTAATAGGCCTAAGGCCTTTTAGTCGCTCATAAATAAATGAGTAGATCCATGCTTCTTTATTTACTATTTACTGTGTCCATATCGACCGTGTCACGACACGACCTGTTGACGCAGCAACCACTGCAAGTTATATTCTTGTTTAATTAGACTTCTCTGTTTCATTTATTCTACTCTGTATAATTGTTCTGCAGTTATTGTACCTAATATGGCGCTGTAGAGAGATTTTACATCTCAGATCTGCTCGGGGGAAGCTGTAACTCTGGTCTCAACTCAGTCGGGCACTCAAGACCGCATTACAATATAGGCAGGGCCACCCAGCTGATTGCGTGAAGTACAAACGGTGTGAATTAATCATTTTCCAGCTAAAAAGCACACAAATACCGCATTTAAAATCTGAAGAACTCAGTGTCCATATCGACCGGGTCACGACACGACCTGTTGATGCAGCAACCACTGTAAGTTATATTCTTGTTTATTTAGACTTCTCTGTTTCATTTATTCTACTCTGTATAATTGTTCTGCAGTTATTGTACCTAATACGGCGCTGTAGAGAGATTTTACATCTCAGATCTGCTCGGGGGAAGCTGTAACTCTGGTCTCATCTCAGTCGGGCACTCAAGACCGCATTACAATATAGGCAGGGCCACCCAAGTTCCCATCAACAAAAACACGTGGGTTTGCTATCCTGGCTCCAAAATGGTGGAATGAGCTCCCCATTGACATCAGGACAGCAGATAGCTTACACACCTTCTGGCGCAGACTGAAAACTCATCTCTTTCGACTCCACTTCGAGCGATAGAATTACTAACAAAGCACTTATATACTAATAAAGGACTGGCTTATCTATAGCCAGTTGAGTATCACTTGAAATGTTTTTGCTCTATGAAACCTGATGTACTTATATGATTCTGTTTTCTTCAAGTTTGTATTTTGTTGGTCGAACGCACTTATTGTAAGTTGCTTTGGATAAAAGCGTCAGCTAAATGCAATGTAATGTAAAAATACTCTGACAAAGTCCCCTGCACTCTAACAATGAATTCAGGCGACCTTTTGCCACCACTTAATTAAATGTATGGTTGCAAGATAAACATGTGAGTTCATTGATTTAGATAAACATTTTAAGTTGCAAACATTAATTTATAAGTTGTGTTGACGTAATAATGTTGGTAATTACATCAACTTAATATTGTGTGTAATTTGAACTCTAATTTCTGCGTTGATTGACATAAAACTAAATTCAAGTTGTAGTAAGTAATGCAATTGGCTTGATAACTTAATTGTTCTACACCTTGAGTTAAGGATTTCAAGTCCACTCCCACTTAACATGCCTGGACAAGTTCCCACAGTTAAGACAAATAGAAATATACAAAGGACAGTTTAAGGTGAGTGTCATATTTTGTCATTCAAATACAATAGATAGCCTTGTAGTTGCATTGTATAGGCAAATTGCCGTTTGACCAAAATTAGCAGCCTTTGAACTGTGAATAGTTCTGTGAGAGGATACAAAGTAGTAGAGGCTACTGTGAGAGTAAAAGTACTTTGGTTACTATTGTGATATCGCTTTTTATTAAAAATGAATCTTGGTCAAGGACATGCTTCTTGAGGTAGGATCCTTATTTAGAGTTGTCGTTGAAATGCAAGTTGTTGGCAGTCACCCATTCAGAATATATTCATTTAGGTCATTTCTCTTTTTTTCCTTTTTCAAAAATAGCACAATACAATTGAAGTATGCAGAGAACTATATATTTATTTTTTTCAAGATTGAAATGAAGCTCAGCGCAAGTTCTTTCAGGAAGACTGGGTTCACTCCACTTCTGGGTTCATACATTCACTCCGCAGCTGCATATAATCAGCTCATCACAGGCGTTCTCTTTAACCTATTACATTTCACCTCATTCTCCAGCAGCCAATCACCGTGCTGCAGCCAAACTATAAAATGGTTCTCCTCTCTCCTGCAGTCAGCTGTGATTTCAGGTGTTCATGCACCTTATCATATGGCATGTGTCAATAAATGTTCAAACTAAATGAAGTCTCTCCTGATTGAAACATCATGTGTTTAAATAAACAACTGCAGTTCAAAATAAAAAGTGAATTGCCTAATATTTTTGTTGTGGAATCAATTAATTTCTTTCTTTAAAGGCAAAAACATGAAAAAGCTAAGAAAAAAACTATTGAATACAATATATTTGGAGCAACTTCATTTATAAATGGTTATCAACTTAAAAACGTGTGTTCACAATGAGGGTAATTAAGTACATACAACTTAAAATTCCATTTAAATCATGTGGTAAAACTAGTCGGAACAACTTGTGTTTATGCTACCAATTATTAAGTAAGTGGTAATTAAAAACACCTCTGATTGTAGAAGAAAAGCCTTCTCCCCTAACTCAAATAACTTTGTTGCTTTAACACAATGTCATTAGAAGTTGTCTTAACTCAATAAACATCGATGCAAACTGCTGCGTTGATTTTCTTTGTTGAGCCAAGGCATTTGTTTTTAGAGTGTGCTGAGAACAACATCAAGCCACTTCTGCTAAGTTTGATGAGGGAATTCTTTTTTGTTGCCATTAGTTCTTCGTGAGATTGATCCTGTTGGACTCAGTACTAGTGAAACTACCCCCACAAGTACTATGAAGTACTTACTGTGTAATTTTATGTCCCCTCCTGAGAACAAGAATGCATGTTTCTCTGCTATTTTGAATAAGCGTTAAAACAATCTTTCTTCATGAGACTGATATTGTTGGACAGAGTATTATAAGAGGATATGGTAGACTTGATATCAGCAATACTTCCAGTCAGTACTCCAGCAGCAGCATTTTTATCCCTTGGAAAGTCTTTAGAGACTGGCCTGGATAGCTGGTCTATCCTTCAGCACACTGACACACCCTGTCACTCTTGTTGGCCTCTTATGAAGCTGCTGTCTTTTAAAATATGATTATTTCTCTGCTCCAAGTTAATTCCTTGCAGATTCTTCCATCAGTCCCAGTCATTGCATGACAGTCAATAGAGCTTTGAAAAACGTGTCCAATTCAACATAATGTTTTTTTGTGAGTGAAGGTCAGAGCTAAATTATAGATTGTTTGATTGTGTAATTACAAGGTGAGAGAAAATAAATCCACATCCTCCTATGAAACGTATTTTATTTCCTTTTCCATGTTATACTTATACTTACTTGCATTAGAATATTTGCATGTTGAACTACATGATATCTTCCCCAGCTTCAAGGAAATACATAAAATATATGGATTCATAATTTTAAAAAATTGATACAAATGTATAAATTAGTAATGTTGTGTGCAAACATTTCAAATTTAAATATAAAATGAAAAATAAGTTTACTTTTGAAATGATTTCTCACAAAAACCTTTCCAAATTATAGTAAATTATTAAAAAACGTTTTAGTCAATATACGTTTTTCTGCCTAAAATAGTTGGAATTGAATGTAAACATTATCAAACACCACATGCATGGCAGTTAACCCATTTTTGCCTGCTATTTAAATTGACTTTGGTTAGTTAATACAAATATTGATATTATATATGTAACCCAAATGTCCCGTAGCCTCTCTGAACACCCTGGGACACTGCGTTCTGTTTGTTATTGGTGATGGGATGTTATGCAGAGGGGCGGAAAACAGGACACAGTAGATCGGATTGCGGTGGAGACGCTGAGTAGTGATTTATTCTTCACAATGGCAGCTCTTCTGACACACCTTTCGTGGAGTGAATACAAACATTAGCGCCAAGATCGCGGCCGCACCTATGGGCCGCACCCAGAACAACAAGAGAAATACGGTGTCCCACAATGGACAAAAAACAACAATTTGCTGCGCAACACCTAGTGGCCTGTCAAGGCTGTTACCTTACATCTACCCCTTCTTTAATTGATGGCGTCCCAGCCATCAGGCCAAACATAATACAACAAATGCCATGTAGCACAAACAATTTAAACAGTTAAAGAGAAACAAATAACCTTTCTGTATGTATGACTGTCTTATAAAATGTGTGTGTGTTATACATTTTAATAGTCAGAATGTTGTGGCTTGATTGTGTCACCCCTGTCCTGCTTCTCTACTTGCTTTGGCCCTTTGCCACAACTTCCATCCCCTTTCTCTCCTCCTCTGGTCCTCTTCCGAACTCAGGACTTGTGACTCACATGACTGTCTCTTCGGGGCACACCGATTTCTTGGTGGATTTCTCCTAGGAGCCTTGTCAGGTGATTTGGTGTCACTCACAGTCATACTTTCCTCATCTCCTTCATCCATTTGTCCTTCATCCACATCCACTTCCTCCATTTGTTTGGGCTCATCGTGTACCACTGGTGTCCCAGGTCCCACATTCTCCTCAACTTCCACTGTATGATCGATCTCACAGTCCTCTGCTGCATCCGATTCAACCTCTTCTCCTATCACTTCACTGGCTCGTTCCACTGGAAGGAACATACACTGTGTGAGGAGGTTGCGGTGCACCACCCTCTCTCTCTCGCTGTCCTCTAATCGTATCACATATACAGGTGTGTTGAGTTGTTTCTTCACCACAATGTATGGACGTGCCTCCCATCTGTCTCCCAGTTTCTGCCGTCCCTTCACATGACATACTTTGACTCTATCCCCCGGTATGAAGACTTGACCCTTTGCTTTTCTGTCATAGTGCATTTCTGTTGAGCCTTAGCATGCAGAGAGGTTTGATTAGCCTGTGCATATGCCTGTGACAGACATAATCACTGTATCCACGTGGCTCACTTGCGGTGGAAAGCCCAAAAATCAGGTCCACTGGGAGCCTAGGATGTCTCCCAAACATCAGGTAGTATGGTGTGTGACCCGTTGAATCGTGCTGTGTGCAGTTATAGGCATGTGTCATTGCGTCAAGATGCTCATGCCAGCGGGGTTTCAAGTGTGGCTCCAAGGTCCCCAGCATGTTCATGAGGGTCCGGTTGAACCTTTCGGTGGTCCCGTTGCCTTGTGTGTGGTAAGGAGTCGTATGAGTCTTTGTGATGCCAGTGCACTTACACAGCTCCTTCACAACTGTACTTTCAAAGTTGCGCCCTTGGTCCCCAAGCAGCTTCGCAGGGAACCCAAACCGGCAGAAGAAGTTTTTCCACAGTGTTTTAGCCACTGTTGAGGCCTTTTGGTTTTTTGTCGGGTAGGCCTGGGCGTAGCGGGAAAAGTGGTCTGTAACCACTAGCACATTTTCTATGCCACCTTTAAACTTCTCCAGAGTCAGAAAGTCCACACACACCAGCTCCATGGGGGCACTGCTGTGGATACTGACCAGGGTAGCCCTGGAGCCTGCAGTAGGGGTCTTCAGGAGACAGCATCTGTCACACTGCTCACACCAAGCCTTGATTTCTTGAAACATTCTTGGCCAGTAGAATCTCTCCCTTATCATTTGCAACGTCTTCTCGAATCCTAAATGCCCTGAATCATCATGGAGAGCAGTCTTTACTGCTGTATGCAGTTTCTCTGGCAATACTAGCTGCTCCACTACTCCCCTTTGACCGTCCTGGGTGTGGCGGTACATGATACCATCCCTCACCATTAACCTCCTCCACTCTTTTAAAAGAATGCACACCTGCCCACCACCACTGACCCTCTCGCTGCGGCTTGGTTTCCGGTTCAAACCTTTGTAGTGCAAGACAGGGCCAATGACAGAGTCCTCCTTCTACCCCACACGGATCTCCTGTTTTGTCATGGCAGGCAAGGATTCCGTCCCCACCTCCCTATAGGGCTCACTTGACATGCCCGGCCCAAGGTCTTGTGAGTCAGGGTTCTCTGCGGCAGTGTTCTCATCAGGGGGCCCTCCTGGTTCTAGTGTGGGCTGTGTCTCCCCATGCACTCTCACATTGATCCCCACCCGCTGAGGACTGGTTTGTAGGACCTGTGTGACCTCCTGGTTTGACATACGGGAGAGGGCATCTGCATTTGCGCTACATTGTCCCCTCCGATACTGGATGTCAAAGTGGAATGTAGACAGCCGAGGCACCCATCGCTGACCGGTAGCATCCAGCTTTGCAGAGGACATCGCATATTTGAGGGGGTTGTTATCCGTCTGGACAGAGAATGGACGGCCATAGAGATGGTCGTAAAACTTCAGAGCAAGGAACTCCAGTTTGTGTGCAGGATACCTCGACTCGGCCGGGCTCAAGCCTCTGCTCGCATAGGCTATGACTCTCTCAGCTCCATCCTGGACTTGAACCAAGACAGCACCAAGCCCCTGTCCCGACGCATCGGTCTGAAGCACAAAAGGTAGGCTGTAATCCGGGTAACCCAGTACTGGAGCAGTCCTCAACTTTTGCTTCAGGGACTGAAAGGCTTCTTCACACTCTGTAGTCCACAAAAAGGGCAGCTCAGGACCCAAACTTGTCTTCCTTCCTCTTATTTTCTTCCTGGGGTCACCAGTTGTCAGGCGGTATAAAGGAGCAGCGATGCTCGAGTAGCCACCAACGTACCGCCTGTAATATCCAGCAAATCCTAAGAACTGCAACACTTCCTTCCTGTTTGTGGGCCTCACCCAGTCCCTGACCTTGCTGATCTTCTCTGGGTCTGTCCTGATCCCCTCCGCCGATACCAAGTGACCCAAGTACTGCAATTCCTTTCTCACAAGCTGGCACTTGGAAGGCTTTAACTTCAAGCCATGTTCATGAAGCCGATCAAACACCAGCTGCAACCTCTCCAGATGGTCATCAAAGGTTTTGGAGAAGATGATGAGGTCGTCAAGGTAGATCAAGAGGTGACGGAACTGCCACATACATATATAATATACATACAGGACTGTCTCAGAAAATTAGAATATTGTGATAAAGTTCTTTATTTTCTGTAATGCAATTAAAAAAACAAAAATGTCATACATTCTGGATTCATTACAAATCAACTGAAATATTGCAAGCCTTTTATTATTTTAATATTGCTGATTATGGCATACAGCTTAAGAAAACTCAAATATCCTATCTCTAAATATTAGAATATCATGAAAAAGTATACTAGTAGGGTGTTATCGTCTAATTAACTCGAAACACCTGCAAGGGTTTCCTGAGCCTTGAAAAACACTCAGCTTGGTTCAGTAAACTAAATCACAAGTATGGGGAAGACTGCTGATCTGACTGCTGTCCAGAGGACCGTCATTGACACCCTCCATCAGGAGGGTAAGACACAAAAAGAAATTTCTCAAAGAGCAAGCTGTTCACAGAGTGCAGTTTCAAAGCACATCCACAAAAAGTCTGTTGGAAGGGGGAAATGTGGCAGGAAACGCTGCACAACCAAGAGAGATGACCGCAGCCTTAACAGCATTGTGAAGAAGAGTCGCTTCCAGAATTTGGGGGAGCTTCAAAGACAGTGGACTGAAGCTGGAGTCCAGGTATCAAAAGTCACTGTTCACAGACGTGTCCGGGAAATGGGCTACAATAGCCGTATTCCCATGGTCAAGCCACTTCTGAACTCAAGACAACGGAAGAGGCGTCTGACTTGGGCTAAGGAAAATAAGCACTGGACAGTTGCACAGTGGTCCAAAGTCCTCTTTTCAGACGAAAGCAAGTTTTGTATTTCATTTGGAAGTCAAGGCGCCAGAGTCTGGAGAAAGGCTGGAGAGGAGCAAAATCCAAGTTGCTTGAAATCCAGTGTGAAGTGCCCACAGTCAGCGATGGTTTGGGGAGCCATGTCAGCTGCTGGTGTTGGTCCACTGTGTTTCATCAAGCCCAGAGTAAATGCAGCTGTGTACCAAGAGATTTTAGAGCACTACATGCTTCCGTCTGCTGAAAAGCTCTATGGAGATGAGGAATTCATTTTCCAGCATGATCTGGCACCTGCCCACAGTGCCAAAACCACCAGTAACTGGTGTACTGACCATGGCATTACTGTCCTCGATTGGCCTGCAAATTCCCCTGACCTGAACCCCATAGAGAATATGTGGGGTATTGTGAAGAAGAAGCTGAAAGACACCAGACCCAACAATGCTAATGAGCTAAAGGCCGCTATTGAAGCATCCTGGGCATCCATAACACCTCAGCAATGCCACAGGCTGATTGCCTCCATGCCACGCCGCATTGATGCAGTAATCCGTGCAAAAGGATTCCCAACCAAGTACTGAGTGCATTAATGGACATTTTCAAATGTTTGATTGTGTTTTGCTGTTATAAATCTTTTTTTTTTACTTGGTCTGAGGAACTATTCTAATTTTTTGAAATAGGATTTTTGAGTTTTCTTAAGCTGTATGCCATAATCAGCAATATTAAAATAATAAAAGGCTTGCAATATTTCAGTTGATTTGTAATGAATCCAGAATGTATGACATTTTTGTTTTTTTAATTGCATTACAGAAAATAAAGAACTTTATCACAATATTCTAATTTTCTGAGACAGTCCTGTATATAATTGATGCAGTCTTTCTGAACACTTTTAAAATAAAATACTGCAAATGAAGAATATTTTAAATGTTCTGCACAGAGAGTGCCCTAACTTACAGCAGTTGAAAATATTTGTGAAAGGATAAATTCATTCATGGGCTTCAATGGCTCTAGTAAACGGTGTTTTATGGTTGCTTGTATTATCCTCAGATAGTGGTTTGTTTAAATAACTACTGACATTTTAATAAATATTGCAAAAAAGGGCTCCAAAAAAGGCATATATAACCTGGCCGGCTTAACCAGTGTGTAATTCTTCAAGCACCACAAGATTCCGAGAATTCTGGGCCATTGATTGTGTCATTTCTCCAAACACATACAGTAAAAATGCCTGTTTTGAAGCCTTAAAATGGTGCCTTAAAATTCAGTAAAGAGAAGAGAAAAAGGAAAGCAAATGGTTATAATGGGTGATGTAACATTAATGACATAATATGAGGTCCTTGGCACTGTGTGATCATGGGGCATCACCCTTACAGTATCAGGACAATATCATATGGAGTCAGACACTGGAAGTGTGCTGGAGGCATTGACTGGGACTGATGGAAGGATGAGGCTGATGAGAATGAAGAATCTGTGAGGAAAGAACTAGCGGCTGAGAAATAATAATATTAAAAGACAGCAGCTTCATAAGAAGCCAACCAGAGTGACAGAGTGTGTCATTGTGCAGTCATAGGCGTCGCAGCCATTATATGAGGGTGGGACAAGTCCCCCCCACTTTTTCAAATGATTAGTTTAGACCACTTTTACCATGTGGAAAGTCCGTGAATCGGCCTCTCCACTCGGCGCACTTTGTAGAGCGCTGTGTCAGTGCTTCACTATCAAATCCATTCCACTTGCTTATTGAGAGAATGCCCAAATCAATGAAACTCCGTACCATGTTTTCACTGCTGCATTGTACAAAGGCAGATTCTCCCATAGCGCAGGCATGTTCAAGGAGTGTTGTCATAGTTGGACAGCTCAGATCTGTTGTATGAAGCGATGCCGGTGGCGGAGGTAAGGCACACACACCAAATGTTCAGGAAATGGTTAATACAGCGAAAATCAAAGCTGACGATCTCTTGGTTTGATATGTTTTCTCCCCCCAGACAACATGGACATAAGAACTTTTCAAAGAAGAGGAAAGTAGGTCTTCAGCTGGTAGCAGTTAATCAGTTAACAGCAGTGGCGGCGCCAGGGTATGGCTGGGGTAGGCTACAGCCATACCAAGAAATGGCTAAGCCCCACCTTAGCCCCACCATGAAAAATTATGTTAAAGCAAAATAAAGTCCGCCAACTCGCACGGAGTAAATTGCACAGACAGCAGTTAGTAAGATTGATTTCAGCAGCCACTTGTCTTGAAGTACCGAAGACTAGAAACGGTTTTGAAAACTTTTGTCACGTAGTGATCGTCTTCGTAATAAAACATCTTTGATAATGTCTTCAGGCCAATCAAAATCACGATAACGGGCGTGGTGTTGTTGCAGGAAGTCCCGACGGAGAATACTTTTGCTGTAGTACATCTCTATATACATCGATACAACATTACGTGTTGATAGAAATCAACACGTAATGAAATAAGACCCCACGGTTTGATGATTGATAGGTGTGTGGGCTGTCTTTCATTTTGACACACAGAACGATGGGGGCTATCCACCCTTATCCACAATGTAAAGTAATTCACAGCCTCTTCCCTCTTCTCTCTGTGAGGAGCAGCAGGTTCAGCTTTCAGAACAAAGTAAGCTAACTAAAATGGCATTCATTTTTTTAAATATGTGGTGTAGTAAATTAATAGATGTATTTATTTTCTTCTCAAGAGAGTACCAGAACGTGTATTTTATGTTATTATTTCAAAAAATCTCCTGGGAGAGAATCCCCCCAGACCCCCCTGCAGGGGTTTTTCTTTCACCTGTGGGAAAATTGCAGGATTGGCTCCTGGTCGCCCTTTTTATTTACTACAAGACAAATGTGCCTTTTTATTTCATACAGTTCAATTTGGATTGAGACAAGGAAATAATCTAAACCTCACGTGTGGCGTTTCACTGTCAAGGGGGGCGATATAGCGTGTATGTAATTACATTGCAAATACTGACTTGAGCCCCACCACTGTATGGGTTAGCCCTACCATAGATTACCCAACAAAAATACTCTGGCGCCGCCACTGGTTAACTGTGATGGCGGCGGCGGCAAAAGCGTCTCACTTCTGCAGAGGAGTTTCGTCTTTATGTCATGATAGAGAGATACAAATACTGAATAGTTTAGATGAGAAAAGACATCGAAATGCCAGGTTACTAGTATTTATCATGTAAACAGGGAACATGAATAACCCGATCTCTCTGTGCTCATGTAAACACCATGATGTCCATGTAGAGACGCAGTCAGTGTGTTTTACTGGAGCCTCAGTTCGATAAGAGATTATTTTCTGAGTTCTTTAAAGGGGACCCATCATGCAAAATGCACCTTTGTACGTCTTTTATACATGATTATGTGTCCCCGGTGTTCCAGGGAACTCACCAAGTGTCAGAAAACACAACCCTCTCTATTTTCCTCCTTCGCCAAATCTCTAAAAAAGGGGCTGCAACGGATCTGAAAAAAATGGATCCACATTCCGACACTTTTCTACGTCACAAAGACGTACTCCGCTTATTGGTCAACTCTCCACCTATCAGGGGAATGAGCCACGGCCACGTGCATTGCCAAACCTCTCATTCGCATATAGGCTATCGGCAGGCTACCCCAGTCACATCTGTGTTTTTGCCTGCTCTTGCCAGGATGTCTAAGCCAGTTAAACGTTGTGCTGTTGTTGGCTGCAAGACTCGGAACAGGGGACTGCATGCAATGCCATCAGTGCAAAAAGAAAATAATCTGTGGCTAGACTTCATTTTCAAGGGACATGTGCCAGAAGACCGCGGCAGATTTCTGTGTGTGTGTTCCAAACATTTTACCACGGACATGTTTATGAACTTCTCTCCAACACGGATATGCCTCCAAACTAATGCTACACCCGGGATCAATACCAACCATAACACACACACACATAACACACATAACACAAAACTTACAATTTTGAAGCTGTAAGTTTTTATTTAGCGGTGTTTTTCCTGATAAAGCTATCTCTAGCTTGTAGTAGCATGTAGCTTCGCCGTATCAATGTCGCCTCAAACCCAAATAGTAATCGGTTAGGTGTTTATATGTTTTTGTAACATTTTATTTTGTACGCTCCGCAGTCTTTGCTTTGTCTTTTATTTTAATTATCAGGCATTTGCGAACATGTTCGACTGCCGTAATGGCGATCTGTGTGAAGGCTGTAAAGCCACACCCTGGCCGATAACACAAGTATTTATTCTCCTATGTATTAGTATTTTGTATCCTCTAAAATCATATTGAGTAAGTTATAATAACAAACGTAATCTTCTGTAGGTAAGTGCCGTTTTTTCCAGCGTTATGTAAAAGCTTTTGTGATTGTAGTCTGTAAGAACGATCAGATATCATCGACCTGTAAGCTAAGCTACGCTAAGCTACGCTACGCTAATGAGACATGCCGTTTTCTGCTGCGTTATATGTAAAAGCTTTTGTGATTGTAGTCTGTAAGAACGATCAGATATCATCGATCTGTAAGCTACGCTAAGCTACGCTAATGAGACATGCCGTTTTTTGCAGCGTTATATGTAAAAGCTTTTGTGATTGTAGTCTGTAAGAACGATCAGATATCATCGACCTGTAAGCTAAGCTACGCTAAGCTAATGAGACATGCCGTTTTTTGCAGCGTTATATGTAAAAGCTTTTGTATGTTTACTTGTTTGCGCACATGAATATAAATGGGGGTGTGTTAGGATACAACACTGTATGTATGTATGCGAGGGGACACACACCACGAGTAAAACGGAGCTAAAGCCCTGGTATGTTGTTGTTGACGACATGCATATACTAATCTAAACCACTTTTTTTGTTGTGCTTTTTTTAACATTGCACAGGCTACGTGGCCAACTTGATGGACCTCATCTTCGACCAAGTCTTTGTGGACCCTGCACCATTATTAACAACCTGACAGGGAGGAGGTCATCGCCGGGTATGCTACACGGTTCAATTTGGCTGCTGTCTGAACCTAACATAGACATTTCACGGATCAGAGGACAACGCAGGCCGGAATCACCACTCTGATCCTGTGTCCAAGGAAGCCCCATCACCAGCTCACAAACCTCCTGTTTTGTTATGGGTTCAAATAACCGTTTATTTTGACAATAAAGTTCCGAGTTGATATCAAGTGTGTCGTGATTATTCATGTTTGGATGGGTAAAGAATATTCTGATTTCAAAAGCATAAGGTTGTGTGTGGACTTTTTTTGTCGTACACATGGGTGTGTTATGCCATTGCTGTGTAGTATATAATATAATAGTACATGTACAATGACAGAATGAAAGATTGCATAAAGCCATATACACCAGTATTTATTTCCATGAACAATATTAGCATTCGTTTTACAATTTCAGTCAAAACAAACAAACCACTCAGTGCTCTATTTGCCTCAACTGTAGTCCATCATGTTCAGCTCTGTAAATATTCAATGCATTCTGCAGGGAGAACACATTCAGGCACACAGGCTCCAATCTAGGATGGTCCACCATACAGGTTACAGAGTCCTCAAGTTCCTGCATCCGTCTTGACACCTAGTGTGATGAACATATATTGAATGACATGTGAAAAATGTATTTTCTAAACAGACAACTTAGTGAAGCTAATGTTACCTGTGGTATCTCCATGCAGCACATGCTCCGGTTCAGAAGGCATCGTGGCGCAAGTTGCACATGTACCCCTTTAGAAAGAAGTCAATAAATGAGCTTTTAAAAACACATGAAACACACATTGCTGACAACTGAGGTGTTGGAGTTATACTTTTTATCACCGTAAGTTATTGAACTTTCCAACGGTTGTTGCACGATGTTGGAAGAAAAGGACTGTAAACTATTAAACGCAATGAGGCCATTGTATATATGCTGAAAATATGAATGTCTCCCTTTATAAATATATATATATGTATCGCTGTTTTTGCGTTACAAACTCTAAGTTACAAACTGTACACATTGCATTCTTGCTAATTCGCCAAAGTATGAACGGAATAAGTAGCAAGCATCGTAACAGAGTAAAAATAAATAGGGACAACAGCTTGTCAACTAACCATTCAGAAACGTCCTGCTGCAACCGAGATGTTTTCACCTCCACCAAAACCTCCGCTGCTTCAGTTTCTGGATCAAATTGATAATATGCTTGAACACATGCATTGCTCTGAGATGACATGTTTATTCCACACTCGTAATCACAGCAAGCATGGTAACGTGACTCCTGCCGACTCATGCCCCCCTCTTCTGCAGGGGGGCGTGGTCAGCTGCTGCTCAGAATTTTCATAGGCAGGTTTGGAATAAAGCGAAAATGAGCGAAACGAGGCATGGCTAAAAAATGATCTGTTTGGTATTTTGAAAAATAAAATGTATAAATATACCTTATATAGGTATGGTCATACACTATATCATTTAAATATAGCATGATAGGTCTCCTTTAACTTAGGTACTCTCTCTCAAAATGGTAATGTGCATTATGTTTTAATTATACTTCTTATCATTCAGAAGCTTTTTGTGTGTGTTTATGTTTTACTGAGTGCGTATAGGCAAGGCAAGGCTAGTTTATTTATATAGCACTTTTCAACACAAGGCAATTCAAAGTGCTTTACAAAAAAAAATGAAAGACATTAAGAAAATGGCATTTAAAATCAGTCATTAAAAAGAAAAGCTAGTAAAATAAACATTAAAAGAAAAAAATACATGGATAAAAGTTACAGTGATAAAAGTTACAGTGCAGTCTAAGATATGAATAGTTCAATTAAAAGCAGCGACAAAAAGAAAAGTCTTCAGCCTGGATTTAAAAGTAGTCAGAGTTGCAGCGGACCTGCAGGTTTCTGGGAGTTTGTTCCAGATATTTGGAGCATAATAACTAAACGCTGCTTCTCCATGTTTAGTTCTGACTCTGGCTCTGACTCTTATAGGCAATTTCCATCCCAGTATTCAGTTAACTATTTATTTTCTGCGCACATTACATAGACTAGGTAATACTCTACCTACTGCTTGGGACTTTGAGTCTTCAAAATGTCCAATGCCACAAACTGGGACTTACTTTAGAGTCAGTTGTATTTACATTCAGTATGACTTGTTATGATTAAATGTGAAAGACTATACTACTCAATAAATAATGATCACTTCACCACCTCTCTTGACATCTAGGCGCTTGAGAGTGAGTCAGAGGCAGAACACAGGGACAGTGTAGAGAGGTCCGTTGCTGAGGTGAGTGATGAAAGGGAAATGACAGTTTAGAGTAAATTGTGAAGTGGACTCTCATCCCAGAATGTTAAGGAAATCAGTGGGGATATTGAATAGGAAACATTTCAGTCAAGGGGCATCATATGACCAATATAGACGGAAGAGCAACATTTATTTGAACATTTAAGTCAATGATACCATTCCTAGGTGAACTTAACATCTGTATGGAGTCAGATCAGTCTCAATATTAATAAATGCTCACGGAAGGATTCACAAATGTATTTTACGATTTATATATAAATGACTCTCCACAACAATATCTCTCAATGCACTCACAACTATTTATTGTTGTATATAAATGTACAAAAAATGGGCATTTAAACTGCTTTTTATTAGTTCAAAGACGGCTCTGAATTAATAATCAAATATGTTTCCTTTCTTTACTACTGGATGAAATTACAAAATGTACCCATCATTTTCCTCATGCTAGTATAGCCACATAAAAGTATCAAACCACCTGATAAAATACACCAGAATACAGGAAATATATTTTTTTTTTCGTGGCACACACCCCCCGTTAAAAATGTCCCCCCCACATTCAGGATGCTTCCTACGCCCATGAGTCTACCATCCTCTTAAAATACTCTGTCCAACAATATCAGTCTCATGAAGAAAGGTTTTTTAACGCTTATTCAAAATAGCAGAGAAACATGCATTCTTGGGGACATTGACAGAGGATTGTTGGTAAAGTACACAGTAAGTACTTCATAGTACTTGTGGGGGTAGTTGCACTAGTACTGAGTCCAACAGAATCAATCTCACGAAGAACTAATGGCAACAAAAAAGAATTTCCTCATCAAACTGAGCAGAAGTGGCTTGATTTTGTTCTCAGCAGGGGACTTTGACAGAGTATTCCTCAAACAATACACAGTAAAAGTACTTCAATGTATTTTAAGTAGTAGGCTAACTAATACAAAGTCAAACAGTATCAATTTCATTAAGAACTAATGGTAAAATTATATTTTTATCATTCATCAAAGATAGCAGAAAAACATGTATTATGTACTATGGAGGGGACTCTGACAGAGGATTACTCACAAAGTACACAGCAAAAGTACTATTTCTGGTAGAAGTCAAACTAGGAACGAGTCCAACAGTGTCAGTTTCCTTAAGAACTTGTGGTAAAACATATTCGTATCACTAATTGAATATAGCAGGAATAATGAAGAGCAGCTGATTTGAAAAAAAAACGCGAGAGACGGCTGAGTGACCCCAGTGCAGAATCGCTGTATAGTTTACATCTCCAACAATGTTGTCCATTTTAGATAAAGGCTTATTATATTTACAGCCCTTAATAACATCCATTTTCTGGACTCAATATGTGTCTTGGCCATTTTCGTTGTGATCAGTAGTGCTTTTGTTTTGAAATCACTTCCGTGAGTTTCGCCCCGCCCCTCGCTCCAAGGACCATTTGACCATTTAGTAAGGTAAAAAGCAAAAACGCCTCTCAGACGCTCTTCTGTTTACGTGTTTATTAAAGAAAAACAATTGGACGGTAGATACACGGATTACGGATTCATCTCCCTCCATCGTGTTGATTTGAATCCGAAGTTCTGAACATGAGCCCGCCCCGCTCGACCTTCTGAGCCAATCACAGCGCGATAATGACCTGCCTTCCGTTTCAACCATACTCCTTCCGTTTCCACTATACTTTCTCTCACACGTACATGCAGGCCCATTCCCAAACCGCCCCCTACACCCTACCCCTACGTTTGCGCGTTCACGCGGAGGGTCCGCCATATTAAGTGCTGTTCCAAACCAACGAGTGTGGAGCGGTGTGGAGGGGGAGTGGGCTATGCGTCTTTGAGCACCTGTAAAAGCCTGTAACAAATTAAATCTATTATTATTATTATTATCATGCCCTCAAACAGCGAGTCTGCATCGCTGCTGACTTGAGACCGGTTTCTACCTGACCGGAGTCAACGCTGTGTGTGTCTGTCAGGAAACACGCTGTTTACAAGTAGTTCCAGCAAACATCTACTGATAAACTGCGATGTTAACAACCTCATGATAACCTCATATGTTTTAACTTAGGATCATACCTGTGTTTAGTCTAGAAAAAGGTAAATGTGTGCATTTTATTATAAAGTTGTGTATATTTACAGACCGTTGCAAAAACTAACAAGCTTATAAACATCAGGTTTAAAATTAAAAGAGCTTTACAAACACACAATGAAAGATGTTTGGAGTTTTATTTGAGTTATTCATTTAAACTTTTTGTCTAAGAGATGCTGATTTGAAACCGTTGTTACATACTGTTTACGGCATTTCCTGTTTCTGCCGGAGAGAGGGGAGGCCGTCCCAAAGCTTGCTCCTCCATCTGACAGGAGGGAGCCTCGTTGAGCTGCGAGTGTGGCTACAGATGGAGTTCACTCCGTCACGGAGGGTTAGGGTCGAGGGAGTGGTTCGGGATTGGGCCGCATTCTTCTCTTGCATACATACTGTCAGGATTTTCATGTTATGTCACGTTTATAGTTTTGTATGTCTGGTTATGGGTATTGTCCTCCTTGTATATTGTCTGGTCCTTCTTCCTGTGTTTTTCCCCTGTCGTTAGTTTCCCTGGTGTGTCTAACTGTGTTCACCTGTGGCCCTTGTGTTTCTCCTCCCCTGCCCGGCTGTTTCTCGTCTCCCTCCCTGTATTTAGTCTTGTCTCGTCCTGTGTTCAGTGTTGGTTCGTCTTTTGTTTGTGACTAAGTCTCCGGTGAGTGTTCTGTTTTTTATCTTTATTAGTATCCGGTAGCCTTGAAATAAAGGAATTTTCAGTTTAAATCTGCATTTGGGTCCTGCCTGCTTCACACACCGTAACACATACATTCTTCTCTTGCATACATACAGGGGCGGACTGGCCATTGGGAATACCGGGAGTTTTCCCGGTGGGCCGGTGCTGTGCGTGGGCCGGAGGGCCAAAAAAAAATAATAAAAAAAAATAAAAATAGTTTGCTGATCTAAATCCTACCGGCCCACATTTGTAAATGTTCCGGCCACTCCCAGGAGGGGTGTGGGCGTGTGGCCCACACCCCACTGGGCTGGGCCGTTTTGATAGGCTACCTATGTTCTATCTATCAGATACTTTCACACATCAGGCCCGTAGCAGCTGTCATTGCGCAGTGAACGATCAGGAGTGAGTGACTGAGAGACCTAGCTGGCAGTTGCTTACAGATGGATAAACAAGCTCCAAAGCGTAAAGGCGTTTTTGTATAGTTTGTGTATACAGTATTGTAGCGAGCCCTGGGTTCAGAGGGAGGGGGGAGGGGTTGGCAGGGAAACAGGGTTCAGGGGGAGTGGCTGTACCCGTAGGATAGAAAAGGGGGAAGTGACGACGTCTGACTCAGAGTCTGACCCACATTCTGTTACTGAGTTTAGGCTAGTTAGCTAGCAGGTTTATGGTTTTGGGTGCAGTCACTTTTGCCTCCACTTGCTGTTCAAATAAATGTTGAAAGAAAAAGCAAATCTGTTTACAGTTCTGTTTCATATGGGTGTTGAGAGATGTATCCATAGATTTGGTCCCTAATTTTGCTCTCAAAGTGCACCAGATTGATGCATTTAACTTCAACATTTAAAAAAAATTATTCCCGGGGGAGCATGCCCCCGGTACCCCCACGGGAGGTGAGGTCCACCACCTGCCCACACCTCCTGTTAAATTGTCTCACCCACATTGAGGATGCTTCCTACGCCCATGTTTTATTCCATGTGTCAAGTCAGGCAAATTGGGTCAAAATGTTATTGCATCAATAATCTGTTAACATAAAAACATAAAAATCACTAAATATATGCTGTAACTATTTTGCTCTAGGCAACTCAAGGGCTCAGGTAATGTGATTACTATATGAATAATGGTCCAAAATAACATAAAATGCATAGGGGTTTTTGTTAAGTAACATACTTTCTTCGCCGGCCGGCCGATACATGCCGCGCATTAAGAGGGCCTGTCTGTCAATTAATCCCCGGGCCACTTTTTCCTCCCAGTCCGCCCCTGCATACATATATTGTCTTCAGACATGCATATATTATTTATAATATTAAATGTAAACATTGAATGAATGTGCATCAGAGCAAAATGTATGAATGTGTGAGTGTAAATATATTTGTGTGTAAGAGTGAAAATATATGTATGTGAAAGGAGAATGTATGTGCGTGAGAGGACCAGTAGCTATGAATTACGGCCTGTACGGCCCCTCATAGTTATGGCATATCCACAGAAAGAGACATAAAGGAGAAACTGCAGAGTAAAGTTTTGGGGGAAAAATTTACTACTTTTTATTTCAAATGAAATTTATTTTCTAAGTCACTTTCTTATTAAGCTGGTGTGCTTGTTTAAAAATGCTCTAAGTATCTACTGTAGATACAGTATAATCTCACTATGCAGTTTTATTCTTAGCTCATGCCTACATGGAAATAATGTTAATTAGATTGGCATGAGCTCTGGTTTCATTAGTATCTCACAGTAGACGTCTCCATTAGAGTTGTCAGTGGATACAGGTCGATGACCCCCTCCCCCCGCAGTAACCCCCCCCCGCTGCCAGGTGTCTGTCCGCCCCGAGATACTGCAAATGTTTCATCAGAGTGGCCGGCTCAGTGTCTCTAATCCCTGCAGAGAGTGGGAGAAGCTAACGGAGCTAACTCTGTGATCCAGGATTACTGTAGGCAGTGCCGCCTCGCTCTAAACCCTGATCCCCCTCCCCCTGTCACTCTGCGGCCGCTGTGGTCAGCCTGCAGGTAATCACCCATGGATGGCATAGTGATGCTGAGCCCGCTGATCGTGCAGCCAGGTGGGAGCACAGAGAGGGGAAACATTAAGTGATTTTGACTGACTCATGGCTCATATTCCCATGACATTCACCTGGTGTCAAACTGATTTCAGAGCCACTCCCTAGTGGGGATGTACCATGTAGTCATAACACTCATCTTGACCTGTGGGATGGGGGGTACGATGAATCTAGTTGGACAGAACCCGACTCTCTTTGCCTTGGCTAGCTATACAAAACCTCAAGCCCCAATCAGAGGAACTCATTTGGAATTGTCTGATCTGTAGTGAGATACGGTATCCAATGAACTGAAGATGCATTATGTTTAAAGGTCACCTATTATGCAAAATGCACTTTTGATGTCTTTCATACATCAATATGTGTCCCTGGTGTGTAAGGAGACTCACAAAGTGTCAGAAAATACAACCAACTCTCTTTCCCTCCTTTCCCAAATCTCTAAAAACGGGTGTACAACGGAGCTGATCCAGATTTGCTTCCGATATGACGTAATATCTGAAATGTGGGCTGGCTTTACACCCACGGCCCTATCAGAAACGTCGCTTTCAGAAACAATGTGCAACGTGTTTTGGAAGTAATATGGTCTGTGTTTACATTAGCAATAATAATAATAATACAATAATAACAATACGTTTATTTATTATAGCACCTTTCACAGAAATAGATTTCATAAAGTGCTTCACAAGTAAGAACAAAAGTAAAAATTAAGACCACAGAAACATGAATAGTATAACCACATGAGGCATACATTTAAGGTCAACATAAAAACAAAACACAGACCACGTGGAGTCCTCGGGGGTATAATATGAAGGAGGATTTTCGCTTAGCAGCTAACTTCAGGGAAAACTCTGGCTTTCCGGTCCTACGACGCTGGTTCTCTTTTTAGCAGGCTAGATCTCCATGGTAACTTATGCTGTGTGGCTAACCTGCTCCGGAGCAGGTTAGGTTGCAGGCTAAGAGCTCAACTCAGTGAAAGCACCGCCTGCTGACCAATCAGAGCTCAGTATGCAGAGTTTAAAGCTATCAAGTCATATTACAGGAGAAAGGAAATACAGAAAAACTGCCGTTGCAAGAAAGACGGCCAGCAAAAATCACCGACTGTGTGAACGTGAACATTAATAGAATATCACCTCCCATCTTCAGAGCAATCTGACTATTATAACATTAGCGTTAAGAAAGCTTACTTAAATATCTGCCACAACATAAGTAACTGGATCAGAGCAACATTAAGTACAGTCAGCATATCACTTCATAATGTATCATATTTCCTTATCTGAGTCATCTGGCCGTGCAACACTCAGTGTCACATACTGTATGCAGAAGTATTATTTTAAGCAACACATTAGGTCAGGGGTGGGAAACCTCCGGCCCCCGGACCGTATACGGCCCGCGAGACCATTTGGTACGGCCCTCAAGGTCATTTTATAAACACACCTAAAAAAGAAAAAAATGAAAGAAATCTAGACCGCAAACAAATTAAACAAAGCGAGTGCCTGTTTTTCCTGGCCAAGGTCAGGGTCCTTGAACACAACACAAGCCTAACGTGTCATCACGTGGTATATGTCTCGTCTGACAGGAGTGCAGTTCTGACGGAGAGCACCAGAACGTCGCTCCGGCACTTCCAAGCAGTACCCATAAGGAGCCGTACACATGCCGCAGTTGTTGCGTGTCTGTGTCTTTAGTTGAAAGCCCAGTTCTGTTCGTCTGTCACACTGATCATACAGTCAATAACTTTGTTGTTATTAGCATCTGGTTAGCTAGCTATGCTAACGAATATAAGAAGCTTTTTCTACAACCAGTGAGGTAAAGGCACATCTTTATATGATCATTATAGTTATAAAAAAATAAGAGAATAAAGTAAACGGGTATAAAATATACTATATGACAGTAAAAAAAAGTTGTTATTAATAAACAAGAATACAGTTTGAAAGGGGAGTGATTTGTAAAATATCCATAAATCACAGTTCTGTTTCATATGGGTTTTGAGAGATGTATCCATAGGTCTCTTCATGTTGGTCTCAAAGTGCACCAGATTGATGCTTTTAACTTCAATATTTAAAAAAAATTCTTCCCGGGGGAGCATGCCCCCGGACCCCCTAGAGGAGGTTAGGTCCCGTCCCCTCCCCATTTAAATCACGTCCACATGGATAGGAAACTAAATACATTTGCACACATCTTGTGTCCAATATCTTTCTGTTTTGATGATCATGCCACACCGTGCACGTGCATGCATGTGCGAGTCATGGTGAGATATCTGGACTAAGAGGTGCTTTTTCTTTGCACACCATGAAAGAAAGGCCAAATGAATGGGCTGTGATTTTAGTATTTTTAAGCAGAGGTCAATAATTTGTACGGCCCTCGGAGGATGTTGTAAAAATTGAAATGGCCCTTGAGAGGAAAAAGGTTCCCCACCCCTGCATTAAGTTGACGAAACACTCGAGTCAAATGTAATTAAAGTCAGATCCACTCGTGTCTTAGACGGGGCAGTGATATCATAAACCTGTTAATGTACACATTCAAACACTTGTTCTGTTAGCAGCTGTATTCACCTTGTAGGTGCAGCTATGTGGCTTTGATCCTTGATAAAGTGTTTAAGTCATGGATAGGTGCTCTCAGACGCGCTTGCAGGCGTGCTGAGAGAAAGTGGAAAAAGGATAAACTCCATGTCTCCCTGGAAATCCTTCGTGCTTCCCTCTCTGACTACCAGATGGCAGTCAAAGCAGCCAAAACAGAGCACATTTCTCTGTTCATCTCTAAAAACAGCCATAAACCTCAGGTTCTTTTTAATGTCCTCAACTCCATCATTAATCCCCGTGATGTTTCTTCTGTTGTGCCATCGCCTGCTCTCTGCGATAAGTTTCTTAAATTTTTTATTGGAAAAATATCTGCTCTTAGGCTAGCTCACACTAGTGCTACCCCCGATCCTGCTCCCTCTCTGTGCCCTGCTGTCCTCGACCACTTTGAGCCTATTTCCCTCTCTTCTCTCTCGGACATAGTGGAGCACCTGCGGCCGACAAACTGCTCCTCTGACAGCATTCCCTCACGCCTTCTCAAAGAGGTTTTTCATTCAGTTGGAGCAAGTATTTTATTACTTTTAAACACTTCTCTTACCTCAGGATGTGTCCCAGCTGCCTTTAAACATGCCGTGGTTACGCCACTACTTAAAAAGAAAAGTCTCGACCCCTCCACTCTCGCAAATTTTAGGCCCATCTCCCAGCTACCGTTTTTATCAAAAGCCCTGGAGCGCGTAGTCTACGCCCAGCTGCAGTCTTTTTTAATCCTTCATGGCATCCATGAAAAGTTTCAGTCTGGCTTCAAACCCATGCACAGCACTGAAACAGCCCTTTTAAGAGTTTTTAACGATCTGCTCCTAGCCGCCGACTCAGGTAGCCCAGCTGTCTTGGTGCTGTTGGACCTGACAGCTGCCTTCGACACCGTGGACCATGGCATCCTGCTGTCACGGCTTGAACAGTCCGCTGGCATCACAGGCTCTGCCCTCGCATGTTTCAGGTCCTACCTTAAGGACCGTAGCTTCTCAGTGCAGCTAGGTGCCTTCTCCTCTGCCAAAGCCCCTCTTACCTGTGGGGTCCCCCAAGGCTCGATTCTGGGCCCCATCCTGTTCCTACTGTACATACTGCCCCTAGGTTCTATTCTAACAAAACACAATATTCCCTTCCACTGCTACGCTGACGACGTCCAGATATATCTCCCGCTCAAAGCAAACATCAAACAGTCACTACAGCAGCTGATGGACTGCTTAACGGAGATCAAATCCTGGCTGAGCAACAATTTCCTGACTCTTAACGAGGGCAAGACGGAGGTCATCTTTTTTGGACCACAACCTCCAGCCTCTCAGGTTGATATTCTGGGCTCCCTCCAACAAAACATCCTCCCCTCGGTCATGAACCTTGGCGTGACCTTGACGAACACTTTTAAATTCGATAAGCAGGTCAGCAGCGTAGTCAAATCCTGCTTTTTTAAAATAAGACTATTGGCCAAAACCAAGTCCTATTTATCTTTTAAAGACATGGAAAGGGTCATCAACGCCTTTGTTACCTCAAGGCTGGACTATTGCAACGCTCTGTATGTGGGTATGGACCACGCGTCAATTAAACGCCTGCAGCTGGTCCAAAATGCAGCTGCACGTTTGCTGACTGGCCACAAAAAGCGCGACCACATCACCCCAATTCTGGCCTCACTACACTGGCTTCCAGTTCAGTTCAGAATTGATTTTAAAATCCTTTTATTTGTTTTTAAAGCTCTAAATGGGCTGGCTCCTTCCTACATAACCGAACTCCTCCAGCGCTACACCCCAGCAAGAGTTTTAAGGTCTGCTGACCAGCTGCTGCTGGTAGTGCCGAAGACCAGGCTCAAAACCCGAGGGCACCGAGCCTTCGCAGCAGCTGGCCCGAGGCTCTGGAACACTCTGCCCCTCCATGTGAGGTCGGCCCAGACCCTAGGGGTTTTTAAATCCTCTCTAAAAACACACTTCTTCTCTCAGGCTTTCTAGCTTGAGCGGAGCACGACTTCTGACATTTCCCTGTGTATTGTTTTTATATTTGCTGTTGCAAACTGACTGTCTTTTGTTACTATTGCACTGCAGTAAAGTGTTTTTATTACATGTACAGCACTTTGGCTCGACCAAACATCGTTTTTAAATGTGCTCTATAAATAAAACTTGATTTGATTTGATTTGGATGTATTCACCTTGTAGGTGCAGCTATGTGGCTTTGATCCTTGATAAAGTGTTTAAGTCATGGATGTTTAAAGTTTAACTTCTTCATATGTCTAATATTATAGTTGACTTTTCATTCAGGAAGTATGACGCTGCGCTGTCAGTATGCTTCTCCATTTTTGTGCTTAGTCGAATGCTCCAAATACCACCCCTTTCATGTGAACGCGCACCTAACTAGATAGGACACGGCTGGCTTGAGCGATCCACTTGATAACCCGCGTCGTAGGACCGTTTAGCGAGAGCGCATATGTTTTGGATTAGGCCAACCGGCTAACTCAAACATATCGAGGTTAGGTTGAACCAGCTTCGTAGTACAGGCCTCTGAAAGGAGCAAACATAATAACAGAACACACCACACACATTTCAAATAAAAGCCAATGTTAAAAAGATAGGTCTTCAGTAGTTTTTTAAAAGCTTATACAGCTGTGGGGCGTGTGGTGCAATGGGTTGTGCTTTGGTGTTGAGAACAGGGGGTCACAGGTTCAAACCCCACTGCAGTCAGCGTGTCCCTGAGACACTTCACCCCAAATTGCTCCTGTGGGGATTGCCCACAGTATAGAGTATGTAAATTGCTTTGGATAAAAGCGTCTAACAAGTGACATGTAATGTACAGAGACTGCAGAGCGGATGGCTATAGCGAGAGAGTTTCACAGTGTTGGAGCCACCACCTGAAAGGCACGGTCACCTTTAGTTTTTGTTAGACATCCAGTCCTTAATGGCATTTAGACAGTTGTGTAACACAGATAATCTATGAGGATTATCAGGTTTAAAAGAGACATAGAGTTGAATATCATCAGCGTAACAGTGGTAGGAAATATTACTGAATTTGCTGATAACCTGACCCAAGGGAAGCATAGAAGGAAAATAAAATAGGACCCAAAACGGCAAGCTACTCACCTTGTAGTAAACCCGCGAGAGAAAAAGCATTTGAGCTCCATAATGTTTCAGAAATAATCATTGATGTGGGTTGGAACATAATATGCCATTAAGTCACGGCAGGATTTAGCTGAGTTTCTGGGTAAAAACCTCTCTCTTCACAGAGGAGAGCTCATGCATGCTCCAAAGGGGCGTGGCCAGCAGCAGCTCCAAAGGGGCGTGGCCAGCAGCAGTTTGTTTTTTATATATCCGAGACCTATAATATGCCTAAAAATAGTATAATAGGAGACCTTTAAGTAACAACATTAGAGCAGCCTAGTACTGCTGCTAGGACCCAAATTCTAACCGAGGTTGCTGTGGCCCCACACTGAGTATTAACCACTATACGATCACAGCCACTACGCTTACTAGGGATGTTAAGATTCACCGATTCGCATCGGTGCACCGGCATAAACGTTCAAGATGCGAGTGCACCGGTTGAAAGAGTGCACATCGGCTACAGTTTGGGTTGAACTCGTGCGGTGCATCAATTGTAGCGTCTTTGCATCGGTAAAAAAACGATTCATTCATATAATATCTTCTCATCCTGTCAGCACTCAGCAGAGACGATCTTTGATCTCTGCTTCGCACTACGGTGGCCGAGAGTCTCAGTTATCAACACACATGGAAGTCGAGGAGAAAGAGAAACACAGCGCACTGAAAAATACCTACAAATCAAACGTTTGGCAACACTTCGGATTTTTCAAGAAAGACGGTCAACTTGAAAAATCGCTCGCAAATTGTAAACGATGCCGTGCCGCTTTAAAGTACACAAGTAGTACGAGGAACTTAGCGACGCACATAAGAGGCGACATGTGGTCTGCGGCTGAAAAGAGAAACCTAAGTTAGACATGAGTTAAATCACTCAGTGAGGTGTTCTGTCAGAGAGAGTGGTGTTTAGTTTACAACAGCCTGTGACTGCCAATAATAGTTTAAATGTCTTCCTTACTGTAAGCAGTTATGAAATACCTGTTTGTGAAAGGTTATTTGTATTCTTTATTGTTCATATAGAAACCACTGCTTTCTGCTCACTGGTGAGTTAGCCTATGGATGAGTGTTCAGCACATCAGGCTGGCAGTTGTATGGGCATGGCACTATGGTAGTTGTTATTAGCACATTGTTAATCATAGGCAATGCATCCTTACATTGTTTAACTGTGAGGTGTTATAACATTGTACTGTACTCTGGAGAGTTTGTTAAGGTAAAAAAGAAACAGCATGATGGGATGCACAGAACTAGTAGAGAGAACCAAATATGTAAAGCACTTTTTTGTTAATGTATGATTTGCTGCATATGAGGAATAAAACAAAAATCCTCTGTCGTACCATATTGAATTGTATCATTATTTTGCATCGTGTTGAATCGCATCGTATCACCGCGTATCGCATAATGTTGAACCAAATCGTATCGAACTGTATCGCAACAGGGGTGAATCGTATCGCATGGCCTTGTGTTTCAAATGTATCGTTAATGTATCGTATCGTGGCAACGTATCAAGAGATGCACATCCCTAACGCTTACATGGTCTCTTAGCCATACCAGAGATTGAACAAAGGTACACTGACATAGGGGGCACCCAGATTGTAACTGGGGACGTCTTGGTCATAAAATGGTGTTTCTTGGGTTTTGAGACAAACTAGGGTCACACAACTTTCTGTGTGATTTCCACTGCCTGAAAGTATGTCATATATTTTGAGAGTGTTGAAAATAAAACCTTTTTGAAATAACTGCTACTTATTGAAAAGCAGATACAGCAGATCAGGACCTTAAAGTGCTTTGAAACAAATCAAAATCCGTTGTTGGGATAAATGATGGAGAGCTGTGTCCGGTAGTGGGCGTAACGCTGCACACTGTACGTCTTCTTCCCTGACCGGTACAGCACTTTACAGCCTCATGATGTGATGGGAAAATAATTGTCTGCAGCTGTTGAGTCCTGTTATTTATATATTTGTGTATGTGTGTTTAAGAGCTGGGTCTCCTAAAAATAACGTTCCCATTCAACAAAACAGAATTGTCAATTTGGTATGCTTTTGATATAACACAATTACATTTCTCACTGAAAAAACTGAAACATAATTAGATATGAGTCAACACATTTCACATAACCAATGTGGGAGGGGAGGGTGGATTTGCGAACAAACTTGCACCCAGGAGATGCTGTTTGTGTCCTGTATAAATGTTTAACTCACATCCGTAGTTGAAATTCTTTAACAAACATATATTTTTTCAAGCCAAGTCATTATCATTTACTTTAACAAAGTTCATACTGTTTGTAGTTCTGTTGCCTGAACAAAACAAAGTCGTTTTTTTTCTTCTAAAAGTTCTCTGTTAAAGTGATACTTTTACATTTTCAAACCAAGTCGTTTTGTTGTATTCATTGTTATTTTGTTTTAATTTAAAATATTAACTATGTGTTTAAAATGGACGCCGTAATTCCCCCCCCCAGATGTAATATTGCAGGAGACAGGGTTGGTTATACTCAGTATGATGTTAATGCAGTTGCTGTGTTTCATAGAAAGTGTGAACAGAAGGCTCTTGAAATAACAGCACCAGTTTGAGGTGAGCTAATCGAATGGAAACTGCAGCGCGAGCACCTCAGACACTTTATTCCCAGGGGCTGCACAGAGCATTTTCCCCCTGTCTAGAAATGGAAACGCTCCCTCAGACTCCAGGGAAGCACATCTGAAATTCATCCATCAGTTCTCTCTGGTGTATATAAATACCCATGTGGAGCAGTCACACACAGGTTTGTCCTATAATACGGCGCTCACAGATGGTAATGGATGGGCATGATTCAAGTAGGTGGTAAAGTGCTGCGAGCAAAAAAGCATACCACTCTGTTTACAGGCCTATTTCCCCAAATAAAAGCAATCAGCGAAATATTAAGCTTCCTGATCCACATTTAGGGCGCGGGGAGCTGTCTCCCAACATGGCCTCCCTCTGAAGAGGTGTACGTTGGAGGGATGAATCACTACGACAGGCTGGCCTGCTTTAGATGCTACAGGAAGCAGCTTTTCTCTGTGAAAGTGATACTTTGACATTTCAGATTTCTTTTTTCTTCAATAGGAATTTTAACAGGATGGGAAAAACATTAGTCTGCCTCCCTGAACGGGTAAAACCGTGCTCAGAGGCACATAAACACTTTATAAGTCCTTAGAACAAACATGTCAGAATAAATATCTAAACGTCAAGGGCTCCAGTTATTTGTTGGATTTCAAGTTTTAAAAAGTGTTACTGCTATGAATCAAACCACAGACAGACATTCAAAACAAATCAGATGGCCTGAGTTGTAATTTTGTGACAACAATATGAAATAATGAATATCTTTAGGACTTCCCAGATGTGTTTCTATCATTGTGGAAACATTTACATTCCAAGCATTCAGTCGTGGAAACATATGGATATTAAGTCCACGTCTTTCACACTCGGATTTTCATAAACGTAGGCTCCTGCCAATGAAGCTAAAATACCTTAAAACATATTTCTATTCAACTCATATCTTTTTATCTCTGTGTACCATGACTTCAGATGTATCAATGGCCAGCTGTCCAGTCTTTATGCTACATGAGTCTAATCACTTCCTGACTCTAGCTCTCTTCTTAGAATAGCGTTGATCTTCACATCTCACTGTTGGAATGAAAATTATTTGTTGAAGTATTACTTTAAAGGAGAAATCATCGAATGTGTGTAGTAATTATATCCAAGGGATATTTTTAAGCTCTGAATCATTTCAGAGGTCTGCTGTTCCCCCTGAGGTTTTTATTTCAAGTCAAGTTACATTTAAAATATGTGCAATAATAGAGTCCTGTCTGGAAAGGTTGAATACCCAAAAGGTGTATGCTAGAAATATTTATTAGGGGTCCCCAGCACATAGAAACGGCCTGATGCATATTTATATGTTGGGCATTTTACACAATTAGCACAAGTGTTGTGTTAATCAGCATTAATTACCACCTACAGTATGTGGACAATAATACACATATTGGCTTGGCTGATTTGGACACTTTTGAGTGGTTTTGGGGGTCATTGAGGATGCTGAATCCATTTCAAACATTTAACCAGTTAAGCCCCGAGCCTGTTTTTCAGGCTTCAGGCTCGAAAATGACATTCCCAGAACAATTGACATCATGCTGAGACCCAGAAAGAAAAAGGTTTCAAATTTCGATCAAATTAGGGTGGTATAAACATAATGAATAACAAAAACTAAAAATATATAGTTTTATTGTGTGTCCTTTGTAGAGGACATTGTGTGTTAGTTATATGAAGCATAGTATACAAACAACATTCACATACAAGTACATTTAGACAACAACTCAATGCAACAAATACTGAGCCCTCATTTGTAGTAATCCATCCTTTTTTGAAATGCAGAGATACATCTGACACTTGAGGCACTTGATGTATGTTTTCCCACTGCATCCGTCTGCCATGAACCCTACATAAACCTAAGTGTTAGTTTTGGCCCATAGTAGACGACGGGCCTTTTTTCTGTAACTGTCTCCTGCTCTTCTTAAGTCAATGCCTCCTCCTCTGAGTTATCAACCTCTTCCTCTGTTACGGTCTCAGGCACTTAGGATGTTGGACCCAATTGCAGACAGGGAGACAGAGGTAAAGTATTGTAAGATACTTTATTTTTCCATGACTGGCAAAAATGAATAAAAAGGTAACCACCAAAACTCTAGCCAAGATGACAAAAAACAGAGAACAAAAAATGAAGGCGCTCACGCAGTGAGGAATCAAAAACCTTTCATGAGTACCAGGAGCCTAGACCTTACCATGACAATAGACAGACGCTGAGCACTGGGAGACAGGGGAATTTAAACACAGGGTAACTAGACACAGGTGGGACCAATCAGGGGCGGGGCTGACACTGATGAGCACAGGAGACACACAAGGAGTGACAGGTGAAAACAATCAGGAAATTAGACACACCAGGGAAACTAACGACAGACATGAAAACACAGGGAAAAGAGACCAGACAATATACAGGGAGGAAAACATGACAAGGAGAACGGAAAAACACCTAGACATAGAAACGTGACATGACATAATAATCCTGACATCCTCAATCACGGCCTGTGGATCCTCATCATCTGACAGGTCTATGTCTGAGTCTGAGTCTCCCTCAATGATTCTGTTCAGAATTCTCTCGGCCTCAGTTAGTGAGCTGCCTCCATTTGTATTGTGTAAAATAGGGGAAATAAAAAGTTAGCAAATCCCCATGTCCTCCTCAGACAACCCTGTCTCCTAAAAATGACGTTCCCACAGAACTAAACTGCATTCTCAATTACGTTTAGCTAGAAACTTATTTTCTCCCACGTTATGTTCGTTATGAAGGTATCTCAAATACGTTTATTTTCGACATATCTTCTAGAAACATATTTTCTCCCACGTTACGTTTCTTATGAACGTATCTTAAAGACGTTTATTTTCTACATATCTTTGCCATGTATTGTCTTGCTTATAATAATGATAATAGTCATTTATAAATATCATTTTAGAGCACACATTTGAAATCAGTAGGCGAGGCTCTAATTTCGCCAGCTGTTCCTCTCATGAGCGAGGCAGAACATAATAGTTTTAACATGCCAAAAAGCTGCTGTGTCGTTTATTGCACCTCAAACATTAAAACAAATCCAGAGTTACGTGTTTCTGTACTTCCTCTAAGAAGAAAGGACAGTAACAGAAGATCTCTGTGACGCCAGATGTGGTGTTAATGCGATATGATATCCGAAAAAAATTCAGAGTTTAGGATGGCCGAAGACACTACACTACCCATAATCCTCAGCTATCGTTTGGTACTACAGTCCCGTTGACAAACCCCGTGATTAATCTTCAAGCTCTGTGATTGGATGTTGGAGTGGCAGTGCGCCAAGGTTACGCCGAGCGTCAAGCTCTTTGAAATGGAACAAAACCACGGCAGGCTATTCAAAACTGGACTTGAACGCCCCACCAGAAATACACTGGCTATTGTGTTTCACAACATGTTCTCTATCTATGGCACGTCTCTACTGGGAATTGTAGTTTTAAAAGACGTTTTCGTTTTTCCTAAAATTAGAAGTTGACAGTATTAAACTGTGTCCAGCCCTCGAGGTGTAGGCGATAGGAAACAAATTGGTGTGTTCAAATTTAAAACATGTAAGTACTAAATGGGTGAAAATCGCTTTTATCCATAATGGGCAGCATTAATATATACCAGGGTTGCAACAAACGACTAATTTGATAATCGATCGATTAATGAAACGATTAATCGACTATTCGGACTATTACTGTATGCCTTGCACAATTTCTCAAACGCTCTTATTTAGCCATCAACTTTTAGATTTAGCTTGAGGTTGTTTTAGGCATGTGGAAACTAACAATGAAGACAATAAAGATGAATACTTGATTCAAAAATACATATATTATTAAATTAACTAAACACATTTTGAACAAAACCAACATTGCTTTTTATTTAAAGTAAATAAATAATATTTCACATCAAAAGAAACAACAATGTTTTAACAAATCAGATTAAATAATGTGATGACAGAATAGCTGAAACTTTAACAAAATAAAGAGTAATTCAGTTACCTCTAATCATTAACCCATATTTGTATCATGTAGTTAACTCCGTGTGTTGCTGCTTGCATACATAACACCTGACGTGGAAACGTTACTCGTGGAGGGGGCTACAGAGCTACTAGAAAGACAGTCGAACCCGGTGCATTCCTCCGTCTGAATGTGGTGCACTTTTGCTAAATGTTTAGAAAAATTGCTCGTGTTACCGCCCTTACATGCTAAACACTTATAGCACTTTTGGCAACGAGCATCGAGACGGATAAAGGTTAACCAGTGGCGAGCCGTCAGGGCCCTCTAGGCCCTCTAATGCCGTCTCTGCGAGTTACTGTGAAGACGGGAGAGCTTGTTGGTCCCTCTCTACATTCACAGAGGGCCCGCTATAGTAACTCAATCAGAGAGTAATGTCAAATGACAGTATAATTGACCAATCATATCTTCCCTCTAAATGGGCGGGCTTTATTTTCGCGGACTTTATTCGCTGTGAGGTTTGTAGAGAGGCGAAGTCACGCCCATCTACTTCCGCTCCATGGGACCCCAGAAGCGAAAAATTATACATTGAATTCAATGGAGAGAGAAAACTTATCTTTTGATCCCGTTTGAATTGTGCCACGAACTACACATATGATGTTTGTCAATCTTAAACAATCATTTCCATCTCAAAAAAGTCACATTTTCTCGTAAAACTGTTGAAATATAAGACTATGAAAAATACGCGACTACAAAGACTACAAATCCCAAATCCCATTCTGGGTCGCGTAAGTGATGTCACAGGCGATAATGCTCCAAATGGTTGCGACTCGTAATTAAAGCAAAGAAGAAGATGTCATAACTGATTTATTCCCTCCAATAAATATAAGAGATTGCTCAAATAAATTCACTTTTACAAGATGCCTGTGTGCTTTGTACCAGGTTGTAATCACAAAAGTGATCATACCACTTGCTCGTTCTATCGCTTCCCGTCTGATGAAAGGACCACGAGTCGCTGGATCAGACATATCAGGTAATATCATAGGTAATATACATGTTGTGCATGGAACATAGTCAAGTTAGCTACCTAGCTAGTAGCGACGAGTAGCGAGCACGTTAGTTAGCATTACATTACTTAGCCTTGTCATTTTTAGTAGCCTTACCATGAAGTTATTATTTTATTACATGAAGTAAACCAAAATGTTAAACAGTACGAGTAGTCATGATGGTAAGTATTTCGTGAAACATTTGAAGAGTAGCCTACTGCGCCCTCCACCGGGTGCTAAGGAAGCAGTTCAGGGAGAGTCAAAGGCAGGCAGGGAGCTTTGCATGACATTCTTCTGGACATGTTTCAGTGTGATGACAGTGAGGGTGAGTCAATCTGTTTGTTGGAAAGACAGTAGTTGTGTGCTTACTGAGAGAAAATTATTAGAAGAGATAATTATTCAAAGTGTTTCAAAGTGTTGTTACTGACCTTTTTCTCTTTTATTTTCTTTACCTCACCTGTAACTGCTGAGACCCCGAGGAACATGCACACTGGACTGACCTGTTCTGGCAACCTGATTTCCACTGTACGTAATAGTAGTTGGTTATGGTATATTATTTATATACATCAAAGGCACAATGCACCCCCCAGAGACACACATGTATTGAGTCTGATATTTTGCATAGGTCATGTGAAATCATCTTTACATACTAGAAAACTGTAGGAGCGGCAACTTGTCTTGAAAATTGAATTTTTAATATCCGATAATAAAGTTGATCTGTTTTCTTTATTCTTCTCTCTTCCCATCTCCATCCATCACCGTTCTCTGTTCCTGCAGGTCCTGCTGGCTAATCAATGCTTTATCTTTTTTACACAATTACAAATAAAGTCAATGTATTGTATGACATGAAGTTGTGCTTCATTCATTCTGCCTTCAACTGCACAATGATTGTGGACTGCACCGACATCCATGTAGCTGCCCCCCAGTCAGATGAACCAAGCACAGTTGACATAGTCAACATACAGCTGTGCTCTTAAGTTGACATGAAGAATTTGTGAAATATTGGTAATTATTTGGAAAAAATTACTGACGATGCAGAAAACTTTTTTTATTTAGGAACAGTGGTCAGGTGAAGCATGTATTCCTACATATGTGTCACACTTAAAAGGCCAACACACACTGTTTGGCCTTTTAAGAGCTCTGTCTTACTTCCTCACTCTTGGTCCTCTTCTACCTGGAAATAAAGACAACTAAAACACACACAAGCTGAATGTTACAAGTGCTTCACAAGATAAATACAAGAGTGCAGACTGTTTAAACTATGGGTAGGGGGGCTATTTGGCAGGTTTAAATGATTGTTATTAAAGAATTATATAATTTTCTCATTGTAGACGAGCAGACAGGGAGCTAGATGAGAAAAGCAGAATATGCAGCTGCCATTTTCCTCATGGAAAAGAGAAAGGGCCAACTGTATTTGAGTGGACCAAAGAGAAAGGGAGGTAAGCGGTTAATCAGTCCAGCGACCACAGCTACAGCAAAGGGCCAGAGTCTGCAGAAACTGACCCCGAATTCTCCAGCGTGCAGTCCGCAGACACCGAACCTGGACCCTCCAGTGTGCAGTCCAGTTGTTCCGCAGACCTGGCAGGGGATACTTGGATGCGAACGGCCAAATATTCAGCAGCAGGCTTACCTGATGATGTCATCCATTACATTACATTGCATTTAGCTGACGCTTTATCCAAAGCCACTTATAATAAGTGCGTTCGACCAACAAAATACAAACTTGAAGAAAACAGAATCATATAAGTACATCAGGTTTCATAGAGCAAAAACATTTCAAGTGCTACTCAACTGGCTTTAGGTAAGCCAGTCCTTTATTAGTATATAAGTGCTTTGTTAATAGTTATATTGCTCGAAGTGGAGTCGAAAGAGATGAGTTTTCAGTCTGCGCCGGAAGGTGTGTAAGCTATCTGCTGTCCTGATGTCAATGGGGAGATTCCACCATTTTGGAGCCAGGATAGCAAACCCACGTGTTTTTGCTGATGGGAACTTGGGTCCCCTTGGCAGCGAGGGTGCAGCGAGCCGTTTGGTTGATGCAGAGCGGAGTGCACGTGCTGGGGTGTACAGTTTAACCATGTCCTGGATGTAGGAAGGGCCAGATCCATTTGCAGTATGGTACGCAAGTACCATTGTCTTGAAGTGGATTCTAGCAGTTACCGGAAGCCAGTGGAGGGAGCGGAGGAGCGGCGTGGTGTGTGAGAATTTAGGAAGGTTGAAGACCAGACGAGCCACTGCATTCTGGATGAGCTGCAGAGGACGGATGGCACATGCAGGTAGACCAGCCAGGAGGGAGTTGCAGTAGTCTAGGCGTGAGATGACGAGTGCCTGGACCAGAACCTGCGTCGCTTTCTGGGTCAGCTGGGGACGAATCTTCCTGATGTTGTAAAGTGTGTATCTGCAGCAGCGGGTTGTTGCAGCTATGTTTGCAGTGAAGGACAGGTTGTTATCTAGGATCACACCCAGATTCCTTGCAGTCTGAGTCGGGGAAACAACAGAGGTGCCGATGTTGATTGTTAGGTCAAGAGTGGGACAATCTTTTCCCGGAAGGAAAAGCAGTTCAGCCTTGTCAAGGTTGAGCTTGAGGTGATGAGCAGACATCCACTGAGAGATGTCAGCTAGACAAGCAGAGATGCGTGCGACGACCTGGGTCTCTGAGCGGGGAAAGGACAGAATTAATTGGGTGTCATCAGCGTAGCAGTGGTATGAAAAACCATGCGGCTAATGACAGATCCGAGCGAGTTCGTGTACAAGCAGAAGAGGAGGGAACCAAGAACAGAGCCCTGAGGGACCCCTGTAGATAATTGACAAGGAGACCCTCTCCAAGTAACCCTGTAGGTGCGGTCTTTGATTATGAGGTGATGAGGGAAAGTGCAGAGCCTGAAACTCCAAGTTCTTGGAGAGTGCGAAGGAGGATCTGATGGTTCACCGTGTCGAATGCAGCAGACAGGTCCAACAGGATGATGACAGAGGAGAGGGAGGCTGCTTTAGCAGTGTGCAGTTCCTCAGTGACAGCAAGGAGGGCAGTTTCTGTGGAGTGACCTGCCTTGAAACCAGACTGGTGCGGATCCAGAAGGTTGTTCTGATGGAGATAACAGGAGAGTTGTTTAAAGACAGCGCGTTCAAGTGTTTTAGACAGGAACGGGAGGAGAGAGACAGGCCTGTAGTTTATAACATCAGACAGGTTGAGAGTGGGTTTCTTTAGTAGAGGGTTTACTCTTGCCTCCTTGAGACTGTTTGGAAAGTGACCAGAAGTTAGAGAAGTGTTGATGAAATCGGTGAGAAACGGTAGAATATCAGGAGCGATAGTCTGAAGGAGGTTTGAAGGGATAGGGTCCAGAGGACAGGTGGTAGGGCGGGCAGAGGTAATGAGGGTAAGAACCTCACTTGGAGAGAGAGGGGAAAAGGAGGTCAGTGTGTGGGTGAAAGGAGGGTCTGGTGACCCAGTGGTGAGTAAAGGTGAGTCAGAAAAATAAGAGCGAATATCAACCTTTTTTTCAAAGTGGTTAACAAAGTCGCTTGACAGAAGGGAGGAGGGGGAAGGGGCTTTGGGGGAGGTCCAAGAGGGTGGAGAAGATGGAAAATAGTTTTTTGGGATTGGAATAGGAAGATTGGATCTTATCTTGAAAGAAAGTGCTTTTTGCCTGAGAGATGGAAGCAGAGAAAGAGGAGAGGAGAGCCTGATAGGTTAGGAGGTCGTCACGGTGTTACGGTGAGTGAAGCAGGCAGGACCCAAATGCAGAAAAAACTGAAAATACCTTTATTTCAAGGATATGGCACACGGACAATCAGAACACTCCCCGGTGATCACAGACAAACAACGAACCAATACTGACCACAGGAAGAGACAAGACTAAATACAGGGAGGGGTAATCACAAGACGAGAAACAGCCGGGCAGAGGAGGAGAAACACAAGGGCCACAGGTGAACACAATCAGACACCAGGGAAACTAACGACAGAAGGAAAAACACAGGGAAAAGGACCAGACAATATACCAAAAGGAAAACATGACAGGGAGAACAGCAAAACACCCAAAACAAGACATACAAAACGTGACATAACACAATAATTGTAACAAAACCCCCCCTCAAGGGACGGATTCCAGACGTCCCTAAAACACCAAAACAGTCCAATAAACGTCCAAAAAAAAACAAAAAATCAATGTCCAGCAGGGTGGGTGGAGGGGGACCGGAGGAGGGACACAAAACTAGGGCCACCAGGGTGGGTGGAGGGGGTCAGGAGGACGGGTTTGGGCTGACAACCCAGGAGCACCGCGGAGGACCCGGAAGGGATCTCGGGCGAACGGCCCGGGGGCAAGGCAGAAGCCGAGAAGGGGGACTCGGGCAGACGGCCCGGGGGCAAGACAGAGTCCAAGGTGGGGGTTATGGAGGGGCGAAGGCCACCGCGGGCGAACTCAGGGGGCCGAGCATGAGGGTGAGGACCGCGGCCGGGAAATTCAGGGGGCCGGGCTCGAGGGCGAAGGCTGTGGCCCTCCGGGGGCCGGGCTCGAGGGCGAAGAATGCGGCTCACAGGGGGCCGGGCTCGAGGACGAAGACCGCGGCTCTCAGGGGGCCGGGATCGAGGGTGAAGACTGCGGCTCTCAGAGGGCCGGGCTTGAGGGCGAAGACCCCGACTCTCAGGGGGCCGGGCTCGAGGGCGAAGACCAGACAGCTCCGGAGGCCGGGCAGGAAGGCGCTGACGGGACATCGCCGGAGGCCGGGCAGGACCCGGTGTCGGCCGGACAGGAACCGGAGCTGGTGGGACAGGCCTCGGCAGGATCTCCCACGGAAGAGGACCAGGACACGGGATTGGCAAGACCCCCGGCAGGAGAGTAGTCGGCGGGACCTCCAACGGGACAGGACATAGGGTTGGCAGGACCCCCGGCAGGAGAGTAGTCGGCGGGACCTCCAACGGGACTGGACATAGGATTGGCAGGACCCCCGGCAGGAGAGTAGACGGCGGGACCCCCAACGGGACAGAACATGGAGTTGGGAGGACCCCCAGCGGAACCTCCAACGGCACTTCAATAGGGACTCGAGAGGGGGCTTGAGAGGGGGCTTGAGAGGGAACTCGAGAGGTGACTTCAGAGGGAACTAGAGTTGGGATTTGAGAAGGGACTAGAGAAGTGACTAAAGGAGGGACTGGAGATGGGACTAGAGAAGGGACTAGAGAAGGGACTAGAGGAGAGACTAGAGGAGAGACTTGAGAAAGGACTTGAGAAAGGACTTGAGAAAGGACTCGAGAAAAGACTAGAGAAGGGACCAGAGATGGGACTATGGCAGCTGGGGCCAGAGCTGGGTCTGGAACCATGGCCGCTGGGGCCAGAACTGGGTCTGGAACCATGGCTGCTGGGGCCGGAATTGAAGCCAGAATCATGGCTGTAAGGCCCGGTTCTGGAGCCGGAAACATGGCTGTAAGGTCCAGTTCTGGAGCCGGAAACATGGCTGTAAGGTCCGGTTCTGGAGCCGGAAACATGGCTGAATGGGCCGGCTCTGGAGCCGGAATTGAAGCCAGAATCATGGCTGTAAGGTCCGGTTCTGAAGCCGGAAACATGGCTGCTGGGGCTAGGACCGGAGCCCGAACCATGGCTGCCGGTGCTGGAATCCTGGCCTTGCGTTTTCTTCCAAAAGCCAGACGAGACCCAGCGAAAAGGGTCCTTGAAAGGAGCCTTGTTGGGAACTGTGGCCGGCAGGGGGCTAGCATGCCAGGGGCTAGCATGCCAGGGGCTAGCAGCCCGGAAAACAGGTTTGACCTCAAAGCTACCGAAAACGTCCTCCACCCACTCGGGAAGTAACTCCTTTAACCAGGGCCTTGAGGTTACTTCTTGGCGTGCCGTTGAAATAATTGACTGCCTCTCTTCACTACTGGAGGCATATCGACAGTCGTTTTTAAAAAACATTAGGTTGTACGTCACCTCGTACAGGCTGTCTGCTGGGTCCCTCTTTTGGTTGGTTCATTCTGTTGAAGCAACGAGTGAAGCAGGCAGGACCCAAATGCAGAAAAAACTGAAAATACCTTTATTTCAAGGATATGGCACACATCAGAACACTCCCCGGTGAACACAGTCAAAGACAAACGACGAACCAACACTGAACACAGGAAGAGACAAGACTAAATACAGGGAGGGGTAATCACAAGACGAGAAACAGCCGGGCAGGGGAGGAGAAACACAAGGGCCACAGGTGAACACAATCAGACAACTAGACACCAGGGAAACTAACGACAGGAGGAAAAACACAGGGAAAAGGACCAGACAATATACCAAGAGGCAGGCTCGTCAGTCTCGTAAGTCCCCTCCTGCTTCCTGGCTAAATGACGCACTGCGTGCTAATAGAACTGTCCTTCGGGCAGCAGAGCGGAAACGGTGGAAATCCAAACACCATGACGACCTCCTAACCTATCAGGCTCTCCTCTCCTCTTTCTCTGCTTCGATCTCTCAGGCAAAAAGCACTTTCTTTCAAGATAGGATCCAATCTTCCTATTCCATTCATCAAAAAACAATTTTCCATCTTCTCCACCCTCTTGGACCCTCCCAAAGCCCTCTCCTAAAGAAACCCACTCTCAACCCGTCTGATGTTATAAACTACAGGCCTGTCTCTCTCCTCCCGTTCCTGTCTAAAACACTTGAACGCGCTGTCTTTAAACAACTCTCCTGTTATCTCCATCAGAACAACCTTCTGGATCCGCACCAGTCTGGTTTCAAGGCAGGTCACTCCACAGAAACTGCTCTCATTGCTGTCACTGAGGAACTGCACACTGCCAAAGCAGCATCCCTCTCCTCTGTCATCATCCTGTTGGACCTGTCAGCTGCATTCGACACGGTGAACCATCAGATCCTCCTTCGCACTCTCCAAGAATTTGGAGTTTCAGGCTCTGCACTTTCCCTCCTCACCTCACACCTCAAAAACCGTACCGACAGGGTAACTTGGAGAGGGTCCGATTCCGACCCTTGTCAATTAACTACAGGGGTCCCTCAGGGCTCTGTTCTTGGTCCCCTCCTCTTCTCCCTGTACACAAACTCGCTCAGATCAGTCATTAGCCCGCATGGTTTTTCATACCACTGCTACGCTGACGACACCCAATTAATTCTGTCCTTTCCCCGCTCAGAGACCCAGGTTGTCGCATGCATCTCTGCTTGTCTAGCTGACATCTCTCAGTGGATGTCTGCTCATCACCTCAAGCTCAACCTTGACAAGACTGAACTGCTTTTCCTTCCAGGAAAAGATTGTCCCACTCTTGACCTGACAATCAACATCGGCACCTCTGTTGTTTCCCCGACTCAGACTGCAAGGAATCTGGGTATGATCCTAGATAACAACCTGTCCTTCACTGCAAACATCGCTGCTACAACCCGTTGCTGCAGATATACGCTTTACAAGATCAGGAAGATTCGTCCCCAGCTGACCCAGAAAGCCACGCAGGTTCTGATCCAGGCTCTAGTCACCTCACGCCTAGACTATTGCAACTCCCTCCTGGCTGGTCTACCTGCATGTGCCATCCGACCTCTGCAGCTCATCCAGAATGCAGCGGCTCGTCTGGTCTTCAACCTTCCAAAATGTTCCCACACCACTCCGCTCCTCCACTCCCTTCACTGGCTCCCGGTAACTGCTAGAATCCACTTCAAGACACTGGTACTTGCATACCATGCTGCGAATGGATCTGGCCCTTCCTACATCCAGGACATGGTTAAACTGTACACCCCAGCGCGTGCACTACACTCTGCATCAGCCAAACTGCGAGGGGGACCCAAGTTCCCATCAGCAAAAACACGTGGGTTAGCTATCCTGGCTCCAAAATTGTGGAATGAGCTCCCCATTGACATCAGGACAGCAGAAAGCTTACACACCTTCCGGCGCAGACTGAAAACTCATCTCTTTCGACTCCACTTCGAGCGATAGAATTACTAACAAAGCACTTATATACTAATAAAGGACTGGCTTATCTATAGCCAGTTAAGTAGCACTTGAAATGTTTGGCTCTATGATACCTGATGTAAACTGATTCTTTTTTCGTCAAGGTTGTGTCTTCCTGGTCGAATGTACTTATTGTAAGTCACTCACGATAATTAATTTTGTTGGATACATTTTCCCGGAAATGATTGCGATAAACGATATTATTGTCGGCACCGTTGTATGACCATTTTAGACCCCTGACATAATGATAATATATAATAATAATTGAAGTACATCCTTTCAAACTGCTAGTCACATCCTCATGTCAATCGCAATTTATCGAGTTCATTTTTATTTATCGTACGATAAGTCGATTAATTGCTTATCGCGACAGGCACACAATAAAACAGTGGAAACAAACATGTGTTTGACTTTCATTAGTGAATGAAACTGTGTGCCCTTTATAGTCTGTGTCCAATTTTGTGTATTTGTATATATATCCTATATCCTATATATATGCTAAGATCCCGCTGCTGACACGATTGCAGTCATTTAGTGCGCATATGTGTAATTAAACCCATGATACCAAAATCTCTCAAAGTCATTCTAGGTGATACAGATAGGCTATATGCTCTAGTTACCAGAAGCATATGGCTAATTATTATGCAGCACATGGCTAATTGTAATGCAGACTGACATCATCGGACTTTCCCAGTGCCCCATGTAGCAGTGATTATTATGATAAGGATAGGTATCCTTTGACTTGAGAAGTCGATACTACTTGGTACCAGGTTATTTCGGTAGGTACCCAGCCCTAAATATATATGTACATTGAAGAGAGAAATGGTGTCATTTACATTTTCAGATGCAGAAATGTATATTGGCTATTTGTTGCTCTGCTATAAAAAAAGATTGGCATCATCCCTCAAAAAAACATAATCTGTTGACCTGTAGAGTATTTACTATTTGTGTTTATAGAAATACAGTTTTGCATTGTATAAGTGTTTTTTGTGTTGCTCTTTGTTGCTGCAGATTGAAACGCGAACTCTGCGTATCTGGAATCGGCGCTTTTACTGTGGGCTCAAATTTATGTGGTGAGAATACAATTGTATTTTGGTTTAACCCCCTTCCACTCGGTTATGTGATTGGCTATTGTGTGATGTGTCACACTTTTTGAAATGCTTTTAAAACAGTCACTACTGTTACTTAGACCTTCCCCATTTTATTATTGATTGATGTTTCATATTTCATTTTGACAGCTTGTCTTGCATTTTTGTCAGCATTTTCTCATTTGACATTAATCCTTCTTTGTTTTCATTTCTCTTTTGCAGTGAATGGTGCTGCAAGTTCTCCAGAATGTTGCTGTGAATGTGGCGTTGTAAGGCCTGCCCCTCAGTTTTACCAAGTAGGTCCCAAATATTAAAACATTATCGAGTGAAACATAGATATTATGGGAATAATAATCATTTTTCTTGTGTATATGTAAGCTGCCCCTGCACTTTTAGAACGTGGAATGCGCTTTTAATTCATTTGAACCAGTTATCAATCCAAGAGCTGTATATTTAGGTGCCAGTTATGTCATTGTAAGGATCTTGTCTCGGAAAGGTATTACTGGGCTCACATTAATGCACACCTTAAGAACTGGATAATGAGATAAAGACTCATAAAGACTGTAATGTAAAGGAACCCTTTCAGCTGCAGTTCATGGACACACTTTTTGGCAATGAATTTATGAACTTAACTTCCATGGGAGAAATACAAGACAAAGCTACAGTCAAGGTCATATACACATCCTGCAGACCTCTCAATGCTGGTGCAGATCAATGTGTGGACAGTTGCTCCTTTCCACCAACCAGTCACCCTGATGAAACCACATCTTCTCTAGGCGACAGCACCGTGATTCTCACATCTCCAGAGTCCACTTCTTCGCGGTCTTCATGGCCAGATTTCTTCCATGTTCCCCGTTTTTCTTATGATGCAGAGATTAAGCTTGAGAAGGCCCACGGAGTTCTCGGAGAAGAAGGGACACTGTTGATCCCTGATTCAAAGCTCAAGTCTGATATACTAGAGGGGTTGATTCAGGAGATGGTTAAGCACAAAGTCTACGCCACAGACAGGGAGTTTGACCAAGTTGCAGAGGCGCTCGTCATGAGGTATCCATGTTTACAATAAAAAGGCTCAGCCTCTGGCTATGGGGGATGGAAGACTAGTCTAAAATACAAGTTGTCCAACTACCGTACACATCTCCGGAAAGTGGGATGTCCTGAAGTATGTGTAAATACTTTGAAACATAAACCTGAAGGCAAACGTTCTCCTGCCTTTAAAGTCAAGAAACCAAAAAGGAGTGAAGTGGCCTACTGCCCTGACTTTTCACTTGGAGAATGCGCCCAGTCCTTGGAGAAGATGAGGGTTGAACTCCTTTCAGATTGCAAGAAGCATAATAACAGAGAGACAGTTAGGGCTAAAATGGAGAGAGCATTTGCATTGAGAAGACAAGAAGTCATTAGTGATGTTCCCATGACCAGTGATGTACAAGAGAGATGGCCAGCTCTCTTTGATGTAATGGAGGTGAGTAAAAAAATAATGGTGTAACTTTTTGTGCTGTAGATGGTATATGCAACTGTTAGAGTAATGCTTGGCGCCATTAGGATGTTGTTCAGAAGTAGGTGCAAATGAATGCTGGATGTTGAAAAGCTGATGCTTCACTGCATTGCTGGCTCAAATGTGTAAGAAGACGATGACGTCACAAATGAAAATGACTGCAAGTTTTGTGTAGCACAAGTTCTTATTATACCTCCTTGACAACAGAAACACACAACCCATACTGCTGGTGATTGGCAGGTGTAAGTTTAATGAAACAAATGTGTGCATGTCAGTGGGCCGTGTTGTTAAAAAATGGTTTCATTTTGTTTCAGGTTAACGCAGAGTTCAAGTGGATTACAACTCTGCATCTACCTCAACGAGGATCCTGAGGATCTGGTGAAGGAGTACATGGTGAGTGTGTGCTATAGTAGTAGGCCACATTAAAAAAAAAAGTTAAGTTTGAACATGTTTTTAAGAAAAAAATAGCCTCAGTTAAAAGAACCTCATTTGACCAGATATACCAGACCATATTACCAGACATTTTACATAGCTGTCTTCCTGAAATTGATATTGACTCTGATTTATAATTGGTTTTGTTAGAATTAGCATGGTCTACCAAGACTGAAAGTTGTGATTTGTGTTTTTCTGATTGCAGAGACACATTCTAATGCAATAGTCTTAAAGAGCCTGTGACAGCATCCCAACAACTGTTGTGCAATGAAATATTGGGCTACTAGTCATCTCGAACCGTCAGTTTAAAAAAGAAGGTGCGATACCGTTCCGATAAATATCAATAATTTCGAACATCGCGGGGAAATTCCTTTGACTCATTTTGAAGTTTTGGGGGAGGCCGGAAGTGACGTCAATGCGGGAACGCTTCACTGTGCGGCGAGAGAGCCAAACACGGACAAAGTGTCTTGTCATGCGTAGAAATTGTGAATTACTGAGTTTAGGCACGTTAATAACGTTTTAATGAAGTTGACGACAGTATATTCATATTTGTCAGTGCTTTCATGTCAATTCGGCGAACATAAACATAAATGATCGTGGTGAAGTTGATGATTAAATTAGGATTACAGATCTGTAGTGAGAGCTGCTGAATTTCCTCCCGTAGGATGTGATATAAAAACAAATCGATTATTTTTGTAGTTGTAAACTCAAGTGGATTAAACTACATTTATTAGTGCTTTCATGTCAATTTGGCGAACATATGATACATTAAATGATCGTGAGGATAATGATTAAAAATCGTTTGTTTGAGCCGGTCTGCATTTCCTGATGAGAAAACAAACCAATGCTTTTTGTAGTTGTAGTACACCAACGTGGATTAAACGTGTGTTTTTTTTACCACAATGTTGGGGAAATTAATAGATAAAATGCACGGATTATTATTATTATTCCCACTCCGATCGGGACACTAGGTCCACCGTTTCCCCGCAGCGAGTCTCCCCCCGTTGACAGTTTACGTGGGCTGGTTGCAGTGGCGGACTGGCCATCGGGACGAATCTCGGTGGGCCGGTACCGAAGTCGGCCGGTCGGATAAGTCACTAGCACATCCCCCATAGGCGCCGCCTATGGGGGATGTGCTAGTGCTAGTGACTTATCACAAAGCTTCTTTTAAATGTTGAGAAAACCAAGGTAATGCTCTTTTCTAAAGCTAAAAAGACACCAGAGCCTGTTTTAGATATTGTAACTACGCAAGGAATAAAACTTGAAGTGGTTACCTGTTACAAATGCCTTGGTATCTGGCTTGATGATTGTCTCACTTTTAAACTTCATGTCAATAACCTGCTTAAAAAGCTGAGGGTTAGGCTAGGTTTCTTCTACAGGAACAAGTCCTGTTTCTCGCTTGAGGCCAGGAAAAGGCTCTGTGACCTTTTGACCTGTGCTGGACTATGGTGATTTGATGTATATGAATGCACCTGCCAATTGCCTGGTCAAGTTAGATGCTGCGTATTAGAGTGCACTGAGATTTGTGACTAACTGTAAAGCATTAACCCATCACTGTAACCTGTATGCAAGGGCTGGTTTGCTTTCACTAACTGTACGGAGGCTCAGTCACTGGTACATTTTTATATACAAAGCCATGTTAGGGAAACTTCCATCTTATATCTGCTCCCTGATCTCACGGAAAATTGTAAGTGGCTACTGCCTGAGATCGAATGCTGTGGTTTTATTAAATGTGCCAACTGCTAGGACTGTCTTAGGGAAGACAGCTTTTAGATGCGCAGCTCCTCTGTCTTGGAATAGTCTGCAAATTAAATGGAAACTGAACAGTCTGGTGCCACTAAATGTTTTTAAAGCTCGGTTGGATGCTACTCAATCGGAAGCTATTGGTATCTGTTTATGTGGATAATTATGTAAATGATGCTGTATGATGTCTTTTTGTTGTTCTATTTATGTTTCATGTGGAACTACTTGAGCAGGTCTCCCTTGAAAAAGAGATCAATGCTCTCAATGGGATTTATCTCTCTAAATAAAGGTTTGAAATGAAATGAAATGTGAGGCTCAGGTTTGGGAAGGCTAAATAACTTTTTTTACCTGACGCTGCCCGCCGCGGTGTCTATAGAAAAGAGATCAACTCAGTGTGTGGAGTTTAAATCTATCAAGTCATATTACAGGATAAAGGAAATACAGTTTAAACTGCCGTATGCAGAGAAGACACCGACGTGTCGCACTTATCATTCATATTACATCATCAATCTGATCATCGATCATATAATATCATAATATATCATATATTTCCTTATCCGAGTCAGCTTCTCCAGCCGTATCTGGCCGTGCAACACTTACAGTGTCACATACTGTATGCAGAAGTATTATTTTAAGCAACACATTATGTTGACGAAACACTCGAGTCAAATGTAATTAAAGTCAGATCCACTCGTGTCTTAGATGGGGCAGTGATATCATAAAACTATACGCTTTCAAACACTCGGTAGGCCTAGTTATTTTTTAACCAGTTGTTCTGTATTCACATTGCAGGTGCAACTCTGTGGCTTGTATCCTGGATTATATGTTTAAGTCATGGATGTTTAAAGCTCATATTTGTCTAATATTAGTTTACTTTTCATTAATGAAGTATGACGCTGCGCTGTCAGTACACTTGTCCCTGTTTGTGATTGGTCAAATGTAGCTAACCCCGCCCCTTTCACGTGAACGTGCTCTCAGCTGGAGAGAGAAACCCTGGCTTGATTTACCGAGTTGATAACCAGCGTCGTAGGACCGCTTAGCGAGATCTCGTTTGTTAGTTTGTTGTTAGTTTGTTTGTTACTCAAACAAATCCAGAGTATGTTGAACTGGCTTCGTAGTATAGAGCACAGGTGGCTAGCAGCGCTAATGTCAAAGACACAGACATTATACATTATATTTGTATTTTACCAGGATGCAGTGACACAAATATTTGGGAAGGCTTAGACCTCCCTAGCCTACAGCACCCGCCGCCCCTGACATCCCCCACTCCCCCCGTTGACAATTTACTAGCGGTACCGAAGTGGGCCGGTCGAGAGTCCCGGGATGATTTTTAGTCCCATTCCACCACTGGCTACATGACCGTATGATCGCCCATATTGACGCACCCAATTCCTAAACTTCTAACAGATACAACATAAACCGATCCTTCAGCCTCATATGAGCTCTCAGACACGTTCAAAATTAAACTGTCTGAGCTTGCTGCTGTGTGCGCCATCGTGCGTTTACATGCAGATGCTGGGATCCTGAACGGTGCAGCTGGAGCGCTGTGCCCGCAATGACGTCACACATCATTTGGCGGGACTTGAAGAATGCCCGAGAAGATCCAGAAAATGGTCAACATTGAAGGGCAGATTATTGGTTATCAAAGTACAAATATCCAAAATCAGTTCAGTAACGATTTTCAAGGGGACAATATTTACTCAAATTGATGGGTTTGGATGATGGGGGAAACTCGTGTCACAGGCTCTTTAAGGACAGCTCTATCTTCCTCTGGCTGCAGTATCCTCCACCTGTGGGGTTTATATTACATTACATGGGGTGTATTATGAATCAGGAGTAGGACCTAATGCTTTGTTCATTAGTCTCCCGAATTTGGTGTCATTGCATTTCACCTGTTTATTCTCTCCAACCTTCTCTTCTTTTGAAAAGTCTGTGATATAAGATAAAATGGACCTTTATTAATCCCTGTGGTAAAATTCAGTTGTACAAGCAGCAACAGGGTAAGCGTGAATAACAGGACAGCACAGATTCACACAGATTAATCAAATCAAAAATAAAATCAAGAAAAAAAAATAATAATAATAAAAGATTATGAAATAGGAGATGAGTAAACAGTAAAATAACTGTCAGCATATGTACATATTTGGTCATATAAATTATGAAGTACGAAATGAGTTAAAGTGACAAGTGAAAATGGACATCTGTACATATAGTGACATCTATCTACATATTTGGTCTACTACTAATATATTAACATGGGTTGTGGAAACGGTGTGTATTTATATCCAGTGATTTTTTTTTTACATCATTGATATATATATTTATACCAATAATAATTACCATTCACTCAATTTAATCTACAATCTGTTAGCCAGGCTCGTGAAACCCACAGGTGAAAACAAACCAGGTCTTCTTCTTCGCAAGCAACTTTCTGGGTGCATTGTGCTAATTAGTGGAGTGCTACAGTGGAGTGTACCAGTATTGTCAAATTAGCAAATTGTGTCTTAATGAGGTCTGAATAAAATAAATCTTATCCTTAAAGAAATTATTTGTCTTCCACCAGGACATGACTGAGGCCAACCCAACACACTACGTGAGTTATAAGGAACAACAGTGGGGATCTATGTTGCCAGAGAGACTACCACCAATGACTATTCTGATGTGGGAGTAATCCTCGAGGGTGTGGTGGTGCTTCACGATCTGGAGAGTGTGGCTCTTGCAGCTGCAATGCTGTTTGGACTCATGTATGCCCTAAACATGAATTACCCGTCGAAGCTCCGCTACACCTTCGAAGTTCTTCAGAAGGTTATAATGGAGTTGGATGCATCTGACCTTTCAAGAAAGGCCCAACACTTGAAAAGAAAAATGGACGAATGAAGAGAGCTCACTGTCCATGTTCACGGCTCACTGTTCCTACACTGTTCCTGTAGTTGACTTAGATGCAGGTTTAGAGCTACAACGTTAAGGGATGTTCGCCAGCACATATACTAAGAGACAGACCCAGGGTTATGGTGCCTCGAAGCGGGCAAAATGTGAAGTTCACCACACCTTTTATTTTGTATTTTACATGGCACTTTATTGAAAACAAATAAAAATTAAAAAACACAAGTGGTCATTCATTAATAAAAAAACGTTAAATTATAAATTCCTGGACTGAGTGGTGTGGCTGGTTTGCCTACCACCATTCCAGTTATTGATGCCTTGTGCAGGGGATGCTTTTTATATATATATTTGTTTTAGTTTTGTTTACCTATTGTAACGAAATTGCTAAACAATATGTAAGGTCCTTTTTAATATTTGTACTTCTCAAATTGGAGATTGGATGTTTTAGAAAGACTTCTTTAATCTCCAGGTTCTGGAATACAGGATTTGAAACTAAACTAATCGTTTTCAATGGAAAAAAAGTGGGTTATGTTTAGAGTGATCAAGAAAAAGTTAATTGAAAAGTATTAGACAACAAGAACACATGTATTGCTGACATTTTAATAGTTTATTGTACTTTTATTTAAAAATCTATTTCATATTTACATTAAATTATATTTCGCATATATAAAATAACAGATAGTGTTAGAATACAAGAGATTGAATTGTGTTTGAATAAAGTGATCAAATTGGGTTAGAATAAAAGGGATTGAATTATGTTTGAATAAAGTGATCAAATTGGGTTGGAGTAAAATCATGAAAGTGTTTAATTTACTTTATTGAAACACATTTCAATAACTTTGAATCAACACAAAGTACTTGCGTTGATTGGACATAAATCGTTTGTGTTGATTTAAAACAATTCTATAGGCTGCTACCAAAGCAAACTATTAGTGTGCAACCAATGTCCACAATTGAATTGAGTAAATCCAATGTGTTCTATTTTTCAGTGTATGTCCAAAATATGTAATTTCTTTATGTATATTGTTGTGGGAAAGGAAAGATAAATGAAAGAAGGCGGATATATCCATTTAACATGTTTATTGTAACATTTTTCTGTGTGTCAAAATGAAAGAGAGCACCTATCAATCATCAAACCGTGGGGTCTTAATTCATTACGTGTTGATTTCTATCAACGGGGGAGTACTTCAGGAAAGTCGACGGGGGGGGGGGGGGGGGGCTAGTGGAGTACTTCGTGACCACAGAGTGTGAACGTGTGATCAGCCGTTTTAGCACAGTTCTCCAGTGAAGCGGGGGGGGGTGTCTCCCTCCGCAGCCGGTTGCCGTAGTTTTGGGACAATTCCGTTGTACAGACCGACGTTAACAGCAGCCCTGTCTGTGCACACGGAGACCGACTCTGTCGTCCGGTGATCTAACTGCCTTCTGGAAAAGCTTCACAAGTACGTCGGTACGCAAATGCGCTTTGTGACACAAGTGACGGTACGCATTTCAGATTACGCACATAACCTGCGTACCAGTTATGTGTTACCTGTACTACAGCAAAAGTATTCTCCGTCGGGACTTCCTGCAACAACAAACGCCATTATCTTGATTCTGATTGGCCAGAAGACATTATCAAAGATGTTCTATTGAGAAGACGATCACTACGTGACAAAAGTTTTCAAAACCGTTTCTGGTCTTCGGTATTTCCAGACAAGTGGTTACTGAAATCAATCTTACTAACTGTCTGTGCAATTCTCGGCGCGAGTTGGCGGACTTTATTTTGCTTACTTTAACATCATTTTTCATGGTGGGGCTAAGGTGGGGCTAAGCCATTATTTGGTATGGGTGTAGCCTACCCCAGCCGTACCCTGGCGCTGCCACTGGTGGGATGTATGGGGCGGGCCATTCTGCACATGCGTTAAATTCGTTAAATATTTAAATTTTTACAGTCAATAACCTTTAATAAAAGTACAGCACTAATACTTCTAAAAAAAATCGTAAAAAAACGGTCAAAAGACTGGCAGCAGTGGCTGCCAAACAAAAACCATAAAATTAAAGTAAAAATACTTTAACTGAAATAAAGTGCAAAAGCAATTAATATATAGAAATTGTCCTTAAAGATTTTAGTGGAAACGTTCCTCTCTTTTCAAAATCCATTGTCTTAAAATGTTACATTGATTACATTACATTGCATTTAGCTGACGCTTTTATCCAAAGAGACTTACAATAAGTACATTCGACCAGGAAGACACAACCTTGAAGAAAACAGAATTATATAAGTACATCAGGTAGAGCCAAACATTTCAAGTGATACTCAACTGGCTATAGATAAGCCAGTCCTTTATTAGTATATAAGTGCTCTGTTAGCAGTTCTTTGTTAGTAACTCTATCGCTCGAGGTGGAGTCGAAAGAGATGAGTTTTCAGTCTGCGCCGGAAGGTGTGTAAGCTTTCTGCTGTCCTGATGTCAATGGGGAGCTCATTCCACCATTTTGGAGCCAGGATAACAAACCCACGTGTTTTTCCTGATCGGAACTTGGGTCGCACTCGCAGCGAGGGTGCAGCGAGTCGTTTGGCTGATGCAGAGCGTAGTGCACGTGCTGGGGTGTAGAGTTTAACCATGTCCTGGATGTAGGAAGGGCCAGATCCATTCACAGCATGGTATGCAAGTACCAGTGTCTTGAAGTGGATTCTAGCAGTTACCGGGAGCCAGTGAAGGGAGCGGAGGAGCTGAGTGGTGTGGGAACATTTTGGACGGTTGAAGACCAGACGAGCCGCTGCATTCTGGATGAGCTGCAGAGGTCGGATGGCACATGCAGGTAGACCAGCCAGGAGGGAGTTGCAGTAGTCTAGGCGTGACGTGACGAGAGCCTGGACCAGAACCTGCGTGGCTTTCTGGGTCAGCTGGGGACGAATCTTCCTGATGTTGTAAAGCGTGTATCTGCAGCAACGGGTTGTAGCAGCGATGTTTGCAGTGAAGGACAGGTTGTTATCTAGGATCACACCCAGATTCCTTGCAGTCTGAGTCGGGGAAACAACAGAGGTGCCGATGTTGATTGTCAGGTCAAGAGTGGGACAATCTTTTCCTGGAAGGAAAAGCAGTTCAGTCTTGTCAAGGTTGAGCTTGAGGTGATGAGCAGACATCCACTGAGAGATGTCAGCTAGACAAGCAGAGATGCGTGCGACGACCTGGGTCTCTGAGCGGGGAAAGGACAGAATTAATTGGGTGTCGTCAGCGTAGCAGTGGTATGAAAAACCATTCGGGCTAATGACTGATCCGAGCGAGTTTGTGTACAGGGAGAAGAGGAGGGGACCAAGAACAGAGCCCTGAGGGACCCCTGTAGTTAATTGACGAAGGTTACGGCGGACAGGTGCAGGATGAGAAGAGATTAGTTTGTTATGTTTGGAAAGGGGTAGAGAGAATGAAATGAAGAAGTGATCGGATGTGTGGAGCGGGTTTACAGAGAGGTTAGAAGTAGTGCAGTTCCTTGAGAATATGAGATCAAGGACATTGCCAGCTTTATGAGTTGGTGGGGATGGAGACAGTGAGAAAGCAAAGGCGGTTAACAGAGATATTAGTTCGTCTATCTTCCCTGTCTGGAGGTTGAAGTCTCCGAGAAGTACAGCGGGAGGGCCAGTTTCAAGGATGTGTGAGAGGAGAAGATCTAATTCCTTCAAGAAGTCCCCCAAGGCGCCTGGTGGACGGTAGAGAACAACAATGGTTAATTGTATAGGATGGGTTACTGTGACGGCTTGGAATTCAAAGGTGGAAGGAGTGAAGTTAGGTAGCTTGAAGAGGGAAAAGCTCCATTTGGGAGAGAGCATGAGACCAGTGCCACCTCCTCTGCCAGTGGGTCTGGGTGTATGGGAGAAGGAATATGCTGTGGAGAGAGCTGCTGGCGTGGATGTGTTGGATGGAGTAATCCAGGTCTCAGTGAGAGCAAGGAAATCCAGGGACTGCAGGGAGGCGTAGCCAGAGATGAAGTCAGCCTTAGGAACAGCTGACTGGCAGTTCCACAGGCCGACTGAAACTAGATGTTGGATCTCAGTGGAGCATGTGGGATAGACGAGAGCAGGCCGGTTATATCGATTACGAGATACACGGGGCCAGTGATAATTGCGAGAGGACACATGAACAGGAATGGAGAAAATACACATGATTATAGCATGAGGGGCTAAACAACCAAATTAAATAAAACACCAGCGATACTTAGCTCAATCAAAGTAGGATTTGCCTCCAATGTCTGACGCTGAAGCTAACGCTCCAGGAAATAGCTACCTAAAATGGAGCCTGATTGTTCTCACAACTGTGGGGCCACGCCCCTCTAATTAGTTAACTCTCTACAGCTGATGGGCGACAGCAGAGTGGCCCTGCCTGTGTTACAGGTTCACTTGAGTAGATCTGAGATTTCAAATCTCTCAAAAGCGCCGTTTTAGCTACAATAACTGCAGAACAATTATACATTCAAATACCTTAAACAAAGTTCTGATGAGAAAAACTGTTTTTTACATTTTTTTTATTAGATTTGTATGATCAAACTCTAAAATAAATACAGAACCTAAAGTTCTACAGCTAGAATACTGTTATTTTACAGCTTTTTTCTAACATTTTCCAATCAAAGACGTTCAATAAAAAGACATCACAAAATGTTCAGTAGGAAACAATTAATCTGAAAACTTAAAATATAAAAATATTTGTAGAATTATAGTATAAATAATGAATACAGCATTTAATATTTAAACATCATACTTATAAACAGTAGAAACAAAAAGTAAGTTTAATTTTTTAAGAGTACTTTGAAACATTCTCAACTGAAAATAACAGAAATTGCAAAATGGCGACATATCCATTGTCCATTTGAAGGAGCAGTGTGGAGGATTTAGTAAGTCTAACAATGGTAGGTTCCAACCAATGGATAGCTTGTTCACTCACCCTCCTATCCCAAGTGTGTAGGATAAAGTATATTGGCTGCAAACAACTAGAGGCCCAATCTTCTTTCCTCTGTCCATTCTGCGCTGTGGTAGACGTGGCAGTGCGACCTAGAGGACAAAAAAATCTGAATCAGAAACGGGTTTATTGCCAGGTAGGTTCACACATACGAGGAATTTGACGAGGTGTCGTGGTCCATACATACAAATAAAAGATCAAAATCAAAAAAAGTACACAGCCAACTATATTAAGAACACTGTAATAAAAATATAGTAAGATAGCAATAAAATAAAGCAGTAATTTACATCGAAATAGAATGAAATAAATTATAGAATATAAAATACAGTAGGGCAAAAAAGTATTTAGTCAGCCACCAATTGTGCAAGTTCTCCCACTTAAAAAGATGAGGCCTGTAATTTTCATCCTAGGTATACTTCAACTATGAGAGACAGAATGGGGGGAAAGAATCCAGGAAATCACATTGTAGGATTTTTAATGAATTAATTGGTAAATTCCTCGGAAAATAAGTATTTGGTCACCTACAAACAAACAAGATTTCTGGCTCTCACAGACCTGTAACTTCTTCTTTAAGAGCCTCCTCTGTCCTCCACTTGTTAACTGTATAAATGGCACTTGTTTGAACTCGTCATCAGTATAAAAGACAACTGTCCACAACCTCAAACAGTCACACTCCAAACTCCACTATGGCCAAGACCAAAGAGCTGTCAAAGGACACCAGAAACAAAATTGTAGACCAGCACCAGGCTGGGAAGACTGAATCTGCAATAGGTAAGCAGCTTGGTGTGAAGAAATCAACCGTGGGAGAAATTATTAGAAAATGGAAGACATACAAGACCACTGATAATCTCCCTTGATCTGGGGCTCCACGCAAGATCTCACCCCGTGGGGTCAAAATGATCACAAGAACGGTAAGCAAAAATCCCAGAACCACACGGGGGGACCTAGTCAATGACCTGCAGAGAGCTGGGACCAAAGTAACAACCTTGTTGAGGTGGCGAGAAGTTTGGTCCTGATGGAGAGAGGTGTTGGTCCTGATGGAGAGAGGTTTTGGTCCTGATGGAGCGCAGCCTCCTGCCAGAGGGGAGGGGGGTGAACAGTTTGTGTCCAGGGTGGGAGGGGTCGGCCACTATCTTCCCGTCTCAGGGTCGTGGAGGCGTGCAGGTCGTGGAGGGATGGCACACTGCAGCCGATCACCTTCTCTGCAGAGCGGATGACTGCAGCCTGCCCTTATCCTTGGCTGTGGCTGCAGCGTACCAGATGGTGATGGAGGAGGTGAGGATGGACTCGATGATGGAGGTGTAGAAGTTCAGCATCGTCGTCTTTGGCAGGTTGAATTTCTTCAGCTGCCTCAGGAAGAACATCCTCGGCTGTGCTTTTTTGATGAGGGAGCTAATGTTCTGCTCCCATTTGAGGTCCTGGGCGATGATGGTGCCCAGGAAGCGGAAAGACTCCACAGCAGTTACTGGGGAGTCACACAGAGTGGTATACAGGTGGTTTTCCCCACACCAGGTCACCAGCTGGTCCATCTCCCACCTGTAGGCAGACTCGTCCCCACCAGAGATGAGTCCGATGAGCGTGGTGTCGTCTGAACTTCAGGAGCTTGACAGACTGGTGACTGGAGGTGCAGCTGTTGGTGTACAGGGAGAAGAGCACAGGGGAAAGAACGCAGCCTTGAGGGGAACCGGTGCTGATGGTCCGGGGGTCAGAGACGTGTTTCCCCAGCCTCACGTGCTGCTTCCTGTCACACAGGAAGTCTGTGATCCACCTGCAGGTGGAGTCCGGCACGTGCAGCTGGGAGAGCTTGTCTTGCAGCAGAGCCGGGATGATGGTGTTGAAGGCGGATCTGAAGTCCACAAACAGGATCCTGGCATAGGTTCCTGCTGTGTCCAGGTGCTGGAGGAGGAAGTGAAGTGATAACTATTAGTAAACCATAATGATGGATGTTATTATCAGCAGCTGCCAATAGATCCCCTAAATCTTGTATGATGGACCTTTGAAGCGCACACACACACACACCAGTAGGGATGGGTATCGTTAGGATATTATGGATACCGGTACTGCTTATCGGTATTTTCCGATACTCTTATCGATACCTTTCAATAATTTGGTGCTCAAAATTATAGACATGAATACAAGATGTGAAGATTAAACAGTCATTATATTGTATCTTGCAGAAATAACTGTATAATTTATACATTAGCTTCTTTTCCTTAAAATGGTACATATCATTCAATCTATATTTTCATCTTCAGTTGATGGAATCTTCATTATGTCCCTGTACAATAAGATTTGAGCATTGTGTAATCCAGGGAGGAAATTCAAGACCAGTAAATATTGATTGATTAAACAACACTAAATAAAATTGAAGGGCTTTCTTCGAACTCAAGACTCTCTGCTGCGGCTGTACCTTAAAGACAAAACAATTGTCTGATGATCTTTGTTGAACAAGGTCTGATTGTCCTGTACATGTAGCTGTCATGTTAACCCTTTGTTACACAACATACAACCAACATGCGTCAAAAGTATGGATGGGTATCGTTTGAAATGTATCGATTCTGATTCCGGTTCTGCTTATCGATTCCGGTTCTTATCGATTCCCCGTTTCGATTCCAAAATTGTAAAATAAAGAGGTCAAACGTTTAGATAACAAAAATATTAGTGGTGCACGATAATTATCGGCCCGATAATTATCGGTCCGATATTAGGAATTATGACGTCATCCCGATAAACCCGATAAAAGTATTAATAGCCCTGATAATATACAATATATGTTTTGGGTAGAAAAAAATACTGCGGTGTGGGTGGATTGGGATGAGGGGCGCTTGTTTTTCACTCGGCTCCTCCCGTTTTGCCAGTACTGTGGTATTAGTGGTTTAGGAAGAGGGGAGTTTTTCACAAATCCAGTGCTCCCTAACTCACGCCTGGCTGTGACGTAAATGGTGTGCGGCCGTGAAGCCAGGACAGGAAACAAACCGAAACAAACATGTCGTCGGTAGTATGGGACTATTTCAAAGTTTCAGAGTTAGATAGTTCGCTTGCTATTTGTATTAACAAATGCAATGCAGAAGTTCCACGAGGAGGGAAAAAGGCAACGAGCTATAATACTTGCAACCTGATTAGTCACCTGAAACATCGCCATCGCTACGAAAGTGTGTTAAAAGCGTACGAAGACGCCTGCGCTGCTAAACTAGCGGCGAATCCAAAGCCAGCTGCAAAGGCACCGGGGCTTTTACCTATCCACGAGGCTTTTGAAAAAGGCAAGAATTTTATTTGGGAAAATAAATATGGTCACTTTGAAGAGTCAAAACTGTTCTTGGCTTTGTTTTGTTCATAGTAGTAATGCTCATGTCATGTGCTCACTACTAGTCTTTTTTTTACCACCAGGTGTGCAAAAATTACAGGTACATTTAATATATATATTATATTATTAACGGTTATCGGTATCGGTCTTGAGAAGCAGGAAGTTATCGGTATCGGTTTCAAAAAAACAATATCGTGCATCCCTAAAAAATATCTTTATTCTTTTAAGCTTTAACTGACATTTTTACAAATAAAAAATATACGTGCAATACAAATTTATTGCAGAATAACTGCTTTATTTTAACTGAGCTATGCCTGTGGCCAGCTATTAACAGGCAAAAGCTAATTTATTTTACAATCGGGCTTTACATATTAACAGGTGGCTGCTAACGTTAGTTTACAGCTTATTGCAGTGCTGCCCCCACTGATACACTGTGCCTTGTCTTTTTCTTTTTTAAGTGTAGTGGAGCCTCACTTTAGAGCATTTACCCCGATCCATCTTTGGTGTTATGAAGTAACTGAGCTCGTGAACTGACTACGGGAGGGCGGGGGGAGCCTCGCTGTGCGGCAACTGTGGACCTCTGTCGCCTGTCAGCGCAAGTTACATGATGCCGTTTAAAAAAATTAAGGCAAGGCAAGGCAAGTTTATTTATAGAGCACTTTTCAACACAAGGCAATTCAAAGTGCTTTACAACAAATGAAAGACATTAAGAAAATGGCATTTAAAATCAGTCATTAAAAAGAAAAGCTAATAAAATAAACATTAAAAGAAGAAATACATGGATAAACATTAAAAGAAAAAATACATGGATAAAAGTTACAGTGCAGTCTAAGATATGAATAGTTCAATTAAAAGCAGCGACAAAAAGAAAAGTCTTCAGCCTGGATTTAAAAGTAGTCAGAGTTGCTAACTTTTATACGTTCTGCCTTGGCTCCAAAAACCATTACCTCAGTTTTATCTTTGTTTAATTGGAGAAAGTTCTGACACATCCAGTCATTGATTTGTTCAATGCACTTACTCAGTGTTTGAATTGGAGCATAGTCTCCTGTTGAAACTGTTACGTACATTTGTGTGTCATCTGCATAGCTATGGTAACTTATTTTGTTGTTTTTCATTATCTGAGCCAGTGGTAGCATGTAGATGTTAAAGAGAAGAGGCCCCAAGATGGAGCCTTGAGGAACCCCACATGTCATATTTGTCAACTCAGATGTGTATTTACCAATAGAAACAAAGTTGTTTCTGTCCTTTAAGTAGGATTCAAACCAATTTAGGACGGTTTCCGAAAGTCCCACCCAGTTTTCCAGTCGGTCTAGTAATATGCTGTGGTCAACAGTGTCAAACGCAGCACTGAGATCTAATAATACTAACACTGAAGTTCTGCCACTGTCTGTGTTTAAGTGGATGTCATTAAAGACCTTTACAAGAGCAGTCTCAGTGCTGTGGTTTGGACGAAAGCCTGACTGGAACACATCGAAACAGTCATTTAAATGCAAAAAATTACTCAGCTGTTGAAAAACAACTTTTTCAATGATTTTACCTAGAAATGGCAGGTTTGATATGGGCCTGTAATTGTTCATTACTGAAGCATCTAGATTATTCTTTGAAGAGATTTGTTTACTATAGGAAGTAGATCTGAGGCCATGCAAGGCAAAACATCTTTGTAAATCCTGTTGGAATAATATCAAGGCAGCAGGAGGAGGATTTCAGAAGTTGAATAATGTCCTCTAGGTTTTTATCATTAATCTGATGGAATTGTGTCATGGTGTCTGAATTGATGTTAAGTGGACACAGAGACATTTGCTGTTCCTGATGCAGAGGCACTGACTGCTTGTCTGATTTTCTGAATTTTGTCAGTGAAAAAGGAGGCAAAATTATTGCACGCCCTGGTGGATAGAAATTCAGAGGCTACTGACACTGGGGGGTTAGTTAGTCTGTCGACGGTAGCAAACAAGGCACGTGCGTTGTTTTTGTTTTTGGTAATGATGTCAGAGAAGAAGGATTGTCGTGCGTTTTTCAATTCCAAATTATAAAGGCCAAGTCTCTCTTTATAGATTTCAAAGTGAACCTGGAGATTTGTTTTTCGCCACCTGCGTTCAGCTTTTCGACACTCTCTTTTTTCTGCTCTCACGGTCATGGCCTTTCTCCATGGAGATATTTTCATGCCAGACACTTCCTTTACCTTAGTTGGAGCAATGGCATCTATAATATTTTTAATTTTTGAATTAAAATGGTCTACTAGCTAATTTACTGAGATGTTAGCAGGGGCAAGTGTGGAAGAAAAATTCTGAGTAAACATTTCCCTAGTATTTCCCTAGGTTTGAGCGGTTGTGATTTAGTGAGCTGGTAATTTTACATTGTATTTCACCATTTGTAATCATGGTGAGCTGGTGTTTGTGCAGGTTGCACAAACTCCAGCCTGTCAGGACATCGAGTCCACAGTTTCCCTAACAGGAAAAGGACCGGAGCTAGCTTTCGTTCCTGGGTGCGTTGTGCGCAGTGCATCCACCTTCCTGCAGCACATACTCTCCACAGCTGAGGCCTATCAAACAAAACGTTTATCAGGAAACCGTATTACATCTCTCTCCCCCCCCTTCGCTCCTCTCTCTCTCCCCTTCGCTCCTCTCTCTCCCCCCTTCGGTACACAGCACCGTAAGACATAGTGTGGAGTTGCATTAGGTAACGCTGTGGTGCAGTGGCGGTTGTAGAACATTTTACATGGGGGGCCAAAGGGGGGGCAAGAGGTCATGCCAGGGTGGCATGGGAGGGCGGACAGTACGTGGTATTTTACACTGTATATAACCTATTTATTGTTAATTCATGCCCTAACACAAGTGTTCTTAATGCACAAGAGAAACAAGGTGTTCAGACAAACAATCGGGTGCCCTTTGAGTCTCCCAAACTTACTTCAATAATTTTAAATGAAAGGAAACTACAAAATGTATTTTAAAGCAATTAATTAATGGAACAGGTTGTTTTGCATTACAAAAAATGTGTTGTCTTAGTATTAGACAGACATATTTGCATGTGCTCACTAAGCATTATTACATATTCATTTAATATTAAACAAATCAAAATGGCCAATTTTGATTGGCCATTTTGAAAAATGGCCAATTATTCCAAAATGTTGCTGCCAATATAATCATATGCTTGTCAACTTTAACTGATCAAAAAATAAATTCTGAAAAAATACTTGAATTATCTATGAAATTGCAATATTGACACACGTCCCTCAGTTTGTTTCAACCCCGTCACGCCAAACCATTTACCCTCCTATTAAAATAATGGATCAGTCCATGGGTGATCTGCATTGAGGGAATTACACCATTTACCCTCCTATTAAAATAATGGATCAGTCCATGTGTGATCTGCATTGAGGGAATTACATCACAAAAGTGTCAGTTTCTTCTCTTACCTATATTTCAGTTTTTGTATTTTCAGATTAAGATTGACAAACTCAACATTTCAACTCTGTTGTATGAATTAATAATAGTAAATAATTGTTTATTACAAAATAAACAATAGTTTTGCAAAATATTACAATTTTGTAATGTCCTTGACTTCCATGTGGTGCCATATCTTAGCTAAACAAGGTATCATGGCTACTTTTTGTCAAAAACTTCAACCCTGTTACATTTTTCCAAGTAAATTCCTAGTAAGTATTTATATTTTGTGCCTGGGGTGGGAAAATGTAAGTAGTCCACTACCAGATGTTATGACCAAACATTTTGGTTTAATTTTTCAAAGATATAAAGACCCAAAAGGCACCCGATTCAGAGAATACTCTAATTCTGCATACTGTAAGTACTTAGTTATAATTAAGTACACAAATGACATGACCCATTTATTCAGAGAGCTAAAGGTGACCTGTGCAGCAACACATTTCAATCAATAATTGTCAATACTAAGAGCTGCTAGATTGTGCTGCTGTAATGGAATATGTAAGGAGAATAAGAACATACCATGTGGTCCGGCTGGAGTTTCATCTGCCTCCTGATCCCTGCCTCAGTCCCTCTTTCTGATACTTCATCTTTATTCCTCACATACATTTCTTCTTCTTCACTAATGTCTTCATCTCCTCCTCTTCCTCCTGCTCTGACCCTCCTGGTCTCTTCAGTGAACTCTCTTTTCCTTTTCCTCTTTCTGTTCGTCCTGATCTCTTCTCAGATATGTCTTTTTGTTGTTGTTGAATCACTCCTATACTCTGGCCTGCAAGAGTCTACTTGTGAAAAGCACTGGTACAAATGCTTGTATAACTTTACACGTTAGGGCCATGTAGCCTAGCTAATAAGTAGCATATCATCAGAAAGTATTTATCAAGCGCACACAGGCAGCTGTGTTTAGATCCAGTTTTTACGGTAAAGGATGTATCCTGGTTTCATTGATCTGGCCTCATTGCTGTGATGTGTAGTTTACGTGGATTTATTAGTAGGCTACCGCATAGTTTAGCAAAGTGATCGATCTCCCAGCTAACGCTGTCTGCGTAGTATTTTGTAACGTAACGCCCCAAACAGCGCCCATTTGTTAAACGCTATCGATTCAAACGGCAGCGTTTTATTAATATTTAGTTTCAAGCTCTCGTCCTTAGTAAAAACAAAACTAGTGGAAGGGGAAATGCTCCCAGGGGAAGCTGACCCATAGGCGCTGGGCGCTCCCTCTCTGCAGCTCTGTGAGCCGCGGTCTGTGTGAACGCCGCTCCGCAGTTTAATGCAGGGCCGTAGCTGCGTTTTTAACGGGCCTAAAATTATATTTAAAATGATTCACTTTTAACTAATTTAATGCTTGTTTCGTTCCTTGAGAAGCTTGTGGAAATAGTGTAGGTTTTGTTAGGGAAATAATTGTCCTCGACTCCTAGATATGACGTACATGACCAACCCTGACGTCTGTTTATCTCCTTTAAGGACATAGGCTGCTTCAGCCATAAAGTTATTGTTCCCATTCTGTGACCGGTCAACACTAGGTCACAGATGGTCTGTTGTTGTGGGTGCACTGGGACACTTCCTTCTTTGTTGTTTGTGGACTCCAAGGTATGAAATCTTCGAGGCCATAAGTGACGGATGCAAGTGACTCAGTGTGCCCAACTGTCTAAGCTATCTTATCAAAATATGTTGATCACTCTCTGTGAAACCAGTTAAATGGGCTAACGAGAGAGAGGCGCTGCAGAATTGATGTGGCAACTCTCCCGTGCAGTCTCACCGTGACTGACGTGACTTGTGATGTGAATCTCTCCGGCCGTAACTCCAAATAAACCATCAGTGTTTGACATCAAAAGCTCCTGCTCTACCGTGTCTCCTTCCTGAGTCGGTGACTCCTACTGCATTGCTACACAGAAGTTTCCTCCACAAATTGGCGTTTGTCGGCAGGATACCAACACATCTTCAGAACTGGTAAGTGTGATTTCAAATCTACATTTGGACATTGCCTTACCAGAATCTGTGATTAACGGTATCCTAAAATTACCTGTGAAACTGAGCGGCTGTGTTTCATTTTTGGATAATGAACATTTGGGGATAATAGACCCAGGGGATCAGTGTCTGGGGACTCAGTCCTGGCTGATTTCCTCTGTGTGTGCTGCTCTGGACGGAAGTGCCATACAAGCATACACAGCTCATGTTTAGAGAGACCTTAAAAGAAGGGCATCAGCAAAGTGGAGCTTCTGTGTGAAAGCAATGTAAAGATTTGTATTGAACAAATCGCCGAATTCTGGGGGTTTCAGCGGCCAAGCACAGCAGTTGAAAATAAGCAGCCAGAGATATTACTGCTATCGCCTCTCTGTAAAACACGGCTCCAGCTGCAGCCGCGGGTGTGTGTGTGTAAACCTCCCCGTGCTTGTGGAGCTGGAGAAGTGCAGCTGAGAGGGAGAAAGTCACATGTTTTTGCCTATAAAAGTTTTAACTCACACCACCGCCATCTCTTTTTAAAATGGAAAAAGAGATGGTCTAAAAGCACCCGTTGCTTGCGACCCCTTTCTCATGGTTAGACGGACCAGCGCGAGGTGCGTGCATCGCCCGATGTGCCACAGTTCCCTAGACATTGAGGAGCTGGTGGCGGTCCGGGGTGCATACATACAAGTATAGGCTAATTGATCACAGGTGGGTAGTGGCACGCAAGCGTAGAGCAAACTGTGTTTCATCGTTGGATGAGCTCGATGGCAAGTGTATAGGCTGGTCGAGTAGGACTACAGTCAACTGGGCTGTCGTTTGGAGAGAAAGGGTAGCGGAAAAAAGTCTATGTTCTCCTGGTCGGGGGTTCATAGCGCCACTAGAATAGAGTAGTGGTGTCGCAAGAGGATAAGCTAGTTATCGCTTTTGGACGGTCTTCAGGCATGATCTTAGCACTTGTACAAGGGTGGATGCGCGAGTCAAGGCGCCCCACTAGAGATAATTCCCTACCCCCTCTGAAACCTCCTAATTCGGACTAAATTGAGCTGGATGAGCTTTGCTGTCACGCTGGTGTTTATTACGAGTTCATGTTTTGTTTGTCTGATTGTTTGTATGGGGGGTCTATATTGGTTTGTCCCGCCGTCTTGTGTATGTTTTGTAACAACTAATAATGAATCAGTCCATAGACAGGGTAAAATGAACTAAACTTTAGTTATCTCACCAAAAGTAAATGACTTGAGAAAAATAAATAATATAAAGATGTAAAGCAAAAAATTCTGGACGTATAAACGTGCTGCAAAATGAAAATAAATAGCAAAAGAGTGTTTTTATGTCCTGCATCTGAGTGTGCAGAGGAAAAAGTAAACAAGAAGCACACTGTTCAGGTTGTGCACTGTGTAAAAAGAAAATAAGATTATATTGCTTTAAGAATCCATTCTTAAATGGTATTGCTGGTATGTTAAGTTATGTTTGTGACCTTGTATAAACCCTATGCCCCGTCCTGCGCCCCGAGACCCTCAGAGACCTGCCTGAAGAGATCAGGGTTGCAAAATCCGTTTTTTCTAGGTCAATGTTGTATTATTTGTTTTATTTATTCTTAAATCCATGTATTGTATGGTAATAATGAATACAAACGTAATGTATTGAACACATTCCGAAACAAAGCAGATAAGACAGAACTAGACTCAGACATAATACTAATTGTTGTTGAAACCTTTTGCACTGTTGCTGCAAAATGGAAACTTTGCTGATTATCTGTTCCAACTGGCCACTGGAATCAGATAATTAATATAAGTTGAAGTTCAATTACAGTTTTAAAAAATAGTTCAAATGATTTCTCGTATCAACCAATTGGTCTCCATAGACATTACTAAAATTAAAATAGTTGTTAAACTACTGACAAGTTTTCTGAAACCGAGCTTATGAACAACAGAGTAAAGGTCGCTGGTTAAGCCAGGATCAATATATTTGTTGAAGTTTTTTTATTGTGTGCATAATAAATGTTTTTAAATTAATTGAGCAATTCTTTAAAAAGTATAATGTTGCAATCTCTTTAAAATAAGTAATTACAGTTAAAAAAATAGATGTTGTTTTCCAAGGGCCTGTCTTTCACAGGCCCACACTTTGAATCATGACACTTCCAAGTCCTACAGAGATCAGTATCACTTTGTGTTGCAAGCCAAATCCAGGAGTTCTACTCAAGCCCAATTTTAAATACCATGAAGAAAAGTATTGAACCCAGCTCGAGCTAAATGTCAAATGTATTTAATTAATGTGCAAGTGTTTTGATTTAGTTAAAATGCTCCAGTCTAGCTTCCTTCGAGTTTAGTCTCATAACATTCTCACTGCTGTGCTGTCCCAAATGTTTTTAAACCTTGGGCAGACAAACACACGCACACACACACACAATTTGGATAAGTATTCACCTTATCCAAATTGTAAATTGTTGATTAGTAATTCAAGATTAATTATTAAATTAAATGTGGTACATAACATAGAATAAATAAAATAACTTTGACTTGATCATTTTGTTCACAACATTAGACCTTGTCCTCTAATCTCTACTAGAATAAGATAAGTGTGCATGTTTGGGTGTTTTAACACTCCTGTAATGTACCTACTCTTGTTATCCTTTTCGTTACAGAGCTGGGAAAATGGTGTATTGATTAGATTCTGATCCGTGCAAGTCCAATTTTGACTGACTTTAGTTCTAATGTTAATGTTAATTTGATTTCAACCCATAAGTAATTATTTAGATTAACTCAACATTTCACATAATGATGGATTAGTGTTCCACATTTTTTTTTCACTCAATTGTTGTGCAATTAGGCCAATGGTAAAGAGAGACATTGATGACCTTGTGTCCCTTTTTGTTGGTACGTGGTTCCATTTTGCCTATCGCCTTGGACGGCTTCACTAAGAGTCACCCAGTTCTACCCTGCTACAGTCCGGCTGAGTGCAGTCACAGAGATGCTATGGCTGCTCTACATGAAATGACATTAATGGTCTGGTCCGAGAATGGACACCATTTCCTGCTCCCAGAGAGAATGACGCTCCTCAAACTGAACATTACAGCCGTTGATACTGTCTCACGTGGGTCTGCTCCCCCCACCAAGCCATGAACTGAAAGCTTGAAATCTGCTTTGAACACCTGGAAACCTCCCTGTCACACCAGCACCAACCCTTGGGTCAGTCAGATGGGATTAACGGCTTCACTTAGGGCATTTGGTTCAGAAATATGACTTGTTACCGCATAGTGGGTTGTTTTTTTAAGGCTATTCATACTGCTATGCAGAGGATGCCTGTAAGTTGGCAAGCTGTTAAAAGCCCCTACTATTTTTAAAATAGGCCTAATGTCAGGGGCCTCTTAGTTCTACATGTATTCACATTATATAGAACAATGTGTCCACCTGGAAAAAACTAGAGGCTGCACGAAACTCAGGCTACAATACGACCATTCTGTTCTGCTCTAACGATTCAATTGATAGATTCTAAGTCAAAACAATTAGCTTTCATTGTTTCCAATGATAACGTCACCTTAAGTGGAGGAATGCAAACTTGTTTTCAAATGTAAGGTTTTGAATTTGTTTGACATTTCTCAGTAATAACACCCTCAGACACCCAATTCCATTCATGCTATGCCATCAGTAATAACCAGTGTTGTGCTAGTTACTGAAAACCAGTAACTAGTTACCATTACTAGTTACTTCATTTCAAAAGTAAATCAGTTACTTTACTGAGTACTTACACTAGAAAGTAATGCGTTACTGTGAAAGTAACTTTTTTGTTACTTAAAAAAAAAGGCTCCCATTAATGCCCTTATTGCCTTCATTTCAGTACTGTTGCATTGGAGAATAATACAAGAATAATACAAGAATAATACAATCTGTTGATCAACTTGACATGCATTATATGCAATCTGGATTGCATCGATATTAGCTGGGTTTCCATTTTTGTATATTCTTTCTCCAGGTAGTTGGAAAAAGTTTTCCGTCCCATATGCCGTGTGCCGCCCGGACATGGTATCATGCTAACTAGCTCCCAGAAAGCGGGTGACTCCACTGTAGCAATAGCCTGCATGTGTTCTACAACATACCGTGCAATGGCTTTATCGACTTTTCCCTGGCCAGCAGTCCCTTGGTTAAAATCCAGCCGCTGTTGCTTAGGTGGAGGTGGACTGGCGTCGGCTGAGTCTGGGTCTGTGCCGGTCTTAGTTACTAGCTTCGTGCCAGCATGTCGTTTTTGCAGATGTTTTAAGAGATTTGAATTACTGGTTTGGGCAGTAGATAGACTCTTTGACCCGCCAGGACACAACTTACATTTAACAGAAACTTTCTTTTCTTTGTGCTCGACAAAAGTGAAATAGTGAGAATATCTCCAGGTGGAGAAACTAGACTTGGGCTCCGCCGCCGCCATTCGCTAGTCTTGTTAGTAAACAACACAAACACGCCCACAGCCACAGCCCGTCTCCGCATGTGATGCAGGAAGTATTTAAAGGGCACCTATCATGCAAAATGCACCTTTGTACGTCTTTTATACATGATTATGTGTCCCCGGTGTTCCAGGGAACTCGCCAAGTGTCAGAAAACACAACCCTCTCTATTTTCCTCCTTCGCCAAATCTCTAAAAAAGGGGCTGCAACGGATCTGAAAAAAATGGATCCACATTCCGACACTTTTTTACGTCACAAAGACGTACTCCGCTTATTGGTCAACTCTCCACCTATCAGGGGAATGAGCCACGGCCACGTGCATTGCCAAACCTCTCATTCGCATATAGGCTATCGGCAGGCTACCCCAGTCACATCTGTGTTTTTGCCTGCTCTTGCTAGGATGTCTAAGCCAGTTAAACATTGTGCTGTTGTTGGCTGCAAGACTCGGAACAGGGGACTGCATGCAATGCCATCAGTGGAAAAAGAAAATAATCTGTGGCTAGACTTCATTTTCAAGGGACATGTGCCAGAAGACCCCGGCAGATTTCTGTTTGTGTGTTCCAAACATTTTACCACGGACATGTTTATGAACTTCTCTCAAGTCCAACACGGATATGCCTCCAAACTAATGCTACACCCGGGATCAATACCAACCATCCGGGACCAGGCCAGTGAGGACACATCCAATTCTGAAGCTGTAAGTTTTTATTTAGCGGTGTTTTTCCTGATAAAGCTATATCTAGCTTGTAGTATGTAGCATGTAGCATGTAGCTTCGCCATATCAATGTCGCCTCAACCCCAACTAGTAATCGGTTAGGTGTTTATATGTTCTTGTAACATTTTATTTTGTACGCTCCGCAGTCTTTGCTTTGTCTTTTATTTTAATTATCAGGCATTTGCGAACATGTTCAGACTGCCGTAATGGCGATCTGTGTGAAGGCTGTAAAGCCACGCCTAGCCTAGCCGATAACACAAGTATTTATTCTCCTATGTATTAGTATTTTGTATCCTCTAAAAAATCATATTGAGTAAGTTATAATAACAAACGTAATCTTCTGGAGGTAAGTGCCGTTTTTTCCAGCGTTATGTAAAAGCTTTTGTGATTGTAGTCTGTAAGAACGATCATATATCATCGATCTGTAAGCTAAGCTACGCTAAGCTACGCTACGCTAAGCTAATGAGACATGCCGTTTTTTGCAGCGTTATATGGAAAAGCTTTTGTGTGTTTACTTGTTTGCGCACATGAATATAAATGGGGGTGTGTTAGGATACAACACTGTATGTATGTATGCGAGGGGACACACACCACGAGTAAAACGGAGCTAAAGCCCTGGTATGTTGTTGTTGACGACATGCGTATACTAATCTAAACCACTTTTTTTTTTGTGCTTTTTTTAACATTGCACAGGCTACGTGGCCAACTTGATGGACCTCATCTTCGACCAAGTCTTTGTGGACCCTGCACCATTATGAGCAACCTGACAGGGAGGAGGTCATCGCCGGGTATGCTACACGGTTCAATTTGGCTGCTGTCTGAACCTAACAGACATTTCACGGATCAGAGGACACCGCAGGCCGGAATCACCACTCTGATCCTGATTCAAATAACCGTTGATTTTGACAATAAAGTTCCGAGTTGATATCAAGTGTGTCGTGATTATTCATGTTTGGATGGGTAAAGAATATTCTGATTTCAAAAGCATAAGGTTGTGTGTGGACTTGTTGTCGTACACATGGGTGTGTTATGCCATTGCTGTGTAGTATATAATAGTACATGTACAATGATAGAATGAAAGATTGCATAAAGCCATATACACCAGTATTTATTTCCATGAACAATATTAGCATTCGTTTTACAATTTCAGTCAAAACAAACAAACCACTCAGTGCTCTATTTGCCTCAACTGTAGTCCAACTGTGTTCAGCTCTGTAAATATTCAATGCATTCTGCAGGGAGAACACATGCAGGCACACAGGCTCCAATCCAGGATGGTCCACCACACAGGTTACAGAGTCCTCATGTTCCTGCATCCGTCTTGACACCTAGTGTGTTATTACTCAAACCTATTTTATGGAAGAGGAAAAATATATATTTCTGATAAACTAATATTTTATCAAATGGTGAATTAATATAACATTGAGAATCATTGAGAAGGGGTTATATCCAGGGACTAGCTCAGCTTTAAATTACAATAACATTTATCTGCTTTGGACTGATGAGTATATGATTCTTGCATGTTAAATGACTAACACAAACCTTACATTTATGCATGTGCATGTGTCAGGAAGGCTCCCAAATAATTCTGAGGGGCCTATCCTATTTTTGTAATTAAATGATAATGTGCTAATCCATTACTTTGAGTTGTCTGCACTCAGGAAAACATCCCTATCAGGTGTTAACCCAATAGCTAGGACAGCTCTGAAGGCCAAGGGTCAGAGAGAGAGGGTCACACTCTCCGGCTGCAGAGGGCACCCCCAGCCACGGGCAAGGAGGCACGAGGTCGTTCGAGATGAGAGGATTATAATCTTCAACTATCTGAGGAGATGGGATGCTTCTTCACCATTCTGCTCTGGCCTCAGGCAGACAACCCTGCGGGACGAGCGAGGGCTTCAGAGGCTTCATACAAGGTTCCTTGTTTCTTGGAGGAGCAGATGTCTTCATAACCTCTCCCATCCACGGGGGGAGACCTGGATGCACCATTTGGAATATGCAGTTGCACTGCTCTCAAGCAGATAGCAGAAGGAATGCAGGCAGATGAGCCTCCGTTTCACTGGGGGATCATACAGTGCTCACTGAATTGACCCACACAAAAGCAGAGCAATTGGGGGGGTTGAAATATGGCGCTCTGATGACGAAGAGTTTGAGCCAATCAGCACCTCAGTGCTAATCTACAGTATCAGGATGCCTTTACACACACCAGACACTCTTTGTCATAAAGAGAGGAGGAGAACGAGTCAGAAAGACTGAAGGACATGTTCTTCCAGCTCTCGTACAAAGATGAACTTTGAATTGATGTTATATCTTGGATGTTTACAGATGTACAATTAATGACTGTCTTTATATTTCTAATGACCAGACATGTGTTGAATAGTGACGATTAATATATTTTGCCGGATCAGATTACACCTTCGCACTAAACAAAATTAATTAATTAATATTTTCAGATTATAAAGTATTGAATAATAAGATATTTCTACTATTATCACAGATAATGTTAATATCTTTAATCGTCCAGCAATCAGGCTTAACAACACTACTATTTAATGTATTATCCATGCACAGAAAGACCTACAATGATGTTTCAAGTACTGGATTAATTTCAGTTTTGGCCCAAAACAAATATTTATAAAATTTCATATAACAATTATGTAGCATATTTGATCCTCAAATTAGAGAAGTATAATTTAAAGAAATTGATATTCTATATTCAACATTAGATAAACACAGAAGAATCCTTTCCAAGTACCATAAGTAGATGCTCAGGTAAGTATGGCTAATATGAATAATTGATAGACTTAATTTGGCACAGATTAGTGGTAGCATTTACAAATGTGATAATTCAAGTTTTAAGAATGTTTAATCCTTCCTTTCCAGGTTTTTACAAAAGTCTTTGAATATTTGCCTAACTTTTCCTTTTCAGATTTTGAACAATGTACTTGACTAAAATGAATGTATTGATTTGACTAAAGTGCCTTACTAATGACTAAAGCGTATGTAAGTAAACGTAAAAGTAATCCTAATATTGAGGACACTGCACTTTTGCAGATTACAGATTGATAAAATAAAAACTGTGAATTGTATACCTTAGCTGGATCTCTTAGGATCCTAAGTTTTAAAATGCTTTTGACTAGTGATTGCCTTGAAGTAAATCTTTAAAGCGTGTAGTGGAATATTTGAATGTATTCATGTTAGCTCCAATGGATAAGCTTAAAAATGGGAATTATTTGGGTAAAACTGTGAGCTGGACTTTGAGGCCACCACATGTGACTTTTGAGAGAGCATGTGGCTTTTGAGGACAAAGGGAGATGGGGGAAGGTGGGAGCATGTCTTGACTTGCACTGTATGCAAATGCTCTCGCCACCTGAGATTGGGGGGGAGGTGATAGCAGGGGATATTTGGGGGACATCAGAGACCCCTTCCATTGCTTCTGAGTATAAATGCAGAAGACACAGCTGGATTCAGTCTCTTTCTGCTGGCTGGCTGACGTGATCACCAGGTAAATTGGGTTCCCAAGTATATTTGTATTGTATGTATTATTGTATTGAATGTAATGATTTCTGGTGCATTGTAATATTGCCAGTAAAGCAGATTATTGTTGACTTGGTGGCACTGAATTCCTTCCATATAAAATAGCTCTAGACGGACGCGGAGATATTTGAAACGTGGAGCGTAAATCCCTTTTAATCTCTAACAAATGGTGAACCCGACGTGCAGGATAACGAGCGGAGGAGGAATTCAGACGACCGGATTGGGTCGGGAATAAGCGCTTTTAAACACCTCAGACAATCACGCAGGGCCCTGCATCGTTCTACAAAAGGTACAGACGCCTGTTATATAAATCGATTGTCTGTGATTGAATACACAAAAATTTTAGGATTGTCTGAAGGCGTTTCACAGTGTTTTTAAAGTTTAAATGGAATATACAATGCATATTTTAAACATAGTCGTTGATCGCAGGTAGATATAGTCCTGCGTAGCGTACATAGACAGTTACATATTAATTACAGTTTGGCGCCGATCTACAGGTAGATAAAGTCCTGAGTGGCGTACATAAGAGCGGTTTAGCGCGGATCTGTAGGTATTTTAGTCCACAGTGGCGTAAAGCCGGTGCAGGCGGTTGGGTTGCGTGGTTTGAGTCCCGCATGACAGACCTGGAAACCCGATTTCAGATCGGGTCGCCGGCTAGAACTGAGGTGTTTTACAGCACAGACGAACGCTCAAAGCTAAGAGCCGGAGGTCTGTGTTATGGTAATTACTCAATATTTGTGGATCTCAAAGAAGCACTCGGATGAGTGAGGCTCATTTGTGGTCTGCTGCTGCCATCTAGTGGCTGAAAGGGGGTAGTACACCTTTGACATTTTTATATGAATTTAGCTTCAAGCGCTGAGTTTAAACATTACATTGCTGACCGGTATTGAAGACGGGAAGCGCGTTAATAGTAACTACGACAATAGCCCAGTGTATTAATACATGTGAGCACATATTAATTGAGTCAGATAAATAAAAGCGAAGTGAATATGGAACGACAGAATGCTAAAAACGATTCTGAAATTCCAGGTAGTTACCGGGAGCAATGGGAACAGATTAAGAGATTGATTTTAAGCGGTATCAAACAGGGGGCTAAAGAAAAGGCTTGTACTGATCTCCGATTCCTACACGATAAAATGATAACAGAGAATAGAGTGGGAGATGACGACACCATAGGTAATTTGGGCACAGCATTGAATGTATATGAAAGACAGATTGTAAAGCAAATTGCACACCTAAACGAACAGAAACCCAGATGGTTTGCTCGTAGCAAATGGAACAAACAGACGCAGGCACTAGATAGATTGAGGAGGGTTTGTCACAATGCTGCCCTCGCAATGATTGGAATTAGAATTCCTCCCGTCACAGACGAAAATCTCCCGGGTGCAATGGCAATCCACAGGCCCATAAAAACAGATGAATTTAACACTCTTCTGTTCCCTCATGGTGTTAAAGACACGGAGGTGCCTACAGATGGCGACATTCTGGACTATGTCGCAGAACGAGTCGAATATTTTAGAACAATGCAAAATAATGTTGTCTCTAACTCAGAGCACAAATCTCAAACGGAGCCCAAACTAAATCCTGCTATTCTCACACGCTCCTCTCTCCTTTACCCGGATTTAGGTAGTTTGATTACACAAACCCCTCCCCCTTATTCTCTGCCCGATGAAAGCGCAAATAAATTACAAATGATATTGACAGATGCATCGGAAACAGAAGGAGAAGAGACGGCCATAAGCTCAGGGAACTATAGAATGATGGGAACAGTAGCATTGACGCCGCTGAGGGGCGTCCCTACTCCAGAGACAAGACTAAAAGTTAAAAAAACACAAGTTTCCTCCTCGTTAGACAGAATACACAGCGCACACACCACGTGGAGGCCTACTTGTAACTCAGACCAGGGGGGGGTTTCCCCGAGCAGGGACAGTCGACCACTTAATAGGGACTTCAACTCAGAACAATTGGCTTCCCTTCTGGCAGATCTTACAGAGAGACACTCAGGCGCTACACAAACAGAGATAACATACACAGGCGCGCTGAGGAGGGGGAGAGAGGTGAGACGTCTTATCACCCATGTCCAAGGGGGACAGTGGTGAAGGGATAGCGGGCGATAAAAGGAAGAGAAAGACAGCAGGAGGCCAGTGTCGTAAAACACAGCTATGAGGACACTTTGAAGCAGGACGCCAGGGTCGTAAAGTTCCCAGGTCACAGCTCTTGCCTCTGCATCCTATGCATTACCATTCTTTCTTGATGTTTCTGAAAATGGAAACACAGTAAATGGGATTCTTTTTCAGAAAAGGGGGAGTTGTTAGACAATAGGAATTTGATATTTACATTTTTATAGTCTAAAATCTATTGTAGTATTTTTTTAGGTATCATAAAACAGCACTGTTTTAGCTTTTTAGGTCAAGTTAATTGAAGATTTGAGAATGTTAATTAGGCGTCCCTAAAAATGGTGGGATGTACTACACAAATTATCTGTTAAATTCTGATTTTAGATTAATCAGATGACATGTCTTATTTTTATACAGTCCTTTAATGACAGATGTTAAAAACCTTGACACTTATTTTTATTTTTATGCATATACTGCCATCAGGCATATATTTAAATCCAGAGACAGATGCAGTCTCTGTTTGAACAAATATCACAATGAAAAATAGTGGTAGCAAATCATCTTTATGTCAAATCATGTCGGGAAGAGATGAGGAGTTTTGTTTTGAAACAAAATTTTGAACTGAGCCATGTTGGTTTTCAAAAAGCTGACTTTTCAAAATGAAACAGATCACTTTTGAGTGTCAGTAGCAGTTTGCATGGAGATTTATTTGTGAACACTACAGTAACAGGATGTATTTACCTGTCCTAGGAAAGGGACAGATTATAAGTAAAAGACTGGTTAGAAATGAAAATAAGAAAAGGTTGTTGAAGGCTGAAGAGAAAAGAAAACAGATGGATAAAAGAAGACTGAAATAGATGGACAGGGCAAGATATTAAATGTGTTGAAGTGATATCTTGCTCAGAAGGATAAAAGGTGGTTAAAATACCACGAGTGAAGTTGCAAAAAGTATGTAGGAGAGAGAGAGAGAGAGACAAGACAATTAAGATGTTTGAAAAGATTAGAAAGAGTAAAAGTTATATAAAGTTAACTACTATTCTGGACAATGTCATATTGTTTTATGAGTAAAAAACATGAAATAAAATATATTACTAGATATAAGAAAACATGTGAAGAGACAGGCATGAAATGGTTAGACGCATTGCCCCTAGCTCTTATGTCAATCATGAGCTCAATTAACAAAGGGACAGGTTTCTCTCCATTTGAGCTCACTCATGGTCACCAGTTCCCAGGAGCCCTGAGCGTAGGATTGAGGGATTTGTATCAGATTTCTCCACACAGGTTACAGAGGCAAAAGGGGGACATCAAACCCAAGTGGCTGAGACCCAGGTTCTCTGGACCCCATCGGGTGATGCAGAGGACATCTCACGCTGTCCGCTTGGAAGGGAAAGGAGACATCTGGTACCACTGGAATCAGTGCGCAGTGGGGAAACCTCCAGGAAGGATGTGTGAAAGCTATCATCTTCCGCGTGCTGGGCCTGCTGTACCTGACCAAGCAAGGGTGGCGACTCCACGGTGTGGGAAGCGTATCCAAGGACGCAGTATCAGGAGTTCCGGGTCTCGCCACGGATGGAAGTACCTGACACTACGCAGACAGTGAAACCAGGAAAGTGAGTGTTCACCAGAGCGATAAAGAGGAGGAGCAGGCACTCGCCAAAGGGGGAGGGTCCCTAACAAGCACTCCTGTCTACATCGACTGCAGTTAGACTGGCGGAGAGACCATCCTGGATACATCTGACTGTGAAGCTGTTTTAAACCTAAAAGACAGAAACTCGCCTCTACTGTGGTGAAGTCTGGCTACAAAGGGAGGTGATTCCAATAAGGGCACTTGTCTCAAACCAGTGAAGAAACCAACAGAACCCAGTAGAATTTAAAGAGTGGACGTTAGCAGGGAAACAGTAACGGGTCTGAGTGATAGAAACTGACGATGTACAGAGAAAGAATTAGACCATGGGGATTACATTAAAACATGTGCCTATACAATCTACCTACCTCAGCCGTTTGGGTACTTTTGTATATGAATTTTTGATCTTTTACAATCATTTGTATTTTTCCAAGGTCTATGTTATTCCGTAGTATAAACAGGAGGGATATGTTGGAGACATACTGTTGTCTCCACTCTTTGGGAAGTTTTAATGCACTGATATTGTCACGATCTGTCCGTGTTATGTTTTGTCTGTCTGTTTCTGTCTTTAGTTTCCTGTTTTATTTTGTAAAGTGTTCACCCCCCGTTTCCTGCCTGTTGTAATCTGTCTGTGATTCCCTGTCAGTTTCCCTGGTGTGTCTAATTTACCCGATTGTGTTCACCTGGTGTTCCTGTGTTTTCTCCTCCCTCCTCACCTGTGTCTTGTTTGTGTGATTAGTCTTGTATGTATTTAAGTTCTGGTTTTTCTGTCTGTCTTTGTCGGTTCGTCTTGTGTTATGACCTGGTCTGCGGTGAGTGTTCTGTTCTGTCTTTATGATTATGTAGCCTTGAAATAAAGGAGTCATTTTGTCACTATAATCTGCATTTGGGTCCTACTTCCCACACACACCGTAACATTACGAACCGACCAAATATGGGCCCAGCAGATCCGTTTGAGCAGGAACTTTTGGATTTGACCTTTTCTTTGTCTGTCTGCGCTCATCGATGGATGGGAGCGTCCAGTGTTCGGCAGAAGAGGGCCGCTCTGGTAGAGGCGCACCGGTTGGCAGCAGAGAGACTATGTTTTGTGGAGTTCTTACCTGACTGGATTTTGGACTTCCTTGAAACATGTGATTCCCGGCCTGCTAGCTCCAGGCATGCTAACTCCATGTCTCCCAATTCCCAACCTGGCACCATACGCCTTGGTGGGTTCCGCCTGAAGTCAACCCGTGCTTCTGCTCCAGTTCCTGCTCCTGTCCAGGAGTTGTATTCCGGAACTCGTCTGGCTTCGGGAGGTCCACGGAGTATTCAGGCGGCTGCTAAGAGGAGTCGTCGCAAGGCCAGGTTAGCCCGAGCCCCAGCAGCCATGTTTCCGGCTCCAGAACCTGCCCATGCAGCCATGGTCCCTGCACCAGAGCTTGCCCATACAGCCATGGTTCCGGCCCCAGTTCCAGCCATGGTTCTGGCTCCAGTACCGGCTCCAGTACCCCTGGTCCCGACTCCAGTTTCGGCTCCAGGACTGGCTTACCGGCCAACGCCAGCTCCCCGTGTCCTGTCGGCATACCGGCCGACGCCAGCACCCCGTGTCCTGTCGGCGTACCAGCCGACTCCAGCACCTCGTCTGCTGCTGGCTCCCCAGCCGACGCCAGCTCCTCGAGTCCTGTCAGCATACCGGCCAACACCAGCTCCCCAAGTCCTGTCGGCGTACCGGCCGACTCCAGCACCTCGTCTCTTGTTGGCTCCCCAGCCAACTCCAGCTCCCCGTGTCCTGTCGGCGTACCGGCCGACTCCAGCACCCCGTGTTCTGTTGGCAAACCAACTCTCTCAAGTTTCCCCTCCAGACACTTCTCAAGTCCCCTCTCAAGTTCCTACCGGAGTCCCCTCTCTAGTTTCCTCTCTAGTCTCCTCTCAAGCCCCCTCTCCAGTTCCCTCTCAAGTCTCCTCTCGAGCTACCTCTCGAGTTCCCTCTCGAGTCCCCTTTCAAGACACTTCTCAAGTCACCTCTCTAGTCCCTCCTCTGGTTCCTTCCCCAGTCCCCTCTCCAGTCCCCTCTCAAGTCCCCTCTCAAGTTCCTACCGGAGTTCCCTCTCTAGTTTCCTCTCTAGTCTCCTCTCGAGCCCCCTCTCGAGCTACCTCTCGAGTCCCCTTTCAAGACACTTCTCAAGTCCCCTCTCGAGTTCCCTCTCAAGTCACCTCTCGAGTCCCCTCTCGAAATTCCTCTCAAGTCCCCTCTCGAACTCCCTCTCTAGTCTCCTCTCGAATTCCCTCTCTAGTCTCCTCTCGAGTTCCCTCTCCAGTCTCCTCTCGAGTTCCCTCTCCAGTCTCCTCTCAAGTCCCCTCTCAGGTCCCCTCTCGAATTCCCTCTCTAGTCTCCTCTCGAATTCCCTCTCTAGTCTCCTCTCGAGTTCCCTCTCGAGTCACCTCTCGAGTTCCTTCTCAAGTCAACTCTCCAGTGTCCTCTCGAGTCACCTCTCAAGTCAACTCTCCAGTGTCCTCTCGAGTCACCTCTCAAGTTCCCCCTCAGGTCTCCTCTCGAGTTCCCTCTCAAGTCCCCTCTCAGGTCCCCTCTCGAGTTACCTCTCGAGTCACCTCTCGAGTTCCTTCTCAAGTCAACTCTCCAGTGTCCTCTCGAGTCACCTCTCAAGTCAACTCTCCAGTGTCCTCTCGAGTCACCTCTCAAGTTTCCCCTCAGGTCTCCTCTCGAGTTCCCTCTCAAGTCCCCTCTCAGGTCCCCTCTCGAGTTACCTCTCGAGTCACCTCTCGAGTTCCTTCTCAAGTCAACTCTCCAGTGTCCTCTCGAGTCACCTCTCAAGTCAACTCTCCAGTGTCCTCTCGAGTCACCTCCCAAGTCAACTCTCCAGTGTCCTCTCGAGTCACCTCTCAAGTTTCCCCTCAGGTCTCCTCTCGAGTTCCCTCTCAAGTCCCCTCTCAGGTCCCCTCTCGAGTTACCTCTCGAGTCACCTCTCGAGTTCCTTCTCGAGTCCACTCTCCAGTTTCCTCTCAAGTTCCCTCTCAAGTCCTCTCTCGAGTCCCCACTCAAGCCCCATGTCTTGTCCAGTTGGAGGTCCCGCAGACTAGTCTTCTGCCGGGGGTCCTGCCAACCCCATGTCCTGTACCGTTGGAGGTTCCGCTGAGGGTCCTGCCAACCTCATGTCCTGTCCAGTTGGAGGTCCCGCAGACTAGTCTTCTGCCGGGGGTCCTGCCAACCCCATGTCCTGTCCAGTTGGAGGTCCCGCAGACTAGCCCTCTGCCGGGGGGTCCTGCCAACCTCATGTCCTGTCCAGTTGGAGGTCCCGCAGACTAGCCCTCTGCTGGGGGTCCTGCCAACCCCATGTCTTGTCCAGTTGGAGGTCCCGCAGACTAGCCCTCTGCCGGGGGTCCTGCCAACCCCATGTCTTGTCCAGTTGGAGGTCCCGCAGACTAGTCTCCTGCCGGGGGTCCTGCCAACCCCATGTCCTGTCCAGTTGGAGGTCCCGCAGACTAGCCCTCTGCCGGGGGTCCTGCCAACCCCATGTCTTGTCCAGTTGGAGGTCCCGCAGACTAGTCTCCTGCCGGGGGTCCTGCCTACCCCATGTCCTGTCCAGTTGGAGGTCCCGCAGACTAGCCCTCTGCCGGGGGTCCTGCCAACCCCATGTCCTGTCCAGTTGGAGGTCCCGCAGACTAGCCCTCTGCCGGGGGTCCTGCCAACCCCATGTCTTGTCCAGTTGGAGGTCCCGCAGACTAGCCCTCTGCCGGGGGTCCTGCCAACCCCATGTCCTGTCCAGTTGGAGGTCCCGCAGACTAGCCCTCTGCCGGGGGTCCTGCCAACCCCATGTCTTGTCCAGTTGGAGGTCCCGCAGACTAGTCTCCTGCCGGGGGTCCTGCCAACCCTTTGTCCTGTCCCGTTGGAGGTCCCGCCGACTACGCTCCTGCCGGGGGTCCTGCCAACCCTATGTCCTGTGCCGTTGGAGGTCCCGCCGTCTACTCTCCTGCCGGGGGTCCTGCCAATCCTATGTCCTGTGCTGTTGGAGGCCCCGCCGACTACTCTCCTGCCGGGGGTCCTGCCAACCCTGTGTCCTGTCCCGTTGGAGGCCCCGCCGACTACTCTCCTGCCGGGGGTCCTGCCAACCCTTTGTCCTGTCTCGTTGGAGGTCCCGTCGTCTACTCCCCTGCCGGGGGTCCTGCCAACCCTTTGTCCTGTCTCGTTGGAGGTCCCGTCGTCCACTCTCCTGCTGGGGGTCCTGCCAACTCCTGGTCCTCTTCCGTGGGGGATCCTGCCGAAGCCTGTCCCGCCGGCTCCGGTTCCTGTCCGGCCGACACCGGGTCCCTGCCCGGCCCTCCGGAGTTGTCTGGTCTTCGCCCTCATGCTCGGCCCCCTGAGTTCGCCCGCTGTGGCCTTCGCCCCACTATGGACTCTGCCTTGCCCCCGGGCCGTCCGCCCGAGACCCCCACCTTGGACTCTGCCTTGCCCCCGGGCCGTCCGCCCGAGACCCCCCACCTTGGACTCTGCCTTGCCCCCGGGTCGTCCGCCCGAGTTCCCCACCATGGACTCTGCCTTGCCCCCGGGCCGTCCGCCCGAGACCCCCACCTTGGACTCTGCCTTGCCCCAGGGTCGTCCGCCCGAGTTCCTCACCTTGGACTCTGCCTTGCCCCCGGGCCGTCCGCCCGAGTTCCCCACTTTAGACTCTGCCTTGCCCCCGGGCCGTCCGCCCGAGACCCCCACCTTGGACTCTGCCTTGCCCCCGGGCCGTCCGCCCGAGTTCCCCACTTTAGACTCTGCCTTGCCCCCGGGCCGTCCGCCCGAGATCCCTTCCTGGTCCCCTACTGGGCTCCTGGGTGGTCAGCTTAGTCCCGTCCTCCGGACCCCCTCCACCCACCCTGGTGGCCTAGGGATACGTCCCTCCTCCGGACCCCCTCCACCCACCCTGCTGGGCTGTGTGGGGTTTTTGTTTTTGGGGTTTAGGGACGTCTGGGATCCGCCCCTTGAGGGGGGGGGTTCTGTCACGATCTGTCCGTGTTATGTTTTGTCTGTCTGTTTCTGTCTTTAGTTTCCTGTTTTATTTTGTAAAGTGTTCACCCCCCGTTTCCTGCCTGTTGTAATCTGTCTGTGATTCCCTGTCAGTTTCCCTGGTGTGTCTAATTTACCCGATTGTGTTCACCTGGTGTTCCTGTGTTTTCTCCTCCCTCCTCACCTGTGTCTTGTTTGTGTGATTAGTCTTGTATGTATTTAAGTTCTGGTTTTTCTGTCTGTCTTTGTCGGTTCGTCTTGTGTTATGACCTGGTCTGCGGTGAGTGTTCTGTTCTGTCTTTGTGATTATGTAGCCTTGAAATAAAGGAGTCATTTTGTCACTATAATCTGCATTTGGGTCCTACTTCCCACACACACCGTAACAGATATCATGTGTGGCTCTGAACGGTGTATGACCTTGCAGCTGCCTCTTCTTATGATAGGAGGCAGGGCATTTCAGTTTGTTGATATTTATAAGAAGACAGACTTGCTGTCTCCTAAATATCTCATTTTGACTAAAGCGTAATGAAGTATACGTGAAGTAATGTTAAAGCTTGAAGACACTACAATTTTGCAGATTACAGATTAATTGAATCACCACTGTGAAGGTTATACCTTATTACGATTGACTATACTCAATCATTCTGATTGAAGGGTTTTAACTTTGTTGTTACTAAGTGATGTAATTGATGTATGGAGTTATTTACATATTTTGGTATTTCTAACACGGTCGTATGAAGTTGATATGTGGAGCCATTTCTGAACGTTTAAATAGTCTGAATCCCAGAATGAATGTGAATGTCTTGAAAATAGTTGATTTCTTAAATTGAAATCAAAAGGGGGATTTGTAGTGGAATATTTGAATGTATTCATGTTAGCTCCAATGGATAAGCTTAAAAATGGGAATTATTTGGGTAAAACTGTGAGCTGGACTTTGAGGCCACCACATGTGACTTTTGAGAGAGCATGTGGCTTTTGAGGACAAAGGGAGATGGGGGAAGGTGGGAGCATGTCTTGACTTGCACTGTATGCAAATGCTCTCGCCACCTGAGATTGGGGGGGAGGTGATAGCAGGGGATATTTGGGGGACATCAGAGACCCCTTCCATTGCTTCTGAGTATAAATGCAGAAGACACAGCTGGATTCAGTCTCTTTCTGCTGGCTGGCTGACGTGATCACCAGGTAAATTGGGTTCCCAAGTATATTTGTATTGTATGTATTATTGTATTGAATGTAATGATTTCTGGTGCATTGTAATATTGCCAGTAAAGCAGATTATTGTTGACTTGGTGGCACTGAATTCCTTCCATATAAAAATAGCTCTAGACGGACGCGGAGATATTTGAAACGTGGAGCGTAAATCCCTTTCAATATCTAACAAGCGGCAAGCTGGTTTTGATTTTATAGTTTGATGAATGAAATTAACTAATGGTAAATGATAAGAGATATTAGTTTAAAACAAGTATTTAGCTATTTATGCATCTGTGTTTTATGTGTATTCATTATTGTGCTTTTGACGAAAGATGATCAAACACTGATGAGAGATGATTTTTCCTATTATGATTGTCTGTATCAATCATTGTGATTGAGTGTTTCAATCTTATTCTACTTTGTGATGTAATTAATGTAAGGTGAGACCACACTCAAATCTGGAGACGCCTATTGAGTTGAGTATTGACCAAATTATTATTAGACTAATGTTTTTAGGTTATCATAAATGATAAAAAGAGAGGACTGTTAGGGAAATAATTGTCCTCGACTCCTAGATATGACGTACATGACCAACCCTGACGTCTGTTTATCTCCTTTAAGGACATAGGCTGCTTCAGCCATAAAGTTATTGTTCCCATTCTGTGACCGGTCAACACTAGGTCACAGATGGTCTGTTGTTGTGGGTGCACTGGGACACTTCCTTCTTTGTTGTTTGTGGACTCCAAGGTATGAAATCTTCGAGGCCATAAGTGACGGATGCAAGTGACTCAGTGTGCCCAACTGTCTAAGCTATCTTATCAAAATATGTTGATCACTCTCTGTGAAACCAGTTAAATGGGCTAACGAGAGAGAGGCGCTGCAGAATTGACGTGGCAACCCACCCGTGCAGTCTCACCGTGACTGCTGTGACTTGTGATGTGAATCCTCCGGCCGTAACTCCAAATAAACCATCAGTGTTTGACATCAAAAGCTCCTGCTCTACCGTGTCTCCTTCCTGAGTCGGTGACTCCTAATGCACTGCTACACAGAAGTTTCCTCCACAGGTTTGTTTTAGTACAATTTTAGGGAAACAAAAGTTAGGGGGGCAGCTGGGGGGGCAAGGCTCTACAGTGGGGGGGCAGCTTCCCCCCCTTGCCCCTCCGTAGATCCGCCCCTTCTGTGGTGGCTGTACTGCTCCAGCCGTCTCCTTTGTGTTTGTTTGTTTCCCCCTGTTGGTGTTGTTTGTGTGGGCGTGGTGGCTGTCACTCCTGGCTCCCGGCTCAACCTCCACTCACCTGCTGCAATCAGCTGTGCACCCTCCCCGACTACACACCTGCTTTCCATCAAGCAATTTACAACGGCATATCAACGGAGGCTCCACAACCTTTCTCCGCCAGATCGTTGTAAAACCAGTGGTATAACGTCAAGGCTACATAGCATTATAGCTATTTTCTCATACCTGGATGTTTTAGCGACATGAGATGCGGCTGATACTTGCGCATTAGTTTCTGTTATGGATCAGTATCAACAGTCCTGCCAGTAACGTTACTATTTTATCAATACTACTTTAGTTATAGCCTGATATATGATAGCTAACTTTACAATGTTGTGATGTGACTGATGTTAGCTAACATTAACTGTAGCTAACGCCGGTCATTGACAGCTGCCCAGCTCTCCACTGGTTCTCCTCACACCACAGCGCTCTCCCCCATGTTACGTCACACTTTTATGCGGAAGTAAAAATGTCTTACAAAAACGACGCCAGATGTCACTGTAGTGTATATTTTTGGGAAAATCTAGTGTATACATAATTTTCCTACACATTTATTCACTGGTGTCCAGTGTTGGGACTAACGCGTTACAAAGTAACGCGTTACGTAACGCCGTTATTTTTGGCAGTAACAAGTACTCTAACGCATTACTTTTAAAATTCAGTAACTCAGTTACCGTTACTACATGGTGCGTTACTCCGTTACTGCGTTAGTTTTTTTATATAGTAAACAGCCAGGCGAACAGAGATGAGAACTGTACTTAAGTACAGCACTTGAGTAAATGTACTTAGATACTTCCTGTGTCACAGGCGGAGACGGGCTGTGGGCGTGTTTGTGTTGTTTACTAACAAGACTATCATGGCGGCGGCAGAGCCCAAGTCTAGTTTCTCCACCTGGAGATATTCTCACTATTTCACTTTTGTCGAGCACAAAGAAAAGAAAGTTTCTGTTAAATGTAAGTTGTGTCCTGGCGGGTCAAAGAGCCTATCTACTGCCCAAAACAGTGATTCAAATCTCTTAACACATCTGCAAAAACAACAACTGGGACGAAGCTAGTAACTAACCGGCACATACTCAGACTCATCCAAGGCCACTCCACCTCCACCTAAGCAACAGCGGCTGGATTTTAACCAAGGGACTGCTAGCCAGGGAAAGGTCGATAAAGCCATTGCACGGTATGTTGTAGAACACATGCAGGCTATTGCTACAGTGGAGTCACCCGCTTTCAGGGAGCTAGTTAGCATGATACCATGTCCGGGCGGCACACGGCATATGGAGAAAGAATATAGAAAAATGGAAAGCCAGCTAATAACGATGCAATCCAGATTGCATATAATGCATGTGAAGTTGATCAACAGATTGTATTATTCTCCAATGCAATAACAGTACTGAAATGAAGGCTATAAGGGCATTAATGGGAGCCCTTTTTTAAGTAATTAAAACGTTACTTTTCACAGTAACGCATTACTTTTTGGTGTAAGTAATCAGTAAAGTAACTGAGTTACTTTTGAAATGAAGTAACTAGTAATGGTAACTAGTTACTGGTTTTCAGTAACTAGCACAACACTGCTGGTGTCTAACCTGCAAGTTGCTCTTTAACATCCTTTACGATCTGAGATTTGTTTTTGCAACTCAAATTGTTTACTTTTTTTTTTACAGGAGTTTTAATGCCAGAACAGGTTATCACTTTAAATCTCACACTTGAACATTCTTTTTCCAACAGATGCATCTTCAAGATCAATCCTGACAAAGGGACCAAAGTGAAGAGAAAGGAAAAGGGGCCCCAGCATGCAGTCAATCCAAGGGTGCTGAGTCTGATCACCAAAATAGCTAATTTTGAGTGGACCGAATAAAAAGTCATCACAATGATGTGAACTACAATCTGGATGATGTTTTTGTTTTTTTCAAAATCTTTTTTTAGTTTTTTTGCTGACATGGCACGTTCAGCACATTATATAAAAGTACAGGACAGTTTGTCTGTTGGATGATGGTTTTATCTTTAGTTTACCACTTTCTTATTCAATTCCACAAATTACATTGAGTCCAGTGAAGTGTTCCTGAATGTTGTTCATATGACTTCACATGGTTTGAATTTGACAGAATAAATACCACAAATGTGGATTGAACTCTGTCCTGTCTTGTTTGTTTTCCTTGTGCTAAAAAAAAAGTAATGTAATTTAGCTTACACCATAGAAAGATGTTGACAATATAGTCAGTTAGGAATTTCATGAAAACATTTATTTATTTTTGTTTCAACATTGGATATTTTGTGTTTGTGGTGGATTCAATCGAATATAGAGAAAATTATTTATGTTAAAATGTTTTATTTACATTTTTTTTTGTTGACTTTTTTTAAAGTTGTTTACCTTCAAATTACAAAGAAATATCTTAATGTCTTATTATAGTAATACACTTTTATATTACGAGTTACATATTTAATTACAGATAATACTTTTTATTTTACGTACATCTGCATGTATTTTCTGAAAGTGCAAAAATACTGTAAATATTATATAGTAAATGTATTGTAAAAAAAATATGAAATAAACGTTATTTGTTGTTATTGTCAAAATACTTAAAATAATGTTTTGGGTTGTTAATTTATAGTTAATATCCGTCATTTTACAGGATTTTGCAAGTTATTTTAAAAAAAAACCCTGATAATTACTATAACAATTTACAGTTATTTCCTGTAAAATTACAATCTTTTTTTACAGTGTAGGATAATATTGTAATAGCTGTAACTTGCTCAGGGAACATAATATGCAGATTACATTTCATTTGAAAGCCTAAAACATCTAAATGCAGCTTTGTAAATAATAAAAAAGAAAATTCCTATGTTCCTGGCGGAGTAAACAGTAAACTGGCGTTTTTGAAAAGTGCTGGTAAATTCAGCCATTATCACACAAAGTTAAGGTAAAATGTGGACTTTAAATTAACCAGACTTGAACTAGAGGTTCTCCTGAATCAAATGAGGTAAGGCACTTGATGCTGACTGCTGGAAAAGATTAGAACAGGTTAGGAGAAACAAATAAATACAGGAGAGTCAGGCAGGCGAAAATTCCGTCTGGTCTTTAAGGGTTAAGAAAGGCCTAAAAACCTTTCTTTAAAAAAAGGCCTTTGATTAAACTTTTGTTTATTTTATTTGTTTCTTACGCGTCCTGTAGCACTTTGGGATTGCTTTTAGCAATGAAAGGTGCCTAAAAAATACAATTTATTTATTATTATTATGTATTTTACAATTTTCTCTCATATGGTGTTGATGGGGACATATCTCTCTCTCATTCCATGGACTGCATGCATGTACACTAGAGATGAACCAAACATGTCTTTGCTTGCATAATATATGAGCAGTACTTCAACACCTGTGTCATCAGACCTCACGATGATGCAGGATTATGACTCTGCAAGATGTATGGCATGGAGCCATCTTTGTGACTGCCTCCTTCTGATCACTAATGTGATGTCAAACTGCTGACTCCTGCTGTGCAGATGCTCTTCAAATCCTGAGTGTAGTCTCTGTGGGGCAGCAGTGACAATGTAGTTGCTCACAAACATGCACAGTGTTTCCACTACTCCTCAAGTACTTCCTGTAGTTTGGGACATTTGTGATTTTGATCCTTTCAGATCACCCATGATGATGTTCAGAGGTGTTGGACTGTGTCCTGAACAAACAGCTGAGGCCAGGTGTTTTATGTAACCCTGCTGTTATACTTGGGGTCAATTTGGTTGTCATTCAACGTATCTATAAAAATGGTTCACATAATTTGTTTTGCTTAGTATTTCATGACTTTTCCCAATTTAGTGAGGAGTAGTGGGTAAACATAAAAGGAACATGAAGATCTTTTTAAAATGTCCTGTACGCACTTTGTACGCATCGGTGTTCCTTGGGGTCAATTTGACCCCAGGCTGTTTTAGTAGTATAAAACATATACAAATTTCAATATTTTACACATACTTGTCTTGATTGTGTAGGATGATATTGAGGTGACTATTACATGCAAATGTATCATTGTAAAAACCCTACCCTCTGCTTTAGTTATTGGTCCTTTAACAACATCAAAAAATATCTTACTTTAACATTTTCATTTCAGTCAGTGAGATTTTATGGTGATTTATATATTTTTCAACAGTCACATAATAGGAATTCTAGATGTATAATGGGGTCTGTAGGGGGGAAGGTTGGGGTAATGTTTTATTTAAATGGTTATTTAGGTAGTCAACTAAGATACCTAAAGCACCAGAGACATACATGTTGGTTAAAATGTGGAATATGATAATTGTCTTGGGTTTTAAACTACTGGGGTCAAATTGACCCCAGAGGATAAAGGGTGTAAATCTGAGGATAACAGGAGGGTTCAACCAATGATAGCATGTAATGTTGTGTTTATGGGTTAGGGACAGTTTCATGTTCCTCTCGTCTCCTCCTAGTCGCTGAATGAGTGCGGAGGCATGAATGCTGAGAGATGCTTAATGGTTTCATGCAAGATTTAGTGACCTTCAGGTTCTTCAAGTAGTTTACACTGTTGGCAATTATGTCAGCATAAATCAACCCTTCCATTGCCTAGAAAAAAAAGCCACTTAGCAGATTTATGGCATCATAATCTGGGGTCTTCGTTTCCTGTTCTCAGTGAAAAAACTGAAACTTGAATTAAATGTATGATGTCAACAGATTTCACACAACTCTATTAGGTAAGTTGAAAGCAATATTATTACGTTTAAATAGGTTAAACTTAATATTCTTTCTTTCAACTAACCTAATACAGTTAAAGTCAATGTTTTCGTTTTTTCAGTGTTTTACTGAAGAATGTTTATAAAAAATCGTTACAATATGATCAAAGTGAGTAATGATGAGGTCAGTCTTAATATTAAAGAAAGTCTTTTTTGTAATGCTGATCACACAATATGGTTATTTTGTCCCCTTCATTCATCCATTAATGTGGACACAATTATATTTCACCTCAAGTGGACGATGACCTTTTCAGGAAACATATTTCTACCAGTAAATAATTCACTGTGTATCCATTATGCATTATAGAACTAAACACCAGCCTTCATGCAGTAGTGGAGTCTAACAAAGTAAAATAACACAAGTACTGTACTTATGTACTATTTTGACATATTTGTATTTCACTTGAATAATTCTATTTGATGCTGCTTTATCTTATACCCCACCACATTTCAGGGGCAACCATAACACTTTTTACTCCACAATTTATTTTTTAGCACTCATTGTTACTTCATGCTTTTATCTTCAGTAGACTGGACTACTGCAATGGTGTCTTCACAGGTCTCACTAAAACATCTATTAGGAAGCTGCAGCTGATTCAGAACGCTGCTGCTCGAGTCCTCACTAACACTAAGAAAGTGGATCACATCACTCCTGTTCTGAAGTCTTTACACTGGCTTCCTGTGTGTCAAAGAATATATTTCAAAATACTGCTGCTGGTTTATAAAGCTTTGAATGGTTTAGTCCCAAAATACATTTCTGACCTCCTGCTAAATTATGAACCATCCAGATCTCTCAGGTCTTCAGGGACTGGTCAGCTTTCTGTCCCCAGAGTCAGAACTAAAAATGGTAAAGCAGCGTTCAGTTATTATGCTCCAAATATCTGGAACAAACTCCCAGAAACCTGCAGGTCCGCTGCAACTCTGACTACTTCTAAATCCAGGCTGAAGACTTTTCTTTTTGCCGCTGCTTTTAATTTAACTATTTACATCTTAAACTGCACTGTAACTTTTATCCATGTATTTTTCTTTTAATGTTTATTTTATTCGCTTTTCTTTTTAATGACTGATTTTAAATGCCATTTTCTTAATGTCTTTCATTTTTTGTAAAGCACTTTGAATTGCCTTGTGTTGAAAGGTGCTATATAAATAAACTTGCCTTGCCTAATATATAAAAGCACACGATATGCTTACCATATGATGCAATACTCTACTGCAAATATACCCAGTATTTTCAAGAGTATCTTAAATGGGCTGACATGTATTTTTAAGTAATGCAAACATACTGTTTAATATTACATAAGAATATAATACTTTTGAAAGAGATATTGTACATAATGAATAATTTTACATGTAAAGGAGTATTTTAGGAATATTATATTTGTACTTTTACTAAAGTATAGGATCTGAGTACCAATTCTGCCTTCATGATAAGTGTTGTGATGACTCAGCACTCTCAGCATGTCTGACCTTCCCTCCACTGCAAGGTCACAGCTCAGGACAAACCAAGGTCCAATGACAAAGTCCTCTTTCCAGACAGCAGAGTGTTGAAGATCGTGTCTTTCCTCCCAAAATGTATTAGAACAAATCAAAAGCGGTAAAATAGCTTTCAACAGGCACCGGGGCATGTTTATTGTTGATGTGCACTGCCGAGCACTACAGAGAGATATATTATGAGTCTGTCAAAACACCCTCACTTCATCAGTCCGAGGCTGTGTCTACAAGCATGAGTGGATCCACATCAAATGTCTGGCAATCATCAAATAAAGAGGTGAGGGACACTGTGGGTGTGTTTACACAGCACATGCCTTCTGGGTATAACCACTGAAGTAAAACATCTCTCACGACTTCATCTTCCAACTTAAGCACGATGCAGATATTTACACAAAGCTGCCTGGTGTAATGACAATGTTCAATATGTTCTTTAGAAACTGTTATACTTCACACTGCTCATCTGAGTTTGCTTATAAAACTTGAGGCAACATGTTTTATTGAGCGTGGACTATCGAAAAGAGCCAGGAAAACCAACTATAATGAGGTCAGTACAGGAATTATATCAGATGTTATTTAACTGACCGCTATTAAAGAGAATTGCTTGGAAATTGAGTTCCATCACAGTCGTTTATACACTCACAGATGAGCAGGAAGAGACGTGATCTGTGGTGTGAAACACAGATCTGAGCTCAACACCAAATAAATGCTCTCTCTGCGGGTCATACTTTCAGTTATGACTCCTGCCGAGAATCAACAAGTAAAATATGCATCTATTGATTCATAGGATAATAAAGTACTTGTATTTATATAAACGTATACTTATATAATTATAAAGTCTGCGCAATATAAAATCCCATAATTGTTTGGCTTTTCTCAACATACTGTAATTACCGTGGGAGGGCATAGCTAAATAGCCATTTCTATATGTACTGTATTTCTGTACAAAGTAGTTCTAATTTTTCCACATTTGGAGGCAAATCCAACCGACTTTTTTAGTCCAAATAATCACGTTTTCCTTGCAGAGAGGGGCTAAGATACACCATTTGTTTTACATGAAAGAATACTGTCAAGTCTTTTGCTGGTATCTAGTGATGATTCGGTTTATGTGCATTTATATTTGTTAATATATTCTATTCAATTGTTTTGCAAGTGTGCAGACTCCACAGGTGGTGAAGGTGCTACCTGAGAGCACATTAACCTCAACCATCAGTACGTGAATGAACACTTTAATAATGGACATTACAACAACTTCATCTAGTTTTAATATAATGATTGTTGCTACAAAGTAAAAACAAATGTTGAAAAGAGTGCAGTACAAGATTGAAATATAGGTTTAAGAAAAATTCCAACCTCAAGTTCGTTGTTTTGCACTTAATTTCATGTCACAACTCTAATTGTCATTACAAAATATGAATATCATGTCATGTACTACACTGAAAAAACTGAAACGTTGACTTTATTTAAATTAATGATGTCAACAAATGTCACATAACTGTGTTAGATTAGTTATAAGCGATTATATTATATTCAACCTATTTAACATTAAAGGTCACCTATTATACTCTTTGCAAACAATATATTATAGGTCTCAGTTATACCAATCATGTCTCTGAAGTGTTTGGCTGAAACACCAAACAGATCCTTGTAGCATCCCATGATTTGTTTCAGCCCTGTTCCAAAAGTGCTGATTCTGTGTCTGTAGCTTTAAATGCTAATGAGCTGCTGCTGACCACGCCCCTCTGAGAAGTAATTGGTTAAAATAACACAATAGTGCTCTAGGAGGAGATTCAGGCGATAAGGTGGGGGGTGTTACCTTGGTTGGTGATTAGCTAATGGTTGCACGACCAACATATAGTTGTAATAGCAAGGAAAAAGTGGATTGTGCCTAATAGGGGACCTTTAATATTATTGCTTATAACTAACCTAATACAGTTATGTGAAATGTGTTGACATAATACACTTAATTTAACTTAACATTTCAGTTTTTTCATTGTATGAAGGGAGTGATATTTTGTTTTCCTATTCTACCATATTAAACCACACAGTCCCTATGTCAGGATGATCTTCCATATTTCCTTCTAGTTTGATATAACATCTAAGGAAAACTTGACTAGCAAGGTCTTTGAAGACACAATGTAGAGATCCAGTTTACTGTCTCTGCATATGCACGCAAAGCAGCCCACACTGCACTCCTCATTTGAACACATGCATAATAAGTGAGGCTTTTCTTTTCATATGCTGCTGTTTGTTTCGCCGTGCAGAAGGAAGCCCGCCAGCCCCAACACAGCTGTCGCTCTCAGGTGATTCTACTTTCATGGCGTGACCTCACTGACTCCTGATCCGCTCAGAATAGCTGCTCCTGTACACGGCAGCAGTGCCATGTTAATGGGCCTCTCACAGATCTTTTGTTGAGATGTTTGAAAGGTACTGTCGGCTGTACAATTATGGCTGTGTTGCCTGCAAGTCAAAACCTTCAGAGCAATAAAGTATATAGTGATGCATTGCTCCATTGTAAATACCATATTTAATTAAAAGGTTTATATCACCAGTTTATATGACATGTGGCATTACAATAATCATAAAGCTGCCGAGATTTAATTTCCAGTAATAACACTGCATGACATGCCTGAGGAATTGACGTTTGCGAGGAAAACATGTTGGAATAACTCGCTGAAGTTTTTTGCTGATGTTAGCTTTGGGAGAAAGCTTGGTCATAAAATCTGATATAGGACTGTATCTGCTTCTCCAACAGCCGTATAACAAATGAGGTGTCACGATGCACGCACTGACTGACAATCCAAATCGACACATGGTAATGATCCTGTCATTTTTATAATCCTGTCACCGTGACTCTACAGAGGAATGTACTATAGATACAGTAAACTCTCACGCTAACGATTTTGCTGAAGTGCTGCTATATGATGATTATAGCTGTCATTATCATCTCACTTATATCATTATCCTCCCATAACCATCACATCATTGACTCCACAAGTGCAAGTTCTAGCTGGCAGCTTTTCAGTCTTTTTATATATTGCGTTTTATCTGTCTATACTGTGTTTTACTCACATTCCATACAGATTATCAAAGACTGACGAATGGATGGATGGATTCATGATTGGATGGATAAATGGATGGATGATTGGATGGATGGATGATTGGATGGATAAATGGATGGATGATTGTATGAATGGGTGAATGGGTGGATGGATGGATGAATGGGTGGATGATTGGATGGATGGATGATTGGATGGAATAATGAATGAATGGATCGATGATTGGATGGATGATGGATGGATGGATGATTGGATGGAGGGATGGATTAGTTATTGGATTACTGATTGGATGATTGGATGGATGGATTAATGATTGGATAGATGAATGGATGGATGATGGATGTATGGGTGAATGGGTGGATGGATGGATGAATGTGTGGATGGATGTTTGGATGGATGGATGATTGGATGGAATAATGAATGAATGGATGGATGATTGGATGGATGATGGATGGATGGATGATTGGATGGAGGGATGGATTAGTTATTGGATTACTGATTGGATGATTGGATGGATGATTGGATGGATGATGGATGGATGGATGATTGGATGGAGGGATAGATTAGTTATTGGATTACTGATTGGATGATTGGATGGATGGATTAATGATTGGATAGATAATGGATGGATGATTGGATGGATGAACGATGGATCTTGGCTGGTTGGCTGGCTGCTTGGCTGGCTGGGCTGGCTGGCTGCTTGGCTGGCTGCTTGGCTGGCTGGCTTCCTGATTGGATAGATGATGGATGGATGGATTAATGATTGGATGGATTGATGATTGGATGGATGGATCATTGGATGGATGGATTAATGATTGGATAGATGAATGGATGGATGATTGCTGGATGGATGGATTAATGATTGAATGGATGGATGATTGGATGGATGATTGGCGATGAATGATTGGATGGCTGGCTATGATTGGATGGATGAATGGATGGATGATTAGATGGATGGATTAATGATTGGATAGATGAATGGATGATGGATGATTGATGGATGGATGGAGCTAAGACGCAAGGAAGGGACGCGAGTGAGGGAAAGGAGGAGTCGAGGAGGGGTATTGGGATGAGGCTCCAGTGTCTATGTTTCCTACTCTGAAAAGAGTGAACTCTCTGTGACCCCTAAGGGCTTTTAAATTGCTCTCTACCCTTGCCTGCGTGCCTAGAACCTTATACCGTTGTGAGGGAGGGCCTTACAGGACCTATGGCCCCCAAAAACAACAATAGACCCAGTATTTAGATAGTAATTAGTTTCATGGAGACTATATCATTTCACACATTGATGCTTACACCATTTAACTTCATAAGCCCCGCGCCTGTTTTTCAGGTCTCAGGCTCGAAAATGACATTCCCAGAACAAATTACCATATCTTCCATTCTAAAAGGGTTAAATTAATAATCTTTTTTCTCAAAGCAAGGTTACATCTGTGAGTTGGATGTAGAAGTGTCAGAATCAATATAGATGTTTTTATTTTAAAGTAAATTCAGATTGAACACAGTAAAACAATGTAAAATATTGTGTCCGTCCAAAAAGAAAAAAATTACTTATTGTGAAAACCACCCTTGAATGATGGGATGGTAGACTACAAGCTTTAGGAATCCAAACTACAACATATAATAAGTACCCTGTATCAATATTGATGCAAAAAAGTGTTTTTTCTTCTTAGAGAGATTTAGCAAAAAGAAAACACTTCTGGGGTCATTTGGGTGGATTTTCCATATCTCTGGTCCCCCTTGCTCGATTTTGCTGATTGACATCTCTTTCTAACCGTCAGAGCCAATGGAATCGAGGGGAACTCCCACATACTCCTTATTTGGTAATGTGTGTGTCTTAGACTGGCGCATAGCCAAAACCGGAAGCTGCGATAACTCTGGTGGCTACCATTAGCAGCTAACTTTTACTCTACGATTTTTACAGAAAAATGGAATTATGGATTATAAATAATTTTTTCAAATCGACAGAAACATTATCAACCTATGGATCAACCGATTCAGCCGCGTTTTTTCTCGTTTTTATACCATTGAACACGTCTTTTGATCAGATTGACAGCTACGGTGAGACGATCTCCCGTAAAAGCTCCGTAAATGTACGTGTTGTGATGTCTGTATTTGCTTCCCCTGTCGCGAGTTCGGATCGCTCATTGATTATATTATACCTATATAATCTGTGGAACCTCAGCTTTAATCGGATATCTTGTATGTGCAGCTACGATAAGTAATAAGGGTATCTTTATCTTGATTTCTGTGCCAAAGTGCGTTAGCATTTTTCGCTCAGGGGTCATTTAGATGCTTCTGATAAGACTTGTGTTTTGTTTTGGTAAAAATGGTTTGTATTGTCAGTTAGTTGAGATTCTTCCCGTTAATCTGGTATAACACATTAATAGGTTCTTAAATATTAAGATGCCCTGAGACCAGAGATGGAGTACTCGAGTGCCGATTTTTGGGACTCGTGACTCGACTCGGACTTGCACACTGATTGACGCGACTCAGACTTGGACTCGTGAATTTTCCCCCCCACGATGACTCGGACCCGACTTGTACATTGACGCTGCGACTTGGACTCGGACTCGAGCACATTTTCTCTGGAGTCTGATGTCCTCTATCCTGGTGTGTGCACCTGCGAGGCAAATTCACGTCTAAAGAAGTCTAGAGACACACCCCGCATGTGCTTTATGCTTTCACACATTCTGCTTCCACATTGGAAAAGAGCAGCGCAAAATGTTCGTTCTGTGGAAACAATATTGAAGAGAAGGCTCCGGAACACATTACCATAGACTGTATATATAAATGGACGTAGTGTCCGTGACGTCACCCATAGGATTCTGCAGAGTTGCCGAGAAGCCCTTAGTAGGCGGAGTCGGCCACTAACGGCTCGACTGTGACGTCAGAGTCTAATCCCGCCGGAGCCGAGGCGGGACCTGCTGCCTTTGACCTGGAAGTAAACAGAGCTAGCTCAGGCTAAGAAGCTAAGCTAACATGAAATACATGCATATCAAGTTACTGCTAACAGTGTAGTTCCCCTATATAAACGTTACATTCATAATCAAATGAGACAATCTGCAAGCGAATTAGCTATATTTTGTTATTCTTAATGCTTGTCATTCACACGTTGAGAAAAGACGGACTCCACCGCCCGGACCTAACGGAGCCGCAGTGGGCTAGCTCCGGGACGCCGGCTGGAGCTAGCCCCCTGCGGCTTCGTTAGCTCCGGTGGCCACCACTGGGATAATTGGGTCCCCTATTAACATTTGCTCCCGTTTAGCATTATGGGCGTCATAGCCATAGACTATAAAAGTCGTACCCAAGGCTGAATCATAAACTAAAATGTATATGTATGTATAAAGGGTTACGTCCTTAGCTGGCTAATAAGTAGCAAGCTAAGCTACCACACAAACACCTGCGAACGGGGTTAACATGTATAATATTATAATTTTAGACTTCTTGGAAGTTCTGTTAGTACATTCAAGCGCACAGTACAACATTTTAATTGTCTGATATTTGTAATAATATTCCCTAAAAGGCACAATCACCACGAACACGGCTAAAGCTAAAGGGTCAAGTACAGTACTATGACTAACTAACGTTGTAGCCTCTATGGTTGTAGCCTAGCAGAGTGGACAAGTTGCTGTTAGCTGACAGTGAGGCATGTACATGTCCATCAAAGTGACCACGCCCTAATTTATGCAAAAGCTTTAAGGCTTAATATTAATTAAACAGATGAGTTGAGAAAAAATTCACCCCCCACACAGTAGTCATGAAGGGGGAATCTAACTATACAGAGAATATGGTTTTTTGAACCACGATGTAAACATGTTAATTTCTGCTGTAAAGCTGGGCATTTTAACATGGGCGTCTATGGAAATTGCTCCCTTCTGCAGCCTGCTCCTACTGGCCACTAGATGAACTGCAGTGTGTGGCACTTCCGTATTGGCGTCCCGGCTCTTCCTCTTCCCCAGAGTTTGCCGCTTGCGGCGTGCGTTGCCGCCTCAACACTTCTGCCCATTCACTTTGAATGGGGTGACGTCACGATTCGCCGAACTGCATTCTGGGAGCAAAGCGTAGATTCTCTTGCGGTGCTCGCTGCAAAAGTAGAGCAATGTTCTACTTTTGCCGCCTCGACGGAGGCGTCAGCCAATCGAATCATATGCCAGTGCAAGCTCTAGCCAATCAAACCGCATGCTTGTGTGTCTGGGGCGGGAGATTCATGTGATTGGTTGTTGGTCGAGTTTCAGCCCCCCCCGCCGGCAGGCGACAACGCACGCCGCCGTGTGTAGGAGCCGTAAGGATCAAGTTCAGACATATAGGCTGTCTTGAACACTATCATCAGAGTACATATAACACGAAAGCACATGGCTACTTAACATGCAGAATGATGTCATTTTGCATGCTAAGTAGCCATGTGCTTTCTGGGGCTAAATCTTTATCAGTAAATGATTTAACTGGTAAAAGTTCCTTCAAAATAAGAGTCCCGATCTTATTACTATCAAAATAAAAGTGCCAAACGAAAACTTTACCATAGGAAAATATTGGCATATATAATCACTTCTCTAAAAGGTAACTCATTTTAAATATAGTTTCTTTATATATAATAATAATAATATTAATATTAGTAATAAGCTTATATTTGTATTGCACCTATTACAAGAATTGTAGCCAAACTCGCTTCACAGCAGTTCAATAGACAGATTAGTATAACATGACAGGATAAAAACAATGTGGAGGAGCAGCTACATTTCAACATACTGTATATCCACGAAGATGAATACATGAAGACTTGTGACTCGGACTTGACTTGGACTCTTCTTAGGTGACTCGGACTTGGACTCGGACTCGAACACAGGTAACGATGACTCGGACTCGACTCGGACACTCCTTGGGTGACTCGGACTTGGACTCGGACTCGAACACAGGTAATGATGACTCGGACTCGACTCGGACACTCCTTGGGTGACTCGGACTTGGACTCAACTATGACTCTCCCTTGGTGACTCGGACTTGGACTCGAAGAGTGGTGACTCGAGAGTGAGTTGGAATCGTGAATTGGTGACTTGACTACAACACTGCCTGAGACACAGTGTTGTGAAAAAAAGGACCCGCCGAGGGGGGCTTTGGGGCTTAACAGGAGCAGCAGCTCTTGGATAGAACAGTGAGTTTGAAGCCTGGATATTTACCTAAAGCAGCAGCATAAATAGGACTGGATACGTATATAAGTATAATTATGAGCTTCAACTGGCTGATTCTTTAGACCACCTGTAGCTGGGAGGCACTTTACTTTATGTTGTCTTTCAGCCAGAAGGCTCATACATAATTTTAAATCCCTGAAACCACCAGAGAAAATGCTCTATTGAGAGTTATGACGCTCTTACAGGTAGACTCAAGTTTACATTTTAAAAGGAATATTTGTATATGTGTCTATGTTTTTATTTTATTTGAACTAACCATTTCTGTAAACAAGCCCATGATGGTTAATAATCTCCATACCTCAAGCTCCATGTCTAACCTCCTGTGTATCTACCTCAGGTTGAGAAAAACAATGCTGTTTAGAATTTATAGCATGTCTCAATATTCCTTTTAATATATTCTTCCTGCAGCATTTTCTTGCTACTCAAAGAGCCTATCTAATTAATGCAAATGTTCACTATCTGAAGCTGGGTTTCCAGAAAGTTGAAAAAGTCAGCTAAATTGTGATACAATCAGCATTGCTGTAGGATATATTTGTAGGATGCACAATAAGTGAGTGCCACACTGTATGCTAATATGAAATATACACTTTGCTCTGGAAATATACATTCCATAAATAGGTGGGAGGAGAAATCAGTGTGTTCAAAATGCTGGTGTTTTTCATTACAGATTATTTAGAAAAAGGGTTTTGTTAACACTGTCCACTACTTATTCAGCAACAAACAAGCTGGTTGACATAATGGAGCAGTTAGCTGGACATAGATCACTGGCCACAAAACTAACATAAATCATGCTAATGATATTAGCTCATTAGTGTTGAACTGGAAGAACTGAAACATTGACTTTAATTAAATGTATTATGTCAACAAATGTCACATAACTGTATTAGGTTAGTTGAAAGCAATAACATTAAATTGAACCTATTATTTATTACTCAAATGTAATTGTATTGCTTTAACCTAATTCAGTTATGTGAAATATGTTGACACAATACAATTCATGAAAGTATTTTCAGTGTGAAAAAACATTACCATATATACCTGGAGGATAGAAGTGACTTTCCTTTCTGCTCTGTTTTGGGTCTCTATACACTTTTAATAAGAATATCTATCTCTATGGCCTTTATCTCTAAATCCAGTATGTACCAGCTACTCTGACTGTGTCTCTCTGTTTGTTGCTGAGCAGATTCAAATAGGTCATTTCTAAACAAAGTCCTTTTCCAAGCTTTAATGCAGTAGATGATTTTCTCTAAATTGCTTTCACTTCTGATCGTAAATTTGGCTCATTCCGTAGAGTAACAGTAGCCCATTTATTAACAGGTCTCCAGACACTCTTCTTTTGGACAAACATGTCAGACAGAAACAAATGAGCTGATTGAAGAGCAGCCTGTACATCAGCGTGTAAAGACTGAGGACTGCAGGCCAGAGGATGGAGTTACAATCAATACAGAGCCTCGAGAAACTAGAAGATCTGTGAAAGACGGAATACACACACACACACACACACACTCTCACACACACACACACACACACACACACACACACACACACACACACACACACACACACACACACACACACACACACACACACACACACACACACACACACACAGTATATTAAATTACCATTCTATTCTAAGTGATCCCATTATTCCTCAGCCTCCGAACAATTACATCCAGTGAATGCATTCAAAGACTCAAATGAAGTGTAACAGGAGATCAGAAACACGTTCTGCTCGTCTCCCGGTCTGGAGAATAGCTCCCAGTGAAAATCCTCCAAACACTCAGCTGCTCCTTCCACTCATAACCGCCGGACTGAGCTCAGGTGCTCTGTCTCACCATGCAGAGGGACTCTCTGATCAGTCGTAATGCTGCGCTTTGATTTCCAGCTGCGGCTCCACACTTGTTTTCCTCTCATCTTCAGGTTCCTGTGTTGATGGTGAAAGAGCGCAAAAGGCATTATGTGTTTATACTGAAAACATCTGGCCTTGCACAAACACTACTGAAATACTCTCACATTCACTACTGAACACCTCGCACACACACAACTGAAAACATCTGGCCTTGCACACAACTGAAATACTCTCACACACACTACTGAAAGTTAACCTCACACGCACACTATTGAAATTCCTCTCATATTCACTACTGAACACCTCACACACATAACTGAAACTTAACCTTTTTTAATTTACCAATTCATTCATTAAAAATCCTACAATGTGATTTCCTGGATTCTTTCCCCCGATTCTGTCTCTCATAGTTGAAGTATACCTAGGATGAAAATTACAGGCCTCTCTCATCTTCTTAAGTGGGAGAACTTGCACAATTGGTGGCTGACCAAATACCTTTTTGCCCCACTGTATGTGCGGGTAGCGGGGCGGGTTCGGTATTGCACGTCTCGGGTGCGGGTCTTGAAAATCAGACCCATGCAGGACTCTGCTCTACACACACACACACGCACGCACACACACACACACACACACACACACACACACACACACACACACACACACACACCACACACACAACACACACACACACACACACACACACACACACACACACACACACACACACACACACACACACACACTACTCTCACTTGTCAGGTCATCATTGTAAATAAGAATTTGTTCTTAATTGATTTTCCTGGATAAATAAAGGTTCTACTAATACTACTACTACTCCATTTGAGAAACAGCCTGGATGTAAAATTCCATTGATTCAGGTCAAAGTGTGTTAGCAGCATTCGGGGCTCAAACAGGAAAGCGATTGCATCAGCTGCTCAGTCTTTCTTGACTGAAAATTAACCTCACACACACACTCCTGAAAAACATTTTACTGAAAGGTTCTCATTAGGGAATGTGCATGTGTTTCACCTGTGTGTGTGAGGGGAATTCTTGCTGTAACGGAAGTCATTGTAGTGTATGTGTATCTGGGCCAGGAGCAGTGTGATGGGTCAATGTTGTTGAACGACAGGGCGTTTATCCATCAGGGCTCCACACACTGTACCCATAGAGTCCAGTAGAGGGTGGAGCCTGTGTGAAATATAACGGGGGTTACCTATTGTAACCCGGGTTATATAAGCACAGGCGGAGCCCTCTACCTAGTCTCTACCTGTCTTTTCTATGCCCCTCGCTGAAGAGGGTGTAGGATGACAGGCAGGAGGCGTAGCCACCTTACATACTGTGAGCCTGCACGCGCATTCAGGTAGGCTCGCCCCGATTGGTTGCCTACGTTTATGCAACTCAGTATGTGAATCCTCGCATAGCATGGTTAAGGGTAGTACCCATAGAGTCCAGTAGAGTGCTCCGCCTGTGCTTAAACCCGCAGGGTTACAATATGTAACCCCCCATTTCATTACAATGACTTCCGTTTCATTACAATGACTTCCGTTACATCAAGAATCCCCCTCACACACATAGGTGAAACACATGCACATTCCCTACTGAGAACCTTTCAGTAAAATGTTTTCAGTAGTGTGTGTGTGAGGTGTTCAGTAGTGAATGTGAGAGGATTTCAATAGTGTGTGTGCAAGGCCAGATATTTTCAGTAGTGTGTGTGTGAGGTGTTCAGTAGTGAATGTGAGAGGATTTCAATAGTGTGTGTGCAAGGCCAGATGTTTTCAGTAGTGTGTGTTAAAGATTATATCATCTCATATTTGGGAAGAGTGTTACATTAGAAATGGCAGAAAGTCTTGTTGCAATTTCCAGATATTGAAAGAGGCCCTGGAGTTTCTCTGGTAATTATCAATAGTAGCAGTTAAGTGAATACTGTTCAAACAATACCTGTGTTTGTGTTTTGTATTGATTTCTCTGTTTTATCCTTTCATAAATGTGAGGACTAAACTTGCTTCAAACATGCCTGGGTGCTAAACAGGTTTTATTACTCTGGGGGAGGGGAAGTTAAGCAGGCTGTGTGGATGAGAGTTCTTCTGCTTAAGGTCTCCAGTATCTCATGTTTCAGAGAAGTCTACATATCTTGAATAGTATATGTGTGTGTTTAATTACTTTGTATTAATAATAGCAGTCTGTGTAACCAGAAGCTGGAAATATGAGAAATGAAACCTTTGTATTATTTTTATGAACAAGGGAATATTCTTTAAACACAACTGAAATCTCTGGAATGCTGCAAGATGGGCCCTGTGGGAGGAGAATCTCACCCGACTCCTCCCCGTGGTTCCTCTATATCTCCTGTTTGTGTTTGTGTGTTCGCTCTCTTTTACTCCTGCCGACCGATGAAAGGATCTCCCGGCATCAGAACCAGAGCAGGGAGTGGGGGCCCGCCCCACCCCTTTGAAAGTGTATTGTATTATTACCTTTTATCATTAAAGCAGATTATTGTTTAACCCTCATCCTGGCTGTTTTGAGTTTTCCCTCTTTTAAAGCACACTCCTATAGGATCGGCGCACAGCAGAGATATCTGCGCCAACAGTGTGTGTGTGTGTGTGTGTGTGTGTGTGTGTGTGTGTGTGTGTGTGTGTGTGTGTGTGTGTGAGAGAGGTGTTCAGTACTGAATGTTAGAGGATTTCAATAGTGTGTGTGTGAGGTTAACTTTCAGTTGCGTGTGTGTGAGGTTAATTTACAGTTGTGTGTGTGTGAGGTGTTCAGTAGTGAATGTGAGAGTATTTCAGTAGTGTGTGTGCAAGGCCAGATGTTTTCAGTAGTGTGTGTGCGAGGTTAGTTTAAATGTTGGCCTACACGGCCCCTCATACTTTAAGCTTCTCAACACTCCCAGAGATCATATGTCATATGTCATATGTTAATACATGGGCGTCGCAGCCATTATATGAGGATGGGACCAGTCCCCCCCACTTATTCAAATGATTAGTTTAGACCCCCCCACTTTTAACATGAGGAAAGTCCGTGAATCGTGAACCTCCAAGGCGCTAAAAATAAAAACTTCAAACATCGCAAAATAAACTGGTCAGACTACTGCTTGACCTTTCATCTAGAACCCACCTCACCTCTGCCCACTTTGACAACCTAGGATGGCTTAGAGTAGACAACAGAGTACAGCTACTTGCAATGGGCCTGGTCTACAAGATCCACTACACCTCTATGGTACCCATGTACATGTCAAAGTTCTTCCCAAAGGTCAAGGAATACCATGATCATAACACCAGAGGGAGCTCCACAAATCATGTGAAACCCAGATTTGGCTCAAACATGGGGGAATACACGTTTCGCAATTATGCCACATCAAGGTGGAACGCTCTTCCCACAACTGTAAAGGAAAGTAAAACTATACTTACCTTCAAAGCCTCTCTTAAAGAGCACCTTCGGGGGAGAGCATTGCAAAACTGTCCCCGGTAATGGTACAAATCTCAACCTGTCGTACAATGGACAGCTTCCCCCCCCCCATCTATGTATATTCTCGCATTTTAGACTCTGTTACTAACTGTATATCTGTAGACTTGGTGGGTCTTAAATGTCCGGTTAGGATGTATTAGAACGAAATCTAAAATGAAAATTGTAAATAAGAAATCTGTATGTAAAAAACCACCTGTATGTAAATTGTAAATAAGCCATCTGTTTGTCAAATATGTCTTACATGTCTTAAATGATATGATGAATTGGAAATGGGGGACCCTGATGTAAACAAGACGAAAGTCTTTCTCTGGTCTGCATCCCCTTAACAATTGTATGTTTTGAGCTGTACTGTACTGTACCCAATATACAAGCTGTTAATAAACTTTTCAATCAATCAATCAATCCACTCGCCACACTTTAGAGCGCTGTGTCAGTGCTTCACTATCGAATCCATTCCACTTGCTTATTGAGAGAATGCCCAAATCAATGAAACTCCGTACCATGTTTTCACTGCTACTTTGTACCAAGGCAGATTCTCCCATAGCACGCATGTTCAAGGAGTGTTGTCATAGGTGGACAGCTCAGATCTGTTGTATGAAGCGATGTAGCGGAGGTAAGGCATACACACCAAAAAAGGAAATGGTTAATACAGCGAAAATCAAAGCTGACGATCTCTTGGTTTGATATGTTTTCTCCCCCAGACAACATGGACATAAGAACATTTTTTTTAAAGAAGAGGAAAGTAAGTCATCAGCTGGTAGCAGTTAATCAGTTAACAGTGAGGGCGGCGGCGGCGGCGTCTCACTTCTGGAGAGGAGTTTCGTCTTTATGTCATGATAGAGAGATACAAATACTGAATAGTTTAGATGAGAAAAGGCATCGAAATGCCAGGTTACTAGTATTTATCATGTAAACAGGGAACATGAATAACCCGATCTCTCTGTGCTCATGTAAACACCATGATGTCCATGTAGAGACGCAGTCAGTGTGTTTTACTGGAGCCTCAGTTCGATAAGAGATTATTTTCTGAGTTCTTTAACTTAGTTACTCTCTCTCAAAATGGTAATGTGCATTATGTTTTAATTATACTTCTTATCATTCAGAAGCTTTTTGTGTGTGTTTATGTTTTACTGAGTGTTTATAGGCAATTTCCATCCCAGTGTTCAGTTAACTATTTATTTTCTGTCCACATTACATAGACTAGCTAATATTCTACCTACTGTTTGGGACTTTGAGTCTTCAAAATGTCCAATGCCACAGACTGGGACTTACTGTAGAGTCAGTTGTATTTACATTCAGTATGACTTGTTATGATTCAATGTGAAAGAGTATACTGCTCAATAAATAATGATCACTTCACCACCTCTCTTGACATCTAGGCGCTTGAGAGTGAGTCAGAGGCAGAACACAGGGACAGTGGAGAGAGGTCCGTTGCTGAGGTGAGTGATGAAAGGGAAATGACAGTTTAGAGTAAATTGTGATGTGGACTCTCATCCCAGAATGTTAAGGAAATCAGTGGGGATATTGAATAGGAAACATTTCAAATCAAATCAAGTTTTATTTATATAGCACATTTATAAACGATGTTTGGTCGAGCCAAAGTGCTGTACATATAATAAAAATAGCCTACATTTATCCCCGGTAATAACTGTAGTAGGGATGCTCCGATCGATCGGTCACCGATCGAGATCGGCCGATACTCACTCTCTACCGATCGATCGGCGCTCTCTACACATGCCGATCGCGAGAGCCGATCGCATGACGTAAAATACATGACACTTTTCTCTGTGTGCGGCAAAACAAGCTCGCCAATATGGCTTCACCGGTCTGGCATTATTTTAAGGTGTCCGAAAAAGACAGTAAAATAGCACTCCCTAAACTGTAGTATTATAGTCAAGGGGCATCATATGACCAATATAGACGGAAGAGCAACATTTATTTGAACATTTAAGTCAATGATACCATTCCTAGGTGAACTTAACATCTGTATGGAGTCAGATTCACAAATGTATTTTGCGATTTATATATAAATGACTCTCTACAACAATATCTCTCAATGCACTCACAACTATTTATTGTTGCATATAAATGTACCAAATGGGCATTTAGACTGCTTTTTATTAATTCAAAGACGGCTCTGAATTAATAATCAAATGTTTTCTTTCTTTACTACTGGATGAAATTACAAAATGTACCCATCATTTTCCTCATGCTAGTATAGCCACATAAAAGTATCAAACCACCTGATAAAATACACCAGAATACAGGAAATCTATTTTTTTTTTTCGTGGGGGGCGACCCACACACCCCCCGTTAAAAATGTCCCCCCCCACATTCAGGATGCTTCCTACGCCAATTTGTTAATATGTTAATGTATTTTCTCGAATACTATGTATGTATCATTTGTATCTTTTATCTGTGGAACTGCAGTATGGGTAATATATAAAATATATATATACCAATATATATATATATATATATATATATATATATATATATATATATATTTATATATATACCAATATATATTTTTGTTGGTTCCAAAGTATTATAAGTGTTGTTTGAGAAACATTTGACATTTTTGTGGGAGAAATTGCACTTCTCTCCCCTGAAAAATAGAATTATTCTATTACTAGAATGACTGTGCCCCTTCAGCAATGACCACCGGTTTACAACCTCACACACACACACACACACACACACACACACACACACACACACACACACACACACACACACACACACACACACACACACACACACACACACACACACACACACACACACACCACACACACACACACACACACACACATACCATGTATACATCACTTCAAGGGACATTACATTGACTTACATGCATTTCCTGGAGACTTATCCTAACATTAACCATAACCAACACATGCCTAACCCTAACCCTTACCCTTAACCTTACCCTTACCCTAACCCTAATCCTAAACCTAACCAAGTCTTCATCCTAAAATTTATGATTCCCCTCATAGGGACCTCCATTTTGTCCCCATAAGGGAGGTGAGTCCCCACACGTGACTATGTAAACAGATGTAGGTCCCCACAAGTATAGTAATGCTAGGCCACACACACACACACACACACACACACATACACACACACACACACACATACACACACACACACACACACACACACACGGGCATCATTTCCACTGGGGACAGGGGGGACATGTCCCCCCCACTTTTCAAAATCCCATTTGTGTCCCTCCCACTTTTTAAATGTGTTTATTATTTATTTTTTTCGCAAGCGGTCATCGTCACGGAGGAGCGTCTGTGTGTGTGTGGGACGAGCGCATCTTGTGAGAGAGATAGAAAGAGAGAGAGAGACATAGAGAGTTACGGGGGTTGTTGTTAGCATTTGGTGCTAGCTCGGAGCTAACGGAGATTAATAATAATAATAATAATAATAGATTTAATTTGTTAGCGCTTTTACAGGTGCTCAAAGACGCTTTACAGATGTAGTGAAGGGAAAAGGAAGGAACAACAAATAAATATATAGTAAACAATCACACATTAAAAGCCAGATTGAAGAGGTGAGTTTTTGTAAGTTTTTTGAAGGTGGTGAGGTCAGTGCAGTCTCTGATGGGTTGGGGGAGTGAGTTCCAGAGGGAGGGGGGCAGCGACGGAGAAGGCTCTGTCCCCCCAGGGTCCGGTGATTGGTGCGGGTGGGGATGGATAGGAGGTTGGCTTCTGATGAGCCGGAGG